>CAJTBE010000011.1:1216195-1824293 GCA_910574555.1 Trichaptum abietinum | reverse complement strand
GGTTTGACAAAGGAGATCGAACTTAGGGTTCGATCGTGCTAAGTACAGGGGTTTATATACTATAGCTGCGGAGCGGAGATACATCTGATGAACAATAAGCAGAGAACAATAGGTCCGTAGACAATAGGCTACTAATAATAGTGTGGGAGCGGGGCAGAGGGTTAGGGCGAAGGGTTACATGTGGGGCTCCGGGATTGGACGATAAGGAACAAGGATGACTGAGCAAAGACAAGAATAGAAACAGATAGGGCAAAGGGTGCGGAGTCGCGGGAGTCCGTCGGAACAAAAGGGGGCCGCTGACATAGTTAGAATTTGTAACATTACCCCGTTCTTAAATTGAAACGTAGTGGAAATCAGTTAATAGATAAAGAGAAAATGGCCGTTATAGGGACAAGTTAAGTCCAATAAAGAAAGTAAGAAAAACGTGCCATATAGGCGAAGTTAACGCCAATAGGGTATCCGGTGGTGAGCAACAGGTGCTTTAGTCGCTTTGAGAGGAGTTGCGTTCCTTTATACGTCTCTGAACACGTTGTTGGAGGACTCGGAAGGTAGCGCATTCGTCGTCATGACCTTCTTGTTGTCCGCATGAGACGCATCGATGATTGTTGCATTCTGAGGCGATGTGTCCAGGTGCTTGCTTATGACAATATGGACATGTATACGATTCGCAGGTGGAGGCGGCCAGATCGTATTGGTGTTCAACGGGGGTGTGCGTCGAGCAAGTGGTCGAAGAATCGAGAGCCATGGTTGAGAAGGGATTGTTGTCCGGTTTTGGACTGGTGACTGGTGATGGTGGTGCGGTGTGGACTTCGTATGTAGGGCTTGGTGACTTGAGCTCCATAGGATCCGATAAGCGATCGGCGAGGCCTGGGCGTTCAGGGACTTGAATGCCGACCGAATTGATGAGATCGTTTGTGAGATCCACGACTTCATCTTCTGTAGTGAGATCAATGACTGGTGGTGCGGTGATTGCGGGTGGTGCGTGAGTGAGGAATTGGTCCAGGGCATAGCGACGAGCGTCTTCGAATGAAGTTTGAGAGGATCGGAGTAGTCGAAGGGCTCCTTCCACAATAAAGACATTGGTTTCCATGACCTCTTGACCGCGGGTGGCGATGTCGTAGAATTGAGTCCAGATGGTGAGTAGAGGGGTAGCATCGGAAGTCGAGGTACTGAGACGTTGGTGAATAGTTCGATTGGTGAAGAGGTTAAGGACCCTTCTTGATTCTGCTTGGGTGAGATGGTCGATGTTGATGTCTGTCGGTCGAAAGGTTGGTATAGGTGTTCGAAGGGTGGGATTGATGCGAGGCGAAGGTCGTTGAGTGCGGGACGGGGGCATTGTCTAGAGAGAGTGAGTTGGACAGTTGTAGTGGCAACAACTGCAGGTACAGTAAGGATCAGAGCGTTGAGGTTCGAAGTGACTGATGTGTTTGCGGCGATGTCGGACAATTGGTCGGGTCAGAGTGAGAGGTGGTTGGACGCGGGCAGAGATGTTGAAGTAGTTGACGAGTTGTTGTGCGTGATCAGGGTCGAAGTAGAAGCAATGAATGAGGAATGTAGAGAGAGTGGGGACGTGCAAACGGTTGGAGTACGTTTTCTGCCAGTCGGGTATAAAGTGTTTTTCTATTCTTGTTTTTGTGAAGGAGGGTCGGACGGCGTCCAGGTAACCGGGGCGCGTTGGAACCGAAGTAGGTGGTAGTACGAGGATTGTGGGTTCAGGAGTAATGGGCTGTTGGTATGATGCAGAGAGAGTGGAGTCGTTGACAATGTTAGAGGAATGGGGATAAGAGAAGCGAACGAGTTTGTGGGATGCGGGCATTCAGGCAAGTTGGTGGAGCTTCTTATAGGCTCTGAGGATGGTCTGTGCGTTCCGGAGATTGGGACTCAGGTTCCCATGAGTTTCCAGAAGTGGGGTAACCTTTCCATTTTATAAGGTATCTTCGTCTAGTGCCGTTTCCACGGTGGGCACGGATGGCTTCAACTTCGTATTGTTCTTGTCCTTCGATCAGGTCAGGTGGGGGATTACTGTGGGGTGGTCCATATGCTTCGGTCTCGGTGTATCTCACGAGAAGCGCAGCGTGGAATACCGGGTGTATTTTCCATTTAGTCCGTGAGAGATCTAGTTCATAGACTAGTGGCGATAAGACTTTCTTGATCCGGAATGGTCCGTCACGTTTCTCTTTGAACTTCTGTGATAGGCCAGGGATTCGGAGGTTCTTGGAGTCTAGCCAGACTTTGTCGCCTTTATTGAATGGTTTGAAGTTCCGGAAGGTACGTTCTTTCATAACCATAGCAGCAACTGAATGAGCGGCTAAGGCTTCAGACCGGTAGACCGTGAGATTGGCAAGTCGTTGTGATACTGATGGAACGTTCGATTTTGGGTGTTTCAGGGGTAAGGCAATTGGTTCATATCCCATGAGAAGCGAGAAAGGGGTTCTTTTGGTGACTGTGTGAGCGCGGTTGTTATGGGCGAATTCAATGTTGGGAATATGTTGAGACCAATTTTCGGGTTCTCCAGTGCAATAAATTCGAAGATAGACTTCGATCTCTTGATTGGTTCTTCTGCTTGTCCATCTGTTTGCGGGTGATAAGCGGTCGACATCGATGATTTGATTCCTACAATTTTGCATAGTTCTTGAAATGCTTTAGAAGCAAATTGAGGTCCTCTATCGGAGATGATGCGGATGGGAAGTCCAAATCGTCGGTATACGTTATCGAAGTATAGTTGTGCTGTTTCGATGGCGTCTATTGTCTTTTCGCAAGGGATGAGAACAATAGCTTTGGAACAATCGTGATCAATGACCAACAGAAGGGTGTCGTATCCATGGGACATTGGAAGGTCGGTGATGAAGTCCATATTGACGTGAGAGAATGGAAAAGAGTTCTTATCGGCGGCGATAGGCATTAGTGGTGGTGCGGTTGGGTGGTGATTGACTTTCATTTGTTGGCATAGTGCACATCCATGGACGTAATCGGATACAAATTTCTGCATTCGGGGCCAATAATACGTTCTTCGGACTTGTTCCAGAGTATTGAATATACCAGGGTGAGCGCGTACTGGGATATCATGGTGAAGTCGTAAGATTGTGCGTTTTAATTCGAGATTATCCGGGATATAGATGCGGTTCTTGAAGTATAAAATGCCAGTGTCGTCGAAAAACCAGTCTTTGAGTGTGGTTCGAGTGGGTGGTAGCTTCTTCTTTAGTTGAGAAATGGTATTGGTGAGGTATTCGTCTTTCTTCATTGATTCTTTGATGGATTTCGTCAGGTTATCAGTGTCTGGAAGGTCATCGTCAGACTCGTAGTTAATG
The DNA here is from genome assembly GCA_910574555.1 of Trichaptum abietinum. Taxonomy (NCBI): domain Eukaryota; kingdom Fungi; phylum Basidiomycota; class Agaricomycetes; order Hymenochaetales; family Trichaptaceae; genus Trichaptum; species Trichaptum abietinum. Next base: position 1,820,985 of record CAJTBE010000011.1, on the reverse strand, counting down.
CTTTCTTCTTCGTCTTCCGAATCATTGTGGTCTTGTAATGCGGAAATGAAGAGGTCATTTGGCAGCATTATAGAAACTTCGTTTAGATTCTCCCCCTGTTTAACATGGTCCGCCCGGCGTGATAGAAGGTCAGATTGTATCATCTGTTTGCCAGGAACATGAGTAATGTGAAGGTCGAATTGTGATAACAACAAATGCCATCGAGCTTGACGGGGTGAAAGTCGTCGGGCTTCTCTCCAATAGGTTAGATTACGATGGTCACACCACAAGGTGATTTGATGTGGTGATCCAAGGAGATAATGTTTCCAAGTATTAAGGGCGCGAATGATGGCAAGTAGTTCTTGTTACGTCTCAACTTACGGTCTCGTATAGTTGGGTTTCGCAACGTTGGTTGCTAAGACTAATAGCGGAGCTAGGGCTCAACACTTTAGAGTCTTTATGTATGGACAAAGGCCTACGATGTGGAGTAGAGATAAAGCAGATGTATAGTGTGACTAGAGACGGGGGGTTTGACAAAGGAGATCGAACTTAGGGTTCGATCATGCTAAGTACAGGGGTTTATATACTATAGCTGCGGAGCGGAGATACATCTGATGAACAATAAGCAGAGAACAATAGGTCCGTAGACAATAGGCTACTAATAATAGTGTGGGAGCGGGGCAGAGGGTTAGGGCAAAGGGTTACATGTGGGGCTCCGGGATTGGACGATAAGAAACAAGGATGACTGAGCAAAGACAAGAATAGAAACAGATAGGGCAAAGGGTGCGGAGTCGCGGGAGTCCGTCGGAACAAAGGGGGCCGCTGACATAGTTAGAATTTGTAACATTACCCCGTTCTTAAATTGAAACGTAGTGGAAATCAGTTAATAGCTAAAGAGAAAATGGCCGTTATAGGGACAAGTTAAGTCCAATAAAGAAAGTAAGAAAAACGTGCCATATAGGCGAAGTTAACGCCAATAGGGTATCCGGTGGTGAGCAACAGGTGCTTTAGTCGCTTTGAGAGGAGTTGCGTTCCTTTATACGTCTCTGAACACGTTGTTGAAGGACTCGGAAGGTAGCGCATTCATCGTCATGACCTTCTTGTTGTCCGCATGAGACGCATCGATGATCGTTGCATTCTGAGGCGATGTGTCCAGGTGCTTGCTTATGACAATATGGACATGTATACGATTCGCAGGTGGAGGCGGCCAGATCGTATTGGTGTTCAACGGGGGTGTGCGTCGAGCAAGTGGTCGAAGAATCGAGAGCCATGGTTGAGAAGGGATTGTTGTCCGGTTTTGGACTGGTGACTGGTGATGGTGGTGCGGTGTGGACTTCGTATGCAGGGCTTGGTGACTTGAGCTCCATAGGATCCGATAAGCGATCGGCGAGGCCTGGGCGTTCAGGGACTTGAATGCCGACCGAATTGATGAGATCGTTTGTGAGATCCACGACTTCATCTTCTGTAGTGAGATCGATGACTGGTGGTGCGGTGATTGCGGGTGGTGCGTGAGTGAGGAATTGGTCCATGGCGTAGCGACGGGCGTCTTCAAATGAAGTTTGAGAGGATCGGAGTAGTCGAAGGGCTCCTTCCACAATAAAGATGTTGGTTTCCATGACCTCTTGACCGCGGGTGGCGATGTCGTAGAATTGAGTCCAGATGGTGAGTAGAGGGGTAGCATCGGACGTCGAGGTACTGAGACGTTGGTGAATAGTTCGATTGGTGAAGAGATTAAGGACCCTTCTTGATTCTGCCTGGGTGAGATGGTCGATGTTGATGTCTGTCGGTCGAAAGGTTGGTATAGGTGTTCGAAGGGTGGGATTGATGCGAGGCGAAGGTCGTTGAGTGGGGACGGGGGCATTGTCTAAAGAGAGTGAGTTGGACAGTTGTAGTGGCAACAACTGCAGGTACAGTAAGGATCAGAGCGTTGAGGTTCGAAGTGACTGATGTGTTTGCGGCGATGTCGGACAATTGGTCGGGTCAGAGTGAGAGGTGGTTGGACGCGGGCAGAGATGTTGAAGTAGTTGACGAGTAGTTGTGCGTGATCAGGGTCGAAGTAGAAGCAATGAATGAGGAATGTAGAGAGGGTAGGGACGTGCAGACGGTTGGAGTATACTTTCTGCCAGTCAGGTATAAAATGTTTTTCTGTTTTTGTTTTTATGAATGAGGGTCGGACGGCGTCCAGGTAACCGGGGCGCGTTGGAATCGAGGTAGGCGGTAGTACGAGGGTTGTGGGTTCAGGAGTAATGGGTTGTTGGTATGATGCAGAGAGAGTGGCGTCGTTGACGATGTTAGAGGAGTGGGGGTAAGAGAAGCGAACAAGTTTGTGGGATGCGGGCATTCAGGCAAGTTGGTGGAGCTTCTTATAGGCCTTGAGAATGGTCTGTGCGTTTCGGAGATTGGACCCAGGTTCCCATGAGTTTCCAGAAGTGGGGTAACCTTTCCATTTTATAAGGTATCGTCGTCTAGTTCCGTTTCCACGGTGGGCACGGATGGCTTCAACTTCGTATTGTTCTTGTCCTTCGATCAGGTCAGGTGGGGGATTACTGTGGGGCGGTCCATATGCTTCGGTCTCGGTGTATCTCACGAGAAGCGCAGCGTGGAATACCGGGTGTATCTTCCATTTAGTCCGTGAGAGATCTAGTTCATAGACTAGTGCGATAAGACTTTCTTGATCCGGAATGGTCCGTCACGTTTCTCCTTGAACTTCTGTGATAGGCCAGGGATTCGGAGGTTCTTGGAGTCTAGCCAGACTTTGTCGTCTTTATTGAATGGTTTGAAGTTCCGGAAGGTACGTTCTTTCATAACCATAGCAGCAACTGAATGAGCGGCTAAGGCTTCTGACCGGTAGACCGTGAGATTGGCGAGTCGTTGTGATACTGATGGAACGTTCGATTTCGGGTGTTTCAGGGGTAGGGCAATTGGTTCATATCCCATGAGAAGCGAGAAAGGGGTTCTTTTGGTGACCGTGTGAGCGCGGTTGTTGTGGGCGAATTCAATGTTGGGAATATGTTGAGACCAGTTTTCGGGTTCTCCGGTGCAATAGATTCGAAGATAGACTTCGATCTCTTGATTGGTTCGTTCTGCTTGTCCATCTGTTTGCGGGTGATAAGCGGTTGACATCGATGATTTGATTCCTACAATTTTGCATAGTTCTTGAAATGCTTTAGAAGCAAATTGAGGTCCTCTATCGGAGATGATGCGGATGGGAAGTCCAAATCGTCGGTATACGTTATCGAAGTATAGTTGTGCTGTTTCGATGGCGTCTATTGTCTTTTCGCAAGGGATGAGAACAATAGCTTTGGAACAATCGTGATCAATGACCAATAGAAGGGTGTCGTATCCATGGGACATTGGAAGGTCGGTGATGAAGTCCATATTGACGTGAGAGAATGGAAAAGAGTTCTTATCGGCGGCGATAGGCATTAGTGGTGGTGCGGTCGGGTGGTGATTGACTTTCATTTGTTGGCATAGTGCGCATCCATAGACGTAATCTGATATAAATTTCTGCATTCGGGGCCAATAATACGTTCTTCGGACTTGTTCCAGAGTGTTGAATATACCAGGGTGAGCGCGTACTGGGATATCATGGTGAAGTCGTAAGATTGTGCGTTTTAATTCGAGATTATCCGGGATATAGATGCGGTTCTTGAAGTATAAAATGCCAGTGTCGTCGAAAAACCAGTCTTTGAGTGCGGTTCGAGCGGGTGGTAGCTTCTTCTTTAGCTGAGAAATGGTATTGGTGAGGTATTCGTCTTTCGTCATTGATTCTTTGATGGATTTCGTCAGGTTATCAGTGTCTGGAAGGTCGTCGTCAGACTCGTAGTTAATGCTTTCTTCTTCGTCTTCCGAATCATTGTGGTCTTGTAATGCGGAAATGAAGAGGTCGTTCGGCAGCATTATAGAAACTTCGTTTAGATTCTCCCCCTGTTTAACATGGTCCGCCCGGCGTGATAGAAGGTCAGATTGTATCATCTGTTTGCCGGGAACATGTGTAATGTGAAGGTCGAATTGTGATAACAGCAAATGCCATCGAGCTTGACGGGGTGAAAGTCGTCGGGCTTCTCTCCAATAGGTTAGATTGCGATGGTCACACCACAAGGTGACTTGATGTGGTGATCCAAGGAGATAATGTTTCCAAGTATTAAGGGCGCGAATGATGGCAAGTAGTTCTCGGTCGTAAATTTCGTAATTACGTTCGGCGGAGTTGAGTGACTGCGAAATGTATCCAATGGGTTTAAGAACACTGTTGTCGTCATGTTGGCGAAGGACAGCTCCAGTAGCGACTTTGGAAGCATCGGTTTCTAAGAAGAAAGGTTTGTGGGGATTCGGCATTAGAAGTAGCGGATGTTGAGAAAATGCAACTTTGAGTGCGTCAAACGCCTTCTGTTCAACCTCAGTCCAAACGAATGGTTGGTCTTTTCGTTTGAGGTTGTCCAGTGCTTTGGTAATCTCGGCGTAGTGTGGGATAAATCGGCGATAAAAGTTGGTGAAACCAGTAAATGAGCGAACATCTTTGACGTTGGTGGGTACTGGCCATTTGGTGATGCCTTCGATCTTGGTAGGATCCGTTTGGATGTGATTAGGCGTAATGACGAGTACTAGCGAAGTGAGTTTCTGTGTATGGAAGAAACATTTGGTGGGTTTGAAGTATAAGTCATTTCGTTGAAGGATTGTGAAGGCGCGTTTGGCGCGGTGGATAAGTTCTGGTAAGGTTGGAGCATGGATGAGAATGTCGTCCATATAAACCAAGAGGTGGTTCAGTAGGATTTCTTCTCCAAGAATGTCGTTCATAAAGTGTTGGAAAGTTGCTGGAGAATTGCATAAGCCGAAAAACATAACTGTTGGTTCGAAAAGTCCTCGTTGAGTGGTAAACGCAGCTTTCCATTGGTCTCCTTCTTTAATCCGTATGTTATTGTATCCCCATCGAATATCTAGAGCGATGAAGTATTGTGATCCGTGGAGTTTGTCCAAAAGGTCTTGAACAAGTGGTAATGGGTACGCGTTTTTGATTGTACCATTGTTGAGGTAACGGTAATCTTGTACAGGTCGTAGAGTTCCGTCTTTCTTGTCAACAAAGAAAAGGGGTGATGCCATAGGCGACTTTGAAGGTCGTATATATCCATTTTTAAGGTTTTCGTTGATGAAGGTGTCCAGAGCGGCGCGTTGCGGAAGAGATAGTGGATATGGAGAGTGCCGTTTGGGAATGAAATCTGGTTTGAGATCAATAGCATGGTCATATGGTCGTTTTGGTGGAAAACGGTGTGCTTTTTCTTCGTCGAATAGGGAAAGGAATTGGTGATATTGGCGAGGTACAAGATCTAGAAGTGGCTTAGCAGCTTCAAGTCCTTTTCGAGCTTGTTGTGCAAGTTGAGTCGAGATGTTGACGCGATTGAGCTGTATTGATCCTGTATCCCAGTCGATTTTAGGTTTATATTTCTTGAACCATGGTAGGCCAAGAATAAATTCTTCTTTTCCAAGAGTGGTAACATAGAATCGCATAGCATATTGTTGATTTCCAAGTTTGACTTGAAGAGGTGCATAAGAGGTGATACGTCCGGCATTGTTGAGTGTTCCATCAACGTTCTTGGGTCGCAGTGGGTGTCGTAATTTGATTGTTTTTAGGTGGAGTTTTTCTACGAGTTTTCGGTCGATGAATAGACCTTCGGCTCCGGTGTCTAGAAGTGCAGTCGCTTTGTGGATTTTATCGTTATAGCTGAAGGTAATCGGAATTCGTAAGGCATGATTGTCGTTAATAGAGTTGATGAGCAGCCGAATATTCAACGAGAGAGATGGCTGCGGAAGCTCTTCGTCGTTTAAAAATTTGCTTCCTCAACTTTATCAAAGACTTGATTGACCGTGTCATCGTCAAGACCAATGAGAAGTTGTTGAATTTGGGCAGCGCGATCTTCGGTTGAAAGCGGTTCTTGTTTGTCATCTTCGTTTTCGGGTTCCGAGTATTCGTCTTGATCATCCGTGGCTGTGATCTGACGGATGACTTTGGCTTTATGTGCGCGTGAGTTCGGCCACCGAGATCTGTTGTTGCGTTTGGGGTGTGGCTGAGGACATTTAGCGGTACGATGTCCTGGTTTGTGACAATTGAAACAGAGGTTGTCTTTCATGTGTCGCTGGTATTCTTCCGTTGATAAACGCGCAAGGAATAAATGGTTGACTGCTGAATCGACAAGCTGATCTATGTCATTGAGAGAGTTATCGGAGGGCTCTTCTTCAATGTACGCTTCGTTGGTTATGGCACGGATTTGTCGGTTGGCCTGGCGTGTAGGTCGTCGAGTAGATTGGTATTCGTTTGATCTGGGGTGTCTATTCATTGCGCGACCAATCTTATAGCCAGTGTCCAGTTTGGTGGCGAGATAGTACCATCCGTCCATTGTAGTGGGTTGTGGATGACACGCCAGTAACTTTTGTAGGAGGTTGTTATTGAGTCCTTTCCAATATTGGTTACGTTGGGCAATGTATCCAGTAATTCGAGCGCGTTGTATTAGTGGTTTAAACGCAAGATTGTACGCTTCGATAGATCCCGTTTGACGAAGGTCATCCAATTCTAGTTGAGCTTGGACAGTGAGTTCCGATGATACAAAGGTTCGTTCAAATTCCTGAATAAACTCTTCAAAAGTATCCGTTTCGAGTCGACCAGATGCGACATATTGAGTGGCGAATGGTATGGATCCTGGTTCTGAGCAGTGGGAAATTATGAATCCGATGCATCGATAATCCGTGTTATATTGTTGTGCATTGAGTCGTAGGAAGACGTTGCATTGCATGAGAAATCGATCGACATCCTTTTGAGTTCCGGTGAAGGGCTTGATTTTCATCGGAATAAAAGCTTGATTGACGTTATTCGGTTCGTCATCATCTCCTCCAACTGGTCCTCCAGGTCCTCCAGGTCCTCCAGGTCCTCCTCCTTCTCCTCCTGGTGGGTTTCCTCCAGGTCCTCCAGGTCCTCCAGGTCCTCCTCCTCCTCCTCCTGGTGGTCCGTCATCTCGTCCACGATTTCTTGCTGGTCCCCACATTCTTCCTCCTTGTCCAAAGCCATGCCAGGCACTAATACTTTCTTCTCCAGGCGGGGGGCGAAAGAATGAGGCGTCTGTGACTGTAATAGTTTGTGTACCAGCCATTGTATTTCGTGATAGTGGTTCGATGTGAGGGCGAGTGTATGTGAGAGAGGGTTTTGGTTTTATGGGAGGTGGGTTAGGATGGGTTGTTGGTCGAGTAGGAGTTTTTTCTGCAAAAGAGTAGTGGGAGGTTCCTGATATAGAAGACTGTTGTGATACTGGTCGTTTAAACGGTTCTTCAAAGAGGTCTTTGGGTGGATCCTGAGGGGCTGGTGTAGGCGATTCAGTAGATGATTCGCGAATTGGTGAGGGTTCACGGCTCGGTGCTGGTTCACAAGGGGGTGGTGTTGGTTGGCGGGTAAGTTCAGGGTGTCGGCGGTAATATTCGTCTTTTAACTCCCTCCAGTTGGGTGTTGAAATTTCGTATGCTTCTCTTGGGTCCCAACCTAGGGGTACAGTAGTCCACTCGTCGTTGATAGGGTTCCACACCCAAGGTGTCTCTGAGAGAGTTCCGTCACTATTTTGGAAGTGAAAGAGTTGAGTTTCTTCGTTGAAGGTGAGGGTTGTAGGAAATGGTGGTGGGGGGGGTTCGCGATTATCAAATTCTCCTGCTAGAGATCGGCTGGCAAGGTCTTCCCAGTTAGGTGTATTGGCAATGAAGAAGGCTCGTCCTGCTGTTGCTGATTTTGCTGCAATAGGCGTCCACCTACGCACAGATGGGTCGTAGGACCAAGGTCGTTTCCTACTTCTCCTTCGAAGGTGAGGTAAAAGAATTGTGTCTCTCTGTTGAAGTGTAGGTTTCGATGTGGTGGTGGTGCTTTAACAACGCTGGTGTACGTTGGCTCGGATGTCTGACTGGTAGAAGCGGTGGGAACAACAGGTGTTTGCGTAGTTTGGGTTCGACTTGGTTTAGTTGATGATGATGGTATAGCAGGTGTTTGAGTAGTCTGACGCGAGGAAGACTTGTTTTTGCCTTTATCTGCCGTGGTGACTAATCGGTTCCGGAATGATATCCGTAACTGTCTGAGTCGTCGTAGTAAGAGTTGAGAGTATGAGCAGTAACGTGGTCTTCAGGTATTTCGATGGGCGGGGCTAGGTAGTGATGGACGGTGTTATTGGGTGTGGGTTGGTGGTGTTGACAGGTGCACTGAAAGATGTAGTGGTTGACGTCGTCACTGAGATCTGCCCAACAGAAATGTCTTGCTACAAGACGTGTGGTTTCTGCTTCGCTTCGATGTAATGTTTCTCCGTGGTTATCGAAATGTATGTGACCAATAAAGAAACGACGTAGGTAAGTGTCTCTAGGGATGAATAAGCGTGTATGATGCCACAAGAGTCCGTATTTGTATATCCAAGGTTGTTGTTGATCTCGAGTGTTTGTGCGTATTCAACAGCTGAAATCCAATCACGATATCGTTCGTCCAAGAGTGTTCGGATTCGATTTAGGATGTCGTCGAACTCTTCGGCAAATGCGAGGAATCGGTTTCGGATGAGGTCTCTGGTAGAGTAGATAGGATCGTCAAGGGCTGGAAGGGATAGGATGTCAGCCACGATGGCGGTACGGTGTAGTGTATCCTTAGAAGTCGACGGTCACTTCCACAGATGTGGATTATGCGGACTTTGTTGGGGGCGAAGTTTTCGAGGTAGAAGAATGCGTCTGGGTTGGTGTGGTAGAGGATGAAAGTGTCACTGTGGTTGACAATGGGACTCGCAGTTCGAGTGATTGTCCAAACAGTATCGTCACAGTATTGGGTGAAACTGTATGAATCGTATTGATAGCAATTGGTGACTGAGTATCGGATTTCGTATATAGGGCGTCCTAGGTTGTCACGTTGATTGGTGTTGGTCTGGTCAAGAATCTGAACTCCGTTTGGGATTAGGTTTGCCGTGGTGAATAACTATCGGTGTTTAACAGCTTGTCTGTTCTTCGATTTTTGGATCGGTCTCCCTTCGATTTCTGGATCGGTATCCCTTCGCTTCAAGCGGCACGTCTGCAATTTGGTGCTCGGTGTCCAATAGGCGTCCCAAAGACTAGGCTAGCAGCTTTATGCCTTCTTTGCAGGTACTGAGTCCTCTTCCTGTGTGCACAGCTACGGTCCCGTTGTATATGACAGAAGTTGGTTCCTGTTCTTCGTAACGCTACTGTCCGGGGTTTTAATCAACCAATGAGCTGGAGCGGTTTTCTTAATCTTCGGATCGCGACTCTCGAAGTTTTCCTTGGCCTCCCTCTTGCAATCGATGAGCACCTTGCTACACTGAAGGGATTACCTCGAGCGGTAGTTCTTCTGGACTAGATGGGTTTATAGCTGGTTAGTAGTACGTGGAGCTAAGGCTCAACACTGTAGTCGTAAAGACGGATGTCTTCGACGGTAGATAAGTTCGATCTAATTGTTACGTCTCAACTTACGGTCTCGTATAGTTGGGTTTCGCAACGTTGGTTGCTAAGACTAATAGCGGAGCTAGGGCTCAACACTTAGAGTCTTTATGTATGGACAAAGGCCTACGATGTGGAGTAGAGATAAAGCAGATGTATAGTGTGACTAGAGACGGGGGGTTTGACAAAGGAGATCGAACTTAGGGTTCGATCATGCTAAGTACAGGGGTTTATATACTATAGCTGCGGAGCGGAGATACATCTGATGAACAATAAGCAGAGAACAATAGGTCCGTAGACAATAGGCTACTAATAATAGTGTGGGAGCGGGGCAGAGGGTTAGGGCAAAGGGTTACATGTGGGGCTCCGGGATTGGACGATAAGAAACAAGGATGACTGAGCAAAGACAAGAATAGAAACAGATAGGGCAAAGGGTGCGGAGTCGCGGGAGTCCGTCGGAACAAAGGGGGCCGCTGACATAGTTAGAATTTGTAACAGTTCTCGGTCGTAAATTTCGTAATTACGTTCGGCTGAGTTGAGTGATTGCGAAATGTATCCAATGGGTTTAAGAACACTGTTGTCGTCATGTTGGCGAAGGACAGCTCCAGTAGCGACTTTGGAAGCATCAGTTTCTAAGAAGAAAGGTTTGTGGGGATTCGGCATTAGAAGTAGCGGATGTTGAGAAAATGCAGCTTTGAGTGCGTCAAATGCCTTCTGTTTGTTATGCATCAAGCATGCGTGCCCTTATTTGGCCTCTATTTACTCCGTTACCGCATACGGCCCTCCCTCTATTTAACCTATGTGACCTTCTGTGACTTTACCATTTAGCCTTTTAACCTTTTACCTTCGATGCCCCAGTGGGCCCCATTATGCCTCAACATGCCTTACTGTGCCCCCTTCATTTCTTCTTGCCCTCCGTAGCCTCACTCGATGCTTCTTGCCCCAAGTTGCCCCATGTAACGCTTCTTGCCTCATGATGCCTCGAGATGCCTCAACTTAGCCCAAGTTAGCCCAATGTATTATTCTCTTTATCTATTGTTCTCTCTACAGTATATAAGGCATGTACATAGACGCCTCTGGATGACACTTAAGTCAATCCTCCTATAGTCTTTTACACCATCGTACCAAAGACTCTGTTCACCCACGACTTCCGAGCATAAGAGAGCCTCGTTAAAGCGCCAACTCTTTGCTCAACCTTGTTTGTTCACTAAACAACGCTTTTGTCACTTATCATTTCCCTGATAAGTCTACCGAAGCCGTGAACGTAACAATTAGGATTGACTTCTTTCCTTAACCCGGAAAGCAGCCAAGACTACCTTCACTTGACCTCCCTTTCCAACAACTGGAATTAAACAATCAACCCCTACGAGAACCAATCCGGAATACTTGCAAGGAAGTAAACGACTGGCCATTGTCTACTAACTTTCAAACTAGGAACGAAGGAACTCGAACGACATATTATTGATACACAACTGTATTGTGTAACCCCTACACAGCACCAGGAACCGATCCAACGTACTAAGCAGGTTCACGCCCAGAATTAACGGTCCTTGTTACATTTTGGTTGGCATACGCAGGATAAGAGGTTAGCGACCCGATCAGAAAGCCGAGCCACGCCAGGGTAACTTGAAGAGAAGAAAGCAAGCAGAGGAAAGGTCTGATACACCAGAGAAACTGCTACGCATATAGGCGATTGTCCCAGAAGAGGATTGCTTCACTCGTTGACGACTGAAATACCGGTGAACACGACTAAGGAATAGTCTGTTATCCAGCGAACCGAAGAAGAATACCGGACGAGCATACAAGGAGAGAGCCACCACACCCTCTTGTGTGTAACAACAAGTAGCTCAAAGGGTTAATCACCCGAGGAACTGCCCAACCTGAGGATCCAAATAACTTTTGCCGATAATACGGAACGATTGTGGAACGACGTGACCCGGATCATTATTCTAGACCCCATTCAGATTCTAGACATATTTGTACCCGAAAACAATACACCCCCACACAACCCATCCAACCTTGATCACTCAGACGAGCATCCTGAACAAGAAGCTTCATCTTATCGAAACGGCACCCCAACCGATAGTAACACCGATCGCAACCTACCGGCTATCCGATACATCACTGCCCCTCGATTAGAACAAGAACCTACACAGGAAACTTATCTCAGCTCCGAACTCTCCACCTCTGAAGACCCACAACAGTTCTACTCAAGCCTCATAGCAGAACATAACAGGCATAGACCTCACGAAACACCTGTACATCAGAGAATCCCTCAACCTCATTCACCCCCTCCAATCCATCGAAGAACTACCTCTGTCCCTCAATTCACATCCTCACCTCGACCCGACACACCTACACCAGGACCCTCTCGACTGCGCCGCATCGGACGAAGAATCCGCAGTAGTTTTACCTCCCCCAGAAGGCAAACTGGCTCACCTTATTCCCACCACAACTCGAGTCACCCCAATTGAACCCGGACGCACTGAGAACGAAGAGATCTCAGAAAACTATTTGATCTTGGTTAACAACGGACTAGTGCAACGAATTCAACAGAGCTATCTTTACGACAGCACTTTCCTTTCTCTCAGTTTCCTCATCCGAAGCCGACGACTCGCCAACTGGTCAACTCGTAACAACCTACTTTGGACAGAAGGAAGAGTGTACATTGGAAGCTCAGAATCCCTTCGAACACTCCTTATTCAGTCAGCACACATTGACCCGGAAACCAACTACCACGCAACATCCGAAACCACCCACTACCGACTGGACCACATTTGTTACTGGCCTGAATCTGCAGTAGACGTTGAAACCGTTATCAATCGTTGTGGTTGCCGAGCAGAATTTGAACCAGTAACCCCCATCAACATCCCACCAGTAACCCCCATTGGTATCCCACCAGTACCCCCCATTCCGGCTCAATACCTGAACGGCAATACTGCAACTCCAACTAACCAGTAAACAACCTGGCATCCCAGAACTCACCAACGGACAATCTCCCTCGAATCGACACAACTCATTTATCACTACCACCATCTCAACCGGATAACGCATACTTTGACTACTTACTACGCTGCTGGTATCGACAGAAAGGTGTTGTCAAGACATACCTTTATTTTAGCGCACACAGTAAGAAGTGGACTAACATCCCCTCCAAATACTCCGACAAAGCCAACTTCTATCAACGATACAACTCCAACTGGAGAGGCATTGAACCTTACGACGCAGAGGAGAGACATCAGACAGAACTTGCAGCTCAGCAAGAACGAGAAAGACTAAGACTAGGAAGAACTCGTAGCCAACGAAGCTCCCCTCGAGTAGTAACCAACCCCCTTCCTACATCGTCACCTCGACTTACCGCTTCATCTCTTTCTCAACAACACACTACTCTACCCTCCCCTCTTGCCCCACCACCACCTCCTCCGTCCTCTTCGAAACCCGAGACATCTATCCCCGGACCATCTCGACCCCACAAACCAACTGAACTTCAAGTAAAAGCTGAACCCAAGGAAACAGCTCATCCGTTACTTGGAAGCCCCACTCGAGAGAAGCATACTCGAACCTTAACTGCACCCTCAGTTACTTCGGTTGAAGGAACTTCTGCAACTGCTGATAAAGGCAAAGGAGTATCCCGCTTAACGGAAACAGAAACACCTACAGGAAAAGGGAAAGGTGTACCCAATCTATCCGAAACACTTGAAGCCCTCCGGATACTAGATAAGCTTGAACAGCTCCGACTAGCTCAAGAAACAGAAGCAGCAGAAGAAGCAAAGACAGAATTAACCGACGAAGAATTAGACTATTTCGAAGACGCCGATCCTCTCGACCCTGAACAACCACTTGATCGACACTCCGAATCGGCTAATCCTCCTTCACCCGATCGAGACGACCCAAATCCCTCCCCTCCTCCACTGGAAGATCCACCAGCCCCAGGCTTACCCCCAGGAAATCCTCCACCTCCACCTCCGTCACCATCACCGTCACCACCACCTCCACCACCACCCCCAGTAGGCGTCATGGCAGAACAACCCGAACGAAGGAATGGTGCAAATAAACCGTTCAACTTCGATGGACACCGCAGGAATGCCCGAAAATGGTTAGATATGATGGAGAACTACATCTATCTCACCCCCGGTTACACTGAAGATCAGGACAAAGTTCGACTTGCACTCACTTTCTGCAATGGTGGACCCGCAGCAGAATCATTTTCGAACTACATCTTGCAAGGACAGAACGCCAGACTCACCGCAAACCCGGCACTCCCATGGAACTATACTTGGCGAAACTTCCGAGATGAATTTCAGAAACAGTTTGTCTCTGCAGACTATGTTGCAGATGCATTCAAGGAGCTTCAGAAACTCAAGGCACAAGGCATGCGAACGGAACATTATGTGCATGAATTCCAACGTCTAGCCCGAGACGCTGGCATCAATGATTTCACTGTACTCTCGAACCTGTTCAAAGACGGACTGCCTATGTCTATCAGGAAAGAAATTGTCCGACTAGAACCATACCCAGTAGCAGCAGGACAACGTGCTACTATGGAACCCTACTACCGAGACGCTCTACATCATGGACTTCAATGGGAACGAATGTTTGGAACTAATAACTCAGATTCAAAACCCTCCACCTTCTTTAGAAAGAAGTACAGTCATGGACGTCCCAAGCCTCAATACAGACGCAAATATCGGATCCATGAAATGGAACTAGACTCTGAACCGGAACCGGAACCCGATGTAGACGAAGACATGAAAGCATTCGATATAAATGCTATGTACTTCAACAAGCTTTCGGACGAAAAGCAGAAGGAAGCCAGAGCAAAAGGACTATGTTTCTTCTGTATGAAACCCGGTCACATGGCGAATAAATGCCCCACACGTCCCGCACGCCCCACTAAATTCCGAAGCAAACCCCCCGGACGATTCAAAAGCAACAAGCGAAGATTCAAGCCTAGAATCAACGAAATGGAAGTAGATGATGAAGACTATGATGAACCGGACGATCTAGAAGATCAGGCATACCAAATCAATGAAATTGTCACTAGTCTCGCTCCTGAAGATCGATTTGAACTCTTCAATATGCTGGATCGCATGGACAACGAAAATGGCGAAGATTTCGATGAACAAGGAAACTATGATGGCGGAAATTTTTGAGAACACCTGAGTTGGTTAATCCGATTCAACTCAACACTATTGTTCTTAATGGCAACATCACTTCATTCCGCATACCGGTCAAACTACGCATAAACGGACGCCTCACCACTCTCAATGCTCTACTTGATACTGGAGCACAACTCAACTTCATCAACTCCGATCTAGTTGATAAACTACACATAAAAACACAGAAACTCAACCGAACACTACAAGTTAGTAACGCCGACGGAACGATTAACAAGAAAGGATCAGTTAATGAACGAATCCGACTGGATCTCATCCACCCTCATTCAATTTCAGCTACCTTCTACTCGACTCATATTCCACGAGACGACATCATCCTAGGACTACCATGGTTCAAGGAAGCGAAGCCTCAAATTAATTGGAATAATGACACGATCACAATTAACAAAATCACTGTCTCTTACTCGACTCGAGCAACAGAAACAAAAATCCAAAAAGAAACTCGACATCCCCAAAGAGTATATGGCATTTGCAGACATATTCTCTGAGAACGAAATACAAACGTACCCACCAGCCCGACCTTACGATATGGAAATCAGGACACTACCCAGCTTCATCCCGAAGATACATAAACCCTACAAAGTTCCGATACATCAGCAACCGATTTTGGACGAACTAATCCAAGACCTACTCAACAAGAAATTTATTAAGGAATCAAAGTCACCGATGGCATCCCCCTTCTTCTTTATTGACAAGAAAGACGGATCCCTTCGACCAGTACAAGACTATCGATATCTTAATGCTCATACGGTCAAAGACGCATATCCTATGCCCAACGCTCAATCATTGCTTGATCAACTACTAGGATCAAAGTACTTCACCACTCTTGATATCCGACAAGGCTACCACAACATCCGAATCAAAGACGAAGACCAATGGAAAGCAGCTTTTGTTTGTGACAAAAAGCTATATCAGCCTACGGTTATGTTTTTCGGACTCTGCAACTCCCCCGCAGTTTTTCAACGATTCATGAATGATATTCTGGCAGACCAGATACGCCGGAACATTGTCATTGTCTACATGGACGACCTGTTGATCCATGCCCCCACTCTGCAACAGCTTATTGCAAACACAACCGAAGTGTTTCAAATTCTCAAGGACAACAACTTATACGTTAAACCAGCAAAATGCCGATTTCATCAAACCGAAGTACCCTTCTTAGGATACATCATCTCCGAATCTCAGATCAAGACTGACCCGTCTAAGATTCAAGGCATATTGGACTGGAAGACTCCGAAGAATTTGAAAGAAGTTAGATCATTCACTGGATTTACAAACTTCTATCGCAGATTCATCCCGAATTATGCAACAATAAGCAGACCACTCGACCAACTTAAACGGAAGGATGTACCATTTGTCTGGACAGACAAACAAGAAACAGCCTTTCAAACGCTGAAGGACCTCTTTGCAAAACAGCCTCTACTCATGCAACCGGACCCCAGCAAACCTTTCTATCTTGAAACGGACGCATCAGCCGTAGCTACTGGAGCAGTACTACGCCAACTTGACGAAAACGGTCAACTCCGACCTATTGGATACATCTCCCAAGCCCTTAATCCGACACAACGAAACTGGCAAATATATGATAGAGAATTATTTGCTATTATACGAGCACTCCAAACGTGGCGACACTATCTACTTGGAAGCCCGCATACAGTTACGATTCACTGTGATCACAAGAACTTGACATACTGGAGACAACCTCAACGCTTGACCCCTCGACAAGCTCGATGGCAGAATGAACTCTCAAGATATCCATATAAAATCCAGGCTATACCCGGAAAACATATGATCCAATCCGACGCCCTATCCCGACGAGCGGACCATTTTAAAACGGAAGGAGAACTTAACAACGAAGTTACACTTCTACCAGAGAAAGTTTTTCTCAAAGAAATGGAACTCCTAGCAACCCGAATTGAAGAAGCCGAAGAAGATGATAGAAATATCATGAACATCGATGACATTCACCTTCAGATCCGACACGAAACTGGAGACATTCAGGAAGCAATGTCCCTTCTACAGAAAGAATTACCCCTCACAAAGCCCAAGATGACCGAATTCACAATCAAAGATCAACTGGTACACTTCAGAAACAAGATCTATGTGCCAAGAAATACGGAAATCATGCGCAACATATTACGACTATATCACGACTTACCCACCCGAAACCATCCCGGAGTCGCAAACACAATGGAACAAATCCGACGAACCTACTACTGGCCAAGAATGCAGCAGTTCGTATCGAAATACATCCAAGGATGCGCCATCTGTCAACAGATGAAGATCAACCACCATCCACTTGTACCTCCACTAAACCCAATCATCGCAGACAAAGACACATACCCTTTTGCAACTGTTAACATCGATTTCATCACAGACCTCCCGGAATCTGATGGATATGACAGCATATGTGTTATTGTGGATCATGACTGCACCAAAGCGATTGTACTCACACCCTGCACCAAGGCAATCACTGCACTAGACACTGCACAACTGTACTTCGACAATGTGTACAGACGATTTGGATTACCCAGGAAAATAATCTCAGATCGAGGACCTCAGTTTGCATCTATGGTGTTTAGACAACTATGCCGTCTGCTTCACATCAAGCAGGCAATGTCAACAGCATATCATCCGCAGACTGATGGGCAAGCTGAACGCAGCAATCAGGAGATTGAAGCGTACTTCAGAATCTATGCAGTAAACCACCCCCACCTCTGGAGCAAGTACATTCCCCTCATGGAATTCACACACAACAATCGGAAGCATTCAACGACAGACCAGACCCCCTTTCGCCTACTAATGGGATATGACCCGACCTCATTCCCCTCGGAATCATCGGACATTGATAGTAACATTCCAACGCTCAAGAACCGACTATCAAAGATCATAGAACTCCGAAATGACGCAGAAGCAGCCCTTACTCTCGCACAGGAATACCAACGTGAAGCTCAATCTTCACACTTCAAGCCCCTATCAGAAGGACAATCTGTATGGTTAGAAGCCAGGAACTTAAGAAGAACCGGACTACCCTCGAAATTTCAATCAAAACGAGAAGGCCCCTTTATCATCAAACGAAAACTTCGTGACAATGTTTATGAACTTCAACTGCCTAGAACCTGGAAGATTCACCCTGTATTCCACGCCTCCCTTCTAACGCCTAACACCGAGACAGAAGAGCATGGACCATCCTATTTTAAACCTCCACCTGACCTTATCGATGGAGAAGAAGAATTCGAAGTCGAAGCCATATTACAACACAAAGGAGCAAAGAACCGCCGGAGATATTTGATCAAATGGCTTGGATACCCCACTAGCAGCAACACATGGGAATCCGAAGACGCCCTGAAGCACACAGAAGAACTTCTTGAAGGATACAAGAAGCTACATCACCTTGATTGACCCAATTTGGCGATCTTGGACACACAGGCCCAACGCACTTTAAGTTGCTTACAAACCAAACGTCTCAGCGCTGAGATGTTTGATTTGTAATCAGCGCGAACCGCGCGCGCGTTTGACACCGATTACCCGATTAGGACACCCCGGACTCACACATCAATCAAACTTCTTGCCCCACTTCGCCTAGATAGCATACTTCTTGCCTCCGAAGCATGCAACCGAGGAACTTCTTGCCTCAGAACTTGATATCGAAGAACCAACATGCCCCCTCTTGCCTAGAAGTGTTCCCCCTGACAGAACGATCACATGAACAACCCTCAGCTTCGCCAAACGTCACTATATAAACACCAGAAGCAACCCCCAATTTCCGCATCTCCCATGCACAGTCTCTTCGACCTTATCCAACTTCTAGCTTGGATAGTCCGCATTAACTTCCACCCTACTATCACCCGACTCGCTACCCGATTTGGACACATCTTCACCCTGTGGTATCTCTTTCCCTACCTGAGACCACGAGGAACCTGGGTGCAAGGCATTTGTTTCCACTTCGACGAAGACAGAACCACCCGGATCTTCATAGGCCTACGGCCCGATGACGAGTTTTTCATTGCCACATCCAACTGACAGCCACTCATTCTCAGACACTGTGGACAATCTCTTATCGGAACTCCGTGAGACGGTAGATCATTCGACACATGCGACCCAAAGTCTTATTGGCTATCATCTTCATTACCTTCTACATCAAATTGATTACCCTCATTCTCCGTATCTCGAAACACTGGTCAACAGCATCTCTTTCCGACTCCACAACTGCAACCACCTCGAACAAGTGAGAAGAGCATCTGCTCTATATGTCCTTCTCCAACTCGTTAAGAACCCCAGAGAACTCCCCATCTATAGCTCTCAACTCCAAGTTATCACCACACGCCCCCCCCTGGAATCCTTCACGGTTACACCACCTTCGCCACCCAACATTGACAACTCCCTGCCAGACCTTGAACCCATATCTCCCTCTCCTAGCCCCACACCGACAGCCATCGACCCCTCCCCCGAGGAATCGCACACTGAGATCGACTCAGAACCCTGCACTATCATCCTCACCCCTTACTCCGACGACGCAACCGTTGAGATCCGCGACTTCAACGGCCCTAGACCTGAACAAATTGCTCGCATCCTCCGCAACAGTCTCCTCACCACCTACCTCTCAAGAAACATCCCCAACATCCGTCATTTCTTCTCAGACCCACCCACAATTCCACCGTCCCTTCTTGCCCCCACCAACACCCCAACTGAAGACGATTCCACTCCCGCACATGCCCTTTAATTTCGACACCCAAATCCCAACATATCAACCTCGCCCCTTTGATCCAGAAGAACATCGAAACGCCACCGAAGTCTTTTTCTATCCTCAACCACTGCCTTCCTTCTTCGACGACGAAGAAGACCAACCTCCCCAACAGCAAGAACAACAACCACCACCACCTTCCGAACCCGACAACGCTTGGAACCTACCACTCGACAACAACGGCTGGGGACTACCAAATCCTACCCTTCCTGACTGGAATCCTGAAGGCGACACTTGGTACTCCCAGCTAAGTCACAACTCCATTGCTATCGATTTTCAATATCCTTCTCCTCCTCCTTCTCCCAAGCCCAACAACGAACGCTTCCCTCTCAATCCTATCGACCTTGTCCGCCACTATCTATTCGACCCTCACCATACCGACTTTGTCAACATCCAACGGCTCAAATCCTGTTCCCCATACCCTGAACTCGTCAAACTTGTACTTCGACATACATTCTGGAACCCAGAACACGCTGCACCCCTGCTATACGGACTCAAGATCGTTCTTGACCTCTCTTACTCGCCCTACATCACCCGACGCATCAGACATCGACGCACCCTGCACGCACACTTCGCACCATATCCAGAAGACCCTTTCTGTACCTGCGAGTGTTGTATCTATTGTCCCCTGCATCCCTTTCGACATGCCCGCGATCCGGAACGTGCTCAGGCAATCCAATAAGGAGAACATCCCTCCTCCTCCTTCGTGTCCCACAGAACTTCTACTCCCCAACCAGGTTTTCGTTCAAACGGCTCCCACTCGTCAACAATACTCTGCTACCTTACTGCACAATGGTCTACTCCCCCTCATCCTCGACTCGCCTCAGAACCACTTCCACCACTCGGTCTACTCACTCAACGTCATCCATGATCTTCTTGTCGACATGCAAGACTATATGGATCTCCACCGAGGTACACATCGACGATTCAACTACTCATACATCCAGCGCCTCATCCTGCGCTTGAATCAAGTCGTTGTTGGACAGTTGGCTAATGAGTTCAATGAGTTTCAATTCGAGAGACTATTGGCTTACAATGTGCAGAATGGACGCCTAGAAGAACCTCCGCGTTTTGTGGAACCCCAGCCTATGCCCCCGCCGTCTCCGCTTACCATCCCTCCGCCAGCATTCCCAGAGTCGTATCATGATCAGCCAAACATGCCTATCTTCGATCAATCGCTCAGGAACCTCTTCGATGCCCAGGACAAACCGTCAGAACCTCCGCAACCTCCGCAACAGCCACAGCAGCCCCCTACTCCAGAATCACCCCCATACGTCGTACACACTCCTCATCCGAGTGAGTTCTCCCCCACTGTCTATCAGCCTCGCCCCCTGCAGCCTGTAGACTGGGACAGCATTTCTGCCGCCCTCCCATCGGACTTTAATTTCCCCAAGGCCTAGTTCTTTGATTTTCCGATTGCTTAATACCTTATTGGTCTTGATTTGCCTATAGCATTCGCTTTTCCTCTCTCATGCTTTTCTTTTTATTGATCTTAACTTGATCCTATAAGCATTGTACTTGTTTTTGAAATTTCGCATCCGCAATTACTTGCTACTACGGAATTTCAATCGTAGAAACAGGGTATTGTTATGCATCAAGCATGCGTGCCCTTATTTGGCCTCTATTTACTCCGTTACCGCATACGGCCCTCCCTCTATTTAACCTATGTGACCTTCTGTGACTTTACCATTTAGCCTTTTAACCTTTTACCTTCGATGCCCCAGTGGGCCCCATTATGCCTCAACATGCCTTACTGTGCCCCCTTCATTTCTTCTTGCCCTCCGTAGCCTCACTCGATGCTTCTTGCCCCAAGTTGCCCCATGTAACGCTTCTTGCCTCATGATGCCTCGAGATGCCTCAACTTAGCCCAAGTTAGCCCAATGTATTATTCTCTTTATCTATTGTTCTCTCTACAGTATATAAGGCATGTACATAGACGCCTCTGGATGACACTTAAGTCAATCCTCCTATAGTCTTTTACACCATCGTACCAAAGACTCTGTTCACCCACGACTTCCGAGCATAAGAGAGCCTCGTTAAAGCGCCAACTCTTTGCTCAACCTTGTTTGTTCACTAAACAACGCTTTTGTCACTTATCATTTCCCTGATAAGTCTACCGAAGCCGTGAACGTAACACTGTTCAACCTCAGTCCAAACGAACGGTTGGTCTTTTCGTTTGAGGTTGTCCAGTGCTTTGGTAATCTCGGCGTAGTGTGGGATAAATCGGCGATAAAAGTTGGTGAAACCAGTAAATGAGCGAACGTCTTTGACGTTGGTGGGTACTGGCCATTTGGTGATGCCTTCGATCTTGGTAGGATCCGTTTGGATGTGATTAGGCGTAATGATGAGTCCTAGATAAGTGAGTTTCTGTGTATGGAAGAAACATTTGGTGGGTTTGAAGTATAAGTCATTTCGTTGAAGGATTGTGAAGGCGCGTTTGGCGCGGTGGATAAGTTCTGGTAAGGTTGGGGCATGGATGAGAATGTCGTCCATATAAACCAAGAGGTGGTTCAGTAGGATTTCTTCTCCAAGAATGTCGTTCATAAAGTGTTGGAAAGTTGCTGGAGAATTGCATAAGCCGAAAAACATAACTGTTGGTTCGAAAAGTCCTCGTTGAGTGGTAAACGCAGCTTTCCATTGGTCTCCTTCTTTAATCCGTATGTTATTGTATCCCCATCGAATATCTAGAGCGATGAAGTATTGTGATCCGTGGAGTTTGTCCAAAAGGTCTTGAACAAGTGGTAATGGGTACGCGTTTTTGATTGTACCATTGTTGAGGTAACGGTAATCTTGTACGGGTCGTAGAGTTCCGTCTTTCTTGTCAACAAAGAAAAGGGGTGATGCCATAGGCGACTTTGAAGGTCGTATATATCCATTTTTAAGGTTTTCGTTGATGAAGGTGTCTAGAGCGGCGCGTTGCGGAAGAGATAGTGGATATGGAGAGTGCCGTTTGGGAATGAAATCTGGTTTGAGATCGATAGCATGGTCATATGGTCGTTTTGGTGGAAAACGGTGTGCTTTTTCTTCGTCGAATAGGGAAAGGAATTGGTGATATTGGCGAGGTACAAGATCTAGAAGTGGCTTAGCAGCTTCAAATCCTTTTCGAGCTTGTTGTGCAAGCTGAGTCGAGATGTTGACGCGGTTGAGCTGTATGGATCCTGTATCCCAATCGATTTTTGGCTTATATTTCTTGAACCATGGTAGGCCAAGAATGAATTCTTCTTTTCCAAGAGTGGTAACATAGAATCGCATAGCATATTGTTGATTCCCAAGTTTGACTTGAAGAGGTGTATAGGAGGTGATACGTCCGGCATTGTTGAGTGTTCCATCAACGTTCTTGGGTCGCAGTGGGTGTCGTAATTTGATTGTTTTTAGGTGGAGTTTTTCTACGAGTTTTCGGTCGATGAATAGACCTTCGGCTCCGGTGTCTAGAAGTGCAGTCGCTTTGTGGATTTTATCGTTATAGCTGAAGGTAATCGGAATTCGTAAGGCATGATTGTCGTTAATAGAGTTGATGAGCAGCCGAATGTTCAACGAGAGAGATGGCTGCGGAAGCTCTTCGTCGTTTAAAAATTTGCTTCCTCAACTTTATCAAAGACTTGATTGACCGTGTCATCGTCAAGACCAATGAGAAGTTGTTGAATTTGGGCAGCGCGATCTTCGGTTGAAAGCGGTTCTTGGTTGTCATCTTCGTTTTCGGGTTCCGAGTATTCGTCTTGATCATCTGTAGCTGTGATCTGACGAATGACTTTGGCTTTAGGTGTGCGTGAGTTTGGCCATCGAGATCTGTTGTTGCGTTTGGGGTGTGGCTGAGGACATTTAGCGGTACGATGTCCTGGTTTGTGACAATTGAAACAGAGGTTGTCTTTCATGTGTCGCTGGTATTCTTCTGTTGATAAACGCGCAAGGAATAGATGGTTGACTGCGGAGTCAACAAGCTGATCTATGTCATTGAGAGAGTTATCGGAGGGTTCCTCTTCAATGTACGCTTCGTTGGTAATGGCGCGGATTTGTCGGTTGACTTGGCGTGTAGGTCGTCGAGTGGATTGGTATTCATTCGATCTGGGGCGTCTGTCCATTGCGCGACCAATTTTATAGCCAGTGTCCAGTTTGGTGGCAAGATAGTACCATCCGTCCATTGTAGTAGGTTGTGGATGACAAGCTAGTAACTTTTGTAGGAGGTTGTTATTGAGTCCTTTCCAATATTGGTTACGTTGAGCAATATATCCAGTGATTCGAGCGCGTTGTATCAGTGGTTTAAACGCAAGATTGTACGATTCAATAGATCCCGTTTGACGAAGGTTATCCAGTTCTAGTTGAGCTTGGACAGTGAGTTCCGATGATACAAAGGTTCGTTCAAATTCCTGAATAAACTCTTCAAAAGTATCCGTTTCGAGTCGACCAGATGCGACATATTGAGTGGCGAATGGTATGGATCCTGGTTCTGAGCAGTGGGAAATTATGAATCCGATGCATCGATAATCTGTGTTATATTGTTGTGCATTGAGTCGTAGGAAGACGTTGCATTGCATGAGAAATCGATCGACATCCTTTTGAGTTCCGGTGAAGGGCTTGATTTTCATCGGAATAAAAGCTTGATTGACGTTATTCGGTTCGTCGTCATCTCCTCCAACTGGTCCTCCAGGTCCTCCTGGTCCTCCAGGTCCTCCTCCTTCTCCTCCTGGTGGGTTTCCTCCAGGTCCTCCAGGTCCTCCAGGTCCTCCAGGTCCTCCTCCTCCTCCTCCTGGTGGGTTTCCTCCAGGTGGTCCGTCATCTCGTCCACGATTTCTTGCTGGTCCCCACATTCTTCCTCCTTGTCCAAAGCCATGCCAGGCACTAATACTTTCTTCACCAGGCGGGGGGCGAAAGAATGAGGCGTCTGTGACTGTAATAGTTTGTGTACCAGCCATTGTATTTCTTGATAGTGGTTCGATGTGAGGGCGAGTGTATGTGAGAGAGGGTTTTGGTTTTATGGGAGGTAGGTTAAGATTGGTTGTTGGTTGAGTAGGAGTTTTTTCTGCAAAAGAGTAGTGGGAGGTTCCTGATATAGAAGACTGTTGTGATACTGGTCGTTTAAACGGTTCTTCAAAGAGGTCTTTAGGTGGATCCTGAGGGGCTGGGGTAGGCGATTCAGTAGATGCTTCGCGAAGTGGTGAGGGTTCACGGCTCGGTATTGGTTCACGAGGGGGTGGTGTTGGTTGGCGGGTAAGTTCAGGGTGTCGGCGGTAATATTCGTCTTTTAACTCCCTCCAGTTGGGTGTTGAAATTTCGTATGCTTCTCTTGGGTCCCAACCTAGGGGTACAGTAGTCCACTCGTCGTTGATAGGGTTCCACACCCAAGGTGTCTCTGAGAGGGTTCCGTCACTATTTTGGAAGTGAAAGAGTTGAGTTTCTTCGTTGAAGGTGAGGGTTGTAGGAAATGGTGGTGGGGGGTGGTTCGAGATTATCAAATTCTCCTGCTAGAGATCGGCTGGCAAGGTCTTCCCAGTTAGGTGTATTGGCAATGAAGAAGGCTCGTCCTGCCGTTGCTGATTTTGCTGCAATAGGCGTCCACCTACGTACAGATGGGTCGTAGGACCAAGGTCGTTTCCCTACTTCTCCTTCGAAGGTGAGGTAAAAGAATTGTGTCTCTCTGTTGAAGTGTAGGTTTCGATGTGGTGGGGGTGCTTTAACAACGCTGGTGTACGTTGGCTCGGATGTTTGACTGGTAGAAGCGGTGGGAACAACAGGTGGTTGCGTAGTTTGGGTTCGACTTGGTTTAGTTGATGATGATGGTATAGCAGGTGTTTGAGTAGTCTGACGCGAGGAAGACTTGCTTTTGCCTTTATCTGCCGTGGTGACTAATCGGTTCCGGAATGATATCCGTAACTGTCTGAGTCGTCGTAGTAAGAGTTGAGAGTATGAGCAGTAACGTGGTCTTCAGGTATTTCGATGGGCGGTGCTAGGTAGTGATGAACGGTGTTATTGGGTGTGGGTTGATGGTGTTGACAGGTACACTGAAAGATGTAGTGGTTGACGTCGTCGCTGAGATTTGCCCAACAGAAATGTCTTGCTACAAGACGTGTGGTTTCTGCTTCACTTCGATGTAACGTTTCTCCGTGATTATCGAAATGTATGTGACCAATAAAGAAACGACGTAGGTAAGTGTCTCGAGGGATGAATAAGCGTGTATGATGCCACAAGAGTCCGTATTTGTATATCCAAGGTTGTTGTTGATCTCGAGTGTATTGTGCGTATTCAACAGCTGAAATCCAATCACGATATCGTTCGTCCAAGAGTGTTCGGATTCGATTTAGGATGTCGTCGAACTCTTCGGCAAATGCGAGGAATCGGTTTCGGATGAGGTCTCTGGTAGAGTAGATAGGATCGTCAAGGGCTGGAAGGGATAGGATGTCAGCCACGATGGCGGTACGGTGTAGTGTATCCTTAGAAGTCGACGGTCACTTCCACAGATGTGGATTATGCGGACTTTGTTGGGGGCGAAGTTTTCGAGGTAGAAGAATGCGTCTGGGTTGGTGTGGTAGAGGATGAAAGTGTCACTGTGGTTGACAATGGGACTCGCAGTTCGAGTGATTGTCCAAACAGTATCGTCGCAGTATTGGGTGAAACTGTATGAATCGTATTGATAGCAATTGGTGACTGAGTATCGGATTTCGTATATGGGGCGTCCTAGGTTGTCACGTTGATTGGTGTTGGTCTGGTCAAGAATCTGAACTCCGTTTGGGATTAGGTTTGCCGTGATGAATAACTATCGGTGTTTAACAGCTTGTCTGTTCTTCGATTTTTGGATCGGTCTCCCTTCGATTTCTGGATCGGTATCCCTTCGCTTCAAGCGGCACGTCTGCAGTTTTGGTGCTCGGTGTCCAATAGGCGTCCCAAAGACTAGGCTATCAGCTTTATGCCTTCTTTGCAGGTACTGAGTCCTCTTCCTGTGTGCACAGCTACGGTCCCGTTGTATATGACAGAAGTTGGTTCCTGTTCTTCGTAACGCTACTGTCCGGGGTTTTAATCAACCAATGAGCTGGAGCGGTTTTCTTAATCTTCGGATCGCGACTCTCGAAGTTTTCCTTGGCCTCCCTCTTGCAATCGATGAGCACCTTGCTACACTGAAGGGATTACCTCGAGCGATAGTTCTTCTGGACTAGATGGGTTTACAACTGGTTAGTAGTACGTGGAGCTAAGGCTCAACACTGTAGTCGTAAAGACGGATGTCTTCGACGGTAGGTAAGTTCGATCTAATTGTTACGTCTCAACTTACGGTCTCGTATAGTTGGGTTTCGCAACGTTGGTTGCTAAGACTAATAGCGGAGCTAGGGCTCAACACTTAGAGTCTTTAAGTATGGACAAAGGCCTACGATGTGGAGTAGAGATAAAGCAGATGTATAGTGTGACTAGAGACGGGGGTTTGACAAAGGAGATCGAACTTAGGGTTCGATCGTGCTAAGTACAGGGGTTTATATACTATAGCTGCGGAGCGGAGATACATCTGATGAACAATAAGCAGAGAACAATAGGTCCGTAGACAATAGGCTACTAATAATAGTGTGGGAGCGGGGCAGAGGGTTAGGGCGAAGGGTTACATGTGGGGCTCCGGGATTGGACGATAAGGAACAAGGATGACTGAGCAAAGACAAGAATAGAAACAGATAGGGCAAAGGGTGCGGAGTCGCGGGAGTCCGTCGGAACAAAAGGGGGCCGCTGACATAGTTAGAATTTGTAACAGCGACACATGAAAGACAACCTCTGTTTCAATTGTCACAAACCAGGACATCGTACCGCTAAATGTCCTCAGCCACACCCCAAACGCAACAACAGATCTCGGTGGCCGAACTCACGCGCACATAAAGCCAAAGTCATCCGTCAGATCACAGCCACGGATGATCAAGACGAATACTCGGAACCCGAAAACGAAGATGACAAACAAGAACCGCTTTCAACCGAAGATCGCGCTGCCCAAATTCAACAACTTCTCATTGGTCTTGACGATGACACGGTCAATCAAGTCTTTGATAAAGTTGAGGAAGCAAATTTTTAAACGACGAAGAGCTTCCGCAGCCATCTCTCTCGTTGAATATTCGGCTGCTCATCAACTCTATTAACGACAATCATGCCTTACGAATTCCGATTACCTTCAACTATAACGATAAAATCCACAAAGCGACTGCACTTCTAGACACCGGAGCCGAAGGCCTATTCATCGACCGAAAACTCGTAGAAAAACTCCACCTAAAAACAATCAAATTACGACACCCACTGCGACCCAAGAACGTTGATGGAACACTCAACAATGCCGGACGTATCACCTCTTATGCACCTCTTCAAGTCAAACTTGGAAATCAACAATATGCTATGTGATTCTATGTTACCACTCTTGGAAAAGAAGAATTTATTCTTGGCCTACCATGGTTCAAGAAATATAAACCTAAAATCGACTGGGATACAGGATCAATACAGCTCAATCGCGTCAACATCTCGACTCAACTTGCACAACAAGCTCGAAAAGGACTTGAAGCTGCTAAGCCACTTCTAGATCTTGTACCTCGCCAATATCACCAATTCCTTTCCCTATTCGACGAAGAAAAAGCACACCGTTTTCCACCAAAACGACCATATGACCATGCTATTGATCTCAAACCAGATTTCATTCCCAAACGGCACTCTCCATATCCACTATCTCTTCCGCAACGCGCCGCTCTGGACACCTTCATCAACGAAAACCTTAAAAATGGATATATACGACCTTCAAAGTCGCCTATGGCATCACCCCTTTTCTTTGTTGACAAGAAAGACGGAACTCTACGACCTGTACAAGATTACCGTTACCTCAACAATGGTACAATCAAAAACGCGTACCCATTACCACTTGTTCAAGACCTTTTGGACAAACTCCACGGATCACAATACTTCATCGCTCTAGATATTCGATGGGGATAAAATAACATACGGATTAAAGAAGGAGACCAATGGAAAGCTGCGTTTACCACTCAACGAGGACTTTTCGAACCAACAGTTATGTTTTTCGGCTTATGCAATTCTCCAGCAACTTTCCAACACTTTATGAACGACATTCTTGGAGAAGAAATCCTACTGAACCACCTCTTGGTTTATATGGACGACATTCTCATCCATGCTCCAACCTTACCAGAACTTATCCACCGCGCCAAACGCGCCTTCACAATCCTTCAACGAAATGACTTATACTTCAAACCCACCAAATGTTTCTTCCATACACAGAAACTCACTTATCTAGGACTCATCATTACGCCTAATCACATCCAAACGGATCCTACCAAGATCGAAGGCATCACCAAATGGCCAGTACCCACCAACGTCAAAGACGTTCGCTCATTTACTGGTTTCACCAACTTTTATCGCCGATTTATCCCACACTACGCCGAGATTACCAAAGCACTGGACAACCTCAAACGAAAAGACCAACCATTCATTTGGACTGAGGTTGAACAGAAGGCGTTTGACGCACTCAAAGCTGCATTTTCTCAACATCCGCTACTTCTAATGCCGAATCCCCACAAACCTTTCTTCTTAGAAACCGATGCTTCCAAAGTCGCTACTGGAGCTGTCCTTCGCCAACATGACGACAACAGTGTTCTTAAACCCATTGGATACATTTCGCAGTCACTCAACTCCGCCGAACGTAATTACGAAATTTACGACCGAGAACTACTTGCCATCATTCGCGCCCTTAATACTTGGAAACATTATCTCCTTGGATCACCACATCAAGTCACCTTGTGGTGTGACCATCGCAATCTAACCTATTGGAGAGAAGCCCGACGACTTTCACCCCGTCAAGCTCGATGGCATTTGCTGTTATCACAATTCGACCTTCACATTACACATGTTCCCGGCAAACAGATGATACAATCTGACCTTCTATCACGCCGGGCGGACCATGTTAAACAGGGGGAGAATCTAAACGAAGTTTCTATAATGCTGCCGAACGACCTCTTCATTTCCGCATTACAAGACCACAATGATTCGGAAGACGAAGAAGAAAGCATTAACTACGAGTCTGACGACGACCTTCCAGACACTGATAACCTGACGAAATCCATCAAAGAATCAATGACGAAAGACGAATACCTCACCAATACCATTTCTCAACTAAAGAAGAAGCTACCACCCGCTCGAACCGCACTCAAAGACTGGTTTTTCGACGACACTGGCATTTTATACTTCAAGAACCGCATCTATATCCCGGATAATCTCGAATTAAAACGCACAATCTTACGACTTCACCATGATATCCCAGTACGCGCTCACCCTGGTATATTCAACACTCTGGAACAAGTCCGAAGAACGTATTATTGGCCCCGAATGCAGAAATTTATATCAGATTACGTCCATGGATGCGCACTATGCCAACAAATGAAAGTCAATCACCACCCGACCGCACCACCACTAATGCCTATCGCCGCCGATAAGAACTCTTTTCCATTTTCTCACGTCAATATGGACTTCATCACCGACCTTCCAATGTCCCATGGATACGACACCCTTCTATTGGTCATCGATCACGATTGCTCCAAAGCTATTGTTCTCATCCCTTGCGAAAAGACAATAGACGCCATCGAAACAGCACAACTATACTTCGATAATGTCTACCGACGATTTGGACTTCCCATCCGCATCATCTCGGACAGAGGACCTCAATTTGCCTCTAAAGCATTTCAAGAACTATGCAAAATCGTAGGAATCAAATCATCAATGTCAACCGCTTATCACCCGCAAACAGATGGACAAGCAGAACGAACCAATCAAGAGATCGAAGTCTATCTTCGAATCTATTGCACCGGAGAACCCGAAAATTGGTCTCAACATATTCCCAACATTGAATTCGCCCACAACAACCGCGCTCACACGGTCACCAAAAGAACCCCTTTCTCGCTTCTCATGGGATATGAACCAATTGCCCTACCCCTGAAACACCCGAAATCGAACGTTCCATCAGTATCACAACGACTCGCCAATCTCACGTCTACCGGTCAGAAGCCTTAGCCGCTCATTCAGTTGCTGCTATGGTTATGAAAGAACGTACCTTCCGGAACTTCAAACCATTCAATAAAGACGACAAAGTCTGGCTAGACTCCAAGAACCTCTGAATCCCTGGCCTATCACAGAAGTTCAAGGAGAAACGTGACGGACCATTCCGGATCAAGAAAGTCTTATCGCCACTAGTCTATGAACTAGATCTCTCACGGACTAAATGGAAGATACACCCGGTATTCCACGCTGCGCTTCTCGTGAGATACACCGAGACCGAAGCATATGGACCGCCCCACAGTAATCCCCCACCTGACCTGATCGAAGGACAAGAACAATATGAAGTCGAAGCCATCCGTGCCCACCGTGGAAACGGAACTAGACGACGATACCTTATAAAATGGAAAGGTTACCCCACTTCTGGAAACTCATGGGAACCTGAGTCCAATCTCCGAAACGCACAGACCATTCTCAAGGCCTATAAGAAGCTCCACCAACTTGCCTGAATGCCCGCATCCCACAAACTTGTTCGCTTCTCTTACCCCCACTCCTCTAACATCGTCAACGACGCCACTCTCTCTGCATCATACCAACAACCCATTACTCCTGAACCCACAACCCTCGTACTACCGCCTACCTCGATTCCAACGCGCCCCGGTTACCTGGACGCCGTCCGCGACCCTCATTCATAAAAACAAAAACAGAAAAACATTTTATACCTGACTGGCAGAAAGTATACTCCAACCGTCTGCACGTCCCTACCCTCTCTACATTCCTCATTCATTGCTTCTACTTCGACCCTGATCACGCACAACTACTCGTCAACTACTTCAACATCTCTGCCCGCGTCCAACCACCTCTCACTCTGACCCGACCAATTGTCCGACATCGCCGCAAACACATCAGTCACTTCGAACCTCAACGCTCTGATCCTTACTGTACCTGCAGTTGTTGCCACTACAACTGTCCAACTCACTCTCTTTAGACAATGCCCCCGTCCCGCACTCAACGACCTTCGCCTCGCATCAATCCCACCCTTCGAACACCTATACCAACCTTTCGACCGACAGACATCAACATCGACCATCTCACCAGGCAGAATCAAGAAGGGTCCTTAATCTCTTCACCAATCGAACTATTCACCAACGTCTCAGTACCTCGACGTCCGATGCTACCCCTCTACTCACCATCTGGACTCAATTCTACGACATCGCCACCCGCGGTCAAGAGGTCATGGAAACCAACATCTTTATTGTGGAAGGAGCCCTTCGACTACTCCGATCCTCTCAAACTTCATTTGAAGACGCCCGTCGCTACGCCATGGACCAATTCCTCACTCACGCACCACCCGCAATCACCGCACCACCAGTCATCGATCTCACTACAGAAGATGAAGTCGTGGATCTCACAAACGATCTCATCAATTCGGTCGGCATTCAAGTCCCTGAACGCCCAGGCCTCGCCGATCGCTTATCGGATCCTATGGAGCTCAAGTCACCAAGCCCTGCATACGAAGTCCACACCGCACCACCATCACCAGTCACCAGTCCAAAACCGGACAACAATCCCTTCTCAACCATGGCTCTCGATTCTTCGACCACTTGCTCGACGCACACCCCCGTTGAACACCAATACGATCTGGCCGCCTCCACCTGCGAATCGTATACATGTCCATATTGTCATAAGCGAGCACCTGGACACATCGCCTCAGAATGCAACGATCATCGATGCGTCTCATGCGGACAACAAGAAGGTCATGACGATGAATGCGCTACCTTCCGAGTCCTTCAACAACGTGTTCAGAAACGTATAAAGGAACGCAACTCCTCTCAAAGCGACTAAAGCACCTGTTGCTCACCACCGGATACCCTATTGGCGTTAACTTCGCCTATATGGCACGTTTTTCTTACTTTCTTTATTGGACTTAACTTGTCCCTATAACGGCCATTTTCTCTTTAGCTATTAACTGATTTCCACTACGTTTCAATTTAAGAACGGGGTAATGTTACAAATTCTAACTAGGTCAGCGGCCCCCTTTGTTCCGACGGACTCCCGCGACTCCGCACCCTTTGCCCTATCTGTTTCTATTCTTGTCTTTGCTCAGTCATCCTTGTTTCTTATCGTCCAATCCCAGAGCCCCACATGTAACCCTTTGCCCTAACCCTCTGCCCCGCTCCCACACTATTATTAGTAGCCTATTGTCTACGGACCTATTGTTCTCTGCTTATTGTTCATCAGATGTATCTCCGCTCCGCAGCTATAGTATATAAACCCCTGTACTTAGCATGATCGAACCCTAAGTTCGATCTCCTTTGTCAAACCCCCCGTCTCTAGTCACACTATACATCTGCTTTATCTCTACTCCACATCGTAGGCCTTTGTCTATACTTAAAGACTCTAAGTGTTGAGCCCTAGCTCCGCTAATAGTCTTAACAACCAACGTTGCGAAACCCAACTATACGAGACCGTAAGTTGAGACGTAACAGGGGGTTTGACAAAGGAGATCGAACTTAGGGTTCGATCATGCTAAGTACAGGGGTTTATATACTATAGCTGCGGAGCGGAGATACATCTGATGAACAATAAGCAGAGAACAATAGGTCCGTAGACAATAGGCTACTAATAATAGTGTGGGAGCGGGGCAGAGGGTTAGGGCAAAGGGTTACATGTGGGGCTCCGGGATTGGACAATAAGAAACAAGGATGACTGAGCAAAGACAAGAATAGAAACAGATAGGGCAAAGGGTGCGGAGTTGCGGGAGTCCGTCGGAACAAAGGGGGCCGCTGACATAGTTAGAATTTGTAACAGGTCGACCAGCTGGCTCTCTTCACTGCGGGGGTGACCAAAGTCGCGCGGGAAGTCAGAATGAAAAAACTCGGTGTTCAAGCTGAAATCGAGAATGTTCATGTCACAGCAAAAAACACGTATGTTTATTTCACTAGCATTCCGCTGAATTGTGTAGTGTAGTTTTTACTGAACGCACTCCGAATAGAATGGCTGTTAACACCATGGCCGGAAACTTGACGACCGAAATGCGTGGTTTCGCGCAGATCAGTACTGCAGCCATGAACGGCGACTTCACGTGTTTCATCACCGTCGAAGGCTCAGGCGAGATGGAATCCTTTGAGACTCATCAAATCAATTAAATTCTGCACTACTTGCGCGAGTCGATTTAGAAGAACACCGCCGCTCGTGAAGCTGCCGAACTTGCCAATCGCTCCAAGTTGGAGTTCTTGGTGAACACATCTCATGAGACTCGACCCCTATGAACGGTATCATTGGCATGAATGAGTTTACGCTGGATAGCGATTTGAATAAGAGTCAGCGCGAGAGTCTTCTGCTGGTGCATAGTTTGGCTCGGAGTCTGCTATTGATTAATGACGATATTTTGGATATCTCGAAGAGTAAGCAAATCCGCCGCCGATGCTTCCAAATTCAGTTGCTAATATTTCGATTAATTACTACATACGAAGCAGGCAGGATGACGATAGAGCAAGTTTGGTATTCACTGAGACACACGGTTTTCGGTAACCTCAAGACTCTCGTTGTACGACCATCGCAAAACAACCTTGACCTCACATATGACGTTTACCCAGACATTCCTGATCAGCTCATCGGTGACTCGCTGCGTCTGCGCCAGGTTATTACGAACTTTGTCGGCAACGCTATCAAGTTCACCTCGAGCAAGGTTGTGCGGAAGGGACACGTTGCGCTGTCGTGCCGTCTGGTTGGCATCAAGGACTCGATGGTGAAGTTAGAGTTCTGTCTCACGGATACGGTATCGGTATTACAAAGGTACAGTAAACTTGATCTGTGGTACGTTCGTGCGAGGGGATGGATCAACCACTCGAGTGAGCTCTTTTCGAATAGTCATTTGTTCCGGCCTGTAGTGGTCTTACTGACCTAAATCTAGGACTACGGTGGTACTGTCCTTATCAATCAGTATCGAAGTGTCTTGTGTCGCTGATGAATAACACGATGTGAGTTGAGAGCGAGCTGGGCAAGGGAAGTTCACGACCACCTCCTAAATCAGCCAGTCGTCCACCGAGAACGTACTTTCGATGATGCAGTCATTCGCGAAGCAGAAAATCCGGCTTGCCAATACGCTGGACGACCGAACAGGTGTAGTGATGCGTATCACAGAGCTTATTCTGAAGCCTTACGACGTGAGCGACGTGAGCGAAGTTGCAGATAAGGAGTGTTGCCCACATATCGGCGCGATACTTGTTGATTCGCTGATGGCCGTAAGTCATCCTGTTAAAGTACATTTGAGCTACAGTATAAAGCCTTACTCAAACACGTTTCGGATGGTCCAGAAGGAACAAACCAGGAGTATGAACACTTGCGATATATACCGATCGTTCTGCACGCGTCAGACCAGAATTCCCTATCGAACAAACAACTGCCAGACCGAGATCTACCCCCACTTCCCACCGGAGGCAATCTGCTTCTCAAGGATGTAGAAGCAGAGCTAGATCGACAGGTTGCGGTGACGAGAATTGACACGAGCGGCTACGGCGGACCATTCAAGGTGGAGGGTAATTCAAGTACATGGACCTTGAGGGAAAATGAGCAGAGCGTGCGCAATCGGGCAAGAGAGAAATTGCTTTCGGAACAGATTGAAATAGTATGTCCGAGTCCTCCGAAAACCCGTAGTAAGAACTCTGGAATTTATGTTTGACAATTGTTTCAGGCGCCAGGAAGAAGATGCCACTTGGGCGGAAGTCGGACAATTCTCGAAGCGCACAAGGCGAATGTGCTTGAGTCGCTCAGCCAACAACGAAAAGCATGAACATCCTTATCAGCGATGGCGAGAGGAAAGCAGCGCGCAATCTACAGTACTGACGTACTGAAGTACTGATTTGTACTTACTATAACATTTGAACTGTGCAAGCTTGTACTTAGTCTTTACTTATGCTTGACTGGCCTCCTGATGTACTGACGTACTGAGAGTGTCCTGAAAATCTGCTTATTTCAGTGTGTTCAGGCCATCAGTTGATTTCAGACAGGCATAGCAACACATCAGTAGATTTCAGACAGGCATAGCAACGCTTCAGTCCATTTAAGGCAGCGTCAGGACGTGTCAGTCGCCGTAAGCAAAAAGTAGATTCCCTGATGCACTCCAAGTTGGCGCCCGCTGTCGCTCAGTTTCCGGCGTTTCCGCCTGAGGGCAGGCATTCGATGGCACGTGTCTTAATTCCACGCCCACCGACATAATTTTCAACAAGGCAGACTTAGTACTATGTACGCTCTACCGCACCTACTCATCATGGTTTTCATTAACCAACAAGCATCTGCAACGTGTGTTTCTCTAAATCAGGTACACTGGCACCCGTAATACAGCAAGTGTACGCTAATCTTAATATAGGAGGAGCAAAACGCCCTTTCAGCAGTATATGCACACTGGAGCGTCTCATGGGTCAGTTCGGGCTCTATGGTGCTCTTATATCTTTTGTTTGATTCCAAGTGCATAAGCTGACCTATAAATCTAGGATGTACAGTCATGTGAGCTTTGTACTGGCATAGAGAAGAGGCCCAGAACCCATGAGAAACAACCCGGTACACCCAATGGCATAGATTGCGTGAAATCCAATTCTTACAATTGATTCTGCTTCAAATTCGTACGGGAAAAGTTCGAGAAACTATCATCAGATACGAAAAACGTAGGGCTCCACTGATGGAAGGGCGCCATTTCTCTGCTCAATAATGGTAAGAGAATAAGTAGAAACATACTGTAATACTGAAGAAGTGCATCAGGAAGTCTGCGTGGTGTTTTGGCGAGTTCTACTTTACGAAGGAGTGGAATTCAGCTTCCTGTACGGTGCTACGTCCATACTGGATAGAGAGCCGCTGACAGGCTTCAGAGCGAAGGTCGACGAGTTGACATGCCAGCTTGCGGTGATTTTCGGTGTTCTTCGTAGTCGCATCACAGAGGATTTCGAAAAGCGCAAGTTCTGCAAGGCACCCACCGCTGGTGCTGCGAATGATCCTATCTCCAACGCACATTAATGCTTTCGACAATGCTCATGGATTTTTCCACCTCTGCGACCGTTCTCTCAACGATATGAGTTTTGCCCCCTTTTCGCATGTAGGATCATTCATACAGAGTTAAATTCCGTGCACCTCACTAGCAGTCCCATTGTATCTCACCACCTACAGTCAGCCACTACACTCCCGTCCACTGACTTGAACATCGCATAGATGTCCACACTAATCCTCCTTTCATTTCTACTGAGGCATATTGCCTATGCTGCACCTCTGAACGTCGCTATGGTGTCCGACATCAGCACATCCGTTGTTTCTGGCGATCAGTCGAAGCGAACCATCTGGAACATCGTTTGGAGTTGCCTCTCGACTACTATTGCCTGTACATGGGTCTCGATACATCCGAATATGTCCTTCTACGAGGAGGGACATTGGAGTGTCAGGAACCGACGCTTTCTCTTGACCATTCTTTCTCTCCTAGCCCCAGAGCTTATGGTCATGTGGGCGTGCAAACAATGGCGAGGATCTCTTAATATCAAAGACGAGATTAACAAGCTCGTGAAGGGGATACGTGGTGATTCCGAAGGTAAACGTACGAACTTTAAAGACTTCTGACTTTATGGCAAGAGCTAATATCTCTATAACTGAAAGAATGGTCGCAGGTCCACGCCCATTTTCTTCAGATGGGGGGACTCAAAGTTCTTTTCACTGAAGGTGAAAAAGATGACTTCAAGAATGAGTTGGGACTCAAACAAAAGGATGGACATTGGGAATGTGTCGTTAGGTTCGATACATTCAAGAAATTGCTGCAGGAGAAGCACATCGACCTTCCAGACATAACGGAAGACGAAATCAACGACAAACGTAAAGTCGACAGCGTCTCCAAAGGCTTAGCCCTGTTACAACTCTTCTGGTTCATTGCCCAGATTCTGGCTCGTGCATTCGAGCGCCTCGCGATAACACAGCTTGAAATCACCACTGCTGCCCTCGCGACCATGAATTTCGTCATGTACTACTTTTGGTGGCACAAACCGTTGGATGCGCAATACCCCGTCGTTATCCATTCCATAGGTTTTCACGATCGGTTTAACGAAAAAAGCAACGAAGATCTCAAATCGCGGCGGGACAATAGAGAGAATGACAGGTCGAAAGCTGCATATGCAGAGACCGAAACGGATGGGATGACTCACGATCGCGAAGAAATCGAAGCCAAGGGGTCGAATAGATGCGGCGAGACATGCTCGGAGGCTGTTCTATGTGCCAGCAACCGTCATCGATCCTTGTCGCAGATCTCTAGGCATGTTAGGAACTACCCCCGACGTGTGGGTGACTGCATGTCGAATCTGGCGAACCGTTGACCATGTCATTCGCAAGTGCAGGATACCCAAAGCGCATGTACCGTGGCTTGCACCTATTCTTGTAGCCATCGCCTCCGTCGCGTTTCCACTGGCAAACGTAGCCCTCGTGATTGTAACCATCTCCCTCATTGTTGCGCTACCATTGGACGAGATGCACCGGAGCAAGGAAGTCGTGGATAGCGAACATGCTAAATCTTCGAAGCTGCATAACTGGGTCACCACACTTCCGGGCCTGTCGCGCATGGACGACTCCATCCATGGCTCCATAGACTATGTGACGAAAGTTAATAGATCACTCTTCTACAGCGAGCACGCGACGTGGACCTCTCGCCTGTTTGGAATAGTTGCAGTCCTCGCAGGCGCAGTCTTCGGGGCAATTCACTGTCTCGCGTGGAATTTCGACTTCCCTTCACGCACGGAAGAGATCATATGGCGTATTTCGTCCATTGTGATGATCGGCGTAAATATTTACGTGGCGGTCGGTGTCTCGGCGCTCATCAAATTGAGAGACTGTATTACCGGAACATTGAAGTTCTTATTCCCCGAAGCAGAGCTGCATTGCTCTCCTACTTTGATTGCGGAAGAAGACGCGCTGATCTTTCTCAGTATTGTCTTTTCTTCTGTTATCCATGCTGTGGCTCGCGTTGCGCTCATTGTATTGGCCATCATGTCGTTCAGTGACCTTCCGCCTTCTGCATTCGAGGCGATAGGATGGAGCAATCTCATCCCACATATTTAGGTTGACCGTTGATTTGATGTGCTCTCACCGTACTTTATATCTTCGAAGGTAGCATCGTGGTGTAACAGGACTCAATGGGTGTAACAGGACTCATTGACGGCGTTATTTACCAGCTATGGGAATGGACCGTGATGGTAGCAAAGCTCTGCGACTGTGAGGGTGAGGTACTCGTCCTGTTTGCAACATTTATCTTTCGAACATTTGTAGGTTAGTGTTTATATACACTTAGAAGTTGTAAATGAACAGACCTCATTGTCTTTCTTAATATATGACACATACTACGTCGGTAATGAACTGTGGTATGTAAATGCTCCATTGGGTCCAAAATGTAAAGTCGAGTCTGAAAAAAAACATATAAAATAGATTCTAGTTGTTACACTGCGGTTATCGTGATTCGTGCATGTCCAGACGAGGATGGTGTTTCATACTGGCTGTATCAAGTACTTCGGATAGAGATATAACACCTCTTCCGACAATCATTTACTTTAGATTATTGTGCGAAGTTACAAATTAGAGGAAACGAAGGTGAGGAATATGCAATTAGTTTATTGTCGACTTGGTGTTCGGCGTGACAGCAAAGCCTACGCGTTGATTTGTAGTGTCGAAAACGGAATAAAAACGTTCGAGGAAAGTGTATCCGTTGTAGAAATCCATTCCTGATCCACTTTGTTGGCCGGTCTGTAAGATTTAGTATAATAAGCATAAGCACAAGGCAGACTATGCGGGGTAGTTGTACTCACACTACCGATGATGAGATACACGTAGCTGGATGTCCCGCCGATATATCGATTTAATGACCTCGGCCAGATTTGTGCGTCGGCCGTGAGCTCGAATTTCGTTCCAGAGATGATAAAGTACAGGCTCTGCAACTTTGCATATTGTGCAGTTGTGAGCCTTAAGAGCCCGGTTGTGGAATCCAAAACAGCGCCTGTTGCCTTCTCATAGCGACTAAATGCATCACTCGAGAGAAGAATCAGTGTTGTGCCTGTATCTACAATACCGGCTGTCGAGGAGAGTATAGATGTTCCAGATGATCCGTAAGTGATCGACTGATTGATTCCCCAGTAGTACTTAGACGGTGACGTCTTTGTGATGGGTGCGTATGTAATCGTCCCAGTGTACTTGCTTGAATCGACTCCGCCGAAGGTGAGCTCGCCGTTGGCGTTCGAGGTGGATGTAGAGGGGTTAAAGGAAATGCCAACAATCTCAGACGAGGTTTTCTTCTGCAGCAGAAGGTTGTCGCTGACCGTTGGAATTTCGGTATTAGGGCTGTTCGTAAGTGTACCGCTAGTGAGAATAGCAGGGCCGAGTCCTAGCAGTCCATCAACACCCGTAGAGAATCCTTGAGCTTGCTGAGCAGACCCGATCGATTGGTTTGTGATCGTAAGTGCTGATGATAAAGAGACGGTGTCGAGATCTTGGAAATCGCCTCGTAAGAGTTTTTTGAACCTTCTACAATAGTTACTTACATTCTGTGCCGGAGAAAGACCCCGAGCCATAATCGGCTGAGACTGATTGCCCGGTGCTAATGCTGGTTTTGGTCCGCTTGTATGCCTTTCCAGCACCGACCCATGTATTAGAAGACCCGGTGTCTATCAGCAGTGAGTAAGACGTAGCAGGGTTCCCGATGCCAACGTTCGTAGTGTATGCTACAGCAGTATTTGTAACAGAGAAGCTCGTCGCTCGTCGGTCAAAGGTGGTTTGATTTGTGGATCTCTGCTGTCCATGATAAAACAGGTGCCTCGCTCGCGCGCGATCGATGTCAGGGAGGGTCGAGTTGGTAATGTTGATGTTGACTGCAAAGGCAAGGCTGATCTTCTGGTTGGCCTCTTGGGGCAGTGCGGAGGCAGACAGAGCTAGGAGAATAGTGGAGACGAGAGCAGCAGAGCGAAACATGGTGAGATAGAGAAGTGAAGATTGGGACAGTTGAGAAAATGGATGTGCGTTCAGAGTGTATAATATATACCTCCTAATATTTAAATTTGTTGTCTTACTCCCGAGACAAATGAACGGAAGCAAACACACTTCTCCATCATCGGTGTCTTGGAGTTGGAGTAGCCTATGCCGGTATTAAACACTTGAAAGAATACAATGCCATTATCGACGAATGGCTAATATCAATCATTGTACTTACTACGAATAGAGCCCTCCTGGATGTTTATAAAAGTAGGTGTAGATCGAAGAAGATGCATGCATGCCTGCAATTTCAGCCATCCGTTTACTCGTCAGTGCAACTTGAACTTCTCAGCAGCCAGTCAAAACACGATGTGGTTTCGGGTCAAGTGAAACAAAGATCAACCGTCGATCGGATCGACGCACCACTTCGAGTTACATCATGAGGGTGATAAGTTATCAGATAAAGGTGCTGTAGTTGTCTTTGGTGGTAAGAGAAAGACACTAAGAAGCAGTTTACTTTTCACTTCATTGTAGATCCGGGCTCGACAGGTCCGGGATTTAAATTAGGGCTGGCCTGAGAAAGTTTACCTAATGCAGAGACTTCTCACGAATGTGACATATACATAGTAATCTGTCACATATACTACTGCATCCGAGTCACGTACATAAAACACGCGTGCCGTCACGGCTTCACCCACCACTTGCGATGATGACCGTCGTGACAGACTTGAGACTCGCGTCAAACGAAAAGATAATGGCCTCAAAACTCCTGTGCTACAGTCTGTGGTATGATCTGGTATTGCTGTTTCTTGAACTCTCAGTAATATCTTCTTTTATTACAGTAATATTATTGCCACACGTTAGCGCACTAGATTTCTTTCGACTTGAAGACTGCGATTTTTCTACCTTTCTTTTATCTGCCTGCCATACGGTGTTATACAACTTAGCTGCATGGGCTC
The DNA here is from genome assembly GCA_910574555.1 of Trichaptum abietinum. Classification (NCBI taxonomy): domain Eukaryota; kingdom Fungi; phylum Basidiomycota; class Agaricomycetes; order Hymenochaetales; family Trichaptaceae; genus Trichaptum; species Trichaptum abietinum. The sequence goes on along the minus strand of CAJTBE010000011.1, from coordinate 1,779,697 downwards.
CCGCCTAAATGGCGGCAAAAGTCACTACTACTTTGCAACATCTCGACATCCTAGTTCTCGGTATCATCTCTACGACTCACGACAGAGAACAGAAAACAGAAAAGAGGTGTCAGCAGTTTCCTGGAATAGTTTGACATCCCTCTATCTCATCTACAAACGTTATATCACCAACATCTCCCCCATGGCTCAGGAGGTCTGCCTTGAGCGACTGCTACCTTATCTTCAACTTTAATTCCGAAACGCTGATACATATCCAAGTCGGGACTTCAGTATCACGATGAAAAAGACAAGGTGTAAGTGATATATTTACCGTGCATATAATACGTGCCATCTTTTGTCACGGTTGCGCTGCAGATCAAGGCCGTTTCATCTGCAGGACAAGTCACTCTAACTTCGCTGTTTTGGATCCCAGGGGAGGAGATCACTGTCCCGTCTGCTGCCTGTGCAATTGATCGTCAGCAAAGTGTGAGTGATTCTGTAGAATATAATATTTCCAAAGGCCTCACAATTACTATCAGATTCGATACATCACTGCCTGGAACTAATGTACATCCGTCAGGACCTAGAACATGACACTGTCCTCTGCAAGAAATTTGTCAGTGGCGTAACGAAATGATAATAGATACAGGAAGAAGACACTGACATTGAACCTGCGGGCTGGCAGACAGCGCTCAGTTGCATTGATTCCCTGGCCGACAGTTGTAACGGACCTTTTGCGCCACATGCTGAATCGGCAAGAACGGGGGCAACGAATACGAGCGCGAGCACCGGCAATGTCAATAGAATCCGGTAGTTCATGTTCTACTCTTAGGGGAGGGTTTTTATTCAAAATTATGATGCCTTATACATCCGAATATTTTTCTCTGATATATAACTTTCTCGCCACACGTTTATAAATGCAAGCCCATCTGTAGATTGGGAGCAAAGGGGAAAGTATTTTGCATCCGGTACTGATCAAAGGTCGGGATTAGTAAGTGCGCTCAGATGTGGGCATCCTCCGAGCTGTACATGCATATGTTTCATCCGCCTGGTTTCAAAACTATGACGATATTACATAGGTAAGGTAAACATTGTTTGTATAACATGCAAACTGAAGTCATCGAATGACTATATGAAAAGACCAAATGCTATAAGGCATGCACGAAATGGAGAGAATGGGGAAGCATAGGGAATGCGTAAGGATACAAATCATTAGAGATAGGTAAGATATCAATATCTTAGAAAGGATGTGAAGAAATAGGAAATAAAGGTGTATGTTTATGGGTTTCATCGTTGCTATTACATACCGAAATCCATTGAAATAAGCTCAAAGAGCTCTCTGTCACCCGCATCAGCCTGACCGTTCGAGAAAAGATCACCAAAGTCAAAAGTCAAGCTGTTAGAGTGAACAGCTCGGTCGCCCACTTCAACAGCGAAGGGCTGCTCCGCAAAACTGCTTCCATCAGCCATCACCCAGCCGGTTCGCGTGAAATCGAACACGGACACATCGTCCATGGGGAATTCTTGCGGGATCATCTCCAAGGACGCACCGTTTACTTGAAGCATGTCACCCGGCCAGCCCGAGTATTCAGATTCCGTACCAAATCCAACCTCCAAATTACCATTGCCGACTCCGTACGCGAGGTTACTGTTTAAGCTTAAAATGCCGAGCTCGGACGTAGGCTGCACGTGGATAAGCGGTGGCGGCTGACGATGAAGTCCTGCCTCGTTCGTGGTGTACACATCGCTAGACTGGTCCGCGATTATCGGGGAGTCTGCAAACATTAAATGAAATTAATTGCACCACCACTTGTCGGTAGATGAGAGGCTCACCTGAACGCATTGTTTCGGTATTGTTACCTGTGAGTCTACGCATTTGCAAGTATTGCAACCTAATTCGCATACGCTGCTTCTGTGCGTCGCTCAGTTTGCGAAAAATATCGGCAATCTTGAACGCCCCGGGCCAGGACTGGCCAAGCTCCTGAAGGATACCGATAGCTTCTTCCACCTTCTCCAAAGCGTCCGAATGTGCAGCTATAGCGGGTCTCGTCGTGCGCATTGCGAGAGACTGGTGCGCAGCCAGTAAGTAGACAGTGCCAGATGCGAAGACGACTTGAATGAAATCCAGTGGCGCGTAGCGCACGGTCTCGTGAGTCTGACGCCACAAACGGACGAGTGCAAGGATCTCCTTGGCAGCAAGATTGCATCTCTGAGGTACCAAGTCAATTAGGTTAGTGCGCCTCCCTTAACAGTGGATGAAGCAGAAATAACTTACATTAACACTGAAGTCGTTGTGATGGCCGCCACATTTCTTCCGCCGGTAGAATGGTCGATGCAACAGAATCATGAGCCACCAATAAGCGCAATGCATCATAAGTACGTGGGGTGGGATCCATCGCTTCTTCGAAACATTCGTGTTGATAGATAACTCTTCTGGGAGGTTCTCTTTCCAGGTCAGAAGCTGCAAACTGAAGATTATCTCAATCTAAATGTGCAGCCCGTCATGTTGAACGTAGCACGCACTCAATCTCCGCGATCAATAGCTTGAGCTCGCTACCATTATCTCCATGGCTGATTTTCGTCCTAACGAATTTGGGTTGTGCCACAAATGAGTTTTAATTAGTCAGGGAGAGGCTGGAGCACTTACATGGCAGACATAATCTGTTCCGCAAGTCGCAGGAGGGTACAAGAGTAGAGGAAGGTGGTGAACGTGCGACAGACGGGTGGGTTGTTGCCAACTTGGCGCCACGACTGGGTGTCGAGAATCGGGTCGGCGAGGTTGACAAGATCTAACGGATCCTTCTGGCCTGCTGGAAGACCGAATTCGCGGCCGACGTACAGGGACCAGCAAGCGTCCTACGGTGCGTATGCCTCAGCAAAGAGAACATCTGATAGATGTTTCCTATTTTACCTGTGCACATTCCATATTGTAGCACCAATAGCGATTGAACAAGTCCCCCTGAGTCATGCGGCCTTTCTCCACCCATTGCGATCCGTCTGCTTGTAGGCCCACTACGTATGATCGTGTTAGCCTAATCTCAATGTCAATGCGTGCGATCTGCTTACGAGCTTGACTGATGCGCGAACTCATTCCTAACAGAAGATATTTGAGTCAAAACTGTTCCTCAGCGATGAGGGAACAAGTAAGTCCGCCAAGCTCACCGAAGTAAACAAAACCAAGAGTCTGTTGTCCCAGGCCGCTATGGTATGAGCCCAAAAGGCCCAGACCCTGGATTGCGCTTAACGAAGGTGCACCGAGTTCGTCCTCAATGCGTGACTTGCACAAGTCAGCGAATTTCTTCCGCGTATCCTTGTTGACGATAACTGGGTCGTCTGAAAAGGCGGTAGCAACTGACAAGATAGCGAGATGAAGGAATGGACTATAATGCGCTGTTCGAGGTGAGGGTGAAGGCATGCTGGTATGCAAATACTGATACATATCCCGTAAGAAATATTCCGGAATGACGCGTAGACACCAGGAGCCATAGAAAGTGAAGAATCTGTCAAGGAGCCTGTCGAGATACCACGAAGAGCATCAGTACTAATACATTGGATGGATACTGTCGACGAAGAACGCACAGATCGTGAGCTTCCCTTGAGAACGAGATATCTTGAGGGAGGTAACGTGCCCAACAAGGCATTTCGCAGGAACAGTGAGATTTCTTATCCTCCTCATTCATAGTTGGAAGAAAGAGGACATGACGTTCCGTGCATTCAGGGCTGCTTCCTCTTTGCCGGAAGCGTAGCATACGCTGTGACCTTGTGCGCCGCTTCCCCAGGCGGGACCTGAAGGGAGTCGTGATTCCCGTCCTGCTGATGTGACCGGGTACTCTCTTTAATTTGCGAGTAAGTAATCGTCTTGTCATCCCGAAGCTGCACGAAAATGTGAATAGACTTACAAACAAATTTGTCCTTCCCTCAACGTTGATGATTTCATCCTCGGATTCGTCGGTCTCGCTTTCGCTACTTGAGTCCGACTCACTCTCAGAGCACGGTGCACCAGACGTCGCCGACTGGGTACTCTTGCCTTTGTCAGACCAGTTATCATCGGAAACACTGGTATTTGTCAAAGCGGTTAACTCGAGATTAGGCGTATGCGGCGACAGCAAGAGGCGCTGACCACCAATGAGAGGAGACACTGCTGGCGACAATGTATGTAGGCTGCTGGCCCCAGTCTGAGCACGTAATTGTGAGATCTCATTGTCCTTAAGATGAAGTCGCTCGGTTAGCGCTGCGACCTGAGCCTGAAGCTCCTTGTTCTGGTGCCTTAAATTCTGCTCGTGGTGTCGTGTGATAGCCTTGCGATGGTCTGGTCCTCGAGTACACTGATTGAGAAGAAACCCACAAATTTAGTAAGAATTCCTTTCTAGTTTACTATGATTCAAGAACCTTACCTCATGACCGAGCCTAGCACAACGTTCGCAGATAGGTGAACCTTTGCACTTCGTTCTCCTGTGAAAAGTTATTGAGTGAGGGTTGAAGTCGTGAGAACAATTGAGTCACGTACGCTTTCCTGCAGATATTGCATGCAGTTGCAGCGTACGGCTGAATAACAGTTCGAGGACGCTTCGAGCCCTTGCCGAGTTCAGGCGTATAGGCCCGAGCAGAACTGGAGGCGTCCATTAACAAAAGTTAAATGAGTGTGTAAAGAGTCGCGAATGGTGTTCAAGAGTATGGTACAATTTGCAGTAGTGGTCGGTAGCAAATAAGGTTATGAGTGGGAAGATAGCGTGAGTGAGTCAATCTAAAATGCCTCCGTCATTTATGTAAAAAACAGGCGCCCGATAGTGCCTAAATCTGGACCGGCGACGCTTCTTGGGACACCTCCACAATGCAATACAACGCCAACGAAGACATCGGAAATCTGACGGGAACGCTGCGGCCCAAAGATAATACTAAAGAAGCATGGCGATGCAGAGCACAGCACAGGAACCAGGTATAACCAAGATTCTTAAAGGTCGTATTAGGGCGGTAATCTGGCGATGAAGAATGAAGCTGATATCATACTTGCCGTTAGTCAGCTACTTTGATAAGTACAAGCATCAGCAGATTTTTGTGCGGGAAACGGTCCGAAGCCATACACGTGCTAACAAGTCCCAAAGGGTAACGCTCCTCGAAGGTTTCCGCCGTGTCGAGCAACGACCGTCGCAGTCTAGGAGGACTTCATCAGTCGTTCACGACATGTATATCGCAAAGGACGTCTATTCAACAAAGGATGGATGAGCATATTATTAACAATGCATCCCAGGCTGAACAGCGGACATGGGCGCGTAACAAGGGGCAATAAGTTCCCTCAGGTCAAATTCGTGGGGTGACTGCTGTGCACGTCAGAAAGTGAGAGGGCGACAGTGGGTCAGTGGTAGTGATGCGGAACAGCTGTTCCGAATACCACAGGTCTTGCGGGACGAAGGGGGGCATTTCGTGAGGCGCGTAAAGCCTTCAGGACTGGAGTGTGCCCAAAGCAGCAAAATCCGAACGACGATAGACGTTGCCGCGGGACCGTCATGATCGCACGTGTTTCTGCAACGCATTCAAAGTATCATCAGAGTCCTTGACCGTGTCCTTGGGAATGTACTCGACGAAATGTGGGCCAGATACTTGTTTGCTTGTATTCCTTAACGAGGGTATCCATCTGCGGATAAGGTCACTTAACAGGTTACAAATGGTCGGTTTTCCGGTCAATAGAATGGAGAGTGCGACATCGTAGACATGCCGGTACGAGCAATGCGCATTTCCGACTAGCATAAAAGAAAATAGGGGTCGACGCCGTCAGCGTCAAACTGATAACAGCCAGCACGATATACGCGAGGCCGGCGATGTGGATTCCATAGGGCTTGATGCAAGATCCGAACCTCCAGAGGCTCCAACCAAGTCGGCGAGGAGTCGGAATGAGTCTACAAAACACAGATAGCAGGAGATTGAATTAGCAGACGGGAATCGGTGCGATATTCGAGTGATTCATTTCCAGCAAGCAGCCGCCCATTATCTTCTCCATGTTCCGGGAGGTACCAGTCCGATAGAAGGGAAGAGATCGCCCACCGTACCGCAACTAATGATGTGATTCATTGATTGATCGCGCCTTGCAGTTGAAAGGTCGATAGACAAGGACGGCAAAGATCATGAAAAGCGGTGGCGAATAATGTTAGAGCACATGTCAGGCATTGCGGTGAGAATTCCGGTGGTACGTGAACATACATGAATATCACTGCCCATAAGTTTACATCCGACCGTTTTTGCTACCCAAAATTCATTTGCTCGTTCGCACCACGGTCATCGTCTTTAGTCCGTGCCAGTCTAAATTTTCGCAAACCAGGCGAGTTTCAATGACGCAGAATCAAGAACAGCAACATTGAGGATAAGAACTGTTGGTAGTATCTGAAGAGACAGGACGATCTCACTAAATCGTACAGAAGAAATGGGTAAGGTCTTCTTGCAGGATATGAAACATACGACAAACTTCAAGAACAAAGCATCTTCAGTCCTTCTTCCCAATTTTCACAACCGGAAGCCATTTTACAGGATGCTTATTGTACATAGGCCAGGGAGGGACAACGACCTTCGCAAGTGGAAGTTTTGGTGAGTTACTTGTAGTTTTCCAGGAACGTCTAAGTAAACGCACCAGACATAATAAAGCCGTTGAAAGCCCCAAAATTCCAAATGTCACTTGTAGTGATTGTAGTACAAGTCCAGATAAGAAAGCCAAGATCTGAGATAGTCCAATGCGTAAGCTGAAACCATGAGGAGGTGGATATGCGCACTGTACTGGAAATCAACACAATCCTAACGAGCGTCTCGACTAACTTCTGGCCTTCGAAGTCCTAAACCGTCCAAGGCTGTCCAGTGTCCTCTACATTAGAATCAGGAAGAGCTACTCACAATTTTCCCTTCGAGTAATGTCTGCAGTGACGAATCCATTGCAAGGCTAGTGAGTGCGCGCGCTGCGTCGTTGTCGTCGTTCGTCTCTGTCGTCGCCACGCATCGTCCACGACGTGTCACTTACCTAATTATTTTCACGTGCTTTAAGTTTCAAGTTGTCCGAGGCGCGCCAGTCACCGCTTGAGCTTCAACGGTGCGGTGACCTCCTTTCCGATCGGTGACTCGGAACTGTAGGAGATTCCCTGCTTCTAATCTCTCCGGTGGTAACCTGCACATAGTCAATGATGCATATCAATGGTTCAATGGCGTTTACGGAGCGCTAATGCAGCATTGCCAATGCGAAAAATAAAAAACCACATGCCAGTGGTCCGGGAAGACCAAAACGGATCCAACTTGAAGCGTCGCGACTGAAAATTCAGAGTGCGTTATGATCGTCTAATTGACTACAGGTTCTACTAAATTACTCCAATGTTGTCTACCAAAGTCTACCAACAGTAAGAAATTAATCAAATTCTCTGTGAAAAAAGCAGTCTAAATCAAAGTTTTAAATGAAGATAAAAAGGTACAATCTATGAAGAGTATGCAGTACTATGGTAATGGTTCAGTAACCGCGGGGGGAAGGGGGGACGCGTATACTAGGTATTCGTACAATTAAAATGTTAACAATGATGGTTAGGGAACAATAATCTACAAATTCGTGCGTGTGATCGTTTGGAAATCCTTCTCTATGTCACGGTATTGAAAGAAACAAAGCGGAGTGCATGAAGTACACCAAGAGTTAGTTGTCCAGATGCAGCCTCCGAAAGATTTTTGACAAGGAGAAAGCAGAGTGAGGATACCGAGCCGGGTATTTAATAATAAAGTCCAGCACGGGCTCACGCTTGCGTATTAGGAGACTGGCTGACGTGAAGAAAGCTGTGAGTCTGCCAAGCTCAGGTCGCCTTGAGAAATTGCCATATCTTGAAAAAGACTAACGCCCGAGATTTCGGTTATGAAAAGCGTTCAAGTTGCATTTAACAAGTCAGAGGTTTGGCTGAGCTGTCACCAGATGTCACGTACGGAAGGTTTGGTTGGACGGTTTGCGAAACTTCAACTTGACCAAGGCCGAATAATACAAATTAACTCACACTTCACCTCGTCACGCGGAAACTTTTGCCGAGCGTCCCATTTTCCGTCAACTTCACCGAGGTATAAAAATTGAGCTGTTTTCATAGAATTTCAGCAAGGACATCGTACCCTCAAGCAGTTCAGAGCTTCACGAGTCTCACCGCCGATACCATCACTTCACGATGCGTTTTACTAGCTTCTTCTCCCTCATTGCGGCCTGCGCTCTCTTTGCGTCTACCAACGGCGCTACGGTCCGTGAAGACCTCACAGGTGAGACCTCTGAAAATTCCGTCTTCATGACGCTGATGCTGAGGTCCACGAAGCTCTGCATGTTCGGGATACAACCATCAAGTACGTGTTGATACTTGAACTCATTCGAACATCTCTCAGCTTTTCTTCTGAGCAGATCAGACATTGCTAAAGCCATGAGCGATCTCGTCACCTTGAAAAAGCACGTCAACAAACTCATCACTGCGCTGAAAACCAACGCGAAGGCAAAGAAGCAACCGAACGCTGCAGTAGTCATGTAAGCACTCATCTGATAGGATGACACAGATTCTGAGCCTGACTTTTACGGACAATAGGGCTGACGCAAAGACGCTCCTCACGGACATCGCGACGGTCAATAGCTCGCTCATCCTTTTGTCTAGAGACGCTTGATAAAGCAATTATCGCAGACGACGAGTCGAAGTCCACCCACACCCAAATTTACACCCACACTCCATTTCCCCGGCTTCCCGTAATCGTCTCATAGTCGCTTGAATGTAGGGCATACATATGTATCTGGTTCTCCGCACTCGTTTTGGCCCTAGTTTATCGTCCCAGAGTGGTTCATACCGATGGTAGGTAGGTAGAATACGACGTCCCATACCGATATTGCAGCGCCGGGGACTTCGAGGATGTGAGAAATCTTGCCGGTCGATTGGTGCCGTGCGACGGCAGACTTGATCTGAGCAATCTTCGTGAAGCTCTTCAAGCTCGCTAATTTAAGTATAATCAATCACTGCCTACACAAATTCAACGCAGTAGATTGCCTCTAAAGTTGCTGGACAAACTCGCAAATTGAATGTTGTTCCAACAAGAACTTGGCAAGCTGTTTCGAACTGTGTAATCTTGCGAAGTCTGTGATTCCTTGTGCTCAGCAAGTACAACTAGAGACCGAAGATAGATATTCACCTATTTCATCATAAAGGTGCTTCCCCGTTTCTACGTGATTCTCTTCATTATCCTCCCTATGTTCTTTCGAGGCTTCAGGGCCTTCATTCGTGACTCCGAGTCCTACTTGTTAAACTTTCGGAGAGAAAATAGTCATTGAAGTTCTGAACAACCAACCTCGTTGTGATAGCTATTGCACCCGCCTCGTCAAGTACAAGATTCTTTTCTTTCAATTAACGGATCGCTCGCGGGGAAGTGTTGTGGGGTGTTGATGACAACAGTAGCACGCAATCAATTAGCATGCAGACGACTGTAGACTTAAAACCACTCACGCCTAAGCCTGTTCTTTAAGGACGGATGTTCGCATCCTCGACTGACTTCTTCCTCGCTGCCTCTTCGCCTTCGCACATCTTGATCGCGCTTAATAAATTTTGGCCTTCAGCGGTCAGCGTGCCCTTCTTTGCCTATTCCTCCGCAAGGCTCTGCTAGCTCTTCGCAAACGCCTTTCGAAGCTGGTCTTGGTCCGTCGAGAACCGCTCGGCAGTGGTCTTGTTCGACGATGCGCATTCGCGTCCTTGACCTCGTCCCCGCCCCGCCTCTGCCGCATGCCATCCGGTCCCGCATACTTGCATAGCTTCGACGTTCTTCACGTGGACGGAGTCATCTTACAGATTCGTGACGTCCTTCGCCCTTCTGCCACACATTCGCATCCTGGTATTTGCTGTATTCGTCTATATCCTGGAGCTTCTTTATAGTTTTGATAGTCTTGATAGCATACACGATATCAGGAATGTAGATAATGCCATTCTCTGATTCGATATGCGAGAGGTAGTCGAGCAGAGTAAGCGCGTAAGTAGAAGTCCTCTCAATCTTCGTAGAAGCGACATTGTCGTTAAAAGGCCTAGAACGCATGCCTCAAGTTATTGTTCTTGCTAAGAACGCAGTCGATACACCAGATGACGAACTCCCCACTGTACTGACGCGCCGCAATTCGTGTTTCGTTGTTCACTTTGGACTCTGAGCGGGCCCAATGCCGAGCCCTTATGCTGATGAATCCCGCCATGAATTGGAGACAAAGCAGATACATAAGAAATGGAAAACACGGAAAAGACGAAACACAGTAGTTGGATAGTAGATAGGATGGGAAGCTTGATAACTCTTAACACCTCTAAGAAATAATCATGCCTTTTTCGGAACAAGGCTTGAAATATGATTACATCATCATGATGATAACGACTATCCAAAAAAGGTGATGTTTCTTCTTCAAGTGTACATAAAAAGTAAATACATGCAAATACTCGGAAAAGCGTTCGTTGACGTTGTAGAACGCGTTCAACAACCACGACATCTACATTCACGACGACGAAAGCTCTAATCGCGTATGCGACCCAATTTCCACCTCAACGACGATAATGACAGCCCTTCACGAGCTTGACACGAATGCTCGAAGACCACCCAACCAGTCTCGTTCGTGTACCACTACAAGTCATTTTAAAATACTCAACATGCTCCTTTGTAGCCCCGTCTGAAGTCTGGGATGAAGACTTTGAATTTAAACAAGATAATAAGAAAGAGAACTTGCCGAGCAGCTCGTCTCGACGTAGGTCGGACAAGGCACGCGACAGCAGAGACATGCTATTAAGGACAAATGCTGGAGAGAACGCGTACGATAAAGGTGAGTGATTACAAGTAAGCTCCTGGTAGCCAGGTCTGAAATTCGTGCAGAAGCTAGGCCTTCGAAGCGTCCAGCTGGTATAGACATCACGACAGCAGACCACTTGCGAGCATGGTCGGAATCTCCAATATCGCATAAAGCCCGCAGCAAGCTCCCAGTAAGCTCAGAAGAGAATTGGGACGATGATTTCGTCGACAAGGTAGACTCTCCGGTACGCACGTCGCATCGACGTTCAATGTCAGCTCCGCTCAGTCAAGAGGAGAACTGGGATGAGGATTTTGAGATGGGCGTTGACGCTTCCCCAAGCTCAAAACGTTCTAGAGGCGATGCGTCGTGGGACTCGTCCGACGAGGAGGAATTGGGGTTTGGGAGAGACGAAGACGACAGAACCGTAACTCAAAAATCCAGACGTCGTCCACTCGCAGCTCTCAACACAGACATCCCGCCCGTTCCTCCTTTGCCACCCTACCTCCCAACGATTCCATCTGGTACACTTCCTTCGGACCCTGCTCCGTTTCCTCGATCGCCGACTCTCTCTGTGTTCTCTATTCCTACTACCGTTAGCGGGGGTCGCGACTCTGCTTCGGGGAATTACGGTTCGACTCTCCATCTTCGACGGACGCATTCAGCAGGTTCTTCGTCACCTAGTCATAGTCACCATCAGCATATCACCGGCCGCTTCCCTCCAGTTAGTCCAAGTAGAGGTACTCGCGAACGGCGTCGTTTGCGGAAAAAGAGCAGACCACCGCACCTTGAGAATAACATAATTGAGTTGGATGACCGGTCGGAACTGACACCTATAGCTGACGTTCTTCTGGGACCATATGCACATATGCCTTATCGTCCTGTCACGCCGGAAAATAGAACTCAGCCCAGTACACCTCCGCCTGCACTTGCTGCTCCTACTCCGGCTCGCGCTCAAGCATCGTCGTCCTCACCAATGGCTATAGATCTCACGTCTCCCGTTCAAGCTCCACCCACTACCTCACCTCCTTCGAAAAGTCCCTTACTTTCGCGATTAGAGTCTGTGAAACGATGGAGTGCTGGAACACGAAAGAAACGAGCGTCTACTGGACCGTCAGAAGTCGTTGCAGCGGGTGGCCCATCGTCTTTTGCGGCTATAATCGAGGCAGACAGGTATGATAATAACAAGACGCCTCGCCCACACTCCTCTTACATTCAGTCCTCCTCTTCACCTGCCCCCGCTGTTCCGAGAAACAAGTTTTTTCGGGACGTTTCTGGGTCATTTGGGACTAAGGAAGAACAAGAACAAACCCCTGCGAAAGCGAGACTGAGCGCTAGTAGTGATGCTTCACGGGAGTCAAAGAAGGGGAAATCGAGAGCAGAATTACAGATTTCATCAGGCGAAGTTTTCGAGACTGGACTAGCTTCCCCCAGGAAGTTGCGTATCAAAGCCTTCGGCTCGAAACTGATTTCAAGTACCAAATCGCACACCCCTGATCATCCGGAAGGAAGGGTGGATACAGATGGAGATACGAGAATGACCCCGTCGCCTACACCCCCACCACCATCACTGCCTGTCGATATACCACAGACGCCTAGTCGACTACGTCCTCGCTTGCCACCACAAACACCCTCCACTTCGAGCCGTCCCACTATTTTTCCACGTCATGTTTCTGCTTCCGCTGCTCACGATCCGATCACTGTAATGCCGAGTCAGTCAGCCCGCTCTGTGTCTACCTCAGTTTTCCAGGAGAAGGAGGATATCGTTGGGCAAACTCCAGAGAAAAAGGAAGGCAGTCGAGGATTCATGGGTAGTATGCGTCGTATCAGCCTTGTCGGTGGCCAGAAGCGTCACAAACGAGGGAAGAGTGGAGGGGTCGAAGACATTGCGGTCGAGACTAATCTTCCGCCGCCACTTCCAGGGAATGTGCTTCCTCGCCTTAGTGTCACTGGTTCGAGGTCTGAAACTCCGATAGAATCTGAGCCAGAAGAGCCTTCAGGCAAAGGATTACTTCCCGCCCTGGAACTAGGCCCTCCTCTCCAGGCCTCAGAGATTTCCAAAGCACAGAACAAGATAACGGCATCTACATCTGTCGACATCGGCTCCCCAGTAGAGAAGTCAACACTTGCCCCTCTACCACGGCGACCAGGCGAGCCGACCCTTTCACACTCAAAGTCGTCCTCATTTGCAACACCCCCGCCAAGTCGACCGTCGCAGAACGCGATGGCGAGACTGAACGCATCGCCGTCCCAAGCGGCGTCTCTGGGCCGCGCATCTCAGAACCCTACAGGTACCGGAGGAAGCGCGTCGTCGAATGTGCATAGACGGAATTCTTTAGGCGATTTAAAGATTCCTTCGCGCATTAGTCGAGCACAGGATGGCTTGAAGCGGGATTTAACAAGAGTGAGGGAATTCGCAACTCACGTCGAAAGTAGGCTTTTGCTCCTCTCGGTCCTTTCAAAAAACGTTTTGACTTACTCTTTAACTTGCCTTGTAATCTTAGTGATGAAGGAGCTTCGATCAAATTACTACACTCTGGCGACCCAGGTACAGGGCATGTTAGAATACCCCCAAGCACCTTCACGGGCCACCTCGCCGACAACGTTTTTCAACTTTTCAAGGCCAGTTTCGCGAGCGCGTTCAAATACCAATCCTCCACCCCCTCCTCGAATAGATTATGGCCTTCTAGCCTTGTCCTTTCGTACTATCGACTCCAAGTATCGCATCGCTTGGGAATGCGCCGAGCTGCTGATCGACCTGGGTACTGGTGCTACGACGGGAATCCCCCCAGACGCGTCTCCCCCAGCTTCGCTTCCGACAAGCAAATCTGACCCGGCAAGCGTGCGCGTGAAGAACCGAGAGCGTGCTATCACTCTCGCTGGAGACGAAGGCAAACCCATTCTCACTGGGATTGATTCGAATTCAAGAGATCCCTTTCCCGCAACTCCCCCTGTCCTTTTATCTTGGCGAGCCTCCACTGGCCGACATGACCTAAATCAACGCCAGCTCTTCCTTCTGAAGGAGATGCTGAATAATGCTGAATCTGCCAAGGAGGGTGTGGCACTCGAGGTCCCTGAGCCCGGATCGTTCCCCCCTAACTGGCGAGAAGGGATGGAGAGCAACCTAACGCTCCTAACCGAGGAGTCTGCCTCTGCTAGCAATGCCTCTCCCCAGAAGAAGCGTCCTAGTAGTAAGCTTGGTATGACAGGAATCAGGGACATGTTGCGATCTTTGAAACGCAACCATTCGCGAGCAAGTCAGCCAGATGCAGCCCAATCGTCTACGACGTTGAGTACCGAGTCCTCCCTGCACACGCAAGCGAGAAATCACGAGAATTATCCGTATCTATCGCAAAATGGTTTGCCACTTCCACCCAGATCGACAGGACGGAGGAGATCAAAGACTAGTGCCGGTCCTGACTCAGTGCGTTCGACGAATGGTGATTTCCCTCAGTACCCGCACGTGAGCGGCATCTCTATCTCACATAAGTCTTCTCCACGTCGACCCTCTTTGGCGTCACTTTTCCGGCTGGGCCAGAAGCACAAGGGCTCTCCCGTTAACTCGACGGATCACAGTCTTGACAAGACCGTCGAAAGCGCGAATTCCAGTCAAAGTCACGGGAGTGGACAATCACGCGGCACGGCTGAGGACGAGGACGATGAGTCAGATTGGGATCGCATGGACTCGCTTTCGGACGTTGACGTTCAGATAGACAATATCCCAGAGAATGCAGACCAGAAGGGGACATTGAAACTGCGGAAAAAGAAACGACTGTCCTATCGATTCGAGAGTCCTTCTCGACCACGATCTACTCCCTTCAGGAATCCATTTAGTAGCTCACAAGCGTCCCTCCACGGCGCTCCAGATCAATCTTCAGTCCAGATCTTGTCTACAAGACTCTCCAACGTAGATGAAAATTCTGCAAGTGCGCCCCGCTCTGGCCGTCAGACTCCAGTTGAATCTGGAAGGCCCAGGTCTAGAGGCAAAGACCGGCCGGTGCCATCTTCCGTACGTTCGGTACCATTGAAGCCATCAAAGGGACTGCCTGTTTTCGACATTGCCCCGATCCCAGAATTCAAGCTCGCCATGACTCCCGAGAATATAAGGCCTTTACTCGAGAATGCGCGTGTCGTTACCTCGCGGCTTCAGGACTGTGTCTCGGAAGTCAAGGACCTGTTGTCTAAAGCAGAAGTACCATCATAATGTGTAAATTTCCGTCTTATTTGCTGTCGCTCTCTTACGCACTTGCTCTCACGTTTGCAATGATCTCATGTTGTTATTCGCTTTCATGTTTCTAATCGCATCACACTACATCCAATTCATTTCATCTTATTTTCAATTAAATTTGGGGTTTCAGAAAGCCCTGGAAGCCCTACATAGACGAGACTCGGTCTGATTAATGAAAAGGGTTTACAGTTTACTACATATTGAATCGTCTTCTCGCAAATTTCAGATTTGTGACCCGTAAGAAACATCAGGTATGTGTATTCCATCGATCGCAATGCGATGCGCGTTTCTGTAGATCCAGTGTATGTACTAGTAACACCAAAATTTCGTGTGATTTGCGTCCTTGAGGGGAACCACTCAACGACGGATGCTATTATACATACAAGTATTTCCTGCGCAACAAACACAATACACTGACAGTAAGTCCTTTAAATAAGTTATGAATGAGGTTTAGAATGTCGCTTATGTTTACAACGAGTACAACGGAGACGAGAGGTATCCGCAAAGATCTCAAAAACTCTCTTCATCGTCAGAGACTGTGACTTCCATTGCAATCGGGATAGTCTGCTGAACAGTCTCAAGCGTCGCTATCGTATGCATGGCAAGCGCAAGTCGGTGCTGTAAAGTAAAAATCTCCGTCTGCAAGGCGGTGATGGAGGCCCTGTCGCGCTCGCGCACCCGTTCGAGATCAACCATGATCTGTTTCACTTCGTCCCAATCCTTCTTTCTCTGGCGAACGTCTGCCAAGATGGCTTCTTCCAGAACATCCATGCCATCTAGCGTTTCTATGGTTGTTTTGAGAACCTGCGGCGAGGAGAGTAGTTGGCTGAGGAACATGGCCACTTCAAATTTATTGCCGACTGGCGAGAACGAAACGCGAAGCACACACAAGCTATCGAAAGGTTGAGGGTCTGATGGGATGTCTGAGGATGACGTGTCGATGTGCAGTCCCAGAGCTGTGATCTGTGGGCATTGAAGCGCAAGACCGTGTAAAGACTTTAGAGTTAAAGTTGTCGTGCAAGAAGCTGAATTGGGCTCATAACCCAGATATATTCGCCGGAGGGAAGGACATCGCGATAAAATGACCACGAGTTCATCGTCCGATATTTGCATGTTGCCGAAGCAAGCACAATCGAACTTCTCGAGGTTACTGATGCTAGGCAGAGCCTCAAGTACGTCAGCGGTGATCGCTATGCCGTCCGGGATATTGGCTCCCGGAAGCTCGCGTCTTGATAACTGAAGCAGCTCCAAGTTAGGGCAAGCCGTGGACAAGGACCGAAGGAGTAGCTTCAGGTGAAAAGCATCCTCAAAGGCGAGGATGTCGATATTCAGGGACGTGAGGGATGGGAAATGATTGTGATTCGGATGACTGAAGAACGAGCCAAGATCGGTCGGTTCGCCCTGTATGGCAAATCGTCGTAATTCAGCGAAGGTATCTCTTTCGAGACCTAGACCTTTGAAAGTAAAGTGAATTAAGTCCGGTCTTTCGCCGCGCTTTCGCGCTTTCATAGAAATGCCTGCAATACACTTGAGGGACGGGAGAGAGGCCAAGCCCTGCAGTACGGTGGCAGTCATGGTGAGGGAGGAGAATTCGAAGGTCTCGAGATGGCGGAGAAGCGGAAGGAATTGGAGTAGTTGCGAATCATAAGCAGCCACCGGGACATTCTTTGTCAACATCCGGAACGATGTTAACTTTGGGCTCCTCGAAACAACTTCCTCCGTGATGTTTTCCAGCTGGCTGAATGGTGCAGCAAGAGTTTTAGGCCGGAAGGACATCGTCATATCCTTGAGACCTTCGCGAAGAAAGAGGACTGCATATTGCATCCAATACACTAAGCGATCCTCTACATAGATCACGAGCCTGGAAAGGTTCGGAAAGATGTCGGATACAGGTCGTGTTCTTGCAATCTCCGCGAACACCGATGGCGAGATCATACCATGTGGTGCGACAAGTTTGTAATCCTTCGCGCGGCAGGCGGAGAACACCTTCACCCTTCTTGCGTAGGGTCTAGCTCTATCCCAGTCGGCAGGACGAAGGTCTCTTTGGAAAACCTGACATTTGTAAAGTAAGTCCACACCACTTTCTCTGCGTAGAAGTGATCCCACAGAAGCTAATAGGCACTCACAAAACTCGGTCTCCCTTCGATAATAGTACCACTCTCGATTAGGGGTGCAAGGAGGAGAACAAAGGGTTTAGGGCCAGGTAGTTCGGCCCAGATATGATCCAATGCGAGGTCCTTCCAGTCTTTGCAGACGAGAGCACAGTTAAGGTTGGCAGCTCTCGAGTTGAAGGTGAATATATAATTCAAGATCTCTGGAAGAGATAAAACCATCGAATTCGGCCCACCGGCATCTTGAACTCGAACCTGAGTGTCTGGCCCATCGGCAGCGGCAGGACTAAGCGACGATGTCTCCGAAAGAGGGGCATTCATCATTGACTCCGCTGCCATTGATCCTAGGCCTGTGCAGTAGAAGATAAACGATACTTCAGGAGAAAGATATCGATAACTTACTGCAGTGGTGGTAGTGGTTGAAGTGTAAAGGGGCGTCGAAGGTTTTGATGGATGATGGCAAGGTAGTAGTCAAATTCGCTATTTCCCGAACTAGAGTGTGGCCCACCCTCCTTCCCAGGGGCTCCCTACGGTCGCCCGATTCGATAGCTTAAATAATAATTACCTTAAATGTGTTTTGAACAAACAATGAAACTTTGGAACAAACAATCGGGCGACCGTTAGGGAGCCCCTGGCAGAATAGTCCAAATCGGAACAAGCGAGTGTCGTGAGCCAAATAATAAAAAACATGCCGCTCACTGCTCGGATTTCTCCGAGAGGCGGCATTCGTGGGTAAAATAGTACATTCAGGAAAATGGTGACACCGTGTGTAGGACAGTTAAACAAGAGGCATAAGTACAACACTGAAAGAAACATTGTTTGCAAATAGTGAATGAGAGAACAGTGAGTAGTAGGGGTAATGAAAAGGCCTACATCCACCACCATTGCCGTTTTGTGCAGAGAACTTTTTATAGCCAAAGAATGAGGCAAAAAACTGTTATAGAATACAGAGCAGGTCTTAGATGTTTTAATTTTCATATGACCTATATCTGCATATATGCACCTCAGAACTTGCATAGACATATAGCACTTCTTTTGTGCATAGTGAACACGTCGAAGAGGCTATATGCGCAGAGATACTGTATGCGAGCATGCGTTGCTAATGTTTTTACCCACGAATGCCGCCTCTCGGAGAAATCCGAGCAATGAGCGGCGTGTTTTTTATTATTTGGCTCACGACACTCGCTTGTTCCGATTTGGACTATTCTGCCAGGGGCTCCCTAACGGTCGCCCGATTGTTTGTTCCAAAGTTTCATTGTTTGTTCAAAACACATTTAAGGTAATTATTATTTAAGCTATCGAATCGGGCGACCGTAGGGAGCCCCTGGGAAGGAGGGTGGTGTGGCCTCCCAAATTAACCGGACCTCTTATCTTTCCTTTAATGTATCACACCTTTCTTTTCAATGGTCGATAGTACGTAGCATGAGTTTACAGAACGGAAGACATGTGTTCAGATAAAGCACCTGTCTTATCTCCTCATTAATTGTACCACTTAATAGGTAAGAACTTGAAGCCGCTCCGGCAGGCTTACAGTCTCTCCAGCCGAATCATCAACTTGAATGCCGATCAAATGCCGCAGCCAAACCGCATGAGGAACCGACGTTGAGCTAAAGTGTAAGAAATCGTGCATTATTGCGTCGTTAAAAATATTATACAAGTACATCTGTAATCCGAGGTATGATACTGATATACCGCCATCGAAAGGATAAAATAGAAGTCGTAACAAGCAGATCGACATTAGGTGCAAGGGGAGAGAAAAATATATATACTCCATCATGCCTTGTTCCCAATCGATGTCTCAGACGTCGTGTCATGTAAGTTATGGTCAATCGCCTTTTCCGATTCTTTGATTTTGGCATCGCGCGACTCTGCAGTGACTGAGCCGAAGATAACGTCCATCTCTTCGAGACTGCGGCCCTTCGTCTCGGGAATGAACATCGAGAACGTGAACATGGCGCCGATGTTGACTGCGGCGAACATGAAGAAGACTTTGTACCCGAGGTTGGCGATGATATTGGGCGTCACTCGCGAGACGACGAAGTCTAAGTAAGTCGAGAACAAGTGATGAGTAAAACATGTTAGGTTAATAGAAGTTGATCACTCACTCCAAAGCCATTGAGAAGCACTCGCGACGGCGAGACCGTAGTGCCGAGTACGAGTAGGGAAGATATCTGAGACATACACCCACGGAAGAGGACCCCAGCCCATTGAGTAGAAGCACACGTAGATGTACAACATTGCAGCCATAGCTTTACTGGCCGGTGGAGGAGTCGCGCCATCAGCCAGGGAGGCCGGCGGAGGGTGCGTCTTGAGGATGGCTCCGATGATGAAGAACAGAGTGCCCATTCCGAACGCCGAGATGAGGAGCGAAACCTTGCGTCCTGCAGACTCGACCATGAAGAACACGAACAACGCGGTCGCAACAGTCTTGACAATACCGTAGATACCGGACGCCAGGAGCGAGTTCGATGCACCCTTGTAGCCAATAGACGTGAAGATCTGCGGTGCGTAGTAGCCGACTGAGTTCTGTCCTGCCCATTGCTGGAGGAAGAAGATGACGAAGGCGATGACAAAACGGATGAAGTTGCCCTTTCCCAAGAATGCCTCCTTGAGTCCAAGTCCTTTCCGGGCCTCACGTTCCTCCTCTATCTGCGCCTCAATCTCAGCCATCTCGTGCCGTACCGATTCGCTGTCGGGATGCTCCTTGCGGAGGTACGCCAAGTTCTGCAAAGCCTCGTGCATGCGGCCACGGGACGCGAGATAACGAGGCGACTCCTTCACGAGCAGGAGGCCGAATGCCATGATGCCAGCGGGGGCGAGCTGGAAGCCAAATGGAATGCGCCAGACCCTCGGGCCAACTGGGTTGTGTTGACTGATGCCGAAGTTGATGAAGTAGGACAGCATGACGCCAATGGCAACCATGATTTGGAAGAGGCCGGTGATGCGACCACGGACGTCCTTGGGCGAGCATTCAGAGACGTAGGCAGGAGCCACGGCTGAGATAGCACCAATGCCGACACCAGCGATCACACGACCAGAGTAGATGTAGGCGATGCCACGGCCATTCGTACCGGCAATCGTTTGAAGAATCTGCTCAATCAGATTAGCTGGCTGTCATAGATTAGAGCTAAACCCAACGTACAGCACCAAGTGCAAAGATTAGAGTGAAAACGAACAAAGTCCATCTACGTCCAATGCGGGCTAAAGAAGGGAAGATGTCGGTTATCAATTGATAAAAGTAGAACCGTTGATAGCTCACCTGAAATAGGTGCGCTGCCCAAGGCACCGAAGAAGGCGCCTGCCTGAAGCACGGAAACGACATTCCCGGACACGTTCGTCACTTTCGATTTGATTGCCTTGCCGTTCTCATCCACCAGCCCGAAATGCTCTTGGAAAGCTAACTGCGACACAACACCTCCTGCTACACCACTATAAAACTTGTTATATGGACAGAAAAATCAAAGAATGCGAATAACACTCACGTATCATAACCAAAGAGGACGATACCCCAATACGCGATGAATGCAAGGACTGTTGTTGGAGCCACTTTAGAAAAACTTCTTGATCCGAGACATGCCGTGAAAACTCACAATAGACACGACTATTCTTGAAGATAGCTTCCTTCATCGTTACGAGCGCAATGGATGGTGTATGGAGGTGAAAGGAGACGAGAAGCTCGCAAGTTAAACACCGACCGACGACCGCCTTTATGTACTGACGATGTCAGATGATTATTCTCTCCCCGTGGGGTCGCTGTCCGCCTTCGGTAGCGTTAATCTCGGAAGCGGACAAGGCTTTAGAGCGGCCCGCCGGCCCGCTTGGAATGAAGCCTTTTTGTGCCTGGCCGGTCCGCTTCGATTTGCGCCAGGGGCCAATCGTAGATCTCCCCCATCGCGTGGTGAGCTGGACCCACTCGGACTTAGATTCCGTGAAATTGGATTGCAATCCAAAAACTGAGGTCCGTACGACCAAGGACTCAAGGAAGGAAAATATGAGGTCAAGGTTTGGTGAGAGATTTTCGAGTACTTGCAACTTACAGGAAGCGGAACTAAATTATATCAAGAGACCACGGGCCTTTTTCACTCGTTCGGGTACAACAACAGGTGCCGTGAATGAAGTTTTAGAATGTTAATGGAGAAGCCGCGAGATCTCTTGCACCCGATCAGAGGATGAGGTACCTGATCGTCAGAACCGTTGACAAGCTCCGGAAGGCCTCCACTGTCTTCTGAGACGAACCAGAAACATCTAGGACACAAGCCAAGCTTACACTGTCCGTCCGGCCCGGCCAATAGAGCTACTGCAGCAGCAAGCAATCTCTAAAATGCGGAGAGATCTGTGGAGATGCGGGGGCGGGGTTGAGGGGATTGGATGCCGAAACGATCAAGGGGTGAAGCTCTATGGTTGTGTTGGAAAGAGCCGGGTCCGCCTTCCCGGTGACGACCTGAACATTCAGTTGTCATAATTCTTCTATTCATAAGCAATTGAATGACATACATATTCAATAACATGCAATAAAGTTGCTGAATAACATGGGATAATTGAGGGAAAGAAACGAATGTACCTGTGAGACAGCCAGCTGCTAGCGGCGATGAACGGAGAACATCAGCCTTTGGAGGCTAGAAGTTACAAGACAAAGACATCAATGCATAGTTTGATATAATTGTTAATCACCACTGCTCCCTCGGCTGTAGTGTACGTCATATGGTATCTTCATAAATTTCCTGACTCCCTATAGAGCTCTTCTCGCTCTCTATCTCGACCAAACGTGCGCCTTCATTTGGTTCATATAGCTCCCATGTGAGTGGGTCGCTAATAACTTCCTCCGTCGGATCAGGATCCCACCTCGACGTGAGGACTTTGAATCGCATTCGACCGCTTTTGCGTAAAACACCATTTTCGTCCCAATACTGTGTTTCAGAAGCGCCGTCTTCAATAGTGCCATGGTAAAGGAAATAAGGTGAGTCTAGCTCTGTTATATACTGCCTCTTGCCCTTCGCATTTGTAAACGCATACAGGGGATAGTGCCCGGTCGAATCGAATTTTCCCCCCGGTTCAATCTTTAGTCCAGTAACGTGCGATCGAGGAATGCGGGCCTTGTAACAGATGGATCCTCTGTCATCCGTACAGAACCTGGGATTCTTGTGCTCCTAAGTGTTTGGAGACTTCAGTATTAGAGCATCATTCGAAGCATGCAGAAGGTCCACACGTACCGGCTGGCAAAAGTGAAGAAATGATCCATCTGCACTACAATGCTTCTCTATTTCGATGAAGTCGAAATTCCATGTAAGATCGTACAAGCGCTTCTTCCAGGTTTCGGACATTGATCGTGTGGATGAAGCGCTGAGAGTAGCGGTGATATCCGGGTCTGCAAATGCCTCTTCAAATGCGTTCTCGAGCGCGATACGGCAGTACCTATTAAAGCTGGCGACGATCAACACATGTTTCTGAACGACCTCGTCCCAGCTGTGTTAAGATAATAAGTCACAAAAAAGCGACGGATAGATTTCCAAGCCTACTTCATGAATTGGTGTCTTGCAACCTCTCTCGCTAATGCTTGGAATTTGCCACGAGGTCCAGCAGGGCCGAGCCCGTAGCCCAATTCCCGTTGGCGTACTATCTCCACAAGCACGCATAGAGGAAAGTATGCACCATGCATATACATCCATGCACCTACCAAGCAAGGAAATTCACGAAGTAAGTCTCGCAGAACTATCTTCTCGCTGAGATCATCCACAGCAATTCCCGAAAGCTCCTTTACTACAGAGCAAATTTCTTCCGCCTTCTCTGCAAAATCAAAGAAAGGGGGTGCACACAGCGCGGTGACGTTGTCAAGGATATACGAAGCTGTCCGAGGCAACTCAACGGGTTTTCTGTACGAAGTATTGTGAGCTCAATGTTCATGATAGGTAAGTCGTTGCCTACCGCAAAATTAGGTCCAAAGCTTGGTAGTCACAGTATCGCATGGTTATGCCCTCACCAATAGCATCTTCGTACAGCTGAGAGACCAAGAAGTGTAGGACTCTATCCAGAGACGTCCAGTCCACGTCGTCTTTTAGATTTGAAAGGAAGCGAGGTAGCCATCCATGTATGTTCCAAAGCAGCTCGTCCAACGAATTGCGACCCGCTGGATGCTCGGGTGTGCAGATGCTCGTAAGCAGATCATGAAAGAAGCGCAGTACTACGAAAGAGAGTTTTCCATCTCTGGTAGGTTAGGTGAGCGATTTTTGTTGACGTCAATGATCGATATGCTAAAATCTTACTGTAGTAGATATTCAAGCAAAGGAGTGGAATATATCGATGGGTGGATAAAGCTCTTAGGGATTCCAACGTAATAGGTGCCGGTGATCGTGTCATTAAGGACAATGAGCTGCAGCTCTCGCATCACTGCATTAACGTAGTTGTCTTCAACACAGATCAGGGCTCTCCTAGAACGGCTTGCGAGATGAGCAGCTCCAACTTCCCTTTCAGCCATCAGGCTCACTCGAGCGAGAATAGGCGCAACTTGAAGTTCATGCAGAATGCTGCGAGCGTATGCATTCCTGAGAGAGAGATCGACGACGCCATCGATGGCGAGGAGTTGATTGGAAAGCACTTCAGACCTGCATATTCCTTGAGATGAGTATCGTTTTGAAAATGTTGAGATACGTACTGCAGGTATTTTAGCAATCTCCGGCAGTCATTCTCCAGGAGATAGCTATGCAGCTTGCGCTTAATCTTCTCGACGACCTTCCTCCCGTCCTTATTGTCATTACCGAACGTTCGGAGCTTTTCCGACCGTTGAATGATTCGCTCTGATGTAGGTATAGGCCCAAAGCCGCGCTTTTCGAGGGTCCTACTCAGTGCTGTCTCGAGCTTGCGTCCTAAGTAGCGAAAGGCCAAGCCCAGAGTCCGTCCTGGACCACAAAGATCCGATGCGGTCGCATTGGTGCTAACCGATGACACTGTTGCAATATCTGATTCTTGCAATCGCCTATCCAGTTTCTCTAGTAGATCCTTATCGGCGCCGCTCCAAAACAAGGTCATTGTCACGAAGAATCGGAAACCGAAGGAAATGAACTGTGGTAGAAAGATAAATAACCAAGTAAGTAGTCAAGATCAAGTGATAAGGATTTTTAATATAGAATCCGGAACGAAGTCCGTTTATATTCTTTGAAACTTACATTGCGATGCTACTTTGCTTTCAAATCCGAAATAAGCGCCGTATTCAATACCATGGTATGCAAGTGCTTTCAAGGAGTGTTTACTCAATATGGGAATCTAGTACCAATGCCAGACTATCCAATTTCATATCGACGGAACGGGGCCCCATCCAACTGCAAATTCGACCTGCTTGGTGCCTAGCTGTGTAGGCAACTCAAAGCAGAGTCAGCAAAGCTTTAAGTCATTGTTAAAAGATACCATACGACGACCTCTGCATACTAAGAGCAATGAAAAGGCTCTAAAAACTTCCGAGTCATCATAATCCCCTTCATTCAAGTCCAAGTTGCCAGTGAACAGAGCAAGAAGAGGTTGACTAGGATGGCAGCAACACATATTTGTGACAAACAGCTCGTCATGACTTCTTGCGCAAGTTCGGATTGGGAGACGCAGTAGTAGTCGTCGGCGTCGTGGAAGATGATAATAAAGCAGATGCGGTACAGCTCACTTCCAAGCCTCTTGAAACACCGTCACTGGATAGTACAACTTGAATTCGCTTACATAATTAGTCGGTAATTTCACGACTGTGGTGTGTCCGAGTTTCTGTCTTGAACCGCCACTGGCACATCGTGGAATTTGCATAATGCAATACATCCGTAAGTCTTCTATCCGAGCTTTTACTTCTATTGGCTCTAATTATCTGAGCTTTCTTTAATACTCGCAAGATGGCCGCGCCAGTAATTCTTTCGCCATAAAATCCCCGTGCGGGCATTTCTTCCCGACACTCATTACAGTCGAAGCTCCTACCATATCGTAAAAATACGTTCTAGGTCGTCTGATAGGGTTATCGCTCCTCGTTGCGCTCAAGATGCCGTCAATGAAGTAGGACTCTTTGATGAAAGTTCGGTAGCATTGTTATTCAGAACTGTATCAATCAGTGTCTCCCAAAGTAAGTCACTTCCCCATCTTTCTCCATTCCGCGAGCGCCGTTGATTCTCAACTATTTTTAGTATGAGAAAGCAACGGTACATGTCTATTCATTCACGCCGGATAAGTGCGCACAGGGTAGACAGCACATGGATTCTTTGATCCCGTCATCTCCTTGGGTCCGAAGCACGGTGAAGGAATTGCTAGGCAATCTATTTGTGTGTCCTCGATCTTAAAGCGCTTCCTTCTCTTGCGCTTCGAATGCCACTCCGGCCCGTCAGATGACCACCATGCTAAACATATATAAGAGGAGCGTCACTAAATGAAACTGGAGGGCGAGAGGAGACTCCCCTCTGCCAAACTCAATTCGACATCATGGTTCCAAGCACTGAGAAGATTTTCAAGAACAGTCGTGTCTATTGTATGTCGTTTCTCATACTCAATGTGTTCCTTGATTAATTCTCTCAATACCCAGTCCTTGCGTTCATTGCATACTGGGGCATCATTCTCTTCGGATATGACACGTAAGAGTGGCAAATTTTGAACACCCCCCAAGATCTGAGACCATTTTGCCTCCAGTGGTGTGGCAGGAAGTGTTGTCGCACAGACATACTTCGAAGAACACTTTGGGATCATTGAGGATGGGAAAATCGATGCGAACAGAGATGCAAACTTGTCCGAAAATATTGTCTCTGTGTTGCAAGCGGGAGCCTTCTTTGGCGCTTTAGGTAGCGCTCCTATTTCAGGTTAGTTGTTAAGTCTTCATAATCAATAATAGGTGACATATTTTGACGGTCGACTTGCAGCGAGGATCGGCCGGAAATGGACTTTGTTTTACTTTACTCTACTTTTCTCAATTGGAGCGGTAGGTTTACGATCCTCTGAAGAGATCCTACAATATTGCATACTAATTTGTATCAAGATTTTGCAAACAATAGCTGGTGTTAATGGACGAGGACTAGGCTACATTTACGCTGGTCGCGTTATTGCAGGTGTTGGTGTCGGTGCCATCTCCGCTGTTGCTCCGGCCTACGTCTCAGAATGCTCGCCCAAGGAAGTCCGAGGTCGTATTACTGGGCTCTTTCAGATCATGGTCGCAATTGGTGTCATGCTTTCGTATTTCATCAACTTCGGTATCAGTCAACACAACCCCGTCGGTCCGAAAGTATGGCAAATTCCGTTCGGTTTCCAGCTGGTCCCTGCGGGCATCATGGCCATAGGTCTTCTGTTTGTGAAGGAATCGCCTCGGTACCTTGCTTCGCGCGGCAGGATCCAAGATGCAATAATAAATCTTGCGTATTTGAGAAAGGAACATGTTGATAGCGAGGCTGTCCGACACGAGATGGCAGAAATTGAGGCACAAATCGAGGAAGAAAGGGAGGCAAGACAGGGGCTTGGAGCGCGGGAGGCATTCTTGGGAAAGGGAAACTTCATCCGCTTCGTCATTGCCTTCACGATTTTCTTCCTTCAGCAGTGGGCAGGCCAAAACTCCGTGGGATACTACGCACCGCAGATCTTCCAGGCAATCGGTTACGAAGGCGCATCGAACTCGTTATTGGCCTCTGGCATCTACGGCATTGTGAAGGTTGTCGCGACCGCACTGTTCGTGTTCTTTATGGTCGAGTCGGTAGGACGGAAGTACTCTCTCATAATCTCGGCTCTTGGAATGGGCACATTGTTCTTTATCATCGGTGCTATCTTGAAGACGCACCCCCCGTCGGCATCGCTCGTAGCTGGATCGACTCCCCCGCCAGCTAGTAAAGCCATGGCCGCGATGCTGTACATCTACGTCGCATTCTATTCGATGGGATGGGGGCCGCTTCCCTGGGTCTACGTCTCGGACATTTTCCCAACTCGTACTCGGCACTACGGTCTTGCCGTTGCCAGTGCGTCTCAGTGGCTTTGGAGTAAGTAATCTTATGTTTTTTGGTAAGCTGCTGCTTAACAAGTTAATTTTGATAGACTTCGTCGTGTCTCGGGTGACACTTAACATAAAGAACGCGTTGGGATACAAGATCTTCTTCATGTTCGCTGCTATCAACATTGGAGCGATGTTCCCCTTTGCTTTGTGAGTAAAATGAAGGTTTAAATCCATCAGCTGCTAAATTATTTTTTTCAGAGCCATCCCTGAAACCAAAGGCCGCAGTTTGGAGGAGATGGACATAATTTTCGGGACAGTATCTGCAGAAGAGCGTAACTTGAAGATCCGGGAAACTGAGAAAGGTCAGAATTAGGTTACCTTTGCGACCGTTTTATTAATGTTCTAACATCTATCAATAGCTATGGACAATGAAGTTCATGGAACCGGGTCTGATTCACCTGTCGACGACAGCAAGGCTTGATAGTGCGACTCAAGCTTACTAGTCGCCTTTCAAAAGCGCTTATTGACTGCAATGACTTTGTATTAATACCTAGCTTTCCTCGTCTTGATCTTAAGTACTGACGCATTCGTCACCATATTGCCAATCAGACGTCAAAATTCACATTTGTCCGACTTAATTTCTAGGCCTTTCCACAGTGTTGGCTCGCTCAGAAAGATGTGTTTCTTCGTGAATCACCTTCATGCGAGTTTATTGTGATGCTTCGTGCTCTCAGGTTGCATGAAGTCACGATTCAAGTTCTTGTGCAGTCTATCAGTTAGCGACTACTGTACTTCCATAAGCTCAAAACGTATAACAATCTGTCGATATTGTATCTGACCTTAGATATAGAGACTTGTATAATCATCGGTCTGATGGCTGCTAAGG
The DNA here is from genome assembly GCA_910574555.1 of Trichaptum abietinum. Taxonomy (NCBI): domain Eukaryota; kingdom Fungi; phylum Basidiomycota; class Agaricomycetes; order Hymenochaetales; family Trichaptaceae; genus Trichaptum; species Trichaptum abietinum. The sequence goes on along the minus strand of CAJTBE010000011.1, from coordinate 1,751,791 downwards.
AGACAAAAGAAAAATGTGGGTTCGGAAGCCCAATCGAGAGTAGCGAATGACGGTTTCCCCACGAACTCAGGCTATCGTCCTTGGCTTGGATTGCCAATGCAAACTCCTAACCTCCTCTACTATAGCTGTTCAAAGATAAATAGCGGTCGAGAAGAAGGGGGACATTTACTCTCATAAAATATCACGTTCTAACAGGCCGGATGAGATCACTTTTACTTCATAGGGAACACTAACTACGAGCATACACTGGATGTATCCGGAAGCAAGAACATCACGGTGCATAAAACAATCGAACAAGTTACTCTATTCCAATAGCTTCGCATAGTGTCTTGGCCAACATACTACAGTTCTGAGGTTCTGATGTACAGTTGCGAGTGTCTTGCAAGGGCAAGCAGCAGGCAAGATGCATTGATTGCGACAACAAGCAAATCAGACAACAGGAAGACTATTCGTACATAGGGGACAAAATGTGAAAGGAACTCTAGTGCAGGAAAATATGTAAGAATAAAACGGTAAAACAAAGGAACAAAGGTACAAATTCGTGACGAAAAAAAGATGACAACATGGATGATGGTGTAACTTTTGTTATGATAGCTGATCCCCCGTTTTTGATCAGTTCCACTTTTGGAAGGGTGGAATGCTGCAAGAATTAGCAGTGCGGATGTCGAAACGAGTTGCAGTTCGGGATGTCCTACTGCTCATCGCAGCGGTATCGGCAAGATGTTGGCATTCGCGCGCTAGCTCGTCGATATTACTGCCAGTCTTGAAGTGAATTCTGCCATTGGACGACATGAATGTAATGGCACGCTTAATCCAGACTTTGCAGTCGAACGCTCTGTCGCGGTTGACCGCCTGCACAGCCTGAAAGATGCTCGAGACGAGACCACCATGGTTCGAGACTCGGCCGATGTGGACAAGACGAAGTAGGCTGCTAGACTGGCTTGCAGAGTATCCGTTCTTCCAGTCTACGGTCCAACCATCCACATAGTTTCCCTTCGCGTGAATGAATTCCATATCGTCGAAGCTGGCATTAAGGAAAAGGATACCCCAATGACAGTTGTTCATGTATGGGTCGTTGCTCTTCTTGAAGAGACCAACAAAGACGTCGCCTAGAGAGTACATTTTGAGGTGAGGACAACGGGTTAAACGTTCTCGAAGAGGATGGGGCGGGGAGGGATACGAAACTGGTGGACTGCTGAGAGCTGCCGTATGCGTTTTATACAACTTGTTCCCGACGATAACCACACTGGTTGAGGCCACTGAACCACATTCCACTAGAGAATTCCCACAACAACCTCATCCACACAAGCTAGCCGGAGGTGTGTCACTCGACCTATATTGAAACAGTGTCAGATATTTCTTGCCCACAATCCTAGACTCCGAACGACGTACGGACCACGTTTTCAAAGGTCATTGTCTACCTTCGAGAACATGAGGCCTTGAACTGGGCATAAACAGACGCAAAGCAGATAAAATAGTATCAGTTACAAGTCTAATAGCGCCCGACGAGCCTACATACCAGTAATTCCACGTTTTAGAGATGCTTGGAGTTGAACCAGAGGATACGCTTTGTTCGTACCTCAAGGTTGCATTCCGGGAAGGCAGTCGCCATTATAGCATACCGATGTCGAGTACGATCATGACGCGCAATAAAGTTCGTGTATTCCCAAGACTCCGGGTACTAGGCAGCTTCGCCCTGGTCGACCAGGTCTGTGATCTTGTAGTCCTTATCGACCAGCACGTTCAACGGTCCGATGTAGTTTTGAGACAATACTCCTGGCTGTACCAGCAACGATAGAATCGCGTGCTATCTGTTCTTCGAATGTCAGCATTCGAATATACATTGAACGCCACAAGGTCAGGGAAGAATCCTACGCCACTGGACGGTTGTCTTAAACTGGGCTACTATTGCATCCACCTATATCAATATTACGGGATGGTATGCGCCGTAGCTGGTCGACACAGGTTCTTATCCGACCTACGAATCGTCGTTCAGTTCAAGGGCTGAAGGAAAGTCTGCCAGAATACGAGCCATGATTATAATGTCTTGATCGGTGACTTTTTTTGTAGCTGAAAAAGTCGATGGCTGTCGAAAGATCTATCTTTCCTCGCACACGAGTCGCAAGTTACAGATGCTTAGCGCAGCGAGTAGATAATAGTCTGATCAGGTTTGTCTAAGAAAAAGAATGGTTGATTGCGTCTGTTGGATGTTAGCACGGATGCACGCAAAACTGACTCGGACCAAGTACGCTGAATTGGCAGCTGCTAGGCTTCTAACTAAGTAGCTGAGCAACATTTTGAGTAGTTCAAATAAGACAGAATGCCTAGCTTGCCATTAGATAATTCTTAGTATGAGAGCTCGCCGATCATAGAGCAGAGAAGATAGAAAGCAAGGTTACTTATCGCCGCTGCCGACTTGCAATCATTGAAGAATTCCCTTACTCCCATCGGGAGAATAGGGCACTGTATCCCCTAAATTGCCGTGGGACGTTCTGCCACCTTTCGCCGAGGTTGCTCCGAGTCCCTCCGTTTACCTTTGCTTATGTCAATACTATTTCCGAATGTAGAATAGTAAGGCTTTGCAGGCGAATATTCTCTGTTTACCTTTTCCATAGTCACCATCGTTCAGTTCTCTTCTTATGCCGTCCAAGGCGCCGAGGTTAATATACGTCTGCCCAAACGGAAGACACATCCAAGTGACAGTAGCTTGAAGACAGAATCCCTGGAATGACGTGCAGAAAATATTAGGTGTATTCGTGCTTCCTATTAAGCACCACCCTTTCGTTCTGGAGTAGATTGATCTTGAATGCAGCTCTCTCGATCAAAGGGGACGCGTGAAATAGATTCAAGTTCAGCGCGAGTGAATATGTACTACACGTAGGGTGCGTTTAGAACTGCATTATTTACACGTATGTTACTCAGCCTTTCTTAGAATCTCTTAGGGGCACGCAAATGAGGTTGCGGGTGTGGGTGATGATCGTTACTCCCGCAAAAAAAAAAAAAAAAAAAAAAAACATTTCTCACCCACTTAAGGGAGGATGGGGATAAAAAATGCGCCAGCCTTGGGGGGATAACCAGCACCCAAGTTTAGACCCGTTTGGATCTTGCTGCTCGCAAAAAAACTCCCGGTAGCGAGGATTTGACTCGCTCCACCACCATCCAGAATCCTAATTCTAACTCAACTCTACGCATGTTTCCCCGCCGCACAGGCCGGCTGCCCGTTGAAGGTACAGCCAGTCAGTGCATTACCGCAGAACCGGGCATGCAAACGCGGCCTGGGCATACGAGGTGGCCGCTGAACTCGTCGTCCCAGCGGCCGTCCGAAGACCTAATTCTACACGCATGTTTCCCCGCCACAGAGACCGCCTCCCCCAGGAGGTTCAGCACTCTGCACTTCCACGAAAACCGGGCATGCAGACGCGGCTTGGGAGTACGGGGTGGCCGCCGGTCGCGGGTGTGTGTTGCCCCGCATGGTGACCGACGGCCGTCTTCCATCACGCTTTCCGCGGTGCAGAGGGTAGCATTGCTGCGACCATGACGGCGTACAGGCATGACGTGCACGGTGGCTGAAGTACACAGGATATACTGTGGGCAGGCTAGCAAGGAAAGTACGAGCACACCGATGTCGAGCGTGGTGGTATGACTCGGTGGCTCGACTACCTGTTGGCAGGGCTTTTGGTGGAAGGACGCTGAAGGACGAGTACCGACATGCTGGATGCTGGAGTCGGTGGCTGGAAGTCGACGATGGGGGGAAGCCAAGAAGTGGCATTGCTGCGACCATGACGGCGTACAGGCATGACGTGCACGATGGCTGAAGTACCCAGGAGGTGTTATGGACAGGCCCCGGGGAGAGTACGAACACACCGATGTCGAGAGTGGTGGTGAGACTCTGTGGAACGACTACCCGTCGAAGGCATGCTGGCGGAAGAAGTTGACGGTGGTAGAGGTAGGAGGCCAAGAGGAGGTGGTGCGTCGACACCCAGCCATCGACTCCTTTATACCATCTGAATTTGTGTGGCGAACAAACAGACGCTTTGGGCTTGTTATTTTGTTCTGGACGGGTGTGGTGCAGTGCATATCCAGGTCGGAGGAGAACGGATAATCGCCGGTGCTTGCCACCTATGTGTCTGTCCAGCCTCAAATACAATTCGAGAGGGAGGTCCGACTCACCAGAAGCTGGCAGTGACACCAAAGACAGAAGTGTGTAACACAGTTCGATTTTAACCAGGCAAACATTATGTTCCGTCAACTCTTGATCAGGTTGCGATGTACTACGTTGTCTTCTATTTACTTCCGATAGTCCAATTCGTACAGTGCCTACAAATTCTCCGTCTATTCGTAAACGACGCTCACCGTGACAATGCCGCTGTGTGATACATTTACAGGGTATCATAATCAGAACAGTTATTATGAAGGGAGAGCCATCACTGTCCACACCCGATCACTCACTTTGAGCAAACCAGATGTTCACAAGAAGAAAAAACTGGCCGTCACTTCCCAACTCCTGATTGATAGGAAGCACTACTTCAATAGACTGGGCTTTCTCGAGAGGAGGCTCAGGATGGCGCATATCAATCATGTGGGTGTGGTAATAGAGCAAAATACAGGGTGTTGTCGCAAGTTGGGTTTGCGCAAGTAACCAGTAAGTGAATCAGCATTGCCCCCGCGGTGCACCGGAAGCATTTGCAGTCAGCCTCCACGCAAGAGAGACTGAGTTCCACAGACATTGACCCGAGCGGAACGCACCGCAGTCAAAAGCCTGCGAAACTATGTCAACACTCCGAAAGCACTGGCATCAAATTCTGAAACACTCATTAACACCGAAGCTTGCTAACGAGTCCGAGTTGTTGAATATCTTTACTACACTTCCCGCCCTCAGCTTAAGTGCAGTCGTCGACCAGTGTTATAGCAACGAGCACCATGTCTGTCATCTTTAAACTGATTTGAGTATCCAAATAAACGGAAGAGAGTATTGAACAAGAGCGAAGCTGCCGCTAAAACAAATCAAGGCTTTCAGTTTCACCTTCATGTACGAACTTCGCAAAGCCTTATTCGCAACATGAAATAGAGTTGCCGCAGCAATATTTACTAGGAGGATATACCCGAAGGCTCAGGGTGATTATCTCTCTCTGTAGATTGAATGATTAAAACAAGAGATAAGGAAGCCTTGGGCTTCCCATGAGTCTGGATTCGAGAGTAAAGAGTTAAGGGCACTCACTGGCAAGTGTTCTTCATCACGATACTTTCACTTTCTCATCGAATGGGGAGTAAGGGATCTGCCGGCGAAGCTCGGCCCGTTCTCTAGTGAGTCTGCTTCCGTGTCAACTTGACTCCGTCGTGTTTGAGCTCAGTTGTGCCATTGAAAATGTGTGTGAAAATATTAGGTAACCGAACTCGAAGACTTAATCGAATCGAAGGAACGACAAGTTCACTGTGACACTCACTGCCGCACTGACGCGTTCTTACCTGCAGGTATGTTGCCTTCATGTCAACGTTCCGTACAAGAGGACAAAGCTATGCGAACCAATGCTGTCTTTCCAGTGTACCTTATTATGAAGAGCTCATTAGCGTCGAAAACCTTATTCAAGTCGGGTGAAATTTTAATGGCTACCCTTGCCATTTGCGATGCTATTCGAGGCTTCTGCAAGCTAAAAGTATACCGTGCTTTACCGGTCTTTTGAAGAGCTTGATGCGAGTACTTCTATGGCTACTTCAGCAGCTTCTCGGACTGCCTCGAGCAAGGGATATTCATCGCTACATGGTATAGCTATCTGCATAACGTGGCCTTTTCTCCAAACCGAGTATAAAGTGTGGTGATTCTCAAGAGTGATGAATTTCTTGTCTTCCCTGGAGAATTCTGTGACGGTCTTCTCCTTGCGTGAACCTCATGTTCATTCAGGCGTTGATGAGCGAAGGTAAGTACTGTTCTAGACCTGACCCGATCCTCTGACGCAATGCTACGAATCAGGTCTCAGTAAACCATCAATGCATTGTCATTTGCTCATTCTCGGAGGATTCTGACTTACGATATTCCGTCTTCAAGAGGCTCCTTACGCCTTACAATGCGGCTGGGAAATGAGGGATGCCCCTGTGAAGAGTAGTTCGTTCAGCGCCGATGAATCCCCTCTCAAACGATTTTACCTCATCCGAAGTTTGTTCAGTCAAGACGTTATTATAGTCAGATTCCTTTTGTTAGCTATAAATGCAGCCTCTACCTTGCTATACTCTCCCATGAGAACGACAGTCCTCCCTTGGCCTGAGCTATTGCAGATATTGACTCCACCAGTATCCTGTGTTCAATGGACAGTATATCATCTTCGGACTACGCGAAGAGGTCTAGACGTCTCTTAGAGGCTTCTCGTACTCTGAGGGACCTAGGGTGAGCTGTTTTGTTGTTGTTTCTTGCGAATAACGCTCTTATTATTTCGTTCTAGTGGACAGGAAGCATTCGACATTCCTAGAATAGTGGTTATAGGAGGTCAGTCGGCCGGGAAAAGGTTTGTTCGTCTTTCCGGAAAAAATGATATGAGATGCTAATAGATCGTCGTAGTTCCCTTGTTGAGGCCGTTACTGGTGTAAGACTCTACGACTGCACACATAACAATGTGTTTATGTCTGATAAAATTGATCCCTTTCTCTAGATCCGAGTTCCTAGAGATAGTGGAACATGTACACGGTACGTGACACTATCACAGCCTATCATGACTTATTGACGTCTTGTACAGATGTCCTATGGAAGTCAACTTGTTGACTAAACCCGGAACATGGTCCTGCAGAATTTCATTGCGTATCGAGTACGACGCGAGCGGCCAGCGTGCGGAAGAGACACACATGCATACCTTCGGGCCTGAGCTTATCCATCCTGATGAGATCGAGCTTTACCTCCGACGGGCACAGGCGGCTGTTCTCAACTATTACAATGATCCGAACTCTGTGGAAGTGTATGCGAAGAAATCAAAGCCAGAGTTGCAGGGCACCCATCAGCCAAAGATGTTCGGAGTGGCGACGCCAAAGTTCTCAAAGAACACTGTAGTTGTGGACATTTCGCAGCCGGATGGTGCCGACCTGTCATTTGTCGATTTACCAGGTCTACCTTCCTTACTCTCCCTTTGACGTTTTGAAACTTACTCGAATGCTACTCCAGGACTTGTGCAGAATCAAGATCCCGATGTCGTGAAAATGGTTGAGGATCTGGTGAGAACCTCCATCGAGGGCAACGCGTTAATTCTGGTGGCCATACCAATGAGCGGTAATTACCCCTAATTTCATTGATAATTTTTCTATGCTCATAAATATACAATCTAGACGACATGGAAAACCAGCGTTCAATGCGATTAGCCCTTGATGCTGACAAAGACAAAAGCAGGACTATTGGTGAGTAGCTTCATGGTGGAGTATTTCGAGCTAGTGACATTTATCCATTTTTCGGACAGGCGTCTTGACGAAGCCAGATACATTGACTAGGGGAGCAACTGGAGCACGACAGAAGTGGCGTGACCTCCTCTCGGGCAAAGATACCGATCCATCACGGCAGCTTAAACTTGGATACTACTGCGTCAAGCTCCCCGACGACGAAAGCCGGCTCAAAGACTTAACGCGGGAAGAACGGAGACGAGATGAGATGGAGTTCTTTGACTCTCCCGAGTGGAAAGAGCTGCGTGCGGGGAAAGCGTTTCGATGCGGTATACAAGCTCTAGTCCAGAACGTCAGCATGCATCTGACAGACATGCTGAATCGCTTGTGAGCCCGCTCGTTTGCTGCGTGTACGGCGCCCAGTGATGAACTCTGTTTCTAGACTTCCGGACGTGCGAAGGCAGGCCGATGGTCGCGTGTCGGATCTTCGCGTAAAACTCCGCAAACTCGGTGAACCTCCCGATACGAGAGCGACGACCAAGGTTCTGACTCTCGTGAGGAGTCTGAATTCGGACCTCGAGAATATGATCAAGGGAAGCGACATCGACGTCTACGACAGCAACGTGCTTGCCGACGCGTGGTGGGAGACGAAGAGGACGTTTATTCAAGCCAACCGTAAACGCTACAGTCAGTTCAAGGAAGAGATTCGAAAGACGGCTCCACAGTTCGTTCCGCTTCTTTCGCAAGATTCTAAAGAGTCGGTAGACGGCATTTCGGACGATGGAACGGTCAAGGAAGAAGACTCTCTTCACGAGGGGAAAACCTATGACCTGAACGATGTTCGTGAATATATTGAAAAGTATGTCATATATCTAGTGTCTTAGCACGATGAAGGCGAAGCTAAGATCGGCTTTAGATTGCTTTGTTGGGAGTTTCCGAATGAAGTACCTCGCAGAGTAAAGCGAGAGCTTATTAAGGAGTTTACACAGATGTGGAAAGAACCAACGGAAAACTGCTTCGATTTCGTTGCAACATCTTTGAAAACGGCGCTCGATCATCTTATTGCCAAGCACTTTACCGAATTTCCGAAGCTGCTGGAACATCTCGAGTAAGTATTTTCCTTCCCGATCCTCACTATAATTTGATTAACAGATCGAACACAGCAAGCTTGTCGGGCGTCTGTTTGAAGAATATAAGGAACGGGCGCTTGACAAGATCTTGGAATTGCTGCAGCTGGAGGATTTCCCCATGTATACGCAAAACAGTGACGAGTTCTACCTCGAGAGCGAAAAGTGGCTTGCCAGATACAGGGTCATACGAAGGTTGTCACAGAGAGGCGATCATATTGACAACGATTCATCGTCCTCTTGGGTGCAGATAGTCAACGCCGCGACTGTCGTTGCGAAACACGGTATTTATCTACATATTGCTAAGTACTGTACGAGAACAATTTTAAGTCGATACCTTGTTATAGGTATCCTTCTCTGCAAGTCTGAGAAGTCGCAAGATCTATTCCCTATGCTGGACAAGTTACGGGATGCCGGAGTATGTATTGCTCGCATGTTTGAGCCATCAGGTCACGGTGGCCAACTGCTGAATAGCAATGTCACGGACGACGAGGTCGACCTGGAGGACACACTCACGCGACCCGACCATCGAGACGACTTTGAAAGAGAGCTAGCGGTCATGGCAGACGTGCGTGCATATTTCCATATAGCGTACAAGGTGAGAGATCGTGCATAAGAAAATTGCGTTTTCGTTATTCATTCATTCATTCATTTCATTCGGATCAGAGGATTATCGACTACATTCCGCTGAAAATCGAGCAAGCTCTCAACAAGCACGTGGCGGAGTCAATGTTCTCCGATCTCATGGAAAACCTAGGGTTCAATGACGGGACAGCGATGGACTCCCTACAAGAGCTCCTTGCGGAAGATCCCAAGATATCACAACTCCGCGACGAATTGAAGTCGAACATCGAGCGCTACGATTCATATCTTCGAGAGCTCCGCTTCTTTTCTATCAAGGGAGACTATCAGCGCAATTGACATCCCGATGGTAAACGCGATTCCCTTGCTGACCTTACGTTCTGCGTTCTCTTCTCTACTTTTATTGAATGGCTAGTTGTTTCCTGTTATCTGTGCCATTTTCTTGAATTGATGGATTTTTCTGAGCTTCTGTTGACACTTCCGAGTCTTCGCCCTTGAGCTGAGATCTATCACGGGAGACATCGGAGCCTGTCCCAAAGTGTCACACATGTTCAGAGACAGGTCTACAAAACAGGTTGGAGTGAATAGCATGTCGCGAAAACAGCCTTTCTCAAAAAGAATCGTAAGCATTGTCCGAATGAAAGACAGGCCCTCGAAATTTTACAATGTTCTATAGACCTGTATTTGCACCTATCACACTTTAAGACAGTCTCTGATGTCTCCTGTCTATATCGAGAGTCAGTACCAAATGCGTATTCGTCGAACTAATAGCCACACAAACGTGTATGTATGTACGTCAGGGCCCGGGACTTGAAGTACATACTAACCACTCTGAACTTGAATGTAATAGCACCAATACGGCTGAGAAGGCAACGAAGAATGCATCGACGAGAGTTACATGTGAATCGAAATGTCAAGGAACTCGACGATCAATAGCCCAGATTACATCGTCAGGCGTTGGATGGACCCGAAGCGAAGAACAGGTTGAATCTCACCAAGGGTCACTGCGGCCATCATCTCCGTATCTTCTTCCGCCTTTGCTTCCACTAATATAGTGATCTGTGCGTACTCGCATAACTATCATAATACACAGAGCGATTCGGACCCATCCGAGGACCGAGTAAGCTCTGAGCTTCTACATCCATATCACGGGTAATGAGAAGACACACGCCACCGTGATCACTGCCGAATAGACGATGAACTGGCGCCACCAAACTCTCTCGAGGTTGAAGTCGAACAAGATCTGCAACTGTTTCCGCAGCAGGCGACGCCCTTTGAATGTGATCCGTGACAGAACTTCCGAGGTACTGCCGCCGTTGAGAACATTGCGACCGGGATCGGTGGTGACATATGTAAGACCAAACACCGTCATAGTCGAGATAGCAAATGAGGTAGATTGACGGTGAGCGCATCGTGCGCAAGGTCTTCGCGGATGATTTTCGCTCGAAGCTATCGCGGCACTTGTGCTACATAGTAAATATTTGTGCCAACCACTTATCCGAGGTTCCGAACAGGCTCTTTTCATCATGTTCTTCCGGAGCCACCAGTTCGAGATTGAACATGAATGTTCATATGAGTAATCGAAGATACTGTGTCCACCGTGGCCGGGTTATCATATGGTGAATGACAGTTTCGGGGCGGACGAACGTCGAAGCTCGCAATGCGTTGGTGAATCCAATCCACAGGACAGCATGACATCAGCGTCCATCAATGCATCAACGCATATGAGACTTTTCCGGTGCATTTTGGAAGATGAGTGCATGAGTTTGAGGCTGTGAGGACCTCGGGCTTCGGAAAGTTGGAGCGCCAAGCTGACAAAGCAAGCCGACCACGTCTAATTGATTACGTAAGTAAAAGAATCCTCCTCAGCCTTGAACTTGTCGGCTTCTGCTTGCTGTGGGCTACAGTTTTAGTAGGTAATGTAACTCATTTGAGTGAGTCAGACATTTACTGACTCGACAAGGTGCTTACTGCGCAGTGACGTTTGGTAGACTAGAGGGGCTAAGAAAAATACGCTGAGATGAGTGCTTCATAATGTAGGGAGCGAAAATAAGAGAAACGTACACCGCAGTAAGTTCCGGCTCATATGACCGGTCTCTACATCGTGTCCTTGGAGTCATCCGGAAATGAACACAAGGAACCTAGGCAGAACCTTCCAGAGGTCAAAGGGATTTGTGCGACAACTCGAACCCGAGATGCCCGCCCGATGGAAAAAAAGTGTATGTAGCGGACATAGACCGTCGTGCACAGAGATTTGTGAGATGAGAAAGGGAGTGGGTTTGATTAAAAATAGTCAAGTCAAGTGCAGTGCTGAGTCGGGGCGCTGAAAATAGATCATACACAGCATTAAGTTTTGTGGATCGTGCCGTGCCGCGGAGAGGTTAACGAGACGGGTGCATGTGATAAAGGTCGTTGAGACTGGGGATCATGTCGTTGGCATTTTGTGGGGAATGCGATTACGCCGCCGTGACTCGTACTGGTCGAGTATAGTTTGGACGCGTGAAGGCGAAACGCAAGAGCACAAGAGAAAAAAGATAGGAGTATTCGAGTCATCAGCTCAGCTGGCAATACTAAACGCTGACTGACGCGGTCTGCGTGATACGCAGTTTCTTTGACGCACGAGCGCACTAATGTTCCCGAATTCTCCATGAGCTGCAGACGAGTGCTATGAACGCCAGAGAGAAAGATAATCGCATAGGGGGCCCGCATGCACCCCCGAGATTCATTCTACCCACCCGCAAAGCGCAGAGATCTAGGAACGGATAGGGATTGGCGCAATGGCACCTAGCAACAAAGAACAAGCGCACAAGCGTGACGAAGGAGACAGGCTCCAGAAACCTGGCCAGGGTCCGGGGATCGACGTTCGGAGGTACACGAGAGGAAGCCCCGGGTGGACAAAGGAGGAACGTGACTTTTAATAGCTGCGGTGTGGGTCCATCTACCTGTGATGATTCTGAGCGCCACCAGCCTTTGCCGCCGAGTAGCCTATGGTCAAGACACCAAATTTTTGCTCACTAGGAGTTTAGCAGATCCAAGAAGGCCGGAGTATCGATCAAACAGAAGCACGCTTCTTGGTGTTTTGCCTTTTGATGATGATGTCCGTGGCTTCGATTCTTTGTTACCCATATGTGCGCTGGGCTAGTAGGGAATGTAATGGAATTAGCGCTCAACCATGTGAATGTCAGGGAAATGATACTGATGTTGTTCTTCCTTTTGTTCTCCAATCTTCGCCGTTCGTTCCTTGTGAAGATTGGCCGCTCGTCGTCCAGGAGACGAGTAGGACCATATGTTTGCGTGGAAGTGTTTGGCGCACATCGACGATGTTTCCAGTGATCGGAGAGAGGAGAACAAGGAATAAATGGAGGGCTAGCGGATTGAAGGTAAGGTATGACATGAAAGTCATATGGATGAGTTCCGCTATCGCAAGTTAACGTTATTCCCCAAAGTGAGACCCGCTGCGTGACTTAGTATGTATGGTCTGAGGAGACTGTCAAGCTTGTCACATATCTAGAAGAACGCAGGGGCGCTAGGGCGGCGCACAGAGTGAATGCAGCTGACTCACTTTGCTTCCGCAGATACGCAAGCACCAGTCCAACCATCCAGCCATCCGACCACTTCCCCACCCACTGCCTCCTCAGGCTTGCCAAGAAACCCTGCTACATGCAGGATTAATCGTATATTTCCTTCGAGTCAGTCGACTTTCGTGCAGTCGAGCGCGAGGCAGATCCATGTATGTAGGAGTAAATTTGAAAGACGGGGCACAGCACAGCACACCCGCACTCGGACCTCCGACGTCGTGAGCAAACACCCTCCGTTGCACAGCCTGCGAGCTCGGCCGGCCACGTGTGGTAACCCCTTTTCTGCCGAGTCTATCGGCCCGGCACGTGGCGTGGTGTGTACGGACAATGCGATCTCGGATGAGTGGTTTGTATACGAAACGTCAGAGTCATCAACGCTAAGGCGTGCAAGGCTCCGCTTAGACACGTATCACTTCAAAAGATGAGAGGAAATGCGAGAAAGGAGTGTCTGACACCTGGCAGCACCGGCCGATTTCGGTTGGATATTACCGGATTTGGAAAGTTGTTTACATCGTCATTTTTTCTACGATTGCTCCTATACCAAAAGCCAGCTGGAGAGATCTGAATACGCAGTCGCCTCATGCAGGATTATTTACACCTGCCAGATCGCCGAGGAGGGCTGGCCATGGAGAGAGCGAAGGAGCGAGCCATGGCTGTGCAGGCTTGGTCATGTTTTTTTGGAAAGTTTGCAGTGCAAAAGTGGATGACCACCTCCAGCTCTCCCATACCTCCCGAGATTGCATCGGCCACGAGTAGCGTAAGAGTTTTAGAAAAGAAAGAAATTGAATATTCGATTAGGTTAGTGAGTGGCTATTGGTCGGGGGCGTGCTTGGAATAATGAGATGATCGGGATGCGGAAGCTGGGCTGCAAAGTACAAAAGGATGAAGGAACTCGGAGCAGCCCCAGGATCGACGTGCCACGGCATTATTGTACATCTGTACCATTAGCTTGCTTCAAATACTCCCGTTTCCCGTTTTTCCCTATCATTCTCCCGACATACACACACGCGAACCCTTTCCTCGAGCGCGACAGACGTTTCCAAGCTTGCTGTCAGATACCATTCCTGGACTTGCGAATTACATCCTGAGGGCGCCCATCGAAGACGAACTTTTGACGACTGACCCCCTCTGATCCGACTCAGCTTTCTCCCCCCTCCCTCCAATTCGCGTTACGGGCGACGAGAAGAGGAAGTAGGCGGTAAAAAGCCCACGTTCATACATCACGAACAAGGAGGGTACGGCACGCGCACCCGAGACCCAGATCAGTTGATAACCCATACGCGCCTGGCGAACCTCCGTACCCCTCGGGAAATCTGTGTGGTAGCAAAGGAGACATACTTAGGTCGCTGAAGATTTTAGGTGCGTTCGATAGCAGCCTCTCCTTGTCGTTGTACCTATCTATCATACGCGAGACAGTACTGACCTGACTTGCGTATCGATACAGCCGATCTCTCCAGTCGGGAAATCGCGCGCGTTTATCTCTAATAGTCCGTTCAGAAGCAGCACTTTGCGTGCTATTTTCGAATCTGGTATTCCCGGCGGTGACCTGCTGGACAGCCGAACGAACGAGCGAGCGAACGGATTGCGCTGCGTTTCAGACAAGCTTGCGAGGTGCAAGCAAGATAGAAGAGGGCCGCAGGCGAACGTCGAGCTCGGAGGGCGGGGACATTGGCATTGGCGACATTGACGTCTGAGTGGTGAGGGTGGTCATCAGAATCCGAAAGGTGCGTCGACGCCACTTTGTGCAAGATTGTAGTATTTCTATTGCTTCTGCGCCCGCCTCGTGTCTGTGGACTGCGTGACGCGTGTTGGCATCTCCTGCCCTCGTCGTGCACCGAGGGCCTACATCTCTATCATTATCATTATATCTGGTACTGATGCGCCTCGCTTAAGTAAGGACCGGCCATAAGACGCTTAGGGAGGCGTACATCAGCGCAGCCTATATTATACTACTCGAGCCTGGGATTGGGGGAAAGGCGATCGGCCATTTAGATTTTAATCAATTATAGGCCACGCCCCAGCTCGTCTCAAAACCCATCATCGACTCGTCTCCGGTGGTTCTCTGCAGCTTTCCTCCGGTGCTCCCTCTTCTGCATCCCCCAGCCATACATACGGTCCTACGGCACGGCTCTTTCTATTGCGCCTGCCTGCGACTAACGCTCGCATTCGTCACTATCTCATTGCAGCCCTTAAGCTACGCACGCGAACGCCGCTTCCGTCGAGGATTTGCGTTTGCATTTTCCCTTCTCCGTGCAGCCCATTCATTCACAGGATCGCGGCAACGCACTCGGGGGGCGAATTTGAGATTCGATTCGAGATTTCGAGTATAGATCTGGGTCCCCGGATTCTTTGCTTGAAAGGCGAGAAGCTTAGCCGTGACTTGGGAGAGACGACGCAGACGACGGCGGCGCTCCTCTCTCCATACGCTCGACTCGACTCGACTCGACTCGACTCGGACGCACGCAGCCTCCCCCCGCACGCACTTATGTCCGCATCAGGCGCTCTCCCGCACCCGCACCCACAATCTCGCATTCAACAGCAGCAGCCAGCATCTTCTCGAGCAGGAGGCAGTGGTGCGAACAGACTAACGGTGTGTGTTCATTTCATTTCCCTTGTGCTTCGCTGTGTTGTCCCTGGGCTTTTTAGCTTCATGTCCTGGCGTGTCAGGTACCCCAGCCTCTTCATCATAGGTTTTCGCCGTTTCCTATTTATACCGCTGTCCTTGTCTTAAAGCTTCGAGAGCGCCCATGCACGAAGCTTAAGGCGATGCATCGATAAAAACTGACCATCACACATCCTTTCCTCTTCTGCTTCATCCTTGTCTCACCATCTTCAGCTCACTCACCATCTATCGCCTTGGGCATGCTAGCCATTCAAAACTTGACTACCTTCTATTTTCTATAAGATTTTGATTTCATCCGGGTCCCTACTTTTCTTTTTCTTTTTCTTTTTCTTTACAAGCTCAGCCCCCATATTTGAACCTAGACTGAATTACTAAAACTAGCCACAAACCGATCTTAGCGCCGCCCCGCAGACCCATTCGCCCTCTCCATCTGCGCCCGGTACCGGAATGATGCCACTTGCACCCTCATACTACGACGACGCGGACCCCTCACACACACAACAACAGACGGGCACATTAGACTACGCACACTTCATGCAGTATCAACAGCAATTTCAGCAGGCGCAACAGCAGCAGCAGCACGGCGCGTACGGGAGCTATGCAGCGTTTGATGCCTCAGGCGCGGCTGCTGCTGCTGCTGCTTATCCCGAGGGCTTTGGGCACGGTGCGGGCGTGGAGCATGCGCAGGCGGGACACCAGATGCACTCGGTGTCGCCTGTGGCCCATGGGCAGATGCAGACCGCGGCGGATGGGAGTACGTTCTACTACGACTATGCGCAACCTGCACACCAACAGCAGCCTGCGCACCCCTCGCACCAGGTCGTGCCCCCGACAGGCTCCTTCGACTTCATAGCACCCCACCCTTCGCAGGCGCAGCAGCACGCGCATCACCACCAACAACAACACCCGTTCCAGCAGCAGCAGCAGCAGCAACATCAGCATCAGCAGTTCCAGCAGCAACAAGGCGTGAACTATGACTTGACGCCGCGCTCGGACTCGACGTCCTTGTCAGGCTCGGGCTTCCCAGCTGCGACTCAAGGACAAGCGCAAGCACACGCACAGCCGGGGACTGCAAGTGCTGCGAGCACGATTGCGGGAACACCGCCGCCCATCCGTTGGACGACGAACGACGATGCTGGCGGCGCAGCCTTCTATACTGCACAACAGCAACCACCACCACCACCTCCGCAGCAGCAGCAACAGCCTCAATCGACATTACAGATCCATCAACACCAACCGGCGCAGCCACAACAGCAAAGAATGCAGCAACCGCGTCAACAAGGCGGTCGAGCGCTTGACTGGTCGCGTTCCGGCGCAGGGGCGAAGCGCGAAAGACCCGGCGCGGCAGCTTCCCGAGCGGCAGCTGCGAATCGGACTGTCTCCTCTACGTCTGCGCCTGCGAACTCAAACAGCACGACTGCGCCGCGAAAGAAGCGGAAACCGCCTTCGCGTCATGACGACTCGGACAGCGAGAGTGACGACGACGACGGTGCGTACGGCGGTGCAAATGCTGCGCCGGGAAGAGGAAACGCTGGGTACACTATGAGTGCGTTTGGGACGACGTATGGGACTCTTGGACTCGGATTGGGTGTCGGGATGCAGAATCGACTGTGAGTAAATTTGGACTTGTGTACTTTTTGAAGACGCTTTGAAACACGTTACTGACGAATCTTTCGAATTTTTATATGTGAAATCCACCATTCGATCCCGACTGTCTTCGATACACTGACCTTCAATACCCTGCGTCGACGTGAATCTGCGACTCTCGACTCGTCGGACCTGCGACCCGGGGCTTCATCCATTCGGACTTTCTGTAACTCGTTTCTTCTGCTCGTTTCAACACAACTCCTATTTTCACTGCGTCATTCGCAAATTTCTGCATGCCGGACAATTTGCATCCGCGGTCGTCGTACTCGCTTCTACCATGCTGCGTCTACGTCTGGGATCCGGCATCACGTGGACTCATGTGCATGATGGGCGCCTAACTGTGACGTGTGACAACTGGCCGTGACTCCGGTGTATTGTAATTCCGGTTGTCCTCGTCCGGGATGTGGAATGCACCTAAACACCCAACCTGCTTGGATCTTGCATCGTGTCGACCTCAATGTTATCCGTTCCTCGCTTTGGCCTGCTGGATGGAATCCGTTTTATCTGTCTGACGAACTTGTCCAATTTGACAACTTGACGTGCTGATGATGGAATACACGGTGTCTGCAGACCGGGTGCGTGTACGCATTGCAAGAAGTTGAAGGTACGCTCCTATTCGCATTTGTGTGCTCCTTCCATCCTTCACTTTTCTACTTCGTTTTCTCATGAATACGAAGGCGATTTCCGCTCTGGGGTTCACCCCCTTGAAGTTTGTCGCATTGCTTTTCACTCGTTTTTCTTCTATGGCCGATGGCAGTTGCATGGAACGCTAACTTTGCATTCTCCTTTACTCTCTTTTTCGCCTTATCTGGATTCCCCACATTCGCCTCGTGCTCACATCCACCCCGCGATCTGCCGCAATGCAAACTCTGATCTGTGCTGCTGATCACGGCTACGGCACCTGCATTTCGCCTGCACTTGACCCGGCGTTGTACGGACTCCATGTATCACTGGCGCCGCATCTACGTACACTCTCGCCTCGTGGGTCGTAACGAATCCGTACCGCCTCCGCTCGTTCGTGCCGACGTCTCGTGCGCATTGTTGGTATTCCGAATTGTCACTCCGTGACGACTCCCGGACGACTCACGGCCGAACACGTCATTTGCAATGTCCGGCGCCACTGCATTCGGAAACGGACTGAATGGACCATGCCGCGCACTGCCCTGGCTGTTTTCGGGTGCACCGATGGCCGCGAACGACACGGATTGGACACCTGGAACGACGTCTGGGCTCGTTTTGACGCTCGTACTCGGCTGCGCGTTTGCATCTCATGCCCGTATCCGGTACTATCTGTTTCCTGTGCGGTTTGATATGTCTACTACGCGACGTATTGCCTTCATATCTACTCGGTGCCCTTGGCTTTTTGGGTCCTTTTTTCCAACCGGCGTAGATGAAATGCGAGTTTCCTGCGCATGAGAATGTCTGCAAGCGCTGTAAAGCAGGCGGCCACCCTTGTATCGTCGAGGGCCGCAAACCGCGCTCCGCACCCAAGTTAGTACCATTTACCCTTTTCTGCCTTTTCTACTCTCCCCCCTGTCCTCATTTCTATACCTTTCCTCCATCCTTATTCGTTCCGTCACCCCGTTTCCCTGACCTCATCTCTTTCCCGCCTCATCCTATATAAACACTTACTGACGAACCTCACCCTCCCTACCTGTTTCTACTCTCACTTATTTCGCTGTTTGCTACCCACCTGCGCCTCTCACCACCGTCCACTCAATCGTCTTATCAAATTGCCCGCACACTTATCCGCTCCCCCTCTGGACCCTTCGAACACTCAATTGCGTGTGTGGATCATACGGCAATCTCGCCCTGTCCGTGTCTCGCCCATTCAATTTATACCCGGCTTGCAAATTGCACGCGGCTGTGCACTCTTAACTTCCCTTTTGACGTCGACGTCTCTGCGCTTTGATCACCCGCTCGCCACCCAATCACTCCCGCGCCTCGTCTCTATTTCCATCCACCTCTTCTTCTTGTCGTGCGCGCCCCGTCCGCCGCCATGTCATCCCCACCTATCTCCTCATCTCCAACGGCTGTTGACCCCGAACCCGACGTCTCACTTAAATCCGATCCGAAACCCGAACCTGACATCGTGCCCGAACCTGAACTCGATACTGAACCTGCGTATGTGAACCCGCCCGACCACAGCAAGCGTGAATACCTCCTTGCGCAAATCCGACAGAAGGATGCCATTATCGAGTCGTTGCTCAAGCAGGTAAGTGTATGAAATTCTGTTCACTTCCTTCTTCTCTCCCATATCGTGCGATTACCTCCCATGGCCGAGCTCAAATCCATGCTTCCCTGCTCTTGTGGCATCGGTCTCTGTTTTGCCCCGACGGCACAGCCACAGTAATGTGTCATGCACATGCGCCAACCCTGACTTCACTGCTAAAGCCAATCCGCTTTAGAGCAGATTTCCTTCAGATTGCATATTGGATCTGTGTTTGTTCCTTTTGCTTCCGTTTCAGTCTTCAGTTACAGTTGATCCTGCGCATGAGATACTGACGCATGTTCTCTTTTATTTTGGGCGAATTCGCTTTCAATCTCGATGTGCGATTGGTTGCTTGGCTTTAATTTTTGCAGCTGCACAACCCGTACATGGCCACTCCATTAAGCATTGCGGCCTACCGAATGGCCAGCTCGCCTTCGGACTCTCAAGGATCGAGAAACGTCATCCAGTGGCTGGAACGACTACAGCAGAGCGTGCAGAATCAGGCCGTTGGAACGAGCGAGGCGCGCGCTTTCAAGTTCGAGCCCTCTCGTATGCAAACGGGCGATGGAAGTGAAAGTGAGACAGAGGTGCACGTGACCGTAGAGGGTGCCGAAGATAACAGAGACGACCTCGATACGGCGATCGGTGATCCCGAAGAAGGCAAAGGTGGTGGCGCTTTAGTGCAAAGCGATTCATTGCCCCCAGACGATGTCGTCCCCATTGGTCTCCTTGCGAAGCTATCGATCACGAATTCTTCGAAACGCGGCAGGTCAAAAACACGCCATAGCAGTCAGGGCGCTACTGGGAGCAAAGACGGAAGTGGCAAAGGCAGTCTTGATGGCTTCGAAAGCGAAGACGACGATAATGTGGTACGTACTATCTATCATAGGAAAGTCATGGCGAGCTTAGGTCTCACTAATCTCTTACAGGGCGTTGCGAACGAGACATATTTCATGCCGGGTCCTGCAACAGATCTAGGCGTGAGAAAGCAGCTCATTGAGCGGCACAGCCCGCCAGAAATCTTAGTACATGGACTTGTCAACGCCGAAGACGTAGAAAACCTGTTCAAAATGTGTGTACCGAAAATCTCTATCCCCATGTTGTTTCTAACTTGATTTCTAAAAAGCTTCTATGAAAATGTTAATGTAAGTGTTTTAGCAGTGTTAGATTAGTTACTACATCCTAATGTAATCTTTTGTAGCCGTTCTTATCGCTACTCGATCCCGAACTACACACTCCTGCATCGACATTTGCCCGCTGCCCCTTCCTCTTTACCGTAGTCTGTGCCATCTCATCTCGATATTACCGCGAGAAATCGGAAGTTTACGCCATCGCAATGCATTTTGCGAAACATGCAGCTGCTACCGCACTCATTGACGGATGGAAGTCGGTAGAGCTCTGTCAAGCGTACATCTTGATGGCTGTCTACGCTCAACCTGCGCGACGATGGGAGGAGGATCGAAGCTGGTTATACATCGGTTTAGCGATTCGACTGGCGACGGATTTGAACCTTCACCAGGCTTCGTCCATCAAGCCGATCTCCGAAACACACGAGCGCGAACTGCTCAACCGGACTCGCGTGTGGATGATCTGCTTTAACCTAGATCGATCTTCTGCAACGCAGTTCGGCAAGCCGTCGACGATCAAGGAAGACTCGTGAGTGTCCTTTAGTACCTTATGCGCCCTTTTGTGGCTCACTAACTTCAGCATCCAACAAAGTATCATACGCAGCTCCGAGGACTGGTACAAACGGTCGAAGCTGAACTTCAAGTATGATGTCCATCTCTGTGCGTACACCGCGCTGCTCCGCATCGTTGCGAAGTTCCACGACACGATATACTCCGATCCAAATTCCCCAAGCGGACTGGACCAGGTTCATTCGACTTTTTTTTTTGCTTTTATTGATTTATTGACTTTTGAATCTTTGCAGAACTTGGATTTCCGGACAGTCACTCTGGAACACAACGAAAAACTCGATGAATACTTTGAAGAGTGGACACGGAGATTCCATGAAGACTCCGATCCGGATGGTATGGCATGGAATCGATGCTGGGGGCCATGTGCTAACTTACATCTCTTCAACTCTTCTACAATACAGATAATGGTTGCCAATTCCGCTGCACTCTTCTTCCTTAGTAAGTATAGATTTTTCACTCACGTAGACTTCTTTTCTTACAATTATACTGCAGCCTCACGAACTACTCTCGTCTCGTGATGTTCTCTTTCGGATTCCAGCAGGCGTTTAAGCGTGGTTTCCAGCCGGGAGATGAAATTTTCTTTGACAAGGTACGAAATAATCTCGTGGTTAAATTGAGCTGCCCAACATCTGACCGCCTCTTCAATACCTCAGTGCAAAGAATCTGCTACCATTGTTATCAAGAGTGTCATCAATACATTGGCACCAAGTGGTTATTTCCGCTTTGCTCCGGATGGTAAGTTCCATTCACCTTTGAATACACACGCATTAGCTGACCATGTAACTCTACAAGGGCACTTTGTTTTTGCGTCGTTTGCATCGGCGTTCTTGCTTAAGGTTCGAATCTATTCTGCATCTTGAATTCAGATCGCTAATCTGCTCATTCCATACGGTAGCTCCTTCGCCCCGAATTCTCGCACCTTGTGACACCTGAACAGACAAGCCAGATCTTCCAGCTTATCGGCAAACTCATTCAAGTCTTGGCCTCGAGTGAAGTATCTATAGACGATAAACATACGCCGAAGCTTTACGCACGCTTCCTTGCGGGATTACTTGCGAAGCACCAGCCTGGCGGTCCGTCCAGCGGGCGCCTACTTCCACGCCAGCCTCCGGAGGGTTCTACGCCGGAGTCGGGCGACGCCGGTGGTCCTGGCCAGATAGGACCAGGAGGTGGCGCAGGGCAGAATGTGTTCCATGTCAATTCAGCGCCGCAGTCAGGTAGTTCCCCTCATGGCGGCGCGACTATGCGATCCCTAGGCCATGTCAGCCATGGCGCGGGTGAACATGGGCATTCGCATCAAACGCAAGTTCCGTCACCATTATCAATGTCTTCGACACCTATGGATACGCCGGTCTACGAGCCGGAGGCAACGTATGCGATTGGTACTGGGCCCCTCGAACTCACGAGCGCGGATTCGACACAGTTAGGTCTGGGAATGGGCGTGGGGTATGCTATTCAAGATGAAGAGATGTTAGCTACGATGCACGCTATCAAGAACCCGGCGTTTTGGGAGGATATGATGATGCCAGGGTCAGTAAATCGTAAACAATGAGATCGAAACATAAAAGAATCTGAAATCTTATTATTTTCTGGCCCTTCCATTAAGATTCAACTGGCCTGATGCAAGAACACAAGCATATCAGGTCAACACCTTCCCAGGGATGAACGGGATGCCGGTGATGCAGCAAATGCCTCTGCATATTTAGAGTAGTGGCGACCTGCAAGCCATGGGACTTTCGCATTCTTTGGGCTCCTGTTTGACTCTCTTTTCATTCAATTCTTCCATTTTCTCTTTCTTTCTTCGTAATTGCTCTGTTGGAACCCCTTTTTTGCTGTAATCACCAGTAATCTTGCACGCTAAGATTTGTATTCATGAGCGCAGTAGTTATACGAAGTTACATCGGACCTGTATTAATATGTTTCTTTGAATCATGTTCTCTTGCACTACATGAATAGGCGCGAATTGGAATCAACGAGACGCAGCCAGTATGAAGTAAGACTTGCTTGCTTCTATTACATCTCCAACGCTATGAGTTGTTGTAACGTGTTAAACGACCAAAGCCTCTGTCATGGCAAATATCGCCTAGGCATATTAGACGACTACTACATTTCATCGATTCAAATTCTCATCAATACTTTCCTGCCCTCAACGCCTTCATAACGCTCTGCCGTTCGAGCGAACGGGCCTCGCAGAGCAGTGGGAGAAAGTCTTTTATACTCTCCCATATTTTGCGACGGTCGCGCGAATTGTTAATGACTTCAATGGTGTATGAAGGCCCATTGACATCCGGAGTTGTGGGAAGTCTTGGGTGAACATCCAAAAGACACTGTTCCGGGAGTATCCCACTGAGATAAAGAGCAACCCGTCGTGTCTCTCCCAAATGTGACTCGGAGTTCCCAAAGCAAACCTTCTTCAGCTTGCCCAGACGAGGGGAGTTCATTTGAAGGTTGTCCAGCCGTGTTGCATCAACGTGAACCGACAATGTCTCCAATGCGCACGTCGCAGGAAGGAGAGACATAAATCCCAGAGTCAGGGCTGTGTGCCCAAGCGACCACGGCTCGCAATTAAGATTAAGATGCTGAAGTTTGCCGCACTCTGAGAGCAAGTCGGCTAATTCGTGATCCGATATGTCGATCCTTTGTACGAAGGACAGCGAAAAGCATTCGAGTGCCTTCCATTTCGTGATAGACGCCAAAGTGCCATAAGTAATCGGATGCTGGGGTATGTCATGAAATAAATCGGCCATAAAGAGAGGTAGATGGAATCGCAGGGTTCGGATATCTGGACATGACTTCGAGAGAGAATCCAAGCAGCACTGTAGACTCATTTCGGACTCCCTGGAAACAATGTCGATATCGAATGTTTGCAGTTTAGCTGCGAAACCATGGGAAGAGCTGGCAATTCTGGCGATATCTATCAACGAGCCTTGCAATCTTAAAGTACAAAGCGAGGAGAACACGTTTTCCTGAACCTTAATTTGTAGTTTCGCTACGTCGGAAACCCTGTAGTCGTACGCAACAGTTGGCCGACTGGAATACGCAACTGTCAAATGTGGTAGAGTTGCAAGTGCATCCAGGACTCGGGACGTCATCTTGTAAGGCGGAAGATAGACAGAGCGAAGTCTCTGAAGTCCCGCCAACATGCTTTCTAAATCGTCAATAAAATGAGAGACAGATAAATCTGTTTCTATGACCAGTTTTGTCAACAGATTTGATCTATCAGCGATTTGTCCAAATAGAATGGGTAAAAGCTCCTGGTTGTTCGTTGATATTTTGATAGTGGAAAGTCCCGGGTGAAGAAATAAGCCTGCGGAGCGTAGCCATATCTCTCCCCTGTTTCCGTCAATAGTTAGCCTATTGACGTTTGGGAGTATTGAAAGTGTCGGACGCGAAAGCGCCAAGGTGTAGAGAACATCGTCAATTTCTCCCTCCGGTTCAGTGTTCAAGGTTGTAGCTAAGTCGAAAGACCGGACGCGTCTTGCGTAGGAATTAAAGCGTTTCCAGTCTTCTACCTTGATAGTACGCTCAAGTCTCTGTCCCCGGTGTATCAGTCAGACACCAGAGTAGATCCAAGAGTAGAGCTCACCAATCTTTGCTTTAGCTTTCTTCCCTTCGAAGGGACAACTTTCGGAAGCGATAAAGGGCCCAGCAACTCAATTAGCGCCATACAGGGCGGGTCAAACCCCCATATGTAGTCCAAAGCAATGTCGGACCATAAATGGGAGACCAGGACACATTTGAGTAAAACGGCTGTAGAGCAGAAGTTGAAGATGTTATGCAAGACCTCGGGAAGATGAATAGCTTTTGGTACTAGTAGTGCATCGTTGAGAAGGGTCGACGCTGCTTTATCATATTTCGCCATTCCCTATAGCCGCTCTTTGCGTTGTGTGAGTGTCGCTCGGGTCTCGACTCCCTGTCTGGCACTAATGAAAAGAAAGACTACTATTGCTATGGTAGTGGTACTGGTAGTTCTGGCATTATTACCGTGACTACAGTTTGAAGTTACAACTCGAATGACCGGCCCTAAACAATTCCGGCGCGCTGATGACTCGGGCGGGATCAACCATCGATCGACGGCCGTGCTGTAATGGTATCACAGGTGAGAGTCCCTTTGTGTTCTCCTACTCTGGAATATTGAAGTTTACATCGTTTTAACTCCCCAGCAACTCAAGGTGGATGTGAAGATAGCCCGCCTTCGCTACCAGGAGTTGAGAATTCAGCTTACCTCTTTCTCCGCAGATGGAACATCACGACGCGATAGCTCGAACGCTCTATGTTCCAGAACTCACGGCATTCGTCTTTTGCTTTCTTGACAAGAGGGACCTTTCGAGATGTGCGCGTGTCTGCAAGGCCTGGTCTGAACCTGCTCTGGACGCACTTTGGAAGTCGATGTCCTCCGTTAAGCCTTTGATGCAGCTCTTATCGCCACTCGACAATATATTGGACTCTGAGGTGCGCTCCCCACGAGAGTTTCACGACGAGTAACGTTCATGACGTCGTCTTTTAGGACAAATATATCGACTTTTTCTTAGACCCGATAGACCCTCAGGGCTGGACGCGATTCCAGAAATACTCCGGTCGAGTAAAGTCGCTGTCCGCTCGCCTAACTCTCGAGAGTTTGGATCCGAGTGTCTACTTCGATGTGGCTACATCCAGGCCATCGCTTGATATACTTCCCAACCTCAAGGAACTGTCCGTCGATTGCAGTGGGTCCCCTCATCTTCTTAGGCACAGTCTCATCTTTATGAGCCAGAATATCTCCAAATTATCGATCGTTCTGCTGGTAGAGGAGGGGATCGACTTTATGAGTAATTATCTAGAAGAGGTCGCCTTTCGCTTGCCGAGACTAAAGCAAATAGAGCTCGCTCTCGATGGTTTGCACAACGCCGTGCGTCCCATCAGCTCGCAACTAGCTGCCATGCTCTCTGATTTGAAGGAGCTTAGATCTGTTACATTGACTATGTACACGACTACTTCTGAAATTGTGTCAGCTATTTCCAAGCTACAATCACTCACGAAAGTGGAAATAATAATGTCGGCCTCCCCGGGCCCAGTTTGTGGAGATATCCAAGATGTCGTTCAATTCTCACCTCGATTAGAAAAGGATGCATTCATGTCCCTCTCCGAGCTTTCCCTGTCCGTATCGATTCGTAACGCGACTCAGTTTCTAGCAGATGAGTTTGGCCCGCGCGCTTTACACAAGCTCCACATCTATTCTCCACAACTAGAGAGCGCCGATACTATATCCGTTTTCCTATCGTTCCTCCCTCGACTGGCCGAAGGCCTGACGGACCTTAGGATTGACGCGGTTCCAATACCAGCTACTAACGCTCTTCGTTCTGAAGCAAATGGTCTATTCATGGACCATTTATCTGGGGCTTCACTGATGTTGCTCCTTCAACTACCGAGGCTTCGGTCCCTCTCAATCCAATATCACAGAGCCTTACTTCTCACGGATGATGATTTGGAGGTCTTAGTGAAGAATTTGCCGGACTTGGAGACACTGTCTCTTAGCAGGTGTCCCCTGTTGATAGATGAGCGACCCCATTTGACCCTCGCGGCACTACATAAAGTTGCCCTACATGGAGCGAAGATTCGTCGTCTTTCCTTGTATATTGACGCTTCAAGTGTACTGTCGCTCGTGGACCCTATTTCCGACCTCAGTGCTACCCGAAATCCCGCCTGGTTCGGCAAGCTTGAATGTTTGGATCTCGGTGTTTCGCACATTGATGAAAACCTCATCTTCCCCGTCGCAAAGTGCATCAGCCAGCTCCTGCCTCTCCAATGCAGATTAAACTGCACATTATCTCTATTACCGTGGGTCCGAAGGGATATGGAACAGCCTATTCTGACGGGGATGCTTCTTCGTACCGAACTTTGGCATCGAGTTGCGGAGATCCTTCCGTTATTGGTGGAGACTCGGGCTGAAGAGCGCGCTCGGACAAGTAAATTGAAGGAGGACCTAGGAGATCTTGGTTATCGATATGAAATACTCAAGGATCAGTATGTGAATGGCATATGGCCAAACAATCTTTCACCCTGGAAATGTATTATTCAGTAATATGTTGAATGTCTTTTTTCCTGATTTTTTTTCATGTCCTAACGGTTGTTTGTTTGTTAAATGAACTCTATCTTTTTTTTACTTTCCTGTTAGATGTTAACGCTTAAGTCTCTGGTATCACTGCCGGATTCTCTTGAGTAGGGCCTCCCTCTCGAATTGACTTTGAGGCTGGACGGCTGACGGATAGGTGGCGAGCACCGGCGATTATCCATCCTCCTCCGATCTGGATATGCACTGCACCGCAGCCGTCCAGAACAAAACAACAAGCCCGAAGCGTCTGTTTGTTCGCCACAAATTCAGAGGGTATAAAGGAGTGGATGGCTGGGCGTCGAAGCCCCACCTCCTCTTGACCTCCTACCTCTACCACCGTCGACTTCTGCCGCCAGCATGGACCCCTTCGACGGGTAGTCGTTCCACTGAGTCTCACCACCACTCTCGACATCGGTGTGTTCGTACTTTCCCCGGGGCCTGTCCATATCATCTCCTGGGTACTTCAGCCACCGTGCACGTCATGCCTGTACGCCGTCATGGTCGCAGCAATGCCACCCTCTGCTCCGCGGAAAGCGTGACGGAAGACGGCCGTCGGTCCCCTACATTAGGCAGGGAAACGTACCCGATCGACGGTCACCCCGTACTCCCAAGCCGCGTCTACATGCCCGGTTTCGTGGAACTGCAGAGTGCTGAACCTTCTGGGGGAAGCGGTCTCTGTGGCGGGGAAACATGCGCGTAGAATTAGTTATGTCTTCGGACGGTCGTTGGGACGACGAGTTCAACGGCCACCTCGTATACCCAGGCCGCGTCTGCATGCCCGGCTATGTGGTTATGCACTGGTTGTCTGTCCTCAATGGGTGGCGGTCTTTGCGGCGGGGAAACATGCGTAGAATTAGGTAGAATTAGAATTCTGGATGGTGGTGGGGTGAGTCCGACACTCGCTACCGGGAGTTTTTCACGTTCGGCAAGACCCAACCCGGTCTAAACTTGGGTGCTGGTTATCCCCCCAAGGCTGACGTGTTTTTTTATCCACATCCTCCCTTCAATGGGAAGAATCGTTTTTTTCTTCTTTTTTTTTTCCTTTTTTTTTCTTGCGAGGGAGCATGCAACAAATCCCACCCTTCGCATCTTACTTGTGTGATCTGAGTCTTGAGTGGTTGAAACTGAAAGCATAATGCACAAGATGCCTCGTAGGTTGAGTGCCTCGCACACGACTCTGACGAGGAAACAGCAGCCTCGCTTTTGATGCAGTCGTCAAAGTCAGGCAGGAGTCCGACATGAGAGAGATTCGGACACGACGAGAGATCGGACGCAAGCGGCGGATATCATGTACAAAGGGAGCTGCAGAATTTCAACCTCGGCAACTGCTGGAAGAGCATACCCAGCTGGTAGATGCAGCCATGAGGCTCAATATTGGAGGGAAGGCGGACCAATAGCGCCTCTATGTTTGGTGCACGTTGTGTCAATGCCTGAAGGAATAGACCATTCGCAACGGAATCGTGCGTTAAAGTGAATTGAGCAGTCCGTATAGTCTCCGAAAGGAACAAATAGGCAATATCAAGCACTTTGCTATAACCTCGAGTCTTCATATTGAGTTCGGCCAGGTTTGGAGTAGTAGGCGACATTTATGGGTGCTTGTATGGTGTCTCGAGGATGAATCCCAACGGAATGCCGTCGAGTTCTGCCGTGTCGATGGTCAGGGTTTTGACAAACAATGCATACGCGTCGAGCATCTTCCATAGATCAACTGATATGAGACCAGGGTACTATAGCTCCGACTGTGGAAGAATTGACTGTCAGATGTTTGTCTGGAAGCACGGAACAAGACTTACCAACAGTGACGGACGCGGCGACAAGAGTGTACAGTAAGTATTGGAGTGATGAAATCCATGGTCGACTACAGAACCTTGAGGCTAATGACGCTCCAGTGACGACAAGCTCGAGCACCGCGCGCTTTAGTTGAGTTGTTCGAATAGCTTATTATGCGTTCAAGAAGCTCGGGGGTGCGAAAGACTGACGGCCGGTGAGCACCAGTTTGTGTGCGACCTGCCACGCACATACTTTTCGAGGACGCCTGTGTTGCCGCCTCGTCCATGACGAGAGAGAATATTGCGATGTAAAGGTAGTATGCACTGCTCCGTAAAGCCCCTTTTAAACTCTCAAATTCTCAAAGAACTCAAACGGCCTTTCGGATATTTGAACGAGCTTTGTGGTCATGGTGTTGGCCCTCAAAGAAGATGGGTTAGTCTAGTTCTCATTCGACCCTTTTTCCACGTCCAATTTGAAGTACGAAAAGCACTCACTAAACAATATGCTCTGTATTTCGACTTAAGATCGAGAAACTGTCTGAGTTCCTTGTAGTTTCTGAGGCTGCTATCGTATGTCATTTGCAATGTGAAGCAAATAAAATACTTAATCTACTAACAATAAGTTAGTATTCCCACGGTTCCCTAAGAATCAAAGTCCCTACAGAACTTGGCTTGTTACTTCCATATCCTCTCCTCATTGAGAACGACGACGAGCAGTCAGCGCTCGCTGTCTATGGTTGCATACCCAACATCTCTTGCTGGAACTGCGGAAGACGCGCAGTACACGCCGACGCACGGCGGGATGGTGACTGGCCACGAATACGACGTTCCCATCAACCGGCGTCCCACCCCATCTGACCTCCCAACGCCAACGCCACGTCCTCAGCCGGTGAACGGCGCTCGTCCAAGGCCTTTGTCGATGCCCATGGAGCCACAGAAGTATGCCTCAGCGGGTGGCGAACCATCGAGCAACACAAATGCAGCCCGCTCGGGAAGTCGCGATGGCCGTTCTCGACAGTCTCGAGGAACAACGAATCGTTTGCTGGGAGACTATACACTTGGGAAGACGCTGGGCGCAGGAAGCATGGGAAAGGTGAAGCTTGCGTATCATAACATCACGGGCGAGAAAGTGCGTTCTCTCCTTTGTGTTGAGTCTTAAGCTCATCTAACGGAGCGCTTCTCTCAGCTGGCGGTGAAGATTCTGCCCCGGACGAGCCCACCAAAAGACGTTCAGCCATCATCTGAAGCAGCTGTGAAACAGGCATCTAAGGATGCGTCGAAGGAAATCCGGACGATTCGCGAAGCGGCCCTGTCCATGTTGCTTCATCACCCATACATCTGTGGTATGCGCGAACTCATTACGCACACAAACCATTATTACATGGTGTTCGAATACGTGAATGGTGGCCAGATGCTAGACTATATCATCAGTCATGGCAGGCTTCGTGAAAGAGTGGCTCGCAAGTTTGCGCGCCAGATCGGAAGCGCGTTGGATTACTGCCACAGGAACAACGTCGTCCACCGTGATCTGAAGATCGAGAACATACTTATCTCACAGACGGGTAATATCAAGATTATAGATTTTGGTCTTTCGAATCTTTTCAACCCTATAGCTCATCTCTCGACTTTCTGTGGCTCACTCTACTTTGCCGCTCCTGAGCTACTAAATGCTAAAGTGTACACGGGCCCGGAGGTCGACGTGTGGAGTTTTGGAGTGGTGCTGTATGTTTTAGTTTGTGGAAAGGTGCCTTTCGACGACCAAAGCATGCCCGCGCTTCATGCAAAGATCAAACGAGGGCTCGTTGAATATCCTGTCTGGCTGAGTGCTGGTATGTTCTATTTATAGATTGACACTTTGTGTTACTGATATATTTTCTCATCAAGAATGCAAACACCTTTTGACGCGCATGCTCGTGGTGAATCCGGCAGCGCGTGCTAGCCTTTCAGAAGTGCTATCTCACCCATGGATCGTTCGTGGACATGGAGGACCCCCTGATCCTCACATGTTGCATCGGGAGCCGCTGCGCATTGACGACATTGACCGACAAGTCATCAAGGGCATGTCCGGCTTTGAGTTTGGTGACGAGGAGGAGATAGAGTCGAAGTTGAGATTAGTGCTTACGAGCGAGTCCTACGCTCGAGCAGTTCAAAATTGGGAATACAAACGTGGAGTTCATGGTCGCAATGGGCATGGTGGAGTGTCAAATGCTTCACTCGTCTCGTACGATAGCGCTGTCTCGTCAGGATCTGGTCGAAACAATTATCCTTCCACGCCGACTAAAAAGAGCCGTCGCTTCTCTGGCTTTGACTTTCGGAAGATTTTCTCGCCGGGTTCATCTCCTCCGGAGACCCCCCAACATAGGAGCCCACCAACTTCAACCTCCCATCTATCACACTCCTCGCTCATCGATGCTCAGCAAAGAGAACCACCCGACCCGACAGCAGGTTTCCACCCACTGATTTCAATGTACTTCTTGGCTCGCGAAAAGCTTGAACGTGAGCGGGTATACGGCCCTGGCCACTTCGCGAGCTCTCAACTCTCGCTATTGCAGCGTGAAGAGGCTGCACAGCCACAACCGCCGAGCGCATTAAAGCCAGCCATGCAGGCTACCAGCAAGTCGAAGCCTACATCTGAGACGAAGGCTGACTATAATATGCTCCTCCCTCGCCTTCCAGCTCCTGATCCCTCTCATTATTCGGGTATGTCATATGGCGCTTCTGGTGTTCCCCAGCAGCAAGTTGTTCCGTCCCCAACGTCGCCAGGCTTCGCACCTCAACCACGAGCTCGCGATGCTGGATTACCTGTACCCAAGCGGTCCGATGTTTCCTCTTCCGCAAATGGCTCTGCCCCGGCCAGCGCACCTCCTACGCCTGCTAAGACTCAATTACCACGAGCACCCCCGGAAGCTAACCATAGGAGGAGCCACAGCCTTAGTCATAGACCAACAATGCTCAAATTTGGTGGGATGTTTGGTCACCACGACCGAAGGGATGAAGTACCGGCAACGGCTGGCCCGGAACTTGGTACATTTTCGGAGAAGATGGAAGAGGAACAGCAGGCATCTGAGATGGGCGAGAAGCAAGCTTTAACACAGCAGCAACGACTTGCTCCACCACAGCCAGACGTGGATGTGCATTCATCGTCAGCGCCTTCTGGCGCAGGTGCTACGTTAGTGAGAAAGTTTGGTACTCTATTGGGTGGGCCACGCGGTGGGGACGATGGGACGAAGCGTAGTAAAAGGACAAGCATCCTTGGCAGTCTTTCCCCGCGCCCATCCCGGGATGAGGGCGCAGCAGATGAGAAGGATGCAGAGGACCAGCGGGAGAAAGCGGCTGCAAAGGCAAGCGAAGAGAAGGAAAACATGTCTATTGGCGGTGTCACAACTAGTCAGAGCCAACCTGTTGGATCCATACACCGCCGTGCAGCGACGATCCTCGATCCGGCGGGGCGTGCCGCGCGTCATGAACGCCGCAGTAGCACCGGGGCTTCATTGTTTGCTACTGCGGGTGGCACTATTGGACGACACAGGAGACCATCGACAAGTGCAGGTCCGGCTCCTGGGAGTGCCCCTGCGAAAGGCACTGGCTTCGGTCGGACAGATGAGGAGGATGAAAACTCTGCATTCACAGATAGAGACGATCTTCCATCTGATCGGGCGCCGAAGAGTGACGACGAGCAGGAACGAAGTGATAAAGATTTTAAACCTGTTTTCTTGAAGGGTCTATTCAGGTATGTCGTACTCGTGACATTTGTTGAATTGTAGCTTACTCGACTGTCCTTAGTGTCTCGACAACCACATCAAAATCGCCATCTGTCATTAAGACTGACCTTCGCAGAGTGCTAGATCGCATGCAGGTCCAATACAGGGAAACTAACAGTGGGTTTGAATGTATCCATGCGCCATCCATCGACCTCTCCTCCATTCAGAGTGGTCATTTGAATAGTTCAAGAAAATCTCAGCAAACTTTTTGAAGGACCGTTACGGAGATCTCTTACTAAAAAGGCGTCAAAGCTTTCATTCGCTCTGAAAGGCAAGGAGAAAGAGAAGGAAGCCATGACGTCAAACTCAATCACGACCGATGCAACTACGCGAAGCGACAGCATGGGCTCATCTTTGTACAATGTCTCTTCCACTGCCCATACAATCAAACCTGAAGCTCCTGCAAATATTAACGAGGCGATATCCAATCTTACCATTGATAACAATAAAGATACCCGACCCGATTCCCCCGGCTCGAAGACGAAGAATTTACCACCCATACCCCGCGACTTCGCTCCACCGCCGTCGCCCTCTCCGGCAAATATGCTGCCGACAGGCGAGATCTCAGATGAAGTGTTTGAGGCAATAGGCTCAAGCACATTGTGCGTACGCTTCGAGGTGAACATCGTGAAGGTTAGTTTCCTAAAGGTGCTCTACATTGCTTGTGATACTTACAGTAGTTTTACTAGGTTCCCTGGCTGCCACTGTACGGCATTCAGTTCCGCCGCATCACTGGCGATGGATGGCAATATCAAATGCTTGCACGGAGAGTCCTTACCGAATTAAAGCTATGACCTGGGTATGACAGAAAATACGATTTGTCACGACACCGCTCCTTTTTCTACTTTCGTTTATTCAGTTTATCCTAGGAAACGTTGTTTTCGTTGCTTTTACCATTCGTTTGACCTCTGCGTCTAATCAATATGCCCTTATTCATTTCTTGTTTTCATATGATTTCGTTGAGTTCTCCCAAGCTGCTGTTCGTTGCCAATGCATACCTGTTACGTGTTGTCGTATCGGCAAGTTCTAGTGGTTTCGGTGTAGATGGTTATCGATGCTCCGTTCCTTCGCAAGTATATATATCCTCAGCTATCTGTACTTTATGCGTTGTTGATAGCATTAGCAGAAAAAAGTTTTCGTTTTGTCATCAAATTTGGATTTCTCAGGATGATTGGAATCAGTGTGTAAACTCCGCCGATGCAAAACTTGTTAACACTTCGTTCCACTCCGATGAGTCCATTATCTCAAGTCCGATTTTGACTGTACTTAAGGCTGTCTTTTCCGCTCTGGCTCTCTCTTAGGTGTAATATGCCTAATGGTAATGGGATAAGCTTGTTCCTCAGCTTCCCGGCCGCCAACCTGCCGCAGGAAAATTCTAGGAACTCTCCATTTTAATTATGGCATGCGCAAAGAAGCGCACATGGACCCATCAATCGCAACCGGCTAGTACTTACGTGCCAACGAGCTAAAGATACAAAGTGCCCGTGCAATCTCACCCCGGTCTCTTGCACCTCTTGACTTTCCTGTATGTACCCCCCGGGTCCGTCTGAGCTGGCACGAATATCAACCGCTCGCTGACGGCCCTCTGAGTCTCTAGTTAGAGTCTGATCGTCTAGATCACTGTCTAAAGATGGATGTTGACTACGATCAAGAAAGTAGTATTGGCTATACGCCGACACTATACTCCGCAGAGAGCGGGTCCTCGGCGCCTTCTGTCTACTCTTATTCCTCATCGCGTGACGGACAACACTACCTTCGTGAGCTGGGAGGTCGCACAGTTAACGCCAAGAATGACCTTTACCTTCTCCCTGCCGGTAAGTTCAGCATATTCTATCGAGCGATCGATTGCGCTAAATCATCCGCTTCTCGCGAAGATGAGTACGAGCACAACAGACTGTACGTTTCTCCCATAATTCTTACTCGCAGTCATGCTAGATTCTTTGAAAAGCGATAAGCAGCATTTCGTCCACCTATTGGCCGTGGGTGGTCTTTATATGGCTACAGAGGAGGTCGACGAAGCGCTGAGGTTCGTCCCGGGCGTTCCCAGAGCCATTCTTGACCTAGGTACGTATTAGCTATTTCGTGGTTAACAGAAATAGGATTGACATCGCCATCACGTACAAGGTTGTGGAGGGGGTGTTTGGTTAGTGCTATTTGTCAGTTACCCTACAGATGCCGTTATAGACGATCATGCAAATCATCAGGGCGACAAGTATGGCTCAAGAGTTTCCCCATGCGCAAGTTGTTGGCGTCGACCTAGCCCCTAGCACGACGAGGTACTGTATGTCTGCGTTGCCTGGATGGACGATACAGCATCTGACTAGTTCAAAGGCCTCCTCCTTTCAATTGCCGGTGAGTTGCGACATTGGCCCCGCTCGAAGTCTATGCTGATGCTAGAACAGTTTCGAGTTCGACGACGTACGGTACTTTCACAAACTTTCCCGATGTCATATCTGAAAGCAGACAGTTCACACTAGGTCTCGAGCATTATTATAACTCGTTCGATGTTGTCCATCTTCGCTCTGTCGCAAATGGGGTACGTAAGGTCTTCACTCAAGTGCTCCATAATAACCATGCCCTAGGTCAAGGATTTTAAATGGCTGGTGAATGAATGCGCTAAGTGCGTTAGGTTTGGTTAGTCGCTCCTTCTTTTCCCCGCTCCTTTTGACTAATTGACAAGTAGGGGGTGTTCTGATCATCATCGAAGGCAACTTCGAAATCATGAATGAGCAAAGAGTTCCACAGGAGATCGCATTTGGGGAGGGTAGTCCGGAACAATCGTGGTTTGCTCGAATGTGCTTTGGTGCGTGTGTATGCTAAGTGGCTGCTCCGTGCCAACAGTCAATTGACCAGAATAGAGGCCTATAACTCCATGAAGACTCGCGGGAGTGCAGTTGATGCTGGCATCATGCTGGAGCGATGGATGAACGAATGCCCTGATCTGGGGCCCGTGAAGTTTGATACGAAGTGGATTCCGCTTGGCCCTTGGGAATCAGGTATGTCAGCTCAAAGCAACTTTCCTTCAAAGAGACTGAAGATACACCTACCAGGTGCAAATGAAGAGGAAACTCGTATTAAGGTTGCCATTGGCACACTGATGCGGCAGAACATGAAAGCACGTATTTCGTAATGACAGTATGAACAATATAAGCCTAATGATAAGTCAATAGGAATTTGCCAAATCATTAGTTCCTTCTTTTATCGCAAGCGGATACGCACCAGAACTCCTTGAGCGTTTTGTCGAAGGCTCGTGTAAAGGTCTGTGCTAGCTATTACTATCTTTAATTTTAACCTGAAATTTCTGACTTTGCTTAATGATCAGAACTCGACGAGCTCCGCTTTCGCATGTACCTCCGCTATCACCATTGCTGGGCCCGTCGCATATCAAAGCCTGAAGGTAGAGCTGACTTAACTGTAAACACGGACACTGGGCATTCCTCCCACCCAAACACTACAGCGGACCCACCTGAGCTCGCCACGTCGATTCCAAGTGTTGGGACACCTCACCCGCCTCCGCTGCCACCATCCAGAGCTGTACGAGTCGAGTGGAAAGTTAATCCAGAGACCGGGGAGACATTCCTGGATAATGAGTCCCTCATTGGCTCTATACGATCGATGGGTACCGCGAGCATGAGTATATCGTCCGCATCTTCAGTGCCTAAACAATGAATACATAAGTTCTCATTCAAACTAATCAACTCAATCTGTATCTTACCAGTGTCTCGCTGTATGACCTTGACAGTAGATTATAGTAAGAGAATAATTCAAGGCGATACTGGCCGAGTCATCCATGACCCTTCCGACTCCAGAATTTAATTAACAGTATTGATGTGTTTTAACTATGAAGGACCAATGGCCGGGATGTGAGCCGATCAACTATTCAGTCGGAGTCACTTGTATGACGGCAAGGATAAGCGGCACGACTTTGAGATGTAAGGCTGGTTCCTGTCGAGAAATAAGAAGAGGGAGAGTATTTGCAAGGAGATATAACTGTATCTAAAGGTGGTTATAGTGGCAGAGAGATGGAATTGGGGATTTTGTTCATCACCCTCGACAATGGCTTTATATATGCCGATCCCATGGCGGACACGAAGATGACGTCACTGTCACTGCCAGTGCAAGTATTAGAACTCCGCTCAGTTCCGATAAAAGGAACTTAAACTTCTTAATGCATGAATTGCGAGACTTTATCAATAGGGTCCAGAGACAAATACACTGTACACAAGCTCATTCTGTCACAGCATATTTGACGTTACCGTTACTTCCTTGGGTTAGTGTGGTCCTGTCACTATGTGGTGTGGTGGACCCTGTGACAGACATAAATCACAGTCGACGCGACGCGAGCCGCGGGAAAGTTCAGATCCGTTCCTTGCTTTTAACCTTCATTAGCTGCCATTTACCCAATCGCTATTGACGGAAATGATGCCTCGCATGACGACGGCTTGCCAAAGGGCATTCAACTCACTCGAGATACGGAAGAGCATCTTTGAGCTACTTGCATTGGACGACATAAAAGGCCTAGTGGCCTGCGCTCAAGTATGTTCGATATGGTCAAAAGCAGCCCTCGACAGACTATGGAGGGAACTAGGCTCCATGCATCCTATCTTGCATGTCCTTGGGTTTTATGCGAACGGTGATGTTGTGAGTCTAGACCCTCAATTGTAACACCCATACTGAAACAAGCATGGTTTTGTTTTCAGTTTCTCCCCCGAAGAACCACTCTTGTAATAACCGAAATGGACTGGAGGAGACTCTCGAAGTACTCTGGGAGAGTAAAGCGCCTCGTAATCGGAGATGCTGACGTCGAGCTCTTCGAAAAATTCGATAGACGCGTCTTCGATCAAATATACGCAAAGAGAAAAAATCTTCTCCCCAACCTCGAAGGACTCACTCTCATCTGCAAGATTGGCATGAATATAGAAGAGGAGCTTTTACTAATGTTTCTATGCAAAGGGTTGAAAAGTCTAACTATTGACTATGACTTCCGCGAATACCTGGCGTATCGAGCTTACCTACCGTCGCTAATAGACGAAGTGAGGTTGCGTTGTCCGGAACTGACTGAGTTCACGATGCAGTGCAAACAGGATGTCTTTACCGAAACTTGTGATCGCTCCATCATCCGATTATTATCCGCCCTGAGGAAACTTAAAACGATTAGGATTCCGCTATATGGGCTATCGCCGTCAACGGTAAGAGCGCTCGCGAAGCTGCCTGCGCTTACCTCTATATCGAGCGAGAACACGGGATACATCAACAGGCAAAAAGAATTCGTACCACACTTCACATTCAGTGATTCCAAGCATTGTACATTCAGGTCACTCGTCGCGCTCGAAATTGCCGGTTCCTTCGGAAACCTTGCGCAGCAACTCGCAGAAGCACCCTTCGCTTCAAGACTATTGCGCATTACAATCCACGCGACCGTACTTGAGGGGACGGAATCCCTTCGTTCGACTCTAGAGGAGATCTCCCGACATTGCCCTGCGCTCGAGACCTTAGGTCTGATGGGCGTGCCTCCACGGATCCAAGACATCAAGTCACATACCGAATTATGCGATGATTGTGCCGAAATGCGCCGCGTAACTCTACGTACACTGGACCCGATGGTTCGCAATGCTCGTCTAAGAAAGTTTACGATTACGTGGCCGTGTGCGTTCGAGATCTCAAACGAGGATTTAGTTTCTCTGGTCAAAAGGATGCCCAGACTCGAGAGTCTCTCCCTCAATTGTCAACCTCTCGTGTGTCTTGGAAAGATTCAATTGAATCTTAAGGTCCTCCCTGAACTTGCAGAGCTTCGTTCAAATATCCGGCATCTTGGACTTTTTCTGGACTGCAGAAGAACTCCCGTGGGTCCTTATGCACAACCCATTCGACCTTTATTCGATCTACAATCGTTGGACCTTGGTCTATCGTTTATCCCCGAAGATGTTAAGCCCTTGACTACATTCCTCAGCAAAGTTTGCCCTTCTTCCTGTTCGTTTCCCTCCTGTCCGTTACTTTTGACAAAGGAGCTTCGGGCCATCGCAGAGAAGCGCAATCCGAAATACAGGTGGACAGGCAGAATCGATGAGATTGGCGGTCTAGTTTCGCATCTCGCAAAGGCAAGGGAGGAAGAGAGACAGATATCGGCAATGATAAGCTGGGAGTGGCAGGAGCACTCCCGTTGCCTGGAAGAGAAGCTTGAAGAGCAAAAATCCGCAGCTAGGGTGGAAGAGGGCAAGTTACAAGGGCGAATCAACGAATTGGAGGCTCGCATCGCAAAGCTCGACTCCCTTCGATCAACTACCGCATCAAAGGCACATCCTCATCGTCGCAGTCTGAGGAGAAAGTCGACAATGTAGCGAGGGATGTCCTACTACATGTACGATATGCGGCTTGATGTCCATATTTAGAAAAAGAGGTGGATCAATGTACAGTATACAAGTGTAGATTATATTTCACCTGTATCCAATAGTTGTTTGAAATTTGAATGGCATATGCAAAACCTTAGGCTAGCTCTAAGGATGAAGTGGGGCTCCGATTCGAGTGCTGCATATCTCAGTATATCGGCGTGGAGGGCCACTGGAGGCCATGAGCGCCTTGAGGCCACCACATTATTCGGCTTTGAGGGCATCCAATTCAAGATTTCGAGTCGTCAGGTCAGCTCCCTTTTCCTGAGAAAGTTATATCGCAAATCCCTTTTTGCTACGCCCCGTTCGTTATCGGCAGAAACGATTAAACTGCCTAATACAAGAATCTTAGCTGGCGAAAGACCTGTCGAAACTTTGACACAATTGTCAGGGCTGATAAGATTAGATTAGCGACCGATCAATCTTAAACCGACATTAAAACTATGGCCGATGCCCGAGTGCCGTAAGGGTTTTGAAACTTGAATGACCCCTGAGCCTGAGACCTCGGCCGATTCCGAACCGTGCCAGTGGGAGGCCGTTGGCAGCGGCGATAACCTTGCTTTCTATTTTTTCTGCTCTATGATCAGCGAGCTCTTATACTAAGAACTATCTAATGGCAAGCTAGGCATTCTATCTTAATTGCACTACTCAAAATATTGCTCAGCTATAGTTAGGAAGCGGCTTCGAGTTAGCGTACTCGATCCGAGTCAGCTTTGCGCATCCGCACTAACATCCGACAAATTCCTCCCTACTCTTCTTTCTATCCAAACCAACTGTACTGATATGTTGGTCACATCGCAAGGAGGACAGAACCTCAGCCGAACTAACAGAGGGCTCTTTAGCGTTTTCAATCCCGACTCGCTTCGACACCTCCTCTTGCGCGGTTTCCCACTCTCTTTCCATCGCAGACTTTGGCTCGGACTTATGCAAGTCATCCGGTGGCTATATGAGCCAGAAAACGTATACGTACATCGTCTTCCTCTCGATTTCTGCTCGAAGACTATTATCTACTCGTTGCGCTAAGCATTTGTAACTTGTGACTCGTGTTCGAGGAGAGATAAAACTTCCGACAGCCATCGACTTTTCAGCCACGAAAAAGTCACCAATCACGACATTATCATCATGGCTCGTACTCTGGCAGACTTTCTTTCGCCTCTTACACCTGAACGACGATTCGTAGTCGGATGGAAACCTGTGTCGACCAGCCACGGCTCATGTCATCCCGTAAGTGTGACATAGGTGGATGCAATGGCAGGCCAGCTCAAGACTACCGTCTAGAATGAGGTGGCGTAGGATTATTCCCTGACCTTCTGGCCTCAACGTATATTCGAATGCTGACGTTCCAAGAACACATAGCACGCGATTCTGTCGCTGCTGGTACAGCCAAGAGTATTGTCTCAAAACGATATCGGATCGTTGAACGTGCTGGTTGATAAGGACTACAAAATCACAGCCTGATCGACCAGGGCGAGGCTGCCTAATACCCGGAGTCTTGGGAATACACGAACACTATTGCGCGTCATGATCGTACCCGAGATCGGTATGATAAAATGGCGATTGCCTTCCCTGAATGCAACCTTGAGCTACGAACAGAGCCTAGTTCAACTCCAAGCATCCCTAAAACGTGGAATTACTGCTATGTAGGCTCCTCGGGCGCTATTGGACTTGTGGCTGATACTATTTTATTCCCAGGTGTTCTCGAAGGCAGACAATGACCTTTGAAACCGTGGTTCGTGCGTCGCTCAGAGTCTAGGATTGTGGGCAAGAATTATCTGACACTGTTTTAATATAGGTCGAGTGACACACCTCCGGCTAGCTTGTGTGGATGAGGTTGTTGTGGGAACTCTCTAGTGGAATGTGGTTCAGTGGCCTCAACCAGTGTGGTTATCGTCGGGAACAAGTTGTATAAAACGCATACGGCAGCTCTCAGCAGTCCACCAGTTTCGTATCCCTCCCCGCCCCATTCTCTTCGAGATCGTCTAACCCGTTGTCCTCACCTCAAAATGTACTCTCCAGGCGACGTCTTTGTTGGTCTCTTCAAGAAGAGCAACGACCCATACATGAACAACTGTCATTGGGGCATCCTTTTCCTTAATTCTAGCTTCGAAGATATGGAATTCATTCACGCGAAGGGAAACTATGTGGATGGTTGGACCGTAGACTGGAAGAACGGGTACTCTGCAAGTCAGTCCAGCAGCCTACTTCGTCTTGTCCACATCGGCCGAGTCTCCAACCACGGTGGTCTCGTCTCGAGCATCTTTCAGGCCGTGCAGGCGGTCAACCGCGACAGAGCGTTCGACTGCAAAGTCTGGATTAAGCGCGCCATTACGTTCATGTCGGCCTATGGCAGAATTCACTTCAAGACTGGCAGTAATATCGACGAGCTAGCGAGCGAATGTCAACATCTTGCCGATACTGCTGCGATGAGCAGTAGGATATCCCGAACTGCAACTCGTTTCGACATCCGCACTGCAAATTCTTGCATCATTCCACCCTTCCAAAAGTGGAACTGATCAAAAACGGGGGATCAGCTATCATAACAAAAGTTACTCCATCATCCATGTTGTCATTTGTTTTCTTTACGAATTTATTCTATTTGTTTTACCGTTTTATTCTTACGCATTTGCCTGCACTAGTGTTCCTTTCACAGCTTGTACAAATAGTCTTCCTGTAGTCTGATTTGCTTATACTATGTCGCAATCAATGCACATTGTCTGTTGCTTGGCCTTGTAAGACACTGGCAACTGTACGTTCTGTACATCAGAGCCTCAAAACCACAGTATGTTGGCCTAGACACTAAGCGAAGCGGTATATGTAGAGTAAGTTGATCGATTGTTCTATGCTAACAGCTTGGGGAAAAACTCGACAATGTAGCAATGGATGTCCTGCATGTATGACATACTCAAATGGCACAGCATCACGGTGATGTCCATATCTATAAAGTAGAGGCGAGATCAATGTACAGTATACAAACGTAGATTATATTTCACCTATATCCAATAGTCATTTAAATGGCATATGCAAAACTTTAAACTGTCTCTAAGGATGAAGTAGGGCTCAGAATCCAGAGAGAATACGTATTCAGATTTTCCCGAACCTGATCTCAGTATATCGGTACGGAGGCCATGCTTGAGTGCCTTGAGGCCGCCACAATATATATTATTGGAGGCATCCGATCCAATATTAAGAATCGTCAGGTCACCTCCCTCTTCCTGAGAAAGTTATATCGCAAATCCCTTTTTGCTACGCTCCGTTCGTTGACGGCAGAAAATGATTAAACCGCCTACAAGAATCTTCGGTAGCGAAAGAAGCGTCTTGTCGGACGTTTCATGTCGAAACTCTGATTACGATTGTCAGGGTTGATAAGATTAGATTAGCGGCCATAACTTAGATCTTAAAGTTGCCGAGAGTCGGCCGGTGATTACCGACTTCAAGTTGACCTCACGGTCAAACCTTATACAAACACTTCGT
The DNA here is from genome assembly GCA_910574555.1 of Trichaptum abietinum. Lineage (NCBI taxonomy): Eukaryota > Fungi > Basidiomycota > Agaricomycetes > Hymenochaetales > Trichaptaceae > Trichaptum > Trichaptum abietinum. The sequence goes on along the minus strand of CAJTBE010000011.1, from coordinate 1,709,494 downwards.
CATTTTTTGCAAGTCTAGCGCCAACCGATGGAAAGAGAAAATCATCTTTGCTCACCAACGCGGTTACTCAGGATCCAGTCAGCCTCAGTGCCTATTCCTGTTCAATCAAGTGTATGTTCCGACCAGAAGAACGGATGAGTCTGGCCCCGTTCCCATCTCCGTTCTTGACGCTCCCACAGTATCACAGCATCCATGGATCTGGTATCAGAAGCTATCATTCTAACTGCTTGCGCTGATGTATCTGGGAGTTTGAGATCAACAGTCAGCCGGGCTTGAGGTGCTTATGAATTTCATCAGAAATGCTACAGCACGCCAAGCGGTGTAATTACACTTACATGTGAGCCCATCAGCAAGCGAGAAACACACTCGCATATTCAAGCTGACCCAAAGCCAACCGTTGCAAGTTTATTCGAATGATTTGCTTCCACATCTTCACTCCAGAATCTTAGCATATTCAGCGCCTATTGTCTCTGGGCATGCCGAGCACGAAAAAGAAAGCTGGTAGGTTCACGACTGTCAAGAATGAGGACATGGAACGCCGATAATTCGGTAGCTGGACGACTGACATAAGGTCGATGGGAACTTTGTCACACAGGGAGGGGGATATCAGATAATATTATTACCCTGGTGAGAACGTCGCTCTGGGCCGATCGGACGTGGCTCAATGGAATTTGTCCAGTTATAGTGCGTGGGTAAATATTGTCCCTCGGTTATCTGATAATACCGTACACTCTCCACACCAATAAAATCCACACCCTCCTCTTCACATCCCACCGTGTCCTCTCCCGCACCCCTCGCCGCCTCCCCTCTCCTCTCATAGACTTTCTCTATCTTATATCCTATTACTATGCAGAATGTAGTTGTTCTCGGTGGTTCCTATGGCGGTGAGCTCACGGCCTTCTTCAAAGCCACACATTTGGGGTTGAATCGAGGCTGTTTCAGGCGGCAGAGCTGTTCAGATTCTCTCGCAAAACCTATCGAGAAATTATCGGGTCATTTTGATAGAGCGAAACAGGTGGGCTGCTACTCATCTGATATATATACGTAGCTCACCTTTCTTCTAGTCATGCCAATCGTATGTAACGTCTCGCTTCAATTGGGGAATGTTCTAAGTATCGTTCAGATCTATATGTCATACCTCGCATGGCGGTTATCCCAGGACACGAGCACAAAGCATGTAAGCTGCATCTGGCCTCCCCCCAGTCATATTTTAAACGCACATATGTAGTCATTCCCTACAAAAATATATTCAACTTTAATCCGGACCCTTCTGCAGAGCCACTACCGTCCGATCACCCACATCTTGTCTTAAACGCATCCGTCATTGGTATCACCGCCCACTCCGTGACGATCGACCGAACCTTTCCTCAGCTCGGTTTCACCTCGCCAGAAATTCCGTTCGCGTACGCGATCTATGCCTTGGGAAGTCACCTACCAGCTCCAATCAATCTTTGGGCCAAAGAGAGTGCCGCGGAGCTTCAGTTGGAGGGTCGCCATGTTAAGGAACAGATGAGCGAGGAGGAGAAGGTAGAGGAAGAGAAGACGGAGGAGTATCATGGGACGAAGGTAGAAAGCGTTGCATGGTTGAAGCGATGCCAGAAGCGAATCGAGAAGGCTGAGAGCGTCTTGGTAGTTGGCGGAGGGGCATTGGGTATCCGTAAGCTCTGGTTCTGTCTCGCAATGCCAACGTTCCTCATGCTTCCCCGATAGAGTTCGCGACGGATATTCGATCATACTATCCGGCGAAGCAGGTGACTTTGCTACACTCTCGGCATCGTCTACTTCCCCGATTTGATTCCGCAATGCACAATGAGAGTAAGCTAGATCAATATCATGGTGATGCCTTTTGGGGCTATATGACTTACTTCATCGCTGCAGTTATCAAGGCGATGGAGGATCTTCAAGTTGACCTACTTCTGGGCGAACGTCTCGACCTTGAGTCCACCAAGCCTGAGAATAGGAAAGTCAATGAGCGGGGTCAGCGTGTCGTAAAGACACTCAAGGGGCGCGAAGTCGCCGCAGATCTCATTGTAAGCGACTGGTTTTTCTTCTTCTGATGAATAACAAGTATTAATATTGCATTCGCCTAGCTTCTGTGCACCGGACAAACCCCCAATACAGATATGCTCGAGCAATTGTCCAGGGACTCGGTCGATCCGGAAACGAAACTTGCTTACGTTCTGCCTACCATGCAACTTGGCGTCCGAAACCTGGCCGGTCCATCTGTGGAAACTCTTTCAGAGTCTCTAGAGAAAGCGTCCCTTGAACCATCAGAGACCCCGGTGGATGAGTACGCTGAGAACTCCACATCCACCGACTCTGCAACGCCGTCCGAATTCGACTCCGTTGAGGACGACCAGGAGCCCGAACCTGAATTGGAACCAACGCCTTTCCCGAACATTTTCGTTGTGGGCGACGCCGCAGATGCGTTCGGAGCGATCAACGCGGGCCATAATGCTTACTTCCAGGCCGAGATTGCTGCCCGAAATATTCTCCTTCTCACCGAAGCTCAGGCTAAAGACAAGTCGGACAATAAAACGGAAGATGAGGAGGTCCGGCTTATCAGATACAATCCAGGGCCTCCAGGTATCAAGGTTTCCCTCGGACTTGTAAGTATACCTTTCACATAATTTAGATCGGCGATTGCTTACTTATGGGTCTCCGTCCTATCATCACCTGTAGAATCGTCACTCCGTCTATGAGATCAACGGTGTTATCGGAAAGAAGGACACGCCAGAGCCGGATGACCTTGATGCAGGCTATATCTGGACGTACTTCGGCATGCCATGTACATCGGAGGAGCAGATGCACGAGTGAACGTGAGCCCGACCACACTCTGGTTTAGGTTTGGTCTATCGTGTCGGAGAGCCGTCGGCCGTTCAAGTTGGTATTTTGGTCTGGGTTTATTTTTGTTCCTTTTGTTACTGATGTTTTTGTGTTATGCTTGCCATTTTCACGCATTTTCCGCATGTGAATTATTCGTAAGTTGCCACAACAATATACACTGTCTTTCATCACAGAGGGAGGAATCTGATACTGCATTCTTAAACTTTCTCTCCGGACATTTCATCCTCAGGTCAGTGTGTGATTGCGGCCTACTAATAGTATGTAACATCAAGACGGAAGTTACTCTTTTTTTTTAAAACTACTTTCACAGAATTTGCATGGTAGACATCAGTTATTCGCTGGGTTTGCATATCGTCCATTGGAGGGTTCTTGGAAACTTCGTGTTTATGTCAACTCCCATTGAGTGGAACCGTGGGAGGATTCAGCAAGTTCAACTGGATTGGCTATCGAGTCATTAGACTTGTTTCAACTTTCAAGTACAAACAGTCGTCGTTCACTGGCAATACCCATCAACTCAAAGTCTTGAACTGGCTGGACGGCAGAAGAAACTTGAAGTCTTATCTATGAGATTATCGCGTAAGTAGGACACCGTGCTAGCTTAGATATGGCAAGTCCAGTCGTCGATTTCCATATCTCATCATGAAGACTGGGCTACAGCAGCGGGTGCCTAGGAGGTTCCTGTTGTCACGTTTGCTTCTGAGACTGTCTGGCCTTTTATTCGTCGGATGTGGTCGCAGATACTACCATGGGACGGTATTGAAGCTTCGGTTACGCTCGTCACGACCCACCAATGCTCACGACATTTTGATAGGACTCTACATTCACCCATTATAACCATCACTGAGCATCATTCCTCCACACCTACTAGCGGCCGCATCTACCGTGACCAGTAGTCATGCATTCTCATTAGATGGAATATGCTCATTTTGTGACCCCCACAAATGTACACAGTTCTTCGACTCTATATTGGCTGTTTTAGCTCGACTCTGTCTAGCTTCCAACCCACACCTCAGTCTGATCGAGTGTTCCGTACAGGCCGCCTCTGTCACTGTTTCTCGCCTATGGGTATATGGACACAAATCATTTGGACTAAGAAATTCATCCTAGTCGAAGCTACTCAAAGACTACGCTAGCAAAGAATCTTCAGCCATGTCAACCAACACCGTGAGTCAGGGCCGCTGGCGACACTAGGCTCAAAACCTCTTCCTAGCCGTTTGCCCATTGGAAACCCTCCATCCGTCTCATTCCGTCATCCTTGCTTAACGAATTATTGCGAAGCTTTAACGGCAACGGACTTAGCCTTTTCACTTTCTCTCTGTGCTGCCCTGAACCCCACAAAAGACCCACTGTCGCTTCCGGTAATTAAGTACGGGCACCCCAAGCCAACCTTCTAGTGGGAGGATCGCTGTCCAGCTAATGAAGCCTTTTTATCACGCACCCATTTGACTCTTGCGTACTCACAGGAACCATTCGGATAAATTGGGGATTCTTCGGTATACCGGATACCCCATTCATTGATTTAGCAGGTACCATTTTTTTCACCACTCTACTCGTAGATGGCTCAACATTCTTTCTACCTAATAGATCACGCGTAGTGCTGTATGGCGTGATGTAGAGTGAATATGCCTGGACCTCCGCATTAATTGAAGCTGGAAAAGCTTCGAATTGTTGTCGGCACACCATGCACACGGAGATTGAAGTAAAGTCTTTCAAGTCATTCTTCGTATGCAAATGGCTTATCACTTCTTTTGCGATTACAAAGGTCAGTTTTGGAAGATTGGCGCGACATAGGTGTCTAGATCCGACAATGCCTTGAGATCGGGTATATAGGCACTTTGGAAGACTTGGCTGTGGGCTTGTTCACATCGCCTACCATCATGAGATCTTTCACCCTGCTCTTCCTTCTGGCTGCGCTAGCCTCTCAAGCTACTTCCCATTGTATGTAGTCCAGGATATTTTAGACCTGAAACATTTAGTTCTGATCAAACCCTTAGATACTTTCCCTTCACTAGTCATTGGTGGTGTAGTCACAACCGCCTGGCAGTACGTTAGGCAGACGAATAACTACAATTCGAGGGCTCCTGTAAGTCTTCACCGTCCACTGTCACCACGTTAGCGACCTCACCGCTTAATCATGGTACTCCACAGGTGACGGATGTTACGAGCGCCGATCTTAGATGCTACGACACAGTAACAAATCCGACCGCATCTACAGTAACAGTTTCGGCGGGTGATACTATCGGAATTCAGAGCGATGGGACGATCTACCATCCCGGCGTAGATGCTACTTCATCACTCTCGTGCCAACAGCCGTGCTGATGCATGATTAGGTTGTAAATGTATACTTGGCGAAAGCGCCGAGCGATGTATCTTCTTTTGACGGATCAGGGACTGTTTGGTTCAAGGCATGAACCGTCTTTTTACTTAATTACGCTCACTCCCTCGCTCATTAGGCCGCCCTGTGTTTCGCTCTAGGTGTTCGAGATTCCCCCGGTCACAGATGGCACCTCCATAACTTTCCCTTCATACAACGCAGCGGGTGTTTCCTTCCAACTTCCTGAGGCTCTCCCTTCAGGCCAGTATCTTGTTCGCATCGAACACATTGCTCTTCATTCGGCCTCCACATTCGGTGGAGCTCAGTTCTACGTAAGCACACATATGTCTTGCATATAGGTGGGAATTAGCTGAACCAAACATTGCTACATTAGATCTCGTGCGGCCAGCTCAATGTGATCAATGGTGGCAACGGAACACCTGGACCTTTGGTTGCGATCCCAGGCGTTTATACCGGATACGAACCGGGTATTCTGATAAACATATACTACCCTGTACGTATTTCCGGATCTTAGTTTTCCGTCAGTAAATGGGATAAGTACGCTGACGTTCAAAACTGTAGGTTCCAGCAAACTACACACAGCCTGGTCCCGTAAGTCGTCTCTGGAATATTATTCTTGACTCATATTCACTAACAATTCCATAATAGGCGGTATGGCAAGGATAATTGTGCATATAATAACTTCGCTTGGGTCTTTCCCTTAAATGTTCTCTTTACATACAGTGTAAGCTTCTGGTAAACGACAAACCAGAATGACATGTTTTTTTGATTATATCTCGTTAGTTTGCCAGGGGCTATGGGGAGGAGGGTTATACCCGCCTAAACGCGCTTAATGATACTGATTTCTTCCTTATTTCAACATGCAAACCTTTGGTGGCTTAGTACATCTGCTGCTTCAAATACGTGAAGTAGCCCAGGTGTACCATGTACTAAGGATGGGAACTTCAACTGCAATTCCGTCTGCCTAATCCATCTTGTTATTAACGCCACGAGTAACGCTCTGAGAGGTGGGTAAATCAAAGATCGACTGGGGTCACAACGGGTAATTCGGAAAATCGAGAGAACGGAATTGCGACGGGCGCATAAATAGATAGAACATAAGAATTTAAAGCTCTTCGGATACTGCTCGTTTCCATATAAATAGTAGAATGTAGGCGTTGTGAAAGCTCAACAGCTCATTCTCTACAACCTTGTCCTCCTTAGTGTTAAAGAGAAGAGCTCGCACCCAAGTTGTAAGACAGCTCGCCGGTGTGTTGTTATCTGTAAATCTCGGCTACCTCAGGTTGTTATCTTATCTTATCTCTTTCGCCTCGTGGTTATCTATAGCCAGCTCGAAAAACTTTCGCCGGTTCTTACCCTCTAACCACCAGCAGGTATGTATCCCAGAGCTTCATGTCTGATGATCTACGACTGATCGACATGAAGGACTAAATAAAATGGCCCCTCTCACGCATCCGTCCATCGTTGGTGCGCAATGAAGTCTACCTACCATATGTCCTTAACTAATGCTTGATCATAGATGGTTGGTTCAGAGAAATATCATCGCAATGGCAGGGACAAGCGATGACCTTGAGGGTCAATAAAATTCTCCATGTTGAGAAATCGAAGTATCAGGATGTCCTCGTCTTCGAGTCTGCGACATATGGAAACGTCCTTGTGCTCGATGGGGTGATACAATGCACAGAGCGTGATGAATTTTCGTAAGTGACTATGCTATCCGTTAATCAGCATCTAATCTATGCCATAGGTATCAAGAGATGATTGCTCACCTTCCTCTTGCGAGCCACCCCAATCCTAAAAAGGTTCTAGTCATTGGAGGTGGCGATGGAGGAGTCGTCCGGGAAGTGCTGAAGCACGACACCGTCGAGAGTGTCGTGTTATGCGATATCGATGAGGTTAGTACTGGATTTACGAAACAAGTCTCCATAGAATATACTAATCGGAGTCATTTAGGCTGTGGTACGAGTCTCTAAAGTTTACCTTCCTCACATGGCTGGCTTGCTGTCCGATCCGCGTGTCACTGTCTTCATCGGCGATGGATTCAAGTTCTTAGCAGATAATACTGCGACATACGATGCCATTATCACCGACTCGTCTGACCCTGTAGGACCTGCCGCTTCACTCTTCCAAAAGCCCTATTTCCAGCTCATTTCGGACGCGCTTACTCCAGGAGGTCATTGTTCGTCTCAGGGAGAATGCCTCTGGCTACACCTTCCGCTTATCCGAGAACTACGCGATACGACTAAGACAATCTTCCCGACGGTTGCATACGCATATACAACAATTCCGACATACCCATCCGGCCAGATCGGCTTCACGATGGCTGCGAAGGCGGAAGGAAGGGACCTCACGACTCCTCTGCGCAAGGTTCCGAACTGCAGATACTACAACGCGGAGATACATCGAGCAGCTTTCGTACTACCCGAGTTTGGTAGAGCAATGCTAGAGGAAGGGAAGAACATCACTCCGGTTATTGGACCCGCAGCCAAATTACAGGCCGGTGGCCAGCAAAAGAAGGTTCTCCTGTTGGGTAGCGGATTTGTGGCGAGACCATGTGCTGAATACATCGTCCGGAATCCATTCAATCACCTCACTATTGGTAAGTCTCCTGTGGTCTCTCAAGTGCATGTATTAATGGTGTTTTTTAGCATGCCGAACACTTACCTCCGCTGAGGCTTTAGCAGAGGGCCTGGCGAACACGACTGCTGTTTCCCTCGACGTCACTGATACCACAGCCCTTGAGAACGCAGTTGCTGAGAATGACCTCGTTATCTCGCTCATCCCGTACACGTATCACGCGACAGTAATCAAGGCTGCAATCAAGGGTAAGACGCACGTTGTAACAACATCATACGTCTCACTTGCGATGCGTGAACTCGACGAGGAGGCAAAAAAGGCTGGAATCATTGTCATGAACGAGATTGGTCTGGACCCTGGTATTGACCACTTGTATGCTGTGAAGACAATTTCTGAGGTCCACGAGAAAGGTGGCAAGGTATGCGCGTCTCCAAGTTCCATGTATTTCATCTGACTCCGAGTAGATCAAGCAGTTCCTGTCTTACTGCGGTGGATTGCCTGCGCCGGATTGCGCAGACAACCCTCTCGGCTACAAATTCTCCTGGTCTTCCCGCGGTGTGCTTCTCGCACTGCTTAACTCTGCTTCCTATCTGTCGGAGGGGAAACAGCTTGACATTCCAGGAACAGACCTCATGGCGTACGCACAGCCCTACTATATCTCTCCCGCGTACGCCTTTGTCGCGTACCCGAACCGCGATTCTGTCCCCTTCCGTGACTTCTACAACATCCCGGAAGCCGAGACAGTCGTGCGTGGTACTCTTCGCTATCAGGGTTTCCCTGCTTTCATTAAGGCACTTGTTGAACTCGGGTGGCTCGATGCCGGGGAGAAGGACTGGCTCAAGGATGGCCTTACCTGGGCTGAAGTTTCTCAGAAGACGTTCGCCGCGAATGACGCGTCGGAGACGTAAGTGTTTCGCGGCCCATGCACTCCGAGCCACTTGAACTAACATCTGCTCTTAGCGCACTCATCTCTCGGATAGATGCAATCTGCAAGTTCCCATCATCCTCTGAACGCACGCGCATCATTTCTGGACTACGTTGGATTGGTTTATTCTCCGAAGAGAAAGTCAGTGTTCGCGCAGGAAACCTTCTCGACACTCTCTGTGCGCAACTGGAGAAGCTCATGCAGTACGATTCGAACGAACGCGACTTTATCATGCTCCAACATAAGTTCATTGTTGAGTGGAAGGACGGGAAGACGGTATGGTTTAATTTATGATTCTTTAATCTCGGTGAACATGCTCCTGACGCGGTCTGTTGCTCCAGGACACCCTGACATCGACCCTTGAGCTGTATGGCGAGCCAGCGGGATACTCTGCTATGGCCAAGACTGTTGGTGTACCTTGCGGGATTGCTACTCAACTCATCCTCGATGGGGTTCTGAACAAAACTGGCATTCAGGCGCCGTACACTATGGACATTGTCAAGCCCATTATGGATATTCTTGAGGCTGAAGGCATTGGAATGGTGGAAAGGGTATTATAAAAGGCGGGTCATCGGCTATGACTCCGATTGTTTACAGTATGGAAAGTAGATTGTTTGATGTAAAAGTAGAGAATCATTGTTAAAGGTAGAAAATAAATCAACTGAAGCATGAATATAGAGTTAATGTAAATTGGGTCAACTTGAAGGTGGACCCACAAACCCTCAATTGGTCCGCCGATGGGTGTCATTGGACGCTTAGCGCTTCGGACATCTTTTCTATTAACCACAACTCCGCCAAGTTCATTGTGACAGTGTTCTAATGGATTCGGCAGAATTTCATGCATCTGTGAGTGTAAGGCGTGGTCTGTAGTATGTTCATTTCCTGAGTACCGCCAACTTGATGACGTATCTGAGTAGGTCTATCAGGTTGTACGACAAATACCATTTGGAAAGGTTACTAGCTATGGTGAGCTGCTTTTCGTTAGTCAAGGACAGCATAATCACGGGATTGGATCCGACAGGACATATTGCAAAGTTGATTGGCATGCCTCGGCATTCGCGACACGTCGGACAAGGTGAGTAGGCCCGTTACTTACTGCGAGTGGTGGTCCTCAATTCCTTTTCCTTCGACACAGCCTTAAAGTTCCTGGACCCAAACACAGATATACCATGGCAGCGTGTCATATCGTCCAACGGGAAAATCTCTTCACGTGGTCCAGGAACGACTGGTGCTCAGCGACAAAGAGAAGCTTTAGAGGCTGAAGGTGTGGAAGTACGTGTGACGAGAGAAAATGAGTTCGCTGTAAGATGGGATACATATGGATGGTTTCCACAGGAAATCAATCTTGAGATCGAGGGCGATGCGGAAATCCCAGAAGAAGAAGCGAATGGTCAATCGAACGCTGAGGCCGGCGCCATCGCCAGCTTTCAGCAACAATGACAGCTGAAATTGCTCAATTCATTACCCATCCCGCACTACCACATGTCAGTTATAAGATGAGATATAGATTTGATTTTGCTTAAATCTCCTTTCCTCATTGCAGCCCAATATTAATCAAGAACTCAGTGCCCACCCGGCGAGGAAAGTTGGAACAAAGACACAAAGAGAGCGCGTGTTGTCCCTGGCGGGATTAGCTGGTGAAGCCGGCAATTTGGCCCGATCAATCTGTGGCTTGCTGCCAAAATCCATTGTTTTAGGTTGGGCCCTTGTTCGGCGAAGGCAATCAGTTGGTACATACCAATGCCACATCCTCAAATCTGGGCCTAAAGTTCTCCTAGGAGCAACCGTTACTTATTCGACCCTTCATCGCTATGCCCTCAACTTTCTGACAGTGCACGTTCCCATACTACTTCAGTCGCTTAGGCCAACCTCCAGTTGTCTTATAATAACTCAGCGCTAATGCCTCGAGACAGTGATTCGCTCTGTCCCCGTCCTCGGAATTCATTCATTTATACACCCCGCGAACTCAATCGGTCGGACAAGCCCTGAGTCCAAGCAATAGATTATCTTGAAGCCATGTCTTCTTCCTCGTCATCGAACTGGAAATCCCAGGTCTTCACTTTCCATAGTAAGTGCCGATGTATTCTTCATTCCTGACGACGCTAATATCTTTCATTACCAGGTAGCCCTCGTTTTATGACTCCTAGTCCGTCTCCTGAGCCAGATAACGTACCATCAGGTAGTCGGATTGCCCAGTTTCCGACTCGCGAACCATCTGCTAAGTCGCATGGCAGGAAAAGGCCGGCAGGTCATATTCCTCGCCCGCCGAATGCGTTCATGTTATTCCGCTCAGACTTCGTGCAGAACAATCGCGTTCCAACCTCTGTCGAGAAGAACCACCAGAACATCTCGCGCATTGCCGGAAAAGTATGGAGCAACATGTCTGTCGTCGAAAAACGGGAGTGGTACTCTCGCGCGGAAGAGGAAAAAGAGCGTCATGCGCAAAAGTATCCCGACTATCAATATACTCCGACCGATCCAGTGTCGCTCGGGCGTCGCCGACAGGTCAAGAAAGGGCGTAGCGAGGAGGAGATTGGGTCACAAAGACGCCATTGCGAGAAGGTTGCAAATCTGGTTGTCGAAGGCCGCTCTGGTCCGGCGCTCGAGCGGGCTGTGAGACAGTCCGAGACCATGGTCACTATGATTCCTCCTATGCAGCCACCCCGGAGAAATAGTCAGGAACGGTCGCCAACCGCCTACTCCGATCTGGATGACGAGGACCGTCCTTGCGGGATCATACACACCCTACCGCTTTCATCCTCCACCAGGATTTCATCTCCTCCTTACTCGCCAAAGAAGGTTCGTGTTCTTCCTATGAATTTGGCCAATCTAATTTTGACTGATGACGCGCTCCAGCAGGACAGCGCTGGAAGAGCCACACAGACCACCAGACCTCTTGCTCTTCCACTGGCATCCTCCGCGCATGCGAAGCATATCGCGCCGATATATCAGTCTCCGTCTTTCGCTCGTTCTACTTACGGATTTGCGAATGTTCTGCCGTCAAAGGTGCGAAATTACGGTGTACCCCCGGCTTTCCCCCAGATCATTCGACCGAGGCAAGACATGTCAGGCTCCTGGTCTCTGCGCGACGAGGCTGGATCAAGCGAAGAGGACGAAGATGACTGTATGTCGGACGACTAAGCTTGACAGCTTGCCATTCCGGGAGAGAATTTCAACTACAGCCACTTCACTTAAGTACATGAGCAAGCAGCTCGCATATTTATCCTTCACCTTCCACACCTTTACCTTCGTTTGTAGATAAGATTTTGTCGCGCCCACTGTGTTCATATTAACCCATGTTGGTGCCCTGTCCGTCATTCCATTGTTCCGTCCATGTTTTTATCCCGCTCATATAAATCAAAATCAGGATGTGTAGTTTAGCTTGTAATATACCTTGACAACTTTTTGGGGGATTGGAAATGTACCCCCCCCCCCCCCCTGCATCAACTCTGCTCTTTCCGAGTCAATGCTATTGTCAGTAAGCTTTCCAGATAAATTTGATTAGCACTCCAGGCCGCCGGACCCGGAGTCTGTTCAAATCGTAAAATATAAATGAAGATTATGTTCCCTTACTCCCATTGGGAGTAAAGGGCACTGGAACCTCTGAATTGCCGTGGGATACCTGCAGATTTCGCCCTGGGAACATTATACCTTTTCCCTCAGGCTCTCTTTACATTACGTTCAAGTTGATGCCGCTTCTTATACATAGTCACCTTCGTTCAGTTCTCTTCTTATGTCGTCCAAGGCATCGAGGTTAATATACATCAGCCCAAATGGAAGACACATCCATGTGACAGTAACTTGAAGACAGAATTCCTGCAATGACAGGCAAAACATATAAGGTGTATCCGTGCTATTAAGCACCACCCTTTAGTTCTGGAGTAAAATTGCAGCTCTCCCGATCAAAGGCCCGGGGGTCGATGCAAATAGAGTCAAGTTCAGTGCGAGTGAATACACGTAGGGTGCGTTTAGAACTCATTATTCACACGTATGTTACTCAGCCTTCCTTAGAATCTCTGAAGGGCACGCAAATGAGGTTGCGGGTGTGGGTGATGATCGTTACTCCCGCAAAAAAAAACGATTCTGCCCATTGAAGGGAGGATGGGGATAAAAAATGCGCCAGCCTTGGGGGGATAACCAGCACCCAAGTTTAGACCCGTTTGGATCTTGCTGCTCGCAAAAAAACTCCCGGTAGCGAGGATTTGACTCGCTCCACCACCATCCAGAATCCTAATTCTAACTCAACTCTACGCATGTTTCCCCGCCGCACAGGCCGGCTGCCCGTTGAAGGTACAGCCAGTCAGTGCATTACCGCAGAACCGGGCATGCAAACGCGGCCTGGGCATACGAGGTGGCCGCTGAACTCGTCGTCCCAGCGGCCGTCCGAAGACCTAATTCTACACGCATGTTTCCCCGCCACAGAGACCGCCTCCCCCAGGAGGTTCAGCACTCTGCACTTCCACGAAAACCGGGCATGCAGACGCGGCTTGGGAGTACGGGGTGGCCGCCGGTCGCGGGTGTGTGTTGCCCCGCATGGTGACCGACGGCCGTCTTCCATCACGCTTTCCGCGGTGCAGAGGGTAGCATTGCTGCGACCATGACGGCGTACAGGCATGACGTGCACGGTGGCTGAAGTACACAGGATATACTGTGGGCAGGCTAGCAAGGAAAGTACGAGCACACCGATGTCGAGCGTGGTGGTATGACTCGGTGGCTCGACTACCTGTTGGCAGGGCTTTTGGTGGAAGGACGCTGAAGGACGAGTACCGACATGCTGGATGCTGGAGTCGGTGGCTGGAAGTCGACGATGGGGGGAAGCCAAGAAGTGGCATTGCTACGACCATGACAGCGTACAGGCATGACGTGCACGATGGCTGAAGTACCCAGGAGGTGTTATGGACAGGCCCCGGGGAGAGTACGAACACACCGATGTCGAGAGTGGTGGTGAGACTCTGTGGAACGACTACCCGTCGAAGGCATGCTGGCGGAAGAAGTTGACGGTGGTAGAGGTAGGAGGCCAAGAGGAGGTGGTGCTTCGACACCCAGCCATCGACTCCTTTATACCATCTGAATTTGTGGCGAACAAACAGACGCTTTGGGCTTGTTATTTTGTTCTGGACGGGTGTGGTGCAGTGCATATCCAGGTCGGAGGAGAAATGTTAATCGCCGGTGCTTGCCACCTATGTGTCTGTCCAGCCTCAAATCCAATTCGAGAGGGAGGTCCGACTCACCAGAAGCTGGCAGTGACACCAAAGACAGAAGTGTGTAACACAGTTCGATTTTAACCAGGCAAACATTATGTTCCGTCAACTCTTGATCAGGTTGCGATGTACTACGTTGTCTTCTATTTACTTCCGATAGTCCAATTCGTACAGTGCCTACAGATTCTCCGTCTATTCGTAAACGACGCTCACCGTGACAATGCCGCTGTGTGATACATTTACAGGGTATCATAATCAGAACAGTTATTATGAACGGAGAGCCATCACTGTCCACACCCGATCACTCACTTTGAGCAAACCAGATGTTCACAAGAAGAAAAAACTGGCCGTCACTTCCCAACTCCTGATTGATAGGAAGCACTACTTCAATAGACTGCGCTTTCTCGAGAGGAGGCTCAGGATGGCGCATATCAATCATGTGGGTGTGGTAATAGAGCAAAATACAGGGTGTTGTCGCAAGTTGGGTTTGCGCAAGTAACCAGTAAGTGAATCAGCATTGCCCCCGCGGTGCACCGGAAAGCATTTGCAGTCAGCCTCCACGCAAGAGAGACTGAGTTCCACAGACATTGACCCGAGCGGAACGCACCGCAGTCAAAAGCCTGCGAAACTATGTCAACACTCCGAAAGCACTGGCATCAAATTTTGAAACACTCATTAACACCGAAGCTTGCTAACGAGTCCGAGTTGTTGAATATCTTTACTACACTTCCCGCCCTCAGCTTAAGTGCAGTCGTCGACCAGTGTTATAGCAACGAGCACCATGTCTGTCATCTTTAAACTGATTTGAGTATCCAAATAAACGGAAGAGAGTATTGAACAAGAGCGAAGCTGCCGCTAAAACAAATCAAGGCTTTCAGTTTCACCTTCATGTACGAACTTCGCAAAGCCTTATTCGCAACATGAAATAGAGTTGCCGCAGCAATATTTACTAGGAGGATATACCCGAAGGCTCAGGGTGATTATCTCTCTTTGTAGATTGGATGATTTAAACAAGAGATAAGGAAGCCTTGGGCCTGCCATAAGTCTGGATTCGGGAGTAAAGAGTTAAGACTGGATGACTTCCCGTAGGAATTTAGAACCAGTTTCTAAGTTCTAAACAGTTTGAGGAACTAAAAATTAGGTTTAGAAACAAGTTCCTAAACCGTAACGCGGTTTAGGTCAGGTCAACCAAGATCACAACCTGTGCGAGTTTTCCATGAGATATACAACCAAAAAAAGTAACAGTCACAATGGTACTATAATGTCACGGTCAAAAGAGGCAAGATAATCAAATTCAGGGTCTCACAAGCGAGGTTTAGAACTTCGTGTGCTTTGAGACTCCATACCCCCCCGAGTCTCAAAGCCTTGAAATTTAGAACCTGCAGACATCAACCAAAAATTTGGCTTGGACCCTGACAGGGTCTTTTGGTACTCTTACGACCGTTCTAAATGGTTCTAAATTCCTACGGGAAGTCATCCAGTACTCACTGGCAAGTTTTCTTCATCACAATACTTTCACTTTCTCATCGGATGGGGAGTAAGGGATCTGCCGGCGAAGCTCGGCCCGTTATCTAGTAATCATCGTAACTTCAATAACTTTCTCAACGCCGTGTCCACTGTCGACGGTGTCGTTCAACTCGAAGTCCCACTACTTACGCTCACTCATCTAAGATTGAATTTGATTGGTATCTCTAGTCTTTTGCGACACCTCTTCCTTGCACTAGATGACTGTACCACGGATTTATCTCGTTGTGTGTCATTCGTTTATGATGTTGCCTGTCTGCCATGAGGCTGTACAGTTTAACTGGCAGTAAGTGAATAGCATCTACCAAATTTCGAACTCCTCCGGGATCCCCACATCGCCGCCGGTTCGTTTGATCACCCCTAGACACATACCTATCGGATTGGTGCTGTCTTTACAGTCTAGGGACTTGTCTGAGAAACAACATGTTAGGAGGTATCTGTCTTTGGGAGGCGATGCCTACTTCTTCCGGGAAGACTCGAGTATAATCTCTCGTTCTCATACTTAAGTCGAGTATTCAAAACGCGATGTCTCACTCGTCTTTGGTGTCTTGGACTGTACCTCCCGTACGCCTGCGATGCTCAGTCTACTTCTCTTTATAATCCTCTTCCGTCAAGACGGTACGATAGCGGCGCCTGTCGAGTCTGCAGGACTTCACACTCTGGTCGCGTCTATTACGACTGACTCGGAGCAGCCGTCCGCTGTATGTCCAGGCCGGTCCGCATGGGACATTCTTTGGAGTTGTTGGGCAACAACTTTAACCGTAACATGGGTCTCGGTGCATCCCAATATACAATGGCTCGGAGAAGACAGGTGGTCGATACTGCGTCGGAGGTTGTTTCTGATGTTCCTGGCCCTGCTTGCGCCGGAGATCATGTGCGTATGGGCATTTAGGCAGTGGCGTGGGGCAGTAATGATAAGGGAGATGGTCAACAAGGCGCAGCCGAAGTCTTGTATGTGTGCTTACGTTTCAATCATGCGGACTCATTGAAAGCTCATCACCTTCAGGTAAACCTTGGACAGTAAAGCATGGGCATTTTCTCCAGATGGGAGGATTCAAGCTGATCTGCACCAAGGGCGAAGTTTACGACAAGGATTACTTGAGCAAGTCGGATTGGGTGTCACTCAACAAACGATATGCATATAGAGTGAAAGGCAAAGACGAATTGTGGCAAGGAGTTCTGAACTATCACAGATTTAAAGACTTGCTTTCGAGCCACAGTATTGACTTTCCGGAAACCACTGAAGAAGAGATCGATGATCGGAGCAAAGGCGACGCTCTTTCGAAGGGTGTTGCGTTGCTACAAATTTCCTGGTTCATCGTCCAACTTGTCGCGCGAGTGTGGCAGGGCCTAGTGGTTACGGAGATCGAGCTTTCGACTGCTGCTCTAGCCGGGCTTAACACTATCATGTACCTTTGCTGGTGGAGCAAGCCGCTTGACGTCCAATGTCCAATCGTCATTCGGACCAAGGAGGCTGATAAATTTCTGGCGGAGAGGAAGACGGAAACTGGCGAATGGTTGTTCGATGAAGATTGCCGATTTGCAGACTATATGTTGCTAGTGGTAAAGAAGTTTCTGGAACGGGTCATCCTCGATCTCGCGGTTTGCCTGCATTGGCGGCGAATATTTAGCGGCTTGCACGAGATCTATAGCTCCATCAAAGGCATTCCAAGGCGAATGGCAAGAGCAGCCTCTCGCTTCATTGTGTATCTCAGGGAACTAGGTTCTCGGAACCGTCAACGAGCTACCAAGCACGAGCTCGTTCCTTCCGTCATACATGGTGTTTTGCATTGGACTTGGAATCTATTCCTCCGCAGGCTTCTATATATTCCCCATCTCCTCATCTTTCTCCCAGCAGAAAGAATCCTTTATCCGTTCTGGTTGGTCGAACCGGATGGATTCGAGGACGTCCAGGCCAAATTTCAATCGCTGTCAATTACGACTCTGCTGTTCGATGAGTTCGAACTGAAATGGGTTTTGTCGATGATGTTCCACAGCTATCACGCGGAGATCAAGCCCATGTTGTTCTTCTCGGCCAGTGCAGGTGCTGCATTTGGGCTCGTCCACTGCGCTGCATGGAACTTCGCTTTCCAAACACAGATCGAGAAGATCCTTTGGCGTGTCTCCTCTCTCGCGCTAGTCGGTGCTTGTCTCAGCGTAATCGTGGGCAGCCCTCTATACGGCTTTTTGTTCAATAAATGGAAGGACACACACTATCGCCGTCATCCTCAGAAATCGTCTCGGTACTGGGCTATTTGGAAAAGGCCTTTGGAAACGTTTCTGGCCACTATTTACCCACTTGCCCGCGTTGCACTTCTGCTCCTTGCACTCTTATCGCTCCGCAACCTTCCAGACTCTGCGCTTGAAACAGTGACATGGACAAAGATCATTCCACATATTTGAATGCGTTCGTTCGTGTTCCGTGGTTAGTGTTCAATGTGTAAAAGGCTTTATTCATATTTTTCTATAATGTTTCTATCTTTACCAGTGTCATTAACTGTACGGTATAATATACTTCAGTAACTAATCTTGATGGGTTTTTTCCGCTAACGGAGACAACGGATCAATTTCGGCACCGAACCTCCGACTCCTTCTACATAGTGTTGTACATAGTTAATAAGTTATGTGTACACAAAAGTTGCGAAAATGGCACACCGCCATCATTAAGTGGAAATGCTGCAGTGTTGACTCCGCTGCTGAAATTCAAGTTGGCGTCACACCATGCCAATGCCTGTCACAGATGAAGCACTCCTGAGCCTGACTCGGAGCTGAGTGTGTCACGGCATTCAGCATAATTTTCAGACAAAACCACGACAGCCAGCTCTTGAATTCAGTGTGTCTTTTTCTCTCTGGGCCTGATATTACCTACCACGCCCGGAAGCTCTCTCGGTGTCCACTCAGCTTTTTTACTGTACTGTCGGTGCTGCGCACGGAGGCCACCCACGAATCGTGTTGTTGTTCTACGCAATATTGGAAGCTTCCCGCTAACTCAAGTATATTAGCTTGTGTCGTCAAGTACCAGTGCCAAGTGGGCAGCAAGTTGCAGAACAATGCAGGCATATGAATCGGAATGATAACAGGAGCTTCAGCAAACAATACGACTGCGCTTGAGTCAAAGTCGACTCGCGGCTGCCGTTGCAGGGATATCGTTATCTCCGACACGGCTTCATTTTTTGCTTACTGTGTCTCTTGCTTCAGACTTCATCGTTGGAGAAAGAAGTGGCCATGCGTATCTGCCTGCCTCTGGACTTGTTATCACAAAGTGAGTTGCGACGAAATTGTCCACCCAATAAAATTGCATAGGCTCTGTCCTCGACAATTAACAAATCCACACCGCCTGCGACAAAAGTGCTCCACATCATCTGGATGAACGATCTACCCGATAATCGATTTCATTCACTGTGTATAGCCGCAAAACTAAAAACAACATATCATATGTCGAGGACTGGGACCCCGAATGGAATCTTACTTTGTTTGAAACGGCTCCCGACATGAGGCATGCGCGGTCGTCTTGGCACCAATACCGGAATGTTTAACCTTTGGGTGGTCGAGCAAAGTCGTGCAAATTGACCACTGCGGCTCGACCCTTATTTAAAGGGGTCGATCGCGGATGTATAACCTTCCGTCCTTCTGGTAACTTTCCACTCCTTTCCACTTCTCTGGCTCTCCACCATGGCGTCGACTGGTACTTCGACCTCGGGCTCACCGACCACGATGGCCCCTGCCTCTGTTCCATCAGGCCCCAGTCCAGATGAGATGATGGTCTACTGGCTAGACATTGCTCTATTTGGCGTCATTGCTCTCTTCTTCTTAGTTGCCATACCCCGCACCTTTGGCCGGATCTGCAGCCTTTCAAAGGCGGCAAAGGGAATCATTCTGAGGACTGGCTCTTCTTATGATCTCTCTGCTCAACGTCAGTCCACGCTCGCTACGACACAGTATTCACAAAATTCGGCCGGACAACTACACAACCCATCAGGTCACACTCCTTACGCTAGTAATGAATTCGGAAGGCAGGGCGGGCACCTGCTTCCGACGAGTTCACCCCCTCTCCACGTTCCTTCTCTCTCGTCATCTTTATATCCCATATCATCTTTCTTTTCTCGCTCTCTTACGCCCGGAAAAACTTATGGAAAGCTTGCTCTCACCGTCGTATACATTACTGGTATTCTCGTCGTAGTGTTTTACGCGGGGGACCCTCTGGCGCACCCAGCACGACTAGGACTGATTGCAGTCTCTCAAATTCCGTTTGTCGTCGTCCTTGGCACGAAGAACAACCCGATTGGCATGCTTCTCTCCAGCGGCTACGAACGGGTATGTTGTCTGTGCGGCTGCAAAAATATTTGATATCTGATTAGTCTCTAGCTGAATTATCTCCACCGTCTCATCGGCATAGTCATCTTCGCCACAGCTAACGTCCATGCAATCGGCTATTGTAAGTTCCCCTTCGTTGTTTTGTTTGAAACATGCCAACTATCGGGTTTTCAGTCTATAAGTATGCTATCGCCGGAACCCTTTCCGCTAAACTGCAGGTGCCGTTCATCATGTGGGGTTTGGTGGCACTCATCGGGATGGAACTCCTCTATTTCCTCTCCATCCCATTCCTCCGTCAACGCTGCTATCCACTCTTCCTCACTTCCCATCTACTTGGTCTCTTCCTCTTCTTGTTAGGTGTACGTCCGCAATTTCTTTTGTGTCTTCGACACACTCTGACAATCTCATGAAGGCTGCAATGCATTACGAGACGGCAGTCAAGTATGTCGTAATTGGCATAGCTGTTTATGGCATCGACCACGTCATGCGCATCATCAAGTCCCGCTTCACTAAGGCGCGAGTTCAGGCAATTCCTGAACTTGGCGTGACCCGGATCGAGGTTCCTACGCTGACCACCGGCTGGCGCGCAGGCCAACACGTGCGCATACGCTTTCTTACAACTGAGCTTGGTCTTACGAGCTGGACGATCGCGCATCCGTTCACTATCGCGAGTGCGAGCGATTCCGCAGAAGGGAAGGGGCTTGTCCTGATGTGTAAGAAAGCAGGGAGATGGACGAACAGCCTTTACGCTGTTGCAGGACGTGCGGATCACTACAGTACGGAGGGTGGGTATGGACACTACAGGCGCATGAATGTCATCGTTGAGGGGCCTTACGGTGAGTCGCTTGTATTAGGTCTAAGGGCAAACGTCTGACAGCCAATAGGTGGTCTGGGTAATATGGTTCTCTCGAGCTACTCGGGCGTCTTGATCGTGACCGGAGGAAGCGGCATCACGTTGGCTTTGAGTGCAGCAGAGGAGATGGTTCAGATGGTTCAGAAGGGCAGTTCCAATGTGCATTTCATCGAGATTGTCTGGATAACTCAAGACATGAGTAAGATTTTACGTTCATAAATTTACTGCTTTCGACTTATGATCCCATCGTAGACTCCATGAAGCCTCTTGCCTCCACATTTTCCTCTATCATCTCCGCCTGCAATCTCGCTCAAGACGTAATGATCAAAGTCACCGTTCGATACACGCGTGCTTCCGCCATCCCGGAAGAGAAGCTTGCCTACACGCTCGATCCTCCCGTCTCAATGCCGCTGGGCGTGGAAATGCAGCCCGGACGTCCGAATATCAAGAAGTCACTCGACTCCGTCGTCATGTGCACGTCCTCGCTGAAAGGCCCGACAGGTGTGGCTGTCTGTGTGTGCGGACCAGTTGAGCTCGCTGCGGAGGTCAGAGAGACAGTGAGGAAAGCGGATGGTCCGACACGATCATCCGTGGGCGGAATTGAGCTGCACGAAGAGTGGGTAAATATTCATATATCCCTATACATGGCGCTGACGAGATTCACTCTTTCAGGGTATTTGGGTGGTAACCGAGCAAGTGTGCATACTATTTGTATAATTTATCTGATGATCTAAGAGAAATCATCTCATCCTGTATATATGTAAAATATGTTGTAGATGCGCGCTGGGCGTGACAATATAGAGGATCTTGAGGGGCTGGTTCCATAATAATTGCAATGGGAACGACAGGTCTTATCTCTTGAAGCAGCCTTATGTAACACTTATTGTCCTGGCTCCTTTTGCGACGGAATAGTTCGAAACCAGGATCGGGTGAAACGGTACGGTCATATACCGTAATCACGTAGTACTTAAAACAAAGCAAAGTTGGCACAAGTGTTATTGCATGTAATATTTTACAACATTATACAATGAGGGACCGACCATAAATGAATATCAAAATTTAACTCTTGTGTTGTTGTGTATGTTTGGCTATCGAGGATGTAGATGATATACTCATGCTCGCACTACCCATGGATCGTATCGAGCCCATAAGCGATTCGGTGTCTAAGAATTTCTCTCCGGTCTCAGGATTAACTTTCCATACGACCCTCACGGCCCGTGGTCCTGGTGGCGGCGGAGGGGAGGGCGATCCGAAGAACTCAAGTGATGACACTGAGCGTGCATGAAGCGAGTCGGGAGTTCCCACCGGCCCCGGCGAAGACGAGCTCTTCGGGACGGGCTCGGTTTCCATACTTATATCGGGCCCTCCGCCACTGGCATCAGGGTCCGCCTTCGTTATACGGCGTGCCCAGCAATGGTGGTAGCGAAGATACATATGGAACTCCAGTGCGTCCAGCTCTGTGTGAACCATATTGTCAGAATGCCAGTTTCGCATTGCTTATATTTAGTTACCTTCATTTGTCCCTGACACAAATCGATCAATTAGCTCTGGCGCGTAGCCGCCGGCCACGAACACCGGGATGAGCGATTTTGCGAACTCCTAAGTAGTATAGATATTTAGATTTTATCCCGTAGTAACGAATTCAGCATATGCTCGCCTTCATGTTCTGGCGCATCAGCGTTCCGATAGCGATCTTTATACGAGTCTCCTCGTCGTTCGAACCTACCCGGAAGCCATTCTGAACGGTAAGGAAAGAGAAGAGTCTGAGATGGGCATACATGATTGCCAAGGCCCGAGTGGAATCCACTTTGTATCATATTTTACTGGACCAAGATCGGGACAGTCGTTCATCCATCGCTCCAACATGATGCCGGCATCAACAGCACTTCCACGAGCCTTCATTGTATTGTAAGCCTCTGTTTCACAATTAGTCTCCTTCGAGTGTGGAGTCTTTCGGAAAACTCACCGAAGCACATGCGGGCTACCCAGGATTGCCACGAAGCACCCTCTCCAAACGCAACCTCTTGAGGCACTCGTAACTCATTCATGATCTCGAAGTTGCCTTCTACGTAGATTAGGACTCCTCCTGAGATTTCATAAGACAATGAATCAGAATTCGTCGCAATGAAGCCGCCATACCATGTTTAACGCATTTAGCGGTTTCATTGACTAGCCATTTATAATCTTTGACCTGAATTACGGTATCAAAGATGGCGATGAATGACTGCAGAGAGATCTTCTACATACTCCGTTGGCAACAGATCGAAGATGTACAACGTCGAAGGAGTTGTAATAGTGCTCAAGTCCTAAAGTAAACTGTCTTCCTTCAGCGACAGCGTGAAAAGGATATAGATAAAGTACAAACGTCATCAAACTCGAAGCTAAATGCTGTTCAGTAGAAATTACGGAGGTGCCGTAACCGCACAGCTCACCGGCAATTACTCGGAGGTGGTCTGTTGTGTGGTTCGTCAAAAGCTTCCACCCCAATCAAGAAACCAAGTAATACCTTGTCGTAGTGGGTGCAAGATCAACGCCTACAACCTGCGCATGGGGGAATTCTTGTGCCATGCTTGTCGCCCTTTAAGACACCTATTAGAATCGGACAACAGAACACGCACTGGTAAGATCTCACCAGACGCCCCCTCCACACCCTTTAGTAAGTGCGATAGTTATGTAAAGCCTTATTTCTGCTAGCCGCGAAAACGATCGAAGCTATTAACACATACCTAGGTCAAGAATAGAACGTGATACACCAGGTATCGGCTTCAGCGCTTCTTCGACTTCTTCCTTTGCCATATAAAGACCACCGACGGAGAGGAGATGGACGAAATGTTGTTTATCGCTTATCTTGGACGTCAGACTGACATGGCACGAGAGGAGGATATACCCACAGTCTATTGTGTTCATATTCATCTGTACCAGAAGGATCAGTGGAA
Organism: Trichaptum abietinum; assembly: GCA_910574555.1. NCBI lineage: Eukaryota > Fungi > Basidiomycota > Agaricomycetes > Hymenochaetales > Trichaptaceae > Trichaptum > Trichaptum abietinum. The sequence continues at coordinate 1,685,982 of CAJTBE010000011.1, read as the reverse complement.
ATATGTGCGGAGGAGACGACGAGAAGCGTACCAGCGGGGAGGAGGTAAAGGTCGTTCCTAGCGTTCAAAGTGCGTCCCCCTAGCTCACGAAGATAGACTTGTCCGTCGCGCGACGATGAATAGGAATAGACAGATGGGGCCGGAGTACCGCTCTCTGCGGAGTATATAGTCGTCTGATAATCGGAGGTGCTCTCTTGCTCAGCGTCAACCTCCATTGACAGCTAAGACAGTCGTTTTGATGGCCTCCAGATGTTGAAACGAGCTCTTGATAGAGCAGATGCCTCCAGAAAGAGTGCCGAAGGGTCGACATTGAGGACGTTGATGACCGTGTGTTCCTTTATTCAGTTCCTGGTATTCTTGTAACAATGCGGGGATTGCGTGGCGAGTATGTAATGGGAGCATTAGGATAACCTACTCCGAGCAGCTGGTCTGCCTTCTCCTTTTCGTATAATCCATCTGCGGGATAGATGCTGATAGGTACATCTGATAGTGCGTGAATAAAATATGATGAGAATATTGTCGTAGAGAGGGGGTCCGCGAAGTTTACGTGTTTCCTTCGCTTATTGAGAGCTATGAACTGGGATACAAATATCTGAACTCCGACGGGATTTGCAACCTGAATGACGTAATTATGCACATACACGGACCGACTTGAGGGCTGAGTTTGTTTGTCTGTTGTTTGGCTACCCTTTCAACTTCGAGTCTCTCTTCATGAATATGTACGCTCCTGTGGTGAGTAAGGTTTCTTTACCTTTCTCTCAACAAAATCTACGACAACAAATAGAATGTTTGAAATAATGCCCTCTTTGTAGCAGAATACTCCGAGTCCGTGAGCATGACATCGAGCTTCCGCAAACCTGTATCATGCTATGTATATGGCCAAGGCAATCTGGGTGTTGCACTTGGATTCTTCTCCAGTGACTTGACAACAAGGCAATGTCGGATCTTGAGGCCAAAAAAACGTAGCTGCATCTACGATTTTCGAGAGACGAAGTTATCAGTACATCGGCCGAAGCGGAAAGCTCGCTTCCAGAGTATGCGTGACGTCTTTCTGGGACCAAGAAACTCGCCTATTTGTCCGACAACGGTGATCGGGATAGTAGTAATAATTGCTACCGCTCACGTCCTCGCCATTTTTGCCACACATCGCTTCAGAACCGTACGCAATCCTAGGTGGCACCCTCGTACTGTTGTTGCGCACTCTTTAGTGATTGTGATCTGGATCGTTAATAGATTTCAGAGCAGACTCGCAGTTGTACATAGCTTGCTTTGAATGCGTTATGTGCGGACAATGTGTCGCTGCATGAGGTGGACTGCTTTGAAGAAGTTAACAGATAATAGTCAAAGAAGCCCAACGCACTGCGCTATCGATGTACGGCAAGGGAGTTAGTGAGGAAGAGCACAGCACTGCGCTGCGGCGCGCGCGCATGCTATGTAGTTCTTTGGGTCCCTTATATGAGTGGCACAGAGTTTATCCTGCTATGCGGAAATATTGGTGGCTTCTTATCATCTGAAATCAGTACCAATCGAGGAATAAGTAGAGGGGGGGGGGGGGCAGTGTTCTTGCCTGGCCACCCTTGCAAACAAATGGGGAGGCTGACTCAACGTTCTCTGAAAGCCCATAACGCCTACTTTTGTTTTTCTTCGCTCTCTTGTTGAGTGCTATCAAGGACTTAAGACAGACACTGTTAGTGGATCCGAATACTATATTGGACACGTACGAATGAGTGGACAGTACACTAAGTCACATTTCAAGACTCACTGGCATGTGCTGGGCATCAAAGACGTGAGTTTTCTGGTGTTCGAGAAGCCTCGCTGCGTAGCGGTATAGCACGTTAATGATGGGCGCAGAGAAGGCGTTCGCCAAGCAGATTTTGATGTGTTTTCCCATCGAATGTGCCGTTGGTTGCTGCGCGGCGCTGCGCAACACCGCAACCGTCATGCAAACTACACAGCCTAAAATGCTTATGTAATATAGACAAGGGCAATAAAGTCCCAGCGGCGCTGAGCGTTCGGGAGGCGAGAAATCTTCAACGCCCATCTCATATTCCCCGAAACTCAGTACAACAGTTTGACGACATAATGAACGTTACGAAAGTTGCCTATCAACCACTCGCTCAGTCCTCGATGGACTTCTCAATGTCAAAAGGCGAAATGACGCCCTCCTCGCACAGTGCATGTGAAGCTGCATCACCTTGCGAGCACGGCTCATGCCATCGTCAACGGAGACGAAGAATATTCCACATTGCGGCTGCTATCTTCCTGCTGATATCGCTGTTTGTCTTGCTTATGTCGCAATTCTGTGATATGGACACCATGCTGGGACTTGGTGCGGATTTAGGAGGGGGGATGTTGGGAAAGCGCCAGAGCAATGGCACGACCACTGACCATCAGGGCTTATTCGTGAAAAACAAATGTGAGAAATCTTTGAACCGTGACTACCGAATGCATAGATCTGATGACTCTCATCTAGTATACTTAATCGTCGTGATTGTCGGGTTATTCGTCCTTTTGGTACTCGCTATTATGCTCAGCGCATGGTGTTGTCGTGGTGCCTTTGAAAACCCGCTATGTTGCCCTTGCTACTTGTGCGCATGCTGCGGTGGTCTTGGTGGGTATTCGCTTCCTGATACCTCTTAGCATATGCTGACTATTCCTTCATCAGCTTGCTTGGAATGCCTCAGTTGTGGACTGTGCGCAGAAGGTGTTGCTGATCTAGGGTTCGACTAATGCTGTTCTTCACCCCATACCACATACTGTACATCTCGGACCTTTTTGCTGCAAATGTATCTTGGACAGTTTGTTAATCGTATTATATACCCCACCCGCTTTTTCACAATTGATTTGGTATGTGTTACGCGCACATTCTTGCTTTTAACATCGGACACGTACCTGACTGAACTTCTTAATCACGGATTTGGGCTCTGTGCTAGAGAATTGTCAACGACTCATTTTCGTAGCTGAAGCTCTGCTCCACATATGTACATCTATATCAGCATTCTATCTAGCATTTCAGGTCACAATCGTTCTTTATGTATCACCCTTTTCCGCCTAGTTGCCTCCACACCTCAAGATTTAAGAGCGTCCAAAGCTGCCTCTGCGGCTTATTCTCTCGCAGCTCGCTTCGTTAGCGCAGAACCAGATCCACGTAGGTCATTATCGACTGCAAGTTTATATGGAATATCAGGCATGGTGAGGAAATTGATGGAAAAAGTGAACATACTAGAAAACTTGGCTTTCCCCTCTCCTGAATGCGGTGGAACAGGCTCTTTCAACTCCCATCGCACCTCGTTCGCCATCTGGATTCCTTGCAGACAAAGCGCGAGAAGGTTTTTTGCTTGGTATCATCAAGAAGACCATCGTCTGGCAGAGCCCCATCGTGACACGTAAGAAGGTCCATGAGGTATGCATGATAGTAGAAAGAGGAGTATGGGTGATCTAGCGTTGCTGAGCAAATTCGCTCGATGATACGTTTCAACTCCGGATCCCTACCACACACCACAACCGAACGGCCGGCCGCGGCGATGACTTCATGTCCGGTCCTGGTTTGAACCCTGCAGCACAAATATATGCGACGAGCTCACTTGATCTGATGTATTGTCGTTTTTTTTTCTCACTCTATCATACTAAGTGATTTTTATCAGAAAGCATGCTAAGCGATAGATGGAAAATTGAATAACACACACATTCGTACAAGGAGGGTAGCCATAGCAATGCGATATAAACACAACATACTTTACGTGATAGGTTGTGGGTGGAAGGACATGATCTCTTCGTACAACAGCTCCTTGAGTTGTTCGCGTGAGATGTCGTCCTTGTGGAGATCAAATTCAAAGAATTCCGGGTCAAGAGGAGGTGCGCATGGTTCGTCCTCTGGGTCATGCTGAATCAAGCAAGGTCAGAAACAAGAGAAGGGAATGCATGAGAAACACTATACGCACGTAAGCCTCAAGATAAGGATGCGCAAGCGCCTGCTCAACAGTCAGCCGCTTTTTCGGGTCGAATGTGAGCGTCTTCGTCAGAAAGTCAACGGCAAGCGGGCTTGCATTCGGGAACAACGTCGCGAAGGACTTTTTCTTTCGGAAGGGAAGCGCGCGGATGTAATCGCGCGACCGACGCGTCGTAATTGCGTAAAATTCATCGAGGGTTGGTGTACCAAGTACATCGAGAATTAAAGTGAGTTGGTGATGATAATCCTTGCCGGGAAACAGCGGTTTCCCGGAGAGCATCTCAGCCAATATGCATCCCACCGACCAGACATCTATCGCCTAAAAGTAGAAACCATTTCGGTTAGTACACGGAGGTTGCTAAGATGGGACGCGGCGCGACCGGACTGAAAAAGTAAGGACAACACACCTTTGTGTATTGCTTGAACGTCAACATGATCTCCGGTGCGCGGTACCACCGAGTCGCGACGTACTCTGTCATAAAACCTGTCTCCGTGCCACTGGGCTCGGCCGTCTTTACCGATCGAGCGAGACCGAAATCGGCGACCTTGAGATCACAGTTTGCGTTAAGGAGGAGGTTTGAGGGTTTGAGGTCACGGTGGATAACGTCGGCGGAATGGAGGGCTTTGAGCGCTCGTAATGTTTGGTACACGAAATACTGAGCGTGATCGTCCGATAGGTCTTGTGTACGAATGACACGGTGCATGTCTGTCTCCATCAGCTCCTGAATTACTTTGAGGGGATGAGCGAGCATTTCTACGACAATACATTTGAAAAAACTCACTGTACACTTCTTTGAACGCTTCTAAGGAAGGTGGCCGAATTATGTCCAAGATCGAGATGATCTAAGAACGCCATGGTGCCACCAATAAGTCTCGAGTAAAGTGGCGATATGTAAGAAGCACACACGTTCTCGCTGGCACCGCACTCGCTGAGGAACTTGAGGAGCTTGAGCTCGCGGAGAGTCCTCAAGCAAAACATGGCATGGTCAAAGGGTGCGATCTTCTTGATCGCGACTTTGCGTCCGCTCGGCCTGTGGACAGCAGAGCATACGATACCATATGCACCCTCGCCAACGACATCTAAGACTTGGTATTGTGTACCTGCATGACGTTGCTCAACACGATGGCAAGAAGATAATACGAGAAAATGAACTGACCAACATTGAAGCGGACTTTACGGGGGGCGGGCTGGTTGTTAGATGCAGCGTGCTTTGTCTTTGCAGCGGGGTCGGACATGACAGACTGTTTAAAAGGAGCGTAGAGACTGAAAGATGGCGGCGGTGTCGTACAAAGGAGGAGTGCAGGGAGAGAGGAGAGCGACAAGTTGATATGTGACTTATGCTAATTGTGCATTTACATTATATACTGAATTATGTCATCCGTCAAGATTATATGAGCTTGTACTATGTACAAGTCAGTCTCCTACCCAAACCCTCCCACGGATCGGAAGAGGCCGAGGCCTCAGGGTCCAAGTTGAAGTTGAGGGGACCCATTCCTCCCGTAGGGAGGGTCTGGCATAAATTATTTTAGCCGAGCCCGCTCGTCGTAAGGGTCCGTCCCCGAGCATCACTTACCGTGGGAATAGCAGCTTTGACCTTTTAGGAAACTCAAAAGTTAATTACTTGCATGTACATTAAATTGATTTCAATTAATTGGTGCTCAAGAAGCAAATTTATACATTATAACTTAGTGAGTGTGAGTGATTTGCTGGAAATTGTTCACGAAATTTTGAGCTCAAGTCGAGCCCGCTCAAGGCCGCCACTCCCACGGTAAGTGATGCTCGGGGGCGGACCCTTACGACGAGCGGGCTCGGCTAAAATAATTTATGCCAGACCCTCCCTACGGGAGGAATGGGTCCCTCAACTTCAACTTGGACCCTGAGGCCTCGGCCTCTTCCGATCCGTGGGAGGGTTTGGGTAGGAGACTGTGTACAAGTTATTGTTCCCCTGAACATCTACCATGGCGACGCCGATTCCACGCATCCCCTCAAGCCCGCATCCAAGCGGTGTAGACAGCCTGGGGATGATCATCCATTTGTCTCCTTTGTCAGACCTCATATCTCCTGTCAAATTTCTTCTGCGTCTATTACATGTACTTGTCTCCTAAGGTCGGGAAATATGAGCCTTAAAGTACACAAATCAGTCTTCAACGTCGCATCACCCGGTGGGCCTGACGCTCTTTATTTCCTGTGGAAGCCTCCTTATCGGAGTGTGGAATTCGTTCATGCATCGCAGTCGCCCTAATGATGCTCGGCTGCCTCCGCTTCGAGCAAGCTTCTAAGTCAGTTTCTGCTCGAGTGCACGACATTACGGTTAATAATTATCAGCTTTTAAGTTTTAGGACAGCGTACGAGACATCGAGGTAATTTTTATCAGCGTTAGATAACTCTTGGGACTGCTTGTGTTGCTGTTCTCTGGTTTCCACTTATACAAGCGTTGCCACAGCTCTGTGCATATGCTGACTTTTCCCTCATCAGCTTGCTTGGAATGCCTCAGTTGTGGACTGTGCGCAGAAGGTGTTGCTGATCTTGGGTTCGACTAACGTAATAAAATTATAGATTGTTCGGAATTTCCGCACATACTGTACATCTCGGATCTTTTTACTGCGAATGTATATTGGACAATCTGTTAATCGTATTATCTACCCCACCCGCTTTTTCACAATTGATTTAGTATGCGTTACACGCACATAGTTGCTTGCTTGCTACATACATCGGACACGTACCTGACTGAACTTCTTAATCACGGATTCGGGCTCTGGGCTGGAGAATTGACTAGGACTTATTTTCGTAGTTGAAGCTCTACTTTACATATCTATATCAGCATTCTATTTAACATCTCAGTGTACTATCATTCTTTACTCATCACTCTTTTCCGCCCAGTTGCCTCCACACCTCAAGATTTAAGAGCATTCAGAGCTGCCTCTGCGGCTTGTTCTTTCGCAGCTCGCTTCGTTGTCGCAGAACCAGATCCACGTAGGACACCGTCGACTGCAAGTTCAGATGGAATATCAGTCATGGTGTAAGGAAATTGATAGAAAAAAGTGAACATACTATAACATTTAGCTTTCAACTCTCCTGCATGCGGCCGAGCAGGCTCTTTAAACTCCCACATAACGTTCAAGTTGCTTGTCATCTGGACTCCTTGCAAATAATTATTAAGTTTCATAACCCAGTCCGTTTCTGCACGAGTACATGAGATTACGGTCAATAATCATCAGCTTTTTAAGTTTGAGGACAGCGTACGAGACATCGAGGTTTTTTTATCAGCGTTAGATAACTCTTGAGACTGCTTGTGTTGCTGTTCTCTGGTTTCCACTTATACAAGCGTTGCTCTGTGTGCTCTGTGCATTGGAAGGTCAGTACTCCAGCAGTTTTTATACCTAGGTTAACGATGCGCCAGCTATTTTCTTCGCCGCCTTGCCTCTGTTCGAGATACAGGCTTAACGTCTTGCCGTCGTAGGGAATGATGGTAATGTAGGCAAAGTAGATGGCTCGAGGGTCGCGGTACCGAGCTATAGGCAACCATGAGCCGAGATGAGCATGTTCGCAGCAGACAAGAAGCAGTGGGCAGACAGACGAAAGCTCCGTAGCGGATCCTCGGGCTGTTCCGCCAGCGCAGAAGCGAGTTCAACCCGCAGTAGTTCTCGTCAAGGCGACCGTTTAGAATGTACAGCGGCTTTGATAGACATTGAAGCCGGTGGTCTTCGGGTCGCGGGTGCCAATGGCGGCATTCAGAGAAAGCAAGTCAGCCTTAGATTACCTTCGTAAGGCTTGAATGTGTTCACTGTAAGGCGTACGCCTCCATTAGCATGATCCTAATGATGCCGCAGCATTAGTTATAACTGATAGGAGTTATGCATGCCTACTTCGTTCCCGGTTAAGTCCCTTCAGCCAATGTGCCTGTCATGCCTCGCCGGCATAGATTAATATGGCAGTGAGATGTGGGTGACTAGCCAACATGGCTATCTGTGTAGCTCGGACATCTTCAAACTCAAATCATATGAGGAACGAATAATGTTGCACGAGCCGTCTCTATAGAGCATGCATGGTCAGAGCCCACTAACATTAAATTTGAATAAATTACTAGCTTAGCAGACAAACGAGGGCGGACAAAGATTTGTTATCGCTTTTTTGTTTGGTACATATTCTCTAGCAGGCTCGCGACACGTCCGGACGATCTGTAAATTCCAAAACCCACTGCGATGATCACTGCCAGGTCTGTGACAAGCAAACTGGCAGCAGCAGCCATAAACCTCGGAGCAAAGACTTTCCAAACCATAAGATGCCGGCGCAGCCACGCTGAGCTCGCAGCACTGCTAAGTAGCAGAACGGAGTGGTACAGCATCACGCCTATCGACGCACGGACACTCTCGCCTATGATATTCGCACGAGACGACGCTTCAGGGGTCGGGGCCACGAGCCAGCATGCAAGGAGGGGTGCTGCCAATGCAAAGAGGAACTGTGGTCCAAAGGTATTCGCGATGACGAGTAAAGGAGAGAATGTGTAGGTGAGCTTCGGGGTAAGGAGGAATGCAGCTTTCCACTGCAGGGACGAGAGGGTTGACTGGTGACCAGTAGCGTAATATGCCAGGAGACCAAGTAAAGGGAACACAACGGTGTGCGAGAATGTCAAGGGTACTGCGCTCTCTGACTGCTCGGTGGCCAGAGCTGCAGACAGCTTCGAAAGCTTCACGTTCCACGCGTGAGCTTCCCGCATCGCATCGGAGACATCCAGATACGCAAAACATGCGATGGTTGCTAAACCCAACGCGACCTGTCCCGTAAGCTGCATTGTGAGATAAACTGCCGCGAGTGCTGTACACCAGAACAGCACGAATGATGAGCCGTACGCGTTGGCGTTTACTACCACGACAGCGTTGGGTTTCTCCGAGCCTTCTTTCTTTTGAACTCGTATCTCAACGCAGAGTGGGTTGAGCCACCATCGATAGGTACCTAGTGTTATACCAGCAATTGTACTCCACGCCATGAATGATCGCCATGTTCGCATCTTTTCGGACCATTCTGAGCCTATGATATCCGACGACTCGATCCATTCAAATATCCAGCACAGCGAACCACCTAGTAAGGTAGGCCGTAACACATACGATAAGAAGGTCGGAGCTAGGCCCTTGTCTGATGCAGAGCGCGATAGGAATAGTTTGATCGCGTACGGGAGGCCGAGGGAGATTGGAATGGAGAGGGCAAGGACGATTGGTGGCGGGGAGGGTAAAGTGGATGATGCGTAGAATGTGACATGACAGTATGGCTGTTGTTCCTCTCGACAGACTGTAATAGTCGCCAAAAGTCGGACACAAAGGGCAAAAATGGCAGAGTTGACAAGTATTTTCCGTCGAAGGACGGAATTCGGAGCTGTCAGGCCAGCGCGAAGGGCGGGTACAAGGCAGGAAATGAGCAGGAACGGGACGATGCGGTCTTCCCAGAAAGTGAATGAATTCGAGAAGAATATGAGGCCGTGCAGTATTAGAACAATAGGCACACCACTCAATGAAGGGGCGGAGAATGAAGGTAGCGTGTCTAATAGCAGGGCAACACAAGAAGTGACGGATGAAATCATGACACTGAAATCCACCAGCCCTATTCCTGGTAGGAAGCGTTGTAAGGGGAGATAAATTAGTGGCCCTGCAATAATGCTGTAGAGCGTATGAGGGACAAGCTTGTTCACTCGTTTACTTCCCCAGCGTTCCCAGTCGGACACATCACTAAGTCTTCTGTAGAGGAAGCCTACCGTGATGACACTCAAACCAAGAACCACCAGACCGACGCTCATGAGCAGGACATTGAATTGTGCCCAGAGGGAACGGCATGCTTGCAGTGCGAGACGAGAGTATACATATTGCGAAGATATGCTGGCAAGGTCATCCGCAGTCGCGTACTCCCATGCCGTTTCGAGCGACGCCCAGACAGCTTCGAGCTCGCTTGAAGATGTACTACTCCGGTAAGCGTCCAAGTAGCGCTTTATTTGTTCCATGTTCAAGCGCATCGCTGTATGTAGAGTGCTAAGATCCTTGCGAGCGAAGAGGTCCGGGATTACGGTGCCGAGGTTATTGAATGGGATGGGAAGACCTAGGAGAAGCGAGAGGGTCGGCACCAGGTCAATCTGTTGAATATAGCGATGCGCAACAGATGATCCAGGATAGAATGCTGTTGGTAACAGTTCTGAAGGAACTAGGTCCATCTGCTTTTTCACTTGCAGCGCCGGGCCTTTGCTATAGATCCACATAGCAGAGGATGTCTCGAAGACATCGTCCCCTCCGTGGTCGCCTTTCCGGTCCATTCCATGATCCCCGAGCACGACAAGCAGAGTGTCGTCTTCCAAGAGATCAACGACGCGACGAAGGACATTGTCCATCTGACGCAATTTATCCGTCATGGCAGGGTGGTCCGGTCCCAATCGGTGTCCGACGTGGTCCACACCGAGGAAATGGCCCACAATAGCGTCCCATGAGTAAGAACTATCCTCGAGAAGAGGAAAGAGATGTCGGATGACACCTTCGTCAACAGAATGTAGGTCCTCTACGTTAAATGAATCGTAAGGGTATGTCATATTCGGACTGAAAAAGGAAGGGAAAACTGTCATCCAAGTGTCGTCTCCCATAAAGGCAGTCTGTGATTCATGAGCAACGTATATAGCTCTAGTAGACTGAAAGTGCTCACCTTCTTCCCTGCGCGGCTCAGCTGATTTATGATCGAGTCCTCCTCAATCGACGTCCCTCCAAAGTTTGAGCTCACGTCCACGAAGGTCGGGAGCGAACCGGTTGTTATCCCCTTGATTCGCTGCATCGTTGACGTCGGGGGATCCGCAAAAGCGTGAAAAAGGAACGATCTTGACGGGTCTCTTGCAGTGAGCTCTCTCGGCAAAGTCAGGACATTGTGGTGGTAAGGTGAGCTTGGTGAAGGTGGGTCCGGGGAGACGAAGTCAAACCGAAGCGCATCGATGACAAGCAGCACAAGTCTCTGGTGCGTCTCTGGTATCGCACAAGAGTTTTCTGCGCAATTTGAGATATCGGATAAGGCCATCCTCGTCAACAAGAAACCTCTGGTAAATAGGTAAACGCCAGCGCCATGGAGGAGGAAGATCCAGGAAAGAATTGCAACAGCAAGGCTGATGCCTTTTGGCCGCCAATTCGACAACACCATCTTGTTTCTCTGCTGAGTTTCAAGATGAGTGTTTCACAGCACTATACATGAAGGGGAGAAGCGAAAGTCAGTTGCATTTGTTAAGCCAACGTTGAATTCGAGAGTGCAACTTGCAACTTCAAGTTGCCTTTTATAGGAAATAAATTCATATTATGTACATAAAATGATAAATCCGAGGAAACTTATGACACGTCACGGTCACGCGCTTCAATCCGAGACATTCCGTCACGGTTCACGGCTCGACCTCTTGACCATTGACTACGATGGGCAAATTGATCAAGGCAGCGACGAAAGGGAAAGGTCTCGAGTATAACTCACAGACGTCCCTTATATGATTTTCGATAGCTGGAAGAACTAGCAAGAAAACCCATTTCACATTATAGTCAGGTTCCGCTTCCTTTGAACCCTCATCGGACCCCCTTTGCGGCGTTCCCTAATCTGCCAGCAATCTTGTGTATTCCACTTGAAAGCACCAGATATTTTGGATTAAGTCACACCCTTCTGGCTTTATTCGAACATCTCAGAAAATGAAGGCAGGTTTTACTGCCTCCCTACGTCTTACTGGCTATTCTTCCGGTTTCCCCTCTTCGTGTTACCTTTTCTTACGATGGAATCATGGAAGGCTTTCAAAAACTCTATGCAGAATGCGATCTTGACTTTGCTGTTGCAGACGTTATCAATAACCAACCTGCCCCCTCTCCCCCGGGCCCGCCACCTCCCTTTATCCTCCCATCACATACAACTGTTTCCCCCGGAAATGGGATCGGCAGAAAGGTCTAAATCGTAGCTTCCTTCATTGCATAGCATGCATTTCTAAATATCAAATGGATCTCCTGGTACGAATAGGCGCACAACTGTGCGAGAAGGCAGGCGGAGCAAGGCTTTCTCAGTTCGCCGCTCTCGTGAAAGTTCCGAGACTTCGCCTCTATCCTAACTACATACCGAGATCGGGTGGTTCTCAAATCAAGACTCGGGTTTCCCCTCAATGATTTGGCATCTCAAGCCGTATAACATATTATCTCTTCCGGGCTTCATCTACGACAAACTGTCACCACATTTCGACATCTTGCACGAAACTCAAACGGAACATTTTTTTTTGATAGCTTGAGCCTCATCAATTGCACCTATACACATTATAACATCGTCCACTGGAGTTGCGAATATACGATAGGCACCTTCCCTATCATTCCTGAAGATCCGGAAGAATATTGTAAGACTTTATCCAAAACTCTACCAAAATGCGTAAATTAGCAAGCCCGCCTGCATTTGTATTAGTAGAGCACTATCAGAGCAAGTTCTTTTTCGCAAGAGTATGCTAGTGAGCTCAAACATCTTCTACACTTTTATTTCAATCAAATAATAAATCTACGATGGCTGACATAACTTTCAGTGAAAGGTTTAGACGTTCCTGATTGATCGACATCCCTGAACGTGGGAAACGGAACCAAAATGTTACACACGGAAAAATCACAAAATTCGAAGAAATACACAGCTGTCCTTCCTCCATTCACCTCCAGCAGAAGCGCCTTCTGATGCCCTCGAGGTCGCCAATCGCGCACTTTCTCGGCATCGAGCTCTCAATAGACCAGCTACGAGCATCTATAGTTGACGAGCAGCTCGATCTCGTCGGCGTGGAATGTGTGGACTTCGACTCTGAGCTACCTGAGTTCCAGTACGTGATGTTTTGTATTCTCACAGAGTTTTCTTGATGATGGGGTACAGAACTCATGGCGGAATATTCACAACGCCAGGGGATGCGTATACAACGCCAGTGGAGATGTGGGTTAAAGGGTTAGGTGTGTGTAGACATCTCTGTTCTTCGCCGAAAGGCTCATAGTCGATATAGATTTGCTTCTGGAGAAACTCAGTCAACATTTCGATCTCACAAAAATCAAATCAATTGGAGGATCAGCCCAGGTGCGTGACTGTAGCGAATATTTGCGCCATTAATTCTGACTTCGTGTTCAAAAGCATGCTTGTGTGTGGTGGAAGACTTCAATGCCAGCTCCCCTTCTTCGCTTCGGTGATGCCTCCCGATCCATTCATGATCACTTGTTTAGCTCGGGAGACCCATTTTCAGTGCCAAACAGTCCAGTCGCACAAGACACATCGACGCTTCCACAGGCCTTGGAGTTGGAGAGACTTCTCGGGGGTGCAGACAAGACTGCGGCGAGGTTGGGTACTCCAGCGCACGCATCTCTGACGGCCGCCCAGGCAATGAAGGTGCGCGAGACGAACCCAGAAGCCTGGCGTCGTACAGGTCGTATCACACTCGCCTCGACGCTGTTGTGCAGTTTGCTCCTCGGCGCTTGGGCCCCAACGGCAGAAAGCGAGGCGTGTGCAACGGGAATGTGGTCCCACGCACAGCGTTGCTGGGATGACGGAGTGCTCGAAATCGTGGCTGGTTCTCCGGCCTTTGAACACGCTGGTCGTTTGAAAATGATGCTAGGGGATGTAGATGCCGCTGGCGGCGGTCGTAAAGTAGGGACCATCTCGTCCTACTTCGTTGAGCGCTTTGGCTTCAGCCCAGGTATGTGGTCTAATTTTAGAAATTAGAAGCATACTGACTGGGGACAACCATAGATGCCATCCTTACACCGTTCACTTCTGACTACTTATCTTCTTATCTTTCTTTATGCCCTGCTTCTACGGATGTGGTCATCCAATTCGGACCTATGGATTCTATGCTTACGACTGCACCTCACTACCTTCCTAACCGCCTATATACCCTTTTCCCTCACCCTGCACAAGAACCTAATGAAAAGAGACGCTATGTTGCGATGCTAATGAGCAGGTTCGTTCTTACGAATACTGTCTTGAAATCGGCTGACCTTTCACCAGGAATGGTGACGTGCCTCGTGCTCTGGTCCGAGATATGTATACGAAAAGCTGGAGTGCTTTTGATCGACTCATTGCTATTGTTCCCCCTGGTGGCTCAATTGGGTATGATAATCCCGTATCCTTACATTTGCTATACTAACATCGAATAAAAGTTTGGATGACAAACTATTCAGCTTCTGGCACCTACAAGCTGATGCGTTCCCTTTCTCACACGTCAAAGGCATCTTCCGATTCGAAACTGGTATCAAAGTCAACGAGTTCCGCGACCTGAGAGCAAACCCTCGTTGTCTGCTTGAATCGCAAATACTATCCTTCCGAGTTCGCTATGCTCGCATGCGTGCTTCTAACCTGTTCTTCCCTGTCAACCGCGCTGGCACACAAACCTTCGGAGGCCCAGGATCTGGACTTAGCCTGAACTTTGATCCCTACTCTATAACACCTCTGCCGCGCCGCGTTATTGCCACTGGTGCAGCTGCAAATTTCCCGTCCATTGTCAATCTCCTTGGCGATGTCTTCAACGCTCCCATCTTTGTCCCTTCGACACAGTTAGACTCCGCTCATGCAGTCGCCCCGACAGTACCAATCCCCGGCGCCCCTGCTGGTTCGTCAGAATCGATGGCCAAGTACGCTGCTGCGCATCGCAATGCTCCTGCACCTGGGTGTACATCTCGCGCAGCTTTGGGAGGTGCATACCTTGCTCGATGGGTGTGGGGCCGTGAACGGGCTGCACACTCAGGTGGAGCTCTGACCTTCGAAGACGAGGTTCGACGCCTGCTGACGCGCCGCTGGAATGCAACAGTTGGTCTAGCCCAACGCAAGCAAGGAAGTTCTGGTTCCGGGACACCTTCCCCCGCACCCTATCTACAACATCCCCGCAGTTCGCTGGGCGCTAGCGTTCTTGTCGAGGAGGAAGAAGAAGAAGAGGAGGAGCTTATGGGCATGAGCAACGGCACGCCCAACTACGCCTCAACTCCGCCGCCTCGGATTCGCACGACGACTGGATCCTCCATGACAACAATGTCGGCGACTTCAGGATTAACAACTCCAGGAGGAACCAGCATTTTGACGTCCCTGACCTCGCCAGATGTGTCTATGAACTACGGAATGAACGGCGGTGGCTTGTCTCCGACAGTTGCAGCGGCTACACCAACAGAGGCGACATCATCTGGTGCTCCGACGACCGGCATCACGCCTCTGACGCCAGTGAGCGCGCTTCCAACTGCAGACACTGAGTCGCAGCTCGGCTGGATGAAAGTCGCCGAACCGGACGTCGATGCGTTCATGGCGTATGCATCGATCGTTCCAGAGTTCGTGCGCCTCGAGGGCCTCCTTATCAAATCCCTGGTGTAAACACCGAGGATCTGACTATAGACTATAGGAAAAGCGGTCGTATGACTGCATTCATTGTACTGGGACTGCTTTGATTTTTACTCATCCATCAACCGGGCTGCGAGTCTACTAGATCTACCGCAGTCCTGTAATATACATTCCTCCATCCTCGCATATTTACACTATGCACGTATACCTAACATGAATAGGCCGAGCATAGCATCGTACGACTCTGTTTTCGGGTCCATTTTTGCTGCTCTGGCCTTATTTCTATCCCTTCCATGGTTGTTCAGTCCCTTATGCTGTCGGTGTCGCCTTTGTTCTGTATCTGGACACGCAGGCATCTTACTTCAAACTTGTGCTTGACATTGCTTTCTTGATGTTATCCTGCCGTGTTTTGTGCATTTAAATAGTTACAGCAAAAAGAAGGTTGTTTTGGTTTTCTTAATACTAGCTACGGTCGTGATGCTGTGGAGTCATTATGCTCATTCAATAAAGTATGGGGACATAGCCTCAGAGTAAGCACTAGTCCTCCAGTGAATATAGGTTATCAAGTTGCAGCACATCCAGGTTGACGTGGCTCTGTCTGATTACGACGACGTAGGACATCAAGCACCAGTCACGCCGCCGCTCGCTCCAGTCGCTGCAATACGTGCGTCTGCATCACTTTCGCTCGTACATGTGATTGTCTAGGGGGCAAACATCAAAAGTGGATTCACTAGAAGTAATAGTCTTTTCTCTTACAGTTCCCGCCTCATTGACAAGAGGTAACGCGAAGCATTGGAGTCCACCGGCGCAAGGCGTCGAGACGAATTTCCCGGCCACGCACTGTGAAAATTGACCATCAACACAGGCACTTTCATTGTCAGTGCATGGTGTGTCTGCCGAGAATGTTGAAAACTGCGCGTTCAGCTTCTGTGCGTCAACACCGTTCTCTGGAACTGAGTGTCAGGATCAGCTTCATAGACGTTACACGAAGAATACGCACGAAGAGTAAATGACTTTGCCTGTCTGGCGACAAGAGTTGCACTACTGAAGATGTAAATTTGGTCGGTATACGATATACATACAGTATATATTATGAAAAGCATGTTTGCGACTTACGCGTTAACACCTTCCGGTGTTCCGGGGCTTGTTACAAGGGTATTCAACTGGACACCATCAGGAACGGGACCATCAGTCTTAGCGGGACAAGAGCCTGGCGGGTTTACAGAAGTAAGGCCAAGCGGGAGATTGCCAGTCTGGTCACCGCTGAACTTTGTGAAGTCCGATCCCGAAAATTGACAGTGGAAAAGGCCATCAAGCTCCGCGTTCTTAGGGGCCTGTTGGCAGTACGGGACTTGAAGGCTGTCGGGCTATAAGAGTACATCTTTAGACAACGCCGGTTTGTTTGTACTAAAAAAAAGAGTGATCGACTTACGGCGTTGCGAGGTTGCTGCGCAAAGATCTGAGCGAGACGGATCATGTCCGCGTTACTGTTAAGTTGTTTGGCGAGGTCGATCATAGCGTCAGCCGCATCCTGCTGATCACAGTTCCCGCCTGCAGCCAGAAGAGTAGAGAAAGCCTGCTGCGAAATCAAGTTACACTGCTGGGCACCCCCTGCAGCAACCTATGCCGGTAATCAGCGAGTGAGCATATTTTGAGACGTTGGAGACCTACGCAGGCTTGCACCCATTGTGTAGTTGAGTCTGCGATAGTCTGAGCGATACGCTTGTTGAGTGGGACAGCTGAAGAAAGAGATGCAACGGCGGAAAGAGCGAAAAGTGTGCTGAAGTGGACCATGTTGGATGAGTGCAGTAGTGGCTCGAAGTTGTTTAGAGTGTGTGTCGTTGTGAGAAGAGCACCAGGCTCGATAAAGATGCGTGAAAGTTCTGTGTGAGGCTCGACCTTGCTCGATATCGACTGAAGTTTAGCAGCCTTTTATTCCACTCATCTGCATAGCAGTGACAACGTTCCCTAGCAATTATTGTCCCTCGGAGAACGGAGGTGAATCATCCTGGTTCACAACATAGTCAAGAAACCATCAATAGGAGTACAGCGCTACTGATTGGGGCGCATCGTCCGCGTGCCTTTAATCGACAAAATATGTCGTCGGCAAAATCAGTCCCTAGGATAATCAACAGACCGGCATGTGGTTTTGTAGACAACAACTCGCCATCATTTCAGACAAGTCATGTTTCTGCGGTCATCTCGGGATCGGCCCAGATGACGGCCGTAGCTCGTTTGAAGAGGTCGTAGCTACAGTCTTGAAAGAAGGGAAAACACGGTGGAGTGTGATCGTTGTCAGAGATTGCCACCACGAGTGCGTCGCTGTTCTCGGAGTTGAAGACCCCTAATAACATCGTAGTGCAGTCCTTAAAGATGTTGGAAGACAAGAACATGGCCAGAGAAGGATTCCGTGCATGCAGATATAGAGACGCAAAGCCTGTGCTAGAGAACTAAGCTGCCACTTGCAATACTGGGTGGTTGCGTTAGCGTCGTTAAGAGGATACTTTCGCATACCGTCGCGCTTGAGCTCGTGACTCCGTAACCTGAATTGGGTCGTCATGATCTGGTAGGTTGATATCGATCTTCTTGATCGTCGTCCTGTCACGTTTGCGAGAGGTAAATATACATCAATTCCACAGGGGGAAGTGGATTTGTTGGATCATAGATGAATCTGATCATGATCTGAACGAGATGTGATAATGTCGGACAGAGATAGATAGACAAACGAGTTTTGGGCACTGCGGTGAGATCTCATTCATACAGTACAAACTGTGGCTTTTGGAAAAGAAACGCATCTTGTACTACAGCGAGAAGCACAGCTCCTGCATAAGCATTCTGTTCCCATTCTTAGCAACTGCACTGGAAGTTGCGGCAATAAAAGTTCATGGAGGGTGGAGGGAAAGAAAGAGAAGCTCAATTCGGAAATGCCGACCGTACCCATTATTTCGAATTTTAGCTCCGATTTAAACTACAGACAACTTGAAAGTGTAAGCATATTATATTCCAAGCCTCAGACTTCTTCATGACATTTTGCGAACATTTCTTGATTCTAGCACTGTAATAAGAATGGTCCCAAATTAAATGCTGTAGTTGATGCATTCTCTCGCTTCAAGTTGCCGCTAGTTTTCTGGACACAAGCTGGGTCACTTCAAGTTATGCTACAAACTCATAAGAACCTTCTCTTCATCCATAATAATAACAGAGAAGAAAAGGGAAGGGTGTATGTGTTACGTCCACAGAACTCTCAAGGAATTCGAAGCTCGTGCTTGCCAAAGCCTTGCTTGCAGCCCCCTACACTTCAAGTTAGTTGAACGGTGCCAAACAAGACTCACGCGCCAACTTGAAGAAGGATGTCGGGTCTCAATGGCAAGATTTACTCATCGCGTAATAGTCGACGATAAATTATGGCGTCGACTAACTGGGTGTGTCTGTTCATCGATCGACTATCGATTGTCTCGCTTGCATGAAGATCGACAGAGGTTCTTTAGCACAGAAAGAGCTAGATTAGTCCCACCATTGGTCAATACGAAATAATACGAACTTCCTAAAGCAGATTCGGCGTCTACGGCTCTCTGTTTCTGCGTACGCGCCTCATACACGCGGTTCCGTAGGTCACCGTTGATGGCCGGGCGGGGCGCTGGACGCTCGGGTTTTAAATCGAACCGTTCACTGGTATCTGCATTTCTGGTACGCCGACAGTCCGTATGACTCGGAGAGTTGTGCATGTAATACGACAACAATTATGGGCGCCTTCTTGTCACAGAATGTGCTGTACATCGCCAAGGATCGTACCTTGATGGATTATGCCTGAGTGCAAATGCCCTGAACGAGGAGACTGAGGACGGTGGACATATAAAAGTCAACAAATATTAGGAGAAGTTTCATCATAAGACTCTCTTGTTATCCGTATTCCTGCCTTCAGTTCATCGCAAAGAAATGGATAGCAACGCGTACCTCTTTCAAAGAACTGCAGATGGGGTCTATGTCCGCAAGTGCTTTGGTTTAGAGGCCTTCGGAAGTGTTGGCGAGTAAGTTATTAAACGTTGTACTTCTCGACGCATTACTGACATGTTATATAGAGAACTTTGCGATGGGGCGATCCATGTTACCGTGTCTACGGAAGCGACTATCCCTTCCGCAACGACGTGGACTGCATTGGAACCAAAGATCCGTGCAGCTTGGCTGAAATTTCGCCACATGGTTCCTGGTGTTGCATGCACCACATTCAAAGACGCTGATGACCAGTTTGCATTCCGTTACATCGTACCGAAGTCCCTCCAAGACGTAGAGAAATGGGCTAAGGACTCGATCGTATTCACGGACGGGGCTGATCCATTGTATAAGAGACACTGCGCTCTGAAGGAGAAGCACTGGTGGAAGATGTCCGCAAACCATCACAACGCGGAGGTCCATGTTTCGCCGTCTCCGTCTCCAAGTGGTTGGATTATCAGGTGTGTCATTAGCTGAGCTGCGTACACTGTCAAGCATGCAGATGATGACATCCATTGCCTAGTTTGAACGTATCCCACAATAGTATAGACGGCAGGAGTGCCTTCTATATGCTCGACCTTTTCTACGAGCTTCTTGTCTCAGTCCTCGAGAACAAGGCCAGTCCGGTTTCTGAGCTGCAGTGGGGAGAAGAGGTAGCACGTCTGGGTCCACCGGGATCATTCGTCCAGGCGCTTCTCAAAGACGGGAAGCCGCCGCAGTTGTCCAGCATTCCACCTCCTGCACCACCGAAAGCTTCGGAGGACAGTAGCGAAGCACCGCCAGCCATGGTCTGCCTTTTTTTAATGCTATGTCAAGCTAGATCTTGATCTGATCCTTTTGCAGATGCCTTGGGTTATTGCTCCCCATAAAGTGGGTGACAATAAGAGCGATATCGGGAAAGTCATCAAGTTTTCTAGAGAGGTCACTGCAAAGCTTCATGCGGCTTCGAAGAAGCGTGGCCGTACGATTACGCAAGTCATGTCCACCGTGATCGCCGTTGTCATCTCGGAGGGGTTGCTGACGATTGCTGGAGCACAAGGGGGTGACCGATTTGAAACGCTGGCCACTGGTTTCAAATCATCAACCGTATTCCCCATCGGGTGGAACTTCATCAACCAGGTAAAATGCTACCTGAGCGTGATGGATCTTTGCTGACTTCCCCTCCATAATACAGCGTCCTAAGCTTGCGGATGGATATGACTCGCTCAAGTCTGGGAAGCCATCCCCCTTGTTCACCACCGATGCCGTCCCTCTTTTCCTGAGCATGGATGCAGTACGCAATATCGTGAAGATTGACGAGGATCTGAAGACAGCAACCCATGACATGGACCTGGATATCTTCTGGAATTCGTTGGTCCGTGAGGTGGCGGATGGGTGGGATGGCATTGATGTGAGAGTTGCTGCAATAACCTTCTATCACCATTGATACTGACGGACACGCAGAAATCCTTGAACGCATACCTTGGCCGCGAGACGACGATGAACAGTGTTGCGCGCGTATTCAGCCCTTCAATCCTCCAAGTCGTCACGCCTGTTATCTCATCCATCGGAGACCTCGAGCGTCTCAACCTCCTCAATGCGTACCTTCCTTCCGCAAAGAATCCGACAGTGACGGTCAATGATCTTGTCTTCGCGATTCGCGTCAAGTTGCCAGTCATCATCGCACTTATCTACCAGTATAATGGCGAGCTGTCTTTACATCTTCACACGTCCGCTGAGTACACGTCGGAAGAGGACATAAAGCTCCTCAGTGGATTATTCCACCAATTGGTCGCAGAGATATCTGCTTAGGTCCAACAGATATGTAAAATATCTAGAAGAATGTATTAGCTTAGTGTTTCCGAAATCCCATGATTTACATGACAGTTTTACCGTTCTTAGTTTAAAGAGCTTGTGCCGCAACGCATGCTTGTATGATCTGTGAAACTGAGCAACTGGGTTCAAGGAGAGGTGAACGGTAGTAGTACCTATGCCATTTTCCACATTTTCTTTGACATAAAGCTCGGAAAGGTTATACTGGCTCTGACAGCATTCTTATCTTCATAAATTCCAAGTATTTATCTCATGATAAGTCTGCGCTGTATAAAAGATGTTTGAGAGAGAAGATTAAATGGACAAGCCGAAGCCGGTGCAGGTGTTCTCAGGGGAAGAAGTACTTTCTGTTGCAGTACTGCCAGTGGCACATATTCTTGCCTGCCCTAAACTTGAATGACTCCGAGGCGCAGCGGGTACACCGTAACTGTTCGAGACGAAACGCGCCGCCTCGACGGCGAATAATTACTTCTGCACTCTCATCGATCTGCATAACGACAATGGCCGATTGAACATCGCAGATATTACTGGCTCTCTAGCCAACTCTCACTTTTTTTTCCCTGGTCAATTCTCAGGTCAACGTCGGATTGGTGATAATTTACGCGTTTCATGATCTGTTCTATTCGTGCCGGTATGCATGATGTACTGGAAAGCACACCCGTGGACATGATAGCCTGAAAGGTGTGTAAATACCGTATCTTCTTCTTGATTAATTGTTTATATTAGGGTCGCCTGGAGGTCTTACATTCTGCAGTATGGAACGCCTTCATCTTTGCATGTCAAAGTTCGTTCGTTAATTTACGTCGGGTCCGTCAATAAAAGGGGCTGAGTTTCGCCTCAATCTTACTATAAATGTAGAAAACCAATGGCAGAGAATGCAATCTTCAACTTCATTCTGTGGTAAGTTTAATCTCATTCCACATTCGCTTCCTACATTCTCTTTACCTTAGGATATGACAGCTACCCTAAAAGGATCGAGGTAGGCATTCATATTTCCTTTAACTTAACTAACTAATATGAAGGACGTTATTTGCACTATTCCATGATAACTCTGGAGCAATGATCGAGACGATGCAACAAGCGATCGCTGCATCTGTCGAGTTTCATGTGACATTCGCTCATTCATTGTTTCATACCCCATAGGCGACGTCTAATCACTATCCTCATCTCAGGCGCCTTTGCGAAAGTTAACATCCATGCCGAGTGCTTTCTCGGGCTTCGGACCCTTGCCTACCCTCTGTCCACTGCGGCCATGCGCGTTCCGGTCGGTCGCTGTCACTCCCCATTTCATGACATGAACTTTCTCCCCCGCGGTCTTTGAGCCCCTGCAACAGCTACTGTACGCACTCAAAAAGCACTTATGCTTCTCAACCATTATAAGTAATGCCATCACTTCTTGTTTGAGGAGAGCAGGCGTACGTCTACTTCATGGACTATAAACCGCGTCTGCTAGTCGCGTTCATGCCACCAAGCGCCTTCAACTGCTGTCATCTAACGCTCTCCAACTAACTTCACTTGAGGCTTGTACAACATACCCTCATTAAACCCTAGAAAATCAAGAAACGATGGCCCGTGAGTGCTATATACATGAGCTATGTGACGAGCGTCTGACCCATCGGCTTCTTGCTCCCTTGCTTTAGGTGTCGAGTGGGTTATGCAGCTTAACAATTTCCTTCAATCACGCCCGAGTGGTACGAAAGGGTTACAGTGGATAGAAACGTCGCCGATTCCTCCACATTCTGGAAATTGGAACATAACTTGCAGAAGTAAGCCGACCGTTCGTGTAATCCCAATCGGCACTCTCTGAAACATTTGGTAGTCAACAATAAGCAATATGGATCGGGAAAAGCAGCGGCGAAAAAAGACGCAAGGGAGTTGGCTGCAAAAGAAACCCTGAAGCGGCTCAGCCCAGAATTGCATAATAAGCTCATCGCATGATCCAAAATCAATGGGGCTTTTTGCTGAAGCTTCGCATTTATAGATGAAAATATGTGAGCATATTTATGTATATATGCACATGTTCTATAATGAGTTTACATAATAAGAATCCGAAAGATGATCATTGCTGAAATTGCTTTCTCGGATTGAAAGTATCGGACTGACATTCGATGCGCCTTTGATTGATTATCAATGATGTTCCCAGTATCTCTATCACATTCTGCACCCGCAACTGATCTCTTTTGCGAGAGTATCTTTTTCATTGCACTCAAATTGTCTTGGAATCACTAGTCAACACCGCCTGAAGCCACTCCCGACAGTTCTTCAAATCCGCCTGAGAGTAACAGGTCAACTAGGACCATTTATAATGCTAGAAACTCGGAAACTGATCGCACCTTGGAGATACCCATGAGGTCCATGATGTCTTCGATAACCCCAGCGAAAGCAATGTGTGCCTTATCTTCTAAGCTAACGATCTCCTCCTCGTCCAGATCTCGTCCCTCAGTCAATTCAATATCTGACTCATAGAAAGCGATGAGTGCCTCGATCCCCCCTTCTATGAGCGCCGAAGCAGAGAGCAAAGAAACCGGATATTGCAGCATCTCACCCTCTAGTCTTGATGAGTGACCAGCACAGCACTTAATGAAGTATGTGGGACGCACCAACCACCGCAGTATTAAGCCGGAGCCATGTGTTGGTCTGGGCAGTTGTCCACCCATCTGGGAAGGCCAGAACTTTTCGAAGTGTCGGGAGGCAATTCCATATCTCATCAATGAACTGTCCAGGAGTCGCCTCAAAGACCTTATAGTCCAGTGCCTTCAGAACGTCGATTTGGGAAACCTGTGGGACAAATAAGCGATTGTACATAGAAAAACAGAGTGTTTTAACCTCAAAGTCGTCGTGCGACATTGGATGGGGAGCAACCACAAGGAAATCCCTAGAGTAGATGGGTGACAAAGGATTGAGGAAATCGCGATGAAATTTCACAGCTAGAGCAAGACAGCTCATCGCAACGTCCCAGATGATACGTAGACGGCCGCGTTTGATAAGAGGTGTTTCATTTTTGCCTGCCACTGGCATGGATTCACCGATGCGCCTGACATATCGAGTGAAAAGGAGAATGGCGTGGAAGCGAGTTTCAGGACTCTTCCTCAGTTGGCTGCGTAACTGGGCAGTATTTTGTTTCTTGCTGGGTGTAACCTGAGATGAAATTCGGTGAGAAAAGCAAGACGCCTTATCCTTTCGCACGTACAGTAAGCATCCAGCGGATAACTTTGCTTCTAAATTCCTCCTCTAGTCCCAAGAACTCGTCGAACTGCTCCTGGGTAATATCTTCAAAGCAGGCATTAATGCCGTTTTCAAAGCCTTCCTGACGACGTTGAGCCATCTCTCTTTCTAGAATGATCTTCAGTCTGACTTCCGCAGCGTCGTCCGGGGTCAAAGGCGCCGAAGGTATATAGCAGTACTCCGGAGGAGCGACGATAGGGACTCCAGGAACCTTCAAGCGAGCTTTCGTGGGTGAACTTGGGAGAGTAGGTACCAGTGGCTGAGCAGATGCAAAGGAAGAGCGAGCAGACAAAGACTGAGCACGGCGAGATGAAGCAGTCTGTTTAGTCAAGTAAGAGAAAGACGATTCCTTTAGCTTCTTGGATAGAGGAGCTAGATAATCGGTTGGTCTGGCGTTTTCAGCACTAGAGTTAGTGCCCGTTTCAAGGTCACCCGATTCAGCTTCAGCATCGTGGCTAGAGTATGATCCGGAGCGCTTGCGTTTGTTGTCCTTTCTGAGCTCTCTAGATGCTGATGTGCTAGTGAGGTCTGACTGGTCCGCGCAGGTTTTTGAGCTGGTCGAGCCAGTGAGCGAGACATGGGCGTGAGGGGTTTTCTCCGCCTCCGAGGTACAAACGACCCCGCGTACTCCAAACTTCTCAGTATTCCGGGCCAGGATGAGAAGCTTCTGGTTCAAGAGGCGAATATCGTGAGTAGGTGTTTGGACTTCTTGATAATCAGATGCGTAGGAGGACGAAGTTTCAGAGCCAAGTTCAGGTGTGATTGAAGAGGCTTTCGGTTCAGGGGCCATGGCTGTTTCCACTTCACCTGGATTGTAGGTGGTCCCGAGTTCAGTCTCGGGTGAAGGCTTCGAGGAGACAGCTTCAGGTTGTAGATGTGAGTGCATACAGTCAGCTCTGGGCGTCCTTGGTGAGGGGTTACTACCAGAAGGCATAGTCACGAATGTAAGTTGACAGGAGTAGCTTGCTAGTGAGCGTCTCTATCCAAAGGAAGGGGGGGGGGGAGGGGGGAGGAGTGTTGACAGTTAGGCAGTCAGTGCAGTGGGAGGAGGTGGAAACAGAACAAGAAGGGGATGAGACGCGGCGCGCCGTCGCGTCGCGCTTACTCGACTTAAATCGGAGTTCTAAATAGCACAAAACCTTATTCGCGTTTTAGGCAGCTTAGTGTGATCATGATGCATCATGATGCTGAAAGATCTCTCTGTTACACGAGATACACGGGATATGGGTTATTCTAGCCTGTCAGCAGGACGTTAGCCTCCGATAGAGTTAGCATCATGTTGTAACGTGTTAGTGTTGAGTCATATTCCTAACTACTGTATGTATATTGTAGATTACGGAGGCGTTCAAGTTAAATCTCTATGAAATCTATCTATTCAAATGTGAATGATTTTGTACAAATGCAATGTGAGGTTCTGTCTAAAATGGTTCATAGCGAGGGTCGAGAGAGAAAGTTAGGAAAGCGAGAGACAGAGAGAGGGAGAGGTCCATTATCGTTATTTTTACAAGCTGAAGACACCTGCTTGGCGTTTGCGAGACTGAATGGGGAAAACAATCACTAAAGAGAGGCCGAGGCCAACGGTAAGACCAACTGAGACACTGATGAGCTGTAATGCGGTCTGAAAGCCCGATAAATACGATGTCGTTGATCCGGATTCGTTATTTCGTTGTGCAAACGTGAGCAAGCCACCGTTACCAAGTCCGCTGGGAAGTTGAAAGAGAATACCCGTGATCTAGCGGCGATTAATTTAGCTCAGAATATTCGTGGTTCTAAGATACGAGGGAAGGCAACATACCATGATCACAAACGCATTGCCAGAGAAGAAGCGACCGTATATGTTCGAAACCACCCCAACAGAGAAAGCACTATACAGAGAAAATCTGTTAACCGTCGTATAAACAACCAAACTTATAAGCATACCCAATTGCGGAGCTAACATCCTTCCTTTCAGGGAACTTTAGAGAAGAGAAATGATTGCAAGTCCAACCCATACAAGCGATGAGGACATTCACGAGCTGTCAATGATTAAGTCAGATCAGTAGCACAAAATGAATGTAGAAATGTAGCTGCGTACAAGTTCTTTGCGTTTATACGGGAAGTGATTGCGGAGACTCAAGAAAAGCGAGTACATCGGAACGGTGAGGAACGCTGCACAACGATTTTGAGTTTCATGCGTGCTTGTTTGACGAGGACTGCTTACCCCAATATTCGCTCGGTGTACGCTGATACCACGGCCCATCCGCATTGTGGGATGTGGCGCAGGAATAGTCTTCAGGGCCAAGAATTTCCTTTCCGAACGCCTTTTCATACACCGAGCCGCCTATGGATAGCCCGAAACCGAGGAACAAAGCATACATGATTGCATAACACAGGCGCACAGCTCCAGACGTGATGTTTCGTGAAGATAATTCGAGACTTCCGTTGAGGACAATGAATCCCGGAAGGATGAGCACCACAGCCGAGGACGCGACGGCAGAGTAACAGAAGCGGTGCGTTCCAGCGAGGATAGCAGATAGAAAGCTTAGTAACGTGGCAATCGTGATCCTGCGATCAAATTTTTAGTAAAGAGAAACATTTATGAAGGGCGGAAGTACGCACTCGAAGACATTGGAGTATAGCTCGTTCCTTACAGAAAGGAGTTGAACACCAACGAGCAGAGCTCCAAGGGGAAACGCGACCAAAGAATCAATGAAGCTACCAGCAAACGACACAGAGCAAATAGATGACGAGCAGAACCCGCCAATTACAACGAGTTCCCAAAACGAATAAACCGGCTTCTGTTGCATGAGCACGTCGAGGCTGCGGGAGGCATCCGACACCGAGATTTTGTCATGAATCACCTACAGATAGATGAGCTAAATCCGGATCCAATGATCGAAGTGAAAACCCTTACTTTCCAATATAGCTTGTATGCATCCTGCAGCTTTCCCAGATCGAGTGCCGAGCCTTGACGGATGAACTTGATGCTGGAAGTACTGGTGGACGAGTCATCGAATGAAATCAGCATGACGTCGGGCAAGTACATGCACGAGAGCTCCATGTCAAGCACACGAGCCGTTGCATGGATTTGCGCAGGGAGTCGGTGCGAGGGTGCTCCGAACATCATCAACGCACGCGTGAGCTTCAAGACGAACTCCTGGCGCTGAATGATCTCAGCGACGTGACGCGTGATCTACACACATATCGCGTTAGCATGAACATATACCATGGAAGACGAATTGAAAAACACATACGTAAATCTCTGCTTTTTTGCGCTTTCTTCTCTTACGCTCCGCCTTGTCTGAGCGTACCCATTTGCGCTTTTTCTCGTCCCAGTACACGCTCGAATCGTAGGCCGAATCTGGA
This sequence comes from Trichaptum abietinum, assembly GCA_910574555.1. NCBI lineage: Eukaryota > Fungi > Basidiomycota > Agaricomycetes > Hymenochaetales > Trichaptaceae > Trichaptum > Trichaptum abietinum. The sequence continues at coordinate 1,658,344 of CAJTBE010000011.1, read as the reverse complement.
GTACCAGGCGTTCCGGGTGTAGCTGAGCCCTTCGTGCTTCGAGCCTCATTCACCCAGGCACTGAAAGAACTCGCACTATATGACCGTGGTAGGAGGGCCGACCAGCCTTTCACCTTGCTCGCAGCCGCGGCTTCCTTCCCAGCACCGTTTCCGAAGGCACTACCAGGCCCACCAACAACTGTGGCAGATTCCGTAAGTCCAGTGCTGGCGCTGATCATACTGACGGCACTCTTTTCATGCGAACTAGGGCCAGAATCCGTCCGCTTTTCTCCGTCCCCGGGGATCTTCAAACGATGAAGACTAGGTGTAAAACTGAGCGGAGGCGTCTCGTCGTCGCCATTACTGTCCTGCGACTCGGGCGAGCCTTTGCCCTCCTGCTTGGTCCATGACAGCGAGTTCCTCTTACTGTCGCCTCCAGATTCGGCTGCTGCGAAGGCAGGTTCTTTTGGCCGGTCGCCACTCCACGAATATCGAGACAGATGGAACCCCGGCCGCGTCGTGTCTGGCGCGACACGGGAGGATTCAGGTGCTGCCGCACCCGCAAGGTTACCTGTACTCGCGATGAGAGGCGCGAACACACCTCCAGAGCTGCGTGCTTGCACGGGGCGAGCCTCGCCCATGCCCAGCGCGGAGCTGAGCGGAAGGTGTGAACTCGACAGCGAAGCGCCTAGTGCAGACAGACCGCTTGATATGCTGCCCTTGTGTCCTTTTTCTGTGTGTCCGTGGTGCTCGCCATCGCCGTGCGTGAAATGCCGCTCTTGTGTTGGCCCGTCGGCTCCCCCGAAAGCGCCCGCTTGGGCATACAGAGGATGAGGGGGTTCGAGAGGCGCGCCGTCTCCCCGATCCACACCCGTGTTGTCAGTGATGTCCGTAAACTGCGACAGTCGTTTCCGGTCGCGGTCTGCACTCTTGTCAATGCTCCGCCGTCCGAACGACCACCCTCTGCTATGCCCTTTCTTTGCCTCTTTCTTCTCCTCCCTCTCCTCATCCTCTTCACCCCACTCGCTCTCCGCAGGCGTTGACCGGCCAGACATGGAAATAGAGCTATTGGGCGTCATTGCACCGCCACGCCTATCATACAGCGCGAGAAGAGCACTCAGGACGCCCGTACCACCGATATGCACGCCGCCTCCGGGGTCGCCAGCAAGCTCCGACCGCATGCGCGTCCGAAGCGGCGGGTTCAAAGGCGGGTTGACCGGTACCGAAGGGCGCTGAGCGGAGCTTTCGACGTCCGCTGGACCTGGACTTGCATTCGCCGACGCAGAATCCTTCCTCGACCGCCGTCTCCAAAACCTCGAGAAGCGGCTTTGGCGTTCCTCATTTCCATCCCCCTTCTCATCAGATTTATCCGCATCCGCGCTCGGCCTTCCTTCCTTCGATCTTGATGGCGAATCGTGACTGCCTCGAAAACCACTGACGACCTTGAAGCCCCTCGTGTGCGCCTTGACCAAGCGGCTGGCCTTTCGCTCGCTCCTCCTCCAATTAACATCTCTTCCCCTTTCCCCCTCCCTTATCAGCAAAGCCGTCGTGGCTGGATCGATATCTCCGGCATGCGATTGCTCTATGTCTGCAGGCACCGGTGCTGGTAGTCCATGAACCTCCGTTCCCTCGACAATCGCCTCTCCCCCGCCCAGTATGCGTGCACTCCGTTCCGGAAGGTCTGGTGGCGGTTCAGAAGACTCTGTTGTTTCAGAATGAGGGGAGGGGAGGAATGAAGAAGGTGCGCCTGATGATGGAGTACCGTTATTCAAGTAGAGTGCTTCCGAACCGACTGTAGCAGCAGCTGTAGAGAGCCTTGAAAGTGGAGGTGCGGATGACCGCGAGGCAGCACGATCAGTTGTAAATCCCGCTAGAGTCGCCATGGTCTCCGAAGAGGTTTGATGTTGTTCAAGTGCATGCTTGAGACTTTGGAACGCATTGGGCTGATAAGAAGTTGAGATGTCAGTACATTCCAAAGGCACCCAACGCAGATTTAACGAAAAGCAAGCACAGCAGTGGGCCAACTCGCTTAGCGCGCAAATCGAATCACTGATCGGCGTAGATGAAAGTGCCGTAAAGTAACTCGTGGCAAAGCTTGCTGCTGCACGCGAGTCACTGCCACTGTTCGTGTTTTGGGAGCATTATTGCTCTTCAAGCGCAGGTTTGCGGAGAGTGGGGGAGAAACAGATGAAAGAAGTACCCAAATGAACACTCACGTCCAAACCCTGTTCATCCAGATGATGCAACTGCCTTATGTCCCTCGCATTCATCCCATTCCCATGATGCACAAGGGGCGTGTCCCCACTCGTATCTACCGCCCAGGAGACCTTCTTGGGTGTCTTTGTCCCCGTCGCGTTGCTGGGGGCCATCGACATGCGCAGTGGGTCGAACGGTGAGTGTTCATTAGACATAGATAGCGGTGAGAGTGACGATGACGGGACACGGTCGGGAGCAGTGTGTGCGCGTCGGAAGGCGGGCCGGAGGGGTTTTAGATGAGCGGACGCAGGAGTGCGCGGCGAAGACTCGGAAGATCCAGCTTGTGGTTGTATGTGGGATGGCGATGGCACTGGGGAAGGGGAGCCCACCGGAGACGCCATCGCATTCCTATATAAGTGGACCGATAGGTCTGACTGCGTCGGAGGCCGTGTGCTCGCCCAGTATTAACTGGGGCCTAAAGTCGGATGTCAGACAAGATTAGTTGACGAAGAGGGTGGTGTGCCGGTGTTCGAGTGGATCCAAGGCGTTCGTGAGCTGGAGTGTGTGAGTGAAAATGAGTAAGGACGTCGAGTGTTCAGTGCTGCTATTTGAGACACCCGGCGTGCTCGGCGTACGTTCTCCAGTTGAAGTGTTGAGTAGCCCTATGGATGGTTCGGTATCCAACCAGTCCAGCAAGGACTAGATAGCGCAAGCGGATCGGGAGCCGTTCCAAAGCCTAGATGCACTTGCAGGTGCGATTAAAATGAGAGCTTACTGCACAAAACAGAAGAGGTGGTAGAGAAGAGACAAGGAGAGACACAGCAGCAGCTAAGTAGCTGGGAGCGATATGAGTCGTTGAAAAATTGGCGGACCGAATGGATCCGACAGCTGCTATAAACGATGAACTTACCATGAGCAGCCACGGAAGAGCAATTGGACAACACAAGACATATATATGTCAACATATGACGAACGCTGGAGGGCTCGTGCACCACAGGTATAGCAACAGAGGCTAGAAGCTCCTTTGTTGACGATTATGAGCCACCATATCCAGCTTGCCGAGAATGAAACATGCGACTCGCTTGCACGGCAAAGGGTGCAATATCACTTGGCCGCAGATGCTTTCCATAACGTACGAGCTCGCTCTCCTTGTTCTGAGACCGAGACCCAGAATCTCGCTTTTGTCGCGACTTTCGAACGAAATTTTACTTGCATTCCAGTGTCAGCCTCGCAACGAGTGCGCAAGACAAAACCATCCGCCTCAGGGGAAGGCCGTGGCCAAGCTGCGTAAAATCAAGGGTCCGGAAGTTTTTCTTTATCGTGGAGCTCGTTCTTCCACACACCAGCAGCAGCGAACAGAAGATAAGCACAAGCATCCTTGCCGACATCCGCGAACGCACAATGACTCATCGCCAATTCGCTTAAATACGTCAAGCACCTGGCAGTGCCGTGGCGGTGCAGCGCGTATGTTTTCTCGACATCATAATATTATCCGCTAAAAGGGAAAGGGAAATACTGGCTGGTACGTTCAACGAAAAGCACGATTAAACATATCGTTTAGTGAGCTTGGGTTCGTGAAACAGTTGAAGTGAGCAGCTCACATTCAGTTTGTCCGTTTTATCATCGAGCCTGAGGGTTATGATGCCTTGAGAAAACATCACAGTTGATTTTGACTCGATAGACACAATTGAGCAGCGTCTTCATATTTTATCGCATGCAGGGCTGGAAAATTGTTAATCGCAACTAGCCTTTGACTGAAAATTTTAGCTCACTACTGGAAGGCGTGTTTAGGACTGTGAAATACTGCCGCCAGCATCGAGGACTGCCCGTCTAATGGCATCGGAAGACGGAAGAGGTAAGCAGATGAAATTTATGAGAATTCTTGAGTCGTTCGTAACTCATTAAAGGGTGGCTGTAAGCTACAGTGCACCACGTTTCCCTAGTCTCAATGTGGTCACAAATAGTGAACCTAACTCAACATCTACACAAATATTGTAGGTAGTCATGTCGCATGGAGGATTTCGTCCCACAAAAATTGTACGGAGCGCATTTCATTTAGCCACACAGATTACTAGTAGTAGTACATCGTTTCATTGGTATAAGGGCACCAGAGTGGCGACAAATGCCCTATGTAGTTATAATCTCCTCTCACATACGCCCTCCACAGTAACTCGGCTTTATTGCGCGTATATGAGAGCCAATAGGCAGCCACATTCATCATAGGCACTAATACACAAGATGCACAAACTGAGAATGAAAGAAAGAGAGAGAAAGAAAACAGATGAAGAAGCTATAGAAATTATGAGTGTGAGGGATGAGTGATCATGAGACAATGAGACGTGAGACTGAGCAGGATAGAGAGAGAGAGCAAAAATGATATAAAGTGAAGTGAGGACGGATATAAGAAATGCGGACAGGGATACATGTATATAGAGTAAATTGGACATCACCCTGAGAAGCCACACATCATGCGAGTGTCGGTGACGGAAAAGGGATACAAATATGAGGACTGCTCAACCACTAAAGCCCAATAACAAACGAAAGGAAATTCGACCGACCACTATCACCGGTTGAAGATCCCGACATCCGTTATCGTTATTGTTGTGCGGTGTACGTGTTGTTTCCGTCGACGTTTTGCCCTCTCGCCTGCGAGTTTGTTTATTGCGTTTAATAGATCACCACGCCGCAATGGTTTCGTAATGTGATCGTCCTGACATAAAAAGTAATGAGCTTTAGCCCGTTGAGTCGAAATGTGATCAACACACCATCCCAGCCTGTAAGCAGCGTTCTCTATCGCCAATCACTGTAAAGGTACAATAGTTAGTAAAAGCCAATTTTGTATTTCGTTGCAACGCACTGGCGTGGGCTGTCAATGCGATGATGGGGGTCCTTTCGAGGCCTTCAGCCAACTCGAAGGCACGGATTAGTTCCGTCGCCTCCATACCACCCATGAACGGCATGGACACGTCCATCTGTAGAAAAAAAAATTCAGAAGGAAGTTACGATTAATCGAGGGCAGACAAAAACTCACAAGAACAATATCAAATGGCCTGCCCTGCCCAACACGCAGCTTGAATGAGTCGACGGCCAAGCTGCCATTTTCTGCGATTTCCACCACATGCCCATACTTCTCCAGGATTTTCACCGCTAGTTTCTGGTTCACCAAGTTGTCTTCGGCGAGTAGTATATCGAACGTCACATCCGTCTGCGCAGGTAGCGGCGAGACAGTATTGCTTTCTAACGCACTGATAAGCGCCGCCGATAGGTCTTGAGCCGTCGCGGGTGTTGTCACTTGCGACGATATACTATTGTCCAGACACCATTTCACTAGAGAAAGAAGTTAAGAAAATGCAGGAAAGAAAGAAGAGGAAACGGCGGCACGACATACAGTTTAATCTGTGTATTGACTATAAGATGAAAAATGCAAGACATGAATCTGAAAAATAAGGACGCACGCATGAGGGTAAGCACGCACCGGCGCGAGCAGAACGATTGGTATATATCGCAAGTGCTCATACTCTCGAATTTGTTCCGTCTGATCATCCGGAGAGTGTATGAGTAAGACTTCATATTCTAGCTCATATGTGCATTAAATGAATGACTTACGACCATTAGCGAATCAACAAGTATCGTGTCGATATGCGGGCAATGCTCCTTATCTGCAACTTTACTCACGTCACTGACGACGTGAGGCTGCAGACCAAGCTCTGTGATGCGCATCACTACGCCAGTTCGGTCATCTAGCGTATCGACAAACAGGATTGTTCGCTTCGCGAATGGCTGCATCTTCGAAAGTACGCTCTCGATGGACGACTGGCTAATTTGAGAGGTGATCGTGAAGAAGAATTTGCTTCCCTTGCCCAGCTCGCTCTCAACCCACATCGTGCCATTCATCAGCGACACAAGACGCTTCGAGATTGATAGACCAAGACCAGTACCGCCGTATTCCTGAATTCAAGAATGTGAGCCCACTACAGGCTGGAACATAGCTAATCGAAAAGAACTCACTCGAGTAGTTGATCCATCCGCTTGCGCGAACGTATCGAAGATCAAATTTAGTTTGTCTTTCGCAATACCAATACCCGTATCCGTAACGCAGAACTCAAGCTTCACCGTCGAGTCCTCGATGCCAACCAGACGACATGACAGCGCAACATGGCCCTTCCGCGTGACCTTGCTCGGGGTGAACTTGATAGCGTTGCCGACAAGGTTGGTAATAACCTGGCGCAGACGCAGCGAGTCGCCGATAAGCTGATCAGGAATGTCTGGGTCTACGTCGTATGTGAGGTCGAGGTTATTTTGCGACGCTCGTACAACAAGTGTCTTGAGGATACCGAAGACCGTATGTCTTAGTGAATACGAAACTTGCTCCATTGTCATCCTACCCGCTTCGACTGCAATAATAAATCGAGATATTAGTGACCACATTTGGAAAACATCGGCGGCAGGTAAACTTACTCTTCGAGATGTCCAAGATATCATCAATAATCAATAGCAGACTCCGAGCCAAACTATGCACCAGAAGAAGACTCTCGCGCTGACTCCTATTCAAATCGCTATCGAGCGTCAACTCAGTCATACCGATGATACCGTTCATAGGGGTTCGGATCTCATGAGACATGTTCGCCAAGAACTCCGACTTGGAGCGATTGGCCAGTTCGGCAGCTTCACGAGCGGCGGTGTTCTTCTGGATCGACTCGCGCAAGTTGTACACCATCTGATTGATTTGGGTCTTAAGGGAGTCCATTTCGCCTGACGCTTCGACGGTGATGAAACGCGTAAAGTCGCCGTCCATAGCTGCAGCACTAATCTGCGCGAAGCCACGTACTTGAGTCGTCAAGTTTCCGGCCATGGTGTTAACCGCCATTCTAACCGGATCAAACTCAGAATCCACAATACACAACTAAACAGATAGGTAATGAAATTAACATACGTGATTTCTTGCCATGTACCCTGAACATTCCCGACTTCAGCTTGAACACCGAGTTTGCCTTCCGTTCCGACTTCTCGCGCAACTTTGGTCACCTCCGCAGCGAAGAGGGCAAGCTGGTCAATCATGCCGTTGATGGTGCTCACCAAGTCCAAAATCTCGCCCTGCACAGATACGCCCGTAATCTTCTGCGTCAAGTCGCCACGAGCGACGGCCGTAGTTGCGACAGCGATCGTACGCACTTGTAATGTCAACTGCATCAAAGAAAATGTGAGTCAATTTTTTCAAAGACAAAAGCCCAACGCAGATACGCACATTCGCAGCCATAGCATTCACGTTATCGGTTAGGTCCTTCCAGGTACCACCCACATTATTGACCCTCGCCTGACCACCAAGTCTTCCCTCTGTACCGACTTCACGGGCCAATCGAGTGACTTCATCGGCGAACACACGCAAAGACTCAGTCATGCCGTTAACAGTTTCCTTGAGGTCAAGAATCTCTCCACGGACGTCGACGGTAATCTTCTTCGTCAAATCGCCACCTGCGACAGCCTTGGTCACTTCAGTAATTGAGCGCACTTGGTCCGTCAGGTTCATGGCCATCAAGTTCACGTTGTCCGTCAGAATCTATATTGTGTACAATCAGTCAGAATGCCTATCCAACAAGCAAACATTGCGGCATTCGATCAATGAAAATACATACCTTCCACATACCCTGCACATCGGCGACGACAGCCTGTCCACCAAGCTTACCGTCCGTACCGACCTCGATGGACATCCTGATAACTTCGTTTGCCAACGTCGAGAGTTGTGCTACCATGGAGTTGACAGTCATCTTCAAGTCGAGCATCTCACCCTGAACGTCGACGTCGACAAACTTGCTCAGATTTCCGCTTGCAACGGCCTTCGTGACCTCCGAGATCGAGCGCACTTGATTCGTTAGATTTGAAGCCATTTTCTTCACAAATATAATACCAGATTAGTTGTTGTCTTCGACAGTAGTAAGTGCATTCCGATAGCTTACGTTGACATTCCTGGTCAGATCTGCCCAAGTTCCCTGGACACCTTCAACGCGGGCCTGCCCACCGAGTATACCTTGAGTTCCGACCTCCAGTGCGACACGGGTGACTTCGCTCGCAAACGTGCTCAACTGGTCCACCATGGAGTTCACTGTCTCCTTCAAGGTGGCCATCTCGCCTTCGACTTGTATCTCAACCTTTTGGGACAAGTCACCCTTCGCGACAGCGGTAGTGACCGCAGCGATCGACCGCACTTGATCTGTAAGGTTCGAGCACATCCGATTTACCTGTTGATGGTTAGCCACATACGTCATTGAAAAGCGGATATTGCAAAAATAACATACGTTCACAGTCAATTGTTCCCAAACACCTTCAACATCCGGTACGACTGCCTGACCACCTAGTTTACCTTGACTACCCACTTCCAATGTCACCCTCGTCACTTCCGCCGCAAGCGCCCTGAGCCGAATAACCATGCCGTTGACCGTATTTTTCAGATCTAAAATCTCTCCTCTCGCATCGACTTCAATCTGTTGACTTAGATCGCCCATGGCGACGGCTTTCGTGACTTTTGCGATGGAGCGCACTTGCGAGGTGAGATTTGCAGCGAGACCGTTGACGACGGCGGTGAGCTCCCGCCATGTACCTTCGACGTCGAGGACGAGTGCCTGACCACCGAGTTTACTGTCATAGCGCAATAGAGGTACCGGAAGGTAGAAGAAAAAGAGGAAAACATTAGACTATGCCGTAATCACGAGGGCTATATATCTCGATAAACATACCCTTCTGTACCGACTTCCTGAGATACACGAGTGACTTCCTTCGCAAATTGGCCAAGTTTGTCCACCTAGGACACAAAGCCGCCCATTATTCACCGGGACATAGTAGCAGTTTAAATATATAGAGGAATGATGCATCGTCAGATCGTGGACGATAACGACTGATAGACATCCCAAGCTCACCATAGTATTGATAACGTCCTTAAGATGAACCATAACGACACCCTGGACCGGCACAGTGATCTTCTGGCTCAAATCACCACGTGCAACGGCCTGACAGACTCTACTAACATCCTGGACCTGCGTCTTCAGGAGTTTCAGCTCCTCAACAGCGCTCATCCCACTTTCGAACGCCGCCGTCGCTAACGGTCCAGGTGGAACGACCAGTGGAGAGCCTTCGTCACTTGTAGGCGCACCAAAAATTCCGTTAATAAGGTCGACGCTCGAGCCGCCAGTGAGTATGCCGTTAATAGATGGTGCGTACATGGAGGTGAGATAGGGATAAGAATCGGTGATGGGGCGACCGCATGTCGGGCACGCACAGTGCTCCTTCGCGGATGTGGCAGGTGCTGATGAGGGGAGAGCTCCTTCAGAGAGTGTTCTTGTGAACATCTTCTCTGGGTCGATGGTCGCCTTGAGACCGTCGAGGGAGATGTTCATGGGGGGTTGGCCTTCTTTCTCAGTTTTCTCCGAACTCAATGAACGACCTGTCATCGTAGCACCAGATCCAGAGGAAGAGGCATGCCTAGATAAGGGTGCCCTGTTGCGTTCGGTAGTTGTGTTGGAGCTCAAGTTAAGCTCCGCTGAAGAATCGACGCTTGATGCTTGGTCGTCGCACATGTCAAAGTCGGCGTCTGTAGCTGAAGATTCGGGCGACGAATGGCGACCACGGCCGTCGAGCCGTCCAGAGCTCCTGGAGCTGAAGGTCGAGATGCTCGCGGTGTCGAGGCTGGTGTTCGTGCTGGCGCCGGTGTTGGTCGAGCCACTGACGGACCTATCAAACGACGGCCTCTCCTGGTCTTCAATCTCCACACTCCGTCGCTTCTTCGAGCCCATGTTCACGCTCACATTTCCGCCTTGGGCTTGGACCTGCCTGAGCTGCTCCTCGGCGGTGACGAGCCTGCGCGCCATCGAGTCGAGCGAGCGCAGGATGCTGTCCTTTGCCCAGTCGCTCGGGCCGACATAACGCGGCACGGGCACGTCTCCCGCACCCGCGCCGGACTTGAGCTCGTACACCGACAGCACGGCGACGAGGTGCTGCAGAAACGGGTCTGTCTGGTCGCCCATGTCGGCTGCGGAGGATGCTGGTGTTACGCTTGGTAAGAAAGGTGAAGACGACGGGTGTGTCTGGGGTGCATGCGTATGGGATCGTGCTGATAATGAGCTGGCGCGGCTGCTTGTGGACCGAACGCCACCGCTGCCGGACATGGAGCGTCGACGACGGGGGTGTTGGAGGGCGAGGAAGGGCGGGGCGGGATGGGATGAGGGCGACGTCGGTGACGATGAGGAGAGGATGAATGTCGGTGAGGAGTGTTCCAGTTCTGGAGGACAGTTACTCTCAACTGCAGGTGGACACGACCTCGAGCCACCGTGAGAATACACGAAAGGGTCTAGGACCCCGGATCAGTACATTAAACCAATCCGGCAGTTGAGCCAATCGGAGTCTTATTATGGAAGGTGCAGCTTAGCCGAGTCGGCCACTGGCATCTTGTAAACCGTTCATGCTCTCTCATAAATGCAGTCATTATTATGCGGTAAGAATGCCTTTTGTATCTCGATAAAACATCCCAGAGACTTGACAGGGAATGGCGACTTTGATTATTTATAGACATCACTCCGTAGCCCCCCCCTTCTCCGAACAAGCTTAAGCACTGTACAAGACAAATGCATATATGTTCTTAGCTCTCCGGATTGATGTTCTTGATCTATCTGTAATCTATTTATGGAGGTCATTGGCCGCTAGATACCCGTCATCGTGAGGGGGGCAGATTATTGTTCTCTTGCTAATGGTCTCTCCACTGCCTTCTCAACCTCCTATTATTTATGTGATGTCTGACTGCGACCTAGACTCGAATGCCAGTCGTGAATTTTTCGGATGGTTGTTAGTTACGAGTCTAACTGCGACCACAGCAAGTCACAATCTCCTACAATGAAGGGGCATCCATCGAGTCTCCGGGGTTCACACCAGTACTAGCAAATAAACGTACTACAAGCCGATCTTGTCGCTCGGCCGCCGGCATTCGCTCCCACTTCCCTTTTGTTTTCAACCTCATTCCTCGTTATGTACATATGTCTCTTCTCGTCTGCAGCTTACACTTCATTCTTTAGCACGGCTACACCCAAGAAGAAGCACGTCGGTAAACGGAAGAGACCGCACTTATGTTATTTTCTAGGTAGGATAGAAAGCTCCACAACATACCGTGCAATTTATGTTTAGTTGAGTACTACATAGCATGTTTTCTTCTTCTTCTTTTGCCGATCTTAGACTGGCAGTGACTTAATCTTCCTACCTTCAGCTAACTCTCGTATAATGATGATCGCTACTGATGATATTCCCTCGCCCTGTAAATCACAGCACACGGATAGTCTCTTCCTACCCTCCTATCGTGACCAACCTCCCCTATCCCATCGTCTATGAGCTGGTCTTTGCCGACGAATCGCTCCGTCCACCGACCTCGTTTTTCATTTACTAAGCCCCCGCCAGCCGAAGCACCGCCTCAATATTCCTGCACTCCACTTGGCCTCACTCGTTACCGACCCATCGACAAAGTGACAGCTGCATTAAACGGCGATCGGCGATCTGCACCAGCCAACCCAACATATGTATACTAAACATCCACGCTCGCTCGCGTTTTTTACATATCGAATTCGATGCTGCATGCATTTTGTTTTAGGTCGGTCGGCCTTGGCCCTTGACGACGCGCTGTTTCACTGAACGTGCGGAATATTCGATTCAATATGGCGAACCGCTTCTAGTACGTGTACGTATTCCGCTCCGAGACCTACCTGTACGCATAACTGATTAGTATTCTCACTATCAAAGAATTCAAACACCGACTACAAATACTTTCACAGACGCAAACGCAGAACGATCTCGATCCCCAAGTCGATTGCCGAAGAACAGTGTCCGATTGGCTCGGGTTTGCTGTATTGATGCGGCTACGACCGGGTGCTATTTCCAACTTTTTTCAGATTTCTTACACCGCGAGCTCGAGAAGTTCGGCCCGAATCCCTTCTTTCAATGTTGCAGAGTTGCAGGGAAAAGGAGTATTATGGATGAACAGATTCCTTTCGGGACAAGTTCCACAAGATTTTTGAGGGTGGTCGTCTCTCTCCTTCATAGGCTTTCAAGTTACTCCTGTGTGTAGGATGTGCAATCGGATACTCGGGACCGGACGCCAAGAGGTTCAGAGTTGGCTGAGTCGGCGAAGACGGAAAAAGATGGAACCAGAGGTGCCTGGGGTCCACTGCATTCCGGTTCTTTTATCCAATGCAATCCAATTCTTGCCTACTCAGTAATCAACTCGATTGAATACAGCAACTCGCAATCAAAACATTCAAAACTTTGTAAAGGAAAGTTCATATGTTGAGACTTTCTTTTCTTGCTTTCCTGTCTGCTGCTGAGTGCTCTGTAAATCTGTGGCAAAACCGACTTGACTCCACCGTACTCGTCCATCATCAATAAATGGACACCGCTCTTACTATCTAGCGACTCGGCTGCAGATAGAAGCGTTGAAGCCAATGCCCTCATTTGATTCGCCGGGCGAGGCTCGAAGGTGTCTACAATTCCAAGTCTATGGATCACATGCATATTCATGCAACTCACATCTTCCCGTAGACGCGCGCACCTGCAAGCTCTAGCGTGTTTATGATTCGGAGGCTCTTCTCCTTCTTGATGAAGCTCCCGCTGTGCAACGCCTCAAAGGCGACGTTTGAGGCTATTAACGCCGATTGCTCTTCCAATCGGAAGCTACTGGTCCACAGATCTCGCTCACCGACATTTGGAGACGATGCAGCTTTTGTCTAGGCCTGCTCTAGGCGGAAGGTTTATTCAGAGACACAACGTCACCTAAGCATGCCCACTCGACTTCCACTTCCTGCTTCCTATCGTCGTCAGTGCCCCTCTTTCCCCAACTCTCAATACGAAGACGCTATCCGTCCATCCACTGGGTCTGCTGATCCTCGATCGCCACGCACGCAAGCTTAACTCGTCCCGAACGCGGCGAAAACACAGGTTGTCCATTAACTCGGCAGAACATTATTGATATCGTTAGTATTGCCTTGGGAACTCACGGATCTATTTGGCGTTAAGGTTTTCAGTGCTTGATTGCTTAGATGGAGAAGTGGCAGGAAGTCAATTCGAAATGGCTTGTTCACTTCGTCTCCCCTAGCATCTTTGCGAGCGGACGAAGGATGTTTGACCTTGACCCTTTAAATGCGCCTTTCACATCCAAATTTGATAGTCAAGAGGCTTCAGCTTTCATCGAAGACTTCTGTAGCTGGCGCAGGGACGAGATTGTAGTTAAATTATCACTGACGTCGACGCTGCCGTAAGGTCTCTGTTGCTCGTCTTCGCCTGGGATATATATGACGCTTTCCAGGAACGTCTTGTGTAATTCCGCGGGATGGCAAAGGATACCAAGTCCGTTTCTCATTGCTAAAATGCAAAACAAAATAAGGTGCGTCTGACTTGCATTCTTTCGTAGCATATCGGATTTCATCTTCCTATCATCATTCCAATCTGTGCAACTGTAGTCACCACACGTACGAAGAACTCCCCGGAGCTTGCGAGCTGTTCGGCGCTGCAATCTATAGGCGCAAGTTGGTCCGAGTTGGATTTGAGGAATAATTGATGACGCGTTGATGAGATGCTTGATGACGAAACGAATGCCGTCGGAATGCTGCGGAACGAGTGCTATCTGAAGCTCCGGCTAACAGAGGAATCGAAGCCTACCACGCCCGGAACTTGCAGCGCTTCCAACTCGGCACATTCATGTAGATACTGCGTTTACAACCGGTCTTCGCGGTACGAGTACGGGTGTTGTCCTGGTGGCCATTTCGACGCATACATACAATTGGCTACGTTTGCGATCTCATATAGGCCAGCTTCATTGCTTCCGTGCTCGCCGATCGCCCAGTTAAGCAACCATAACTTTCATGAACATGGACACCAGTCGTCTCCGGACGTAAAATAACCGCAGAGGAACGCGAAGGCACGTTTTCTTCATTCTACAAAGTAGAATCCGAGTTGCTTGATTTGCGCGTACTGATTGATCGATTATCGAGCACCCTGTCGTCCTTTCGAAATAGTTACAGGCCGTTTTCGGCAAGTCAAACGGAGCTCACCAGATCAATAAAGAACCGGTCGCATTTGGAATGCTCCATACTCATGACGAGGTTAATAATAAAAAGTAATGTTTCCTTTAACTACACACCTTCTGCTAGAACATGCGAAGTGAGTGGCGGCACTGGCAGTGCAGTCACTCCACAAACACGAGTTTTTTGGCTTTCATGCTTTCTGCGCGCCTGGTCAAATGCGATAGAGAGGACTTACAAAGAAACCCAACGAATAGATGTGTAAACATGGCTAGTGTACTGGAACCGGAGAGGGAGAAGGATTTGCTGCATGGCGTACAAAGTAGCGCTTAGTGGCGTTCATCGATACATCCTCCTTGATTGAGAAAAGAACTCGAAGGCGATACCGAGTCCATAAGTGCAACGAGGTTATGCATACTGCAAATGGAATATAACACAGCTTAAATCAGGACGCTGAAGAGTGTGAAATTAATGCTGCTAGAAATGCCAGTTGTACGACTGTGCTCCTTAATGAATAAAGTCACCACTTGAATGTACTAAAAGAAAAAAGAAAAACATCATACCGTGGGGAAATACTGAGCCAATAGTAATATCCATCCATTTCATCTCAGCTTCAAGTCCAGACACCGTCCACAGCTTTACAAAAAGAGGCTTTTCAGTGTTGTTTATTCTCTTTGTTGAGCCACAAAATCACAAACCCACAAACTCACATCGCAAGTACTTGAGCTAGTGGTTCGCCACGTCCACCGCAACCACCACAAACGATGGCCCCATGCATTGGTACTCTCGCAATAAAAGAGCCTCGCAGCTTGCCATGCCACAAAATCCAAAACCTCGTACCTCTGTGTAACCTTCGACTTTCATAGAGCTACTATCAGCTTCGCTGGTGCATCATGAACGTAATCGCAGCCTCCCATCCAATTCCGAATCCAGGTCCGACTCCCGGGCCGTACCCGACAAACTCAGGCTCCGAGTCGTGCTCAAACACAAATACCCCGGCCGCGCAACAACAACAACAACAACAACAGCAACAACAACAACAACAACAACAACCGAGTGGTACAGGCGCTGCCCCGGAGAGATACATCCCTTTCTTCCTGAGCAGAGAGACCTTCGAGCTCCGGGTCCAGGACTGGTGGAAGGCGACCAACATACAGTGCCCGTTCCCCGCACTCCGCCTACCCGTACCCGGGCTCGGCTACCCACCTCTCCATGATTTGTACACCGCGGTCGTGCGACTAGGCGGCTATCGAGTTGTAAGTACGCCCAAGTTCGGGTCCTGTTGGGAGTTTTTTTTTTACATGAGCTTGGAATTTATATGTACGTGTTTTCTTGGTGTTATACAGGTCACTCGAGTGCATCTCTGGCCGGAAGTACTAGCGAGCCTTCTGCAAAGACTTGCACCAGCAGCAAGGGCGGGGTCCTGCGGTCCCGCACCGCACCGTAAATTTCCGTTACCGACCCTCAACTATTACACCTCTGTATATGCAACGTTTTTATGCTCGTTTGAGGAGCATGTCACGGCAACAACGCGGCAGGCCTATACCATGGCGCAAAGTCCGTCGAATAACCAATGTATGGTCGCAAACAGCCCGCCAGCACCGAACACAGGACCCGGTCCTCTCTTAGGTCAACCCTGGAATCAGAACCAGGCGCGCAGAGCTTTCGTGACGGCGCCCTCGGCCCCGCCCCCCAGGATCTCTCCCTTGGCCTGTCTCGCGCACATGACCTCTGAAAGCCTGCGCGCGATAGGGTTGCCCGAGCTCCTTGTCGGGGAGGTCGAGATGCACCGGTCGGCCTTGCAGCGACAGAAACGGGTTCGCCATCAGTGGAAAGAGCGCAAGAAGCAGCACCTGCAGCAACTTGTCGATCGAGAGTTAGCGAAGCGAATGCACGAGGGGGCTGATGCCAACGGTCAGAACGGCGCTGAGTCTCAGACTATCCCGCCGCCGCCCGTCCCTTTGAGAGTGCGACGAGCAGGAGATGCTGGACGCGAAACACCGAGGTACACCGAAGCGAGAAAGGCGGTCAAGCAGATGATAGATGCGTATCTGAACATCCGAGCGGCCGACCCTCTGCCTGTCCTCCATCTCGACCAATCCGAGATGGTACAAATCGTGAACAACTTCCAACTATTCTCGAAACTGAGTCAAGACATCAACAATATCTTGCCCTTGTTCCTCTACCTCAGCAACAACGTGTTCTTCACGAAGAAGCTGGTAGAAATTGTGAGTGCTCGCGCCAGTGCCGATCTTCTTCGCAGAAAAGAAAGATATTAACCTGATTTGCAGGTCGTTGATTTGTCTAGGCAGCACCAGTTGTTATATAGTGTCAGCATACCGCTGTTTGTGTTGAACACGAGCTACTTGAGGATGCTCTTCTACCTATCAATGCAAATTATGGACAGATTCAGAAAGCTGGTACAGTGTCATGAGGATCCTGAACACTCAACTGCTCCGGACATGTCTTTGCCTTCGCTGGTGAAGGTGGAACTCATTGATTTCTGATTCGGCCCAATCTATTGATATTTAGTTTCTTTTTATTTATTGTTCACTGTCAATAAACAATTTCTTGACGTGCACACACCTCAGAGGGCACCGCATTTGCGCAGCGAGCAACCCTTAACGGGGAATGAATACGCTCAGGCCTTGCAGCACATTGGTGAACGCCTCCCATGTGACCGACGGTCGCGACTGCACCTATGAAGGATTCTACAGAAACCGCATATTCGACTGAGTTCTACAATCCAGAGTCTAGATGTTACTCTTCCGCTGGCGAGAACGCAGGGTCGTGAGATCCACGTCGCGCAAGCACATAGCTGGACCAAGGCGTATTGAGGAGGGCCATGAAGTCGATAACGCCGAAAAAGTTAGAGACTAGCCAGACAGGTGACATACTATGCAGGGACCAATTGACATACAGTAGGTCTAGGCCCCATCTGTTTGCAGGTTTGACCGCAACATTGCATATCTTCTCCTGAGAAAAAATAGAAGCAAAGGGTGTAAGCATGTGCTATGAGTGAGTACAGCTGCCAGTGCCGGTCTTTCTGCGGGTGGGGAGTGGGTGAACTCACAATCCATCCTACATTTTTGCTTCCGGCGCACAGTCTGAGCCACCGGTAAACCAGGGTTCTAGCAGGTACATATGCAAGCATGTACACTGGGAGAAGTAGTCCTCCATCGCGACTGGATCTGGTGAGATTCGGAAAGCATTTGGAGGGCACGTATCCCTACATGCCCGCTCCATGCATCATGCAGCATATCTTCCTGAGTTCCATGAGAGACTTTATGAGAATTTATCGGTTTGATATCTTCTAGCTGGATACGAATGAAAGTCACGGTGGCCTGGGATAGCCATAGGGATCGCAATCAATAGAAATTGGTAGAAGAATTCGGCGCGGACAGAGCGGGAGACGAGACCTTCTGACTTCCGGCGGCGATATCCTTGGTAGATGAGGTTTGAAGTCGCCGATCAAGATGAGGAAGGATGAATGAATGCACAATACAAGAGCAAGAACATCCGCCCCGGTTAGCCGAACAGACACATGAATAGCCATGATCGATACCTGATCAATTGCACGGGAGAGGCGGTGAGCAATGGAAGGCCATCGAGAGTGAGAAATACATACATAATCGCATTATTTTCTGATTCTCTTATCTGCCTTCGGGCTGAGCATCCAGACACCGAGCGTAAAGACGGGAGGTCCGGCTTTCGTGGTGTTTGGGGGACAGCGAGCGGGGTCGTCGATATTCAAGATCCAGATGTATACGGCGGATTCTTTCGGATAAGTAATGCTTCTGCCAGTGATTGTTGCCAGAAATCGAACTTAATCACTTGAGCCTCGAAACAGTAGAGCACGCAAAGACATATCACCATTTCCCAGCAGCAAAGTTATGAGTTATAATCGAAGGTAGAGACGACGAAGCTCGATGGTTGTACACTGGTGCTAAGAAAACCTTGCACAGAGGACCGTACTGAATTGAATTGTTGTGATGAGAACAATGGGAATGATATACTTACCTTAAGTCATTTCCTAAGTCAAGCCTTCGAATATAAGTATGGAAACGGTAGCATAGTAATGGATACCGTCTGTAGATTATGATGGATGTCTGTGGTAAGTGGTAGAGGCGTTTGGTGGCACTTGCGCGTCAGGAATTTACAATCTCACACCCGCTGCTCATCAACCTTCAAAGACCTGTTACAATCTCTGGCGTAGAAAATCCTGATAAAGCATATCGGTTTTCAAGCATATATACGAATATATACCATTATAGAACAAAGAAAAACAACTACTAACACAATATACCTCAACTAACACTTAACTACACGCAAACTACGGCCTAATATAAAGCCTGCATCTCGGAGGGCGAAACGTCAAAGGCACATAAATAAAGAGGCAAGGAGAACATGACATGCGCATATCAACAACTAAGTTATATACGCTGCTCCTGAGCAGAAGGAACTGGATGGATAATTTCCAGGCAAAGAGGGTATAAACTCGCCTTCCGGAGAAAAGTACAGTTCGTGCACGTGGGCTGATGTAGCAGGGGAGGAACATCAAGAAGGGGATTGGTGTTGACAGAAAAAGGGAGAAGATCGTAGAAAGACTGAAGCCCATCGTCAAGGAGGGAAGAATCAGACGAATGGAACGTCGCAGACGGGGGGAAAGTAGGGTGCACAATCAGAGAGCACCCCTGAGTTAAAAGGCGACATTAGACGTATCGATGGCCGAACATCTCGGAAAGGACAACAGAAGCCTCCGTCACAAGACGAGTAAGAAAGGTGAACGATAACCACAAGAAAGGTTTGTCGAGCATATAATAGGACATTTACGAAACCCGAGAATTTAAATGAACGGACGGACAACAGATCGTCCACAATACAGCAATTTAGCTTTGTTGGCTAAAGCTCTTTAGATAATGAAGGGATAGCTAGCATTCGGGTGCTCAATTTGAGCCCATATACGCGTCCTCGTCGTCGTACTGTGTTTCAGCACTGCGTCTTGGTGGACGCTCGTCTGTTGCCATACTCTTCCTGAAGGGGTTGTTTGTAGCAGGAGCAATCGTGGGTGAGGAAGTGCCGGTGGGCGAAAAGAGTGTTCTCATGTTACTGGTAGATGAGACAGGAGACGCAACGGGCATCGGGTATGAAATGGCAGGTGAACCTATTGATCCGCTTGTCGCAGTGCTTGTCCCAGTACGACGACGCTCCGCGTAATTCCTCAACATCTCATCAGGCGACATGAAGGATGACGGAAGGGGCTGCATCGGCATCGCCTCCATGATAGGCGACTTCGGAGTCGCAGGCGGAGGTAGGGCAACGGTCGAGTTCTCTGCATGTCCATGGGCCTGAGATTGACCAGGCTCGAAAAGCAAATCAGCTTGAGATCCATTTTGCATACGCATCATGCTAAGTGCTGGGTAGACTTCATCAATTGACGGTCGCGGCTCGTCACCTTGCGTCCCGTTCATGCGGGCATGGATGTCAGCGGCGCTCAAAGACAAGGGGCCTTCGCGCTGGGTCGGGCTCATTGCACCAATACGAGCGTCCTCACTGTCAGATCCAGAGTTATGCTCGGCATCTGGGATGAATTCCGAGCGGCGTGACGGTAAGGGTACAGGTGGAATGTATGCAGAATGGAATGCACGCGACGGAACACCTGCACGTCGGGAATCGACAGAGGGCCGGCCGCGGGAGCCAAGGCCATCGCCAGTCGATGCGCGCGAGAACCGAGTATCAGCAGCAAATGAAACACGAGAGACACGGTCGCTACCAGCAGTAGAGGAAATAGGACCACGAGGACCGACACCGGGACGGCGGATCTGCGCCATCGGTGGCTGAGATACTTCATCGCCAGCACCTTCGACGGCGAAAGTGCTAGATGGCCTTGGGACTCCTGCAACGGACGCACGAACCGAGTTTCTGTACGAATCAACGACACTGGCGCGAATAGCGGCCTCAGCTCCCGCACGGCTCATGCTGCGCCAGTCCCCAGAGATTGTTGACATGCGCTTGTCAACATTCTCGCTCCACCTCTTGCGTTTTTCCTCTTCACGCGCGCGTGATAACCGAATGTAAATACCGAGGCCAATACCAATGACGATTAGTGGTATGAGGACGGCTGCTGCGATAGCGCCTTTTGATATTCCGCCACTCTTCGCACCGGCGAGATTGTTTACTTGCGTAACGTTAGAGTCTGTGGATGATGTCGTTCCGATGTCGCTAGAGGCCGTACCACCGGCAGGTGCAGTGTAGTCGGCCGTGAAGACAGGGCCAGCAGCATACTGAGCCATGAAAACGGGGTCTCCTGTTTTGAGAACAGTTATCTGAAGATCAACTGACGAGGTGGAATTCCACCACTTGGGCTTCAGAGTGGCCTGCAAGAGAATTAATCGGTCAATTTATGCCGTGGCAACGAATTAAATCAACCGATAAGACGCACATTGTAAGATCCCTTCGTGAAATCGACATTCTCAAAGACCTGAATCAGTGGGGTATCTCTATCAGGTGCGTAGAGGTAGACATCTGCGGAGGTGATGTTCAAGCAGCTGCTGTCCCAGGAGAATGTGACTGGACTGCTAGCATTTACAACCTGACCCAAAGTTGGGGCTGTGATGAAGCCGCCCGTCGCGCACGCTTCGAGACACAGATTAGCAAGGTATCTTGTCGGGAGCACAGGATTGTCGGTACTTACAAGCGCTGGGATCGCGCTTGACTTTCTTGATGCGCGAGTTGTGCGCGCCAGCAAACCCAATGCGAAACGGAAGAGCGTGACTCATGA
This sequence comes from Trichaptum abietinum, assembly GCA_910574555.1. Taxonomy (NCBI): domain Eukaryota; kingdom Fungi; phylum Basidiomycota; class Agaricomycetes; order Hymenochaetales; family Trichaptaceae; genus Trichaptum; species Trichaptum abietinum. Next base: position 1,637,344 of record CAJTBE010000011.1, on the reverse strand, counting down.
TTGATGTATATCTTGTGTTTTTAAGGCTTTCAAATGACAATAAAAGAACGTAAAGGCCGTGTACAACGGTGCGGAGGGGAAAGAAAGGACGTCCGTGGCGATGGACAGAGGGAAAGGATGGGGAGCGAGCGACAGAGGCGGCGGGGGAGAAGACAAGAAGGCGGACAACCTTGGCGGGGATATGACACCTGTGGGAATTGTTCAACTTCATTGTCCGATATCCATTTCGGGAGGGCAAATCCGGAGAATGCCGACAATAATTGAAGCCCTGTGCCCGCATCGGAAGAGCCTCCTCTTGCCATAGCTCTCTTTGAAATGGATAACAAAGTCCTAACTGTACCGGACATACTAGAAAGGGTCCTTCTCTTCGCTGATGAGAAAAGCTTGGCTTTCTGCTCGGTTGTCAGCAAGCAATGGTCACCTCTTGCAAACAGGCACCTCTGGAGCTCTTTGGACTCGCAGCGACCTCTTCTTGCGCTCCTGGCCCCTCTGCACCTGCAAGCCCGTAGAGGCACAAGATATACGGTAAGCATAAATGTACTCTTTGTTAAGCTACAGGCTAAACAAAGGCTGCCCGATGCGTTTGAAGACATTAAATTTTGACACAACACAGCCGTTGAAATGGGAACGATTCAATCTATACTCTCTGTTTGTGCGGCGACTCACAATTCGACCTGACGAATACCAATATGCGGAGACTATTGTATCGACATTAGCATTGTGGCGCGTGTCGTCCTCGCTCCTTCCGAACCTCCAGGAGCTGATAGTGAAGAGTGGAAGGGGAGGGACATACAACTACCCATTCGATTTTGCATCACTATTCTTGAGTGAAAGCCTCAAAGCTCTGCGGATCAGTTTCAAGAAGGACGAGGAGAACGTCCAGTTTGAAGAATCCGACATTCAATCACTCGCTGCCTTCACTGACGCATTACCCAAACGCTGCCATGCTTTACGAACGATATGCTTTTGCGTCGAGGATGGGCGGGAAAGATGCGCTATTTACCTCAGCAATGCTTATTTTGCATGGTTGAAAGGGAGACTGTCAGATTTACTCTTGTCCCTGAACAGTCTGGAGACCATCATATTGTGCCCGAAGTTCATGGACCCAGAACTATTGCTTGCCATATCCAGCTTACGAAGTGTGAGGTGCATGAAGCTATGTTGCACCCAGCACTACCTATGCGAGACACCGGAGGCTTCTGGAGCTTCAAGACGTAGCTTCAAAAAGCTTGAAAATAATGGAACCGGTCTTGCTTCACTCGAAGAGCTCACACTATCCTCCGATTTCTCCATCGCTACAGAGTTTTTAACGGCATTCACGTTACCACACTGGCATTTGACATCCCTTGCAATTAAATCACAGCATATTGTAGAACAGTTGGACTGTCTACAGAGCTTGGTCTTGACGATAGGACAGAATTTCCCTCGTCTCCGGCACCTCGATCTCGTAGGACTGAAGTTAAATGACTCTGCCTCCGCCGGTGCAGACAAAGAACCCTATTTAGATTTGGGCACGTTCCGACCGCTCTCTCTCTTGGTCAACCTTAGGAATTTATCCATCAGAATTCCGCATCAGACACGTTTGTCCTTACACGAGTTCGAACATCTCGTCAGTCATTGGCCGCTACTCGAGGAGCTGCGTCTAGACTCAGACTTTCAAGGACCGTATCTGACGCCGCATGTATTGCAATCGCTTGCGCAATACTGCCCAAGTCTTCGCATATTAATCATGAGTGTCGACTGGGATAAACTTGATTACAATGCACAGATGGGTGTGGACATGATCTCCGACATAAGGCACGGGTTTATGAACTTAAACAGAGTGGACTTCAGCCTGTCTCCAGTCAAAGAAAGCCAATCGGCGTCAATTGTTGTTTTCCTCGTTGATCTGTCTATTTCAAGCTCCGCTATCCAGATACCTGGCGTGATTGGAGAACCGTGGAATGCGTATCGGTATACAGAACCTTACACGACATGGATGGAAATCAAGAAGCTCATGACTATTGCGGTTCATTACAGAAATCAAAATAGGTGCTTGCGCGATGAGCTGTTGGCGGCAAAGGGTATTAAGGGTATTGATTATCGTTCCCTCGCAAGCTCTCCATCTAGAGTATAATGGCGATAGGATAGAATATATGTACTAGATTAGCTTCTTGTACTTTTCCGAGCACAGAATTGCAGATTAGCACTACGGATTGGACTCTGCATATGTACACTATATCATTGAGTTGCGACGACTGCATCCATTGCGGGAGGAAGACTCAGGGATGTGTATGCACTCACAAATACTCTACACTTCTCTAGAAGATTTCTGGTAACAAGTTCAAGACCAATGCATAGGGACAGTCAGACTTGCCAGTGACATTCAGCGGAGCACAGAAATCAACTAAGTATTGAAACTCCGCTTCAAGTTTAAGTTTAACGCGTTTAACGTCAAATTGAAGTGAACCCTGACTGAAGACGATGTCATCTCCTACAAGCTCGTTTCCTTCAGGGCACCAGGCTCGTAACCGCTCCTTTTACTCACTATATGGAAAAAGACGCGCTATCCATAGACGATATCTTAGAAAGAGTTCTTCTCTTCGCCGACAAGAGAAGTTTGGCTACCTGTTCCATTATCAGCAAACAATGGTCGCCTCTTGCCAACCGGGTCCTTTGGACTTCATTGGACTCACAACGACCTCTCCTTGAACTCTTGGCACCGCTAAGAATGGAATTGGCATATGACTATGACGAAGAAGAGGTGAGCTATCATATACTTCCTAATCAACGCATCTTAAGCTCATACTGAATCACATTAATGTTTTAGACGTACAAAGCTTTAGGTTTTGATAAGACGCAATCCGTAAAGTGGGAACGTTTCAATTTGTACGCACCGTTTGTGAAACGTCTCAATATTCAGCCTTTTCGATACCACTACCGCGATTCAGTTATCACAACCGTTGCCCTATGGCGTAAAACATTCTCACTCCTTCCTAACCTCGAAGAGTTGGTGGTACATTGCCGAAAGAACGCTATATTTGGCAGCTACCCATTGGATTTTGCATCACTCTTCCTGAGTACAAGTCTCAAAGAAGTGCATGTCATATCCGACAAAATCGACGACATTGAGCGTATATCTTCTGTCCTCAACTCGGGCATTCGGTCCTTCGATGCCCTCCTGGATGCAATACCTACACGATCTCCAGATCTACGGACAATAAGCCTTTGGGCAGGCAACAGAGAGGCGAAATTGTGCGCTGTCGATCATCGCAACAACAAATCTGCATGGATAATAAGCAGCTTGGCGAAGCTTCTGCCGTCCCTGCATAAATTGGAGAAAATCATCCTTTGCCCTGGGTTCATTCGACCACATCTTCTACGTGCTCTATCTGAGCTACAGAATATAAAGTGCATGCAACTACAGTGCGACAGTCATTCCATATGCAACCCAACTGAAGACCCAGGAATTCAACGAGTCAGATATACGGACTTCGGAAGCGATCAGTGCTCCATTAACTACCTCGAGAAACTTCTTCTCGCCGCAAGCTTTCGCGTAGCCTCCGAAATTCTATGGGCTTTGGAACCACAAAATCTGACGTATCTTGATATTAAGGTGCACAAAATAGAGCCAGACTCCAACAGTCACCTTTCGCAATTGATCTCGCAATTAAATTTATCCCCTCTGCTCGTGGAGCTGCATTTAGAGGTCCAAGGACCGAAAGAGCGGTTGCCTGGCTGCTTGCTGGGATCGAAGACATTCCTGCAGCTCTCCACCCTTACCCAGATCAGGTCCCTCTCATTTCATTATCCATATCAGATACGATTGTCTCAAAGCGACTTCGAACAACTCGTCAGCCATTGGCCACTGCTCGAGGAGCTGCACCTGATCACGGGGCTACCGAAGGAAAAGCCGTATCTATCACCACATGTCTTGGCTTTGCTTGCACAACATTGCCCACATCTTTGCAAGTTGACAATCAGCATCAACTGGGACAAAATTGACGTCCAGATGGATGAAGGCATGTTCTTAATCCCGGAGGTCGGCTTGAGGCACAAATTTACGAGTTTGGACACTGTGGATTTCGGAGTATCGCCTGTGGAAGAATGCGAAACAGCAGCAATCGCTGTTCTGCTGGTGGACCTAGCGATAAAGGGTGTGTCTATCAAATTGCCTGGTTTATTTGCGGGTAAGGAGCCCCAGAGTGTAGAAGAAAGCCGAGAAAGAGAGGAACACCTCGCTACGTGGAAGGAGATCAAGAAGCTCATGACAATCGCTACTCATTACAGACGGCAGGTCAATCGCTTGCAAAAACGTGTCGAGACGCTGGAAGCTAGTGACACGTACAGTCTCAACTCTCGCCCTCAGTCTCATCGTTCGGATTCGCCATCTTTCGAGGGGTAAGATACAACTAAATACTTCCATCACTGTATGTTATCTTCACTTGGATTAGTACCATGATTAGCAATTACTGTTAATGTGATAAATCTTGAGAAGTTAGCTTCGGGTCTGTATGGCGACTTATAACTCCAACTCAAGTACCCGCATGTATTTAAGTGTGGTGCGGACATCCTTCATCAACGACTACAATTTGCCAGGCCCGATGGATAGAAGTCCCCTAGCCTTAAAATGAAGTTAGTGATGGAGCCAGAGCATAGTAATCAGCTACTAATACTACATAGTAGTATTTAAACTCCGCTTCAATTTTAAAGTCAACTTGACACTGCCAGTGACCGAACTAAGCGTTTGTGTACTTCAGTGCCATCAGGCTCCGAGTCGTAACTGCTCATTTTACTCAAATAGCTTTTCGAAATGGGAAACGATGCGTTATCCATAGGGGAAATACTGGAAAGAATTATACTCTTTGCCGACAAGGAAAGCTTGGTTTCCTGCTCCATCATCAACAAACAATGGATGCCTTTTGCAAATCGGATCCTCTGGACTTCATTGGATTCACAACTACCCCTACTTGAACTCTTAGCACCATTGGTGACTCGTAATACATACGAAGCAACAAATTGGGTGAGGTATCATATACTCCATACATATTGAATTGAGTACTAACAATGCTTTAGGGTAATGCCTATGAGTTGGATACGTTGACTTTCGATCCGACAAGGCACATATCTTGGGAGCGCTTCAATTTATACGCTCCCTACGTGAAACAGCTCACGATCCAGTCCGATCAGTATCCAAAATATGATGAATCTGTGGTTTCAACCATTGCATTGTGGCGTGAATCGTCCTCGCTCCTGCCCAATCTTGAAGAACTGATAGTTCATTGCGGAGGGCCCTATAAAACCTTCAACTATCCATTTGATTTTGCCGCACTTTTCTTGAGCCGTGATCTCAAAATATTGCAAGTCAAGTTTGACAAAATCGGATCGATTGATACAATATCATCCCTCCGAAAGTCTGGAACTATTACATTTGATGCATTTCTCAATGCAATACCCTATCGTTCCCCAAGCCTACGGACAATGAGTCTCCTAATGACGGATGGAAAGGAAGGACTTTGCACAGTTGAGCAGGGAGACAGCCATACTTCTTGGATCATGTCAGGCTTGGAGAAAGTATTGCCTTCCCTGCGTCATTTGGAGACAATCATCATTTGCCCTATGCTCATGCAACCAGGGTTACTATCTGCAATATCCAGCCTGAATCACATACAGTGCATGGAGCTACAATGCGACAAACACTCACTACGCGGGCGTAGCTTCAAGGATTTAGCCTCCTCTCCATCTAGCCTGACTTCCCTTGACGAACTCTTCATATCCTCGAATTTTTCTGTCACTACACATTTCCTCATGGCGTTCACGTCGCCATATCTGACATCCCTCACAATCAAATCTCAACAAATCATGAAAACAGGTTGTTTTCTGACTTTGACATCGACGATTGGGAAGAACTTCCCTCTTCTCTCGCACCTACATTTAGAAGGACCAAGACTTGGTGACCCGGATCTAATGGAAAGTGGACAGTTCTGCCTTATAGACTTGGGTACATTCAAACCACTCTCTCTTTTGAATCAATTGAGGATCTTCTCTCTCGATTTTCCACATCAAATACATTTGTCCGTTCACGAGTTTGAGAACATCGTTAGTTGCTGGCCACTGATCGAGGAGCTTCACATAGTCCCGACTCCTGGAGACACACCATATCTAATGCCGCATGTTCTGCGCGTGTTTGCACAACACAGCCTAAATCTTCGCAAATTGACTATCGGGGTCAATTGGGACGAATTCGATGCTCAGATAGATGCAGACATGTTTTCTGCGTCGGTGACCGACATACTGCACAAGCCCATGCGCTTGGATAGTTTGGATTTCGGGCTGTCGCCTGTGGAAGAAACGCAGTCCGCGGCAATTGCTGTTTATCTGGTAGACTTGTCGATATCAAGTTCAGTCATACAGCTGCCTGGCGAAGACGGAACAGCAGGAGATGCACTTCGTACGGTTTGGAAAGACATCAAGAAGCTCATGACTATTGCAGGTCATTATAGGCGACAAATTAGGTGCTTGCGTAATGAATTGTTGCAGGTAAAGGGGATTGAAAGTCTTGACTCCCGTTCTCATTCAACCTCACCATCTCTTGAACATATGTAGTAGGATAAATGTCAATATCGGTGTCAATCTATATGCCTGGGTTACGTTGTTGTATATGTGGTAATTCAGGTCCTTTTCATTCAACTATCCACATCACATACAACTGTCTATGAAGGACTTCGAAATTCTCGTCAAGTATTGGCTACTGCTTGAGGAGTTACATCTGATCGTGGAGCTACCTAACACCACATTCTTGGCTTTGCTCGCCCAGCACTGCCCATATCTTCGCAAGTTGACAACCGGCGTCGACTAGGACAAAATTGAAGTTCAGATGGATGAAGATATGTTCTTGATCCCGGAGACCGACTTGAAATGCAAGTTTACGAATTTGGATAATGTGGATTATGGATTATCGCTTGTAAGCTTGTAAAAGACAGTCATACAGCAGTAATTTCCGTTCTGCTAGTGGACCTTGCTTTTTCCCTTGGATGTTGTAAGTTATAGTTTTGTTTTCTGCTTTAACCTTCTGTGTCTTGATGTAATAATTTTGTTTTGAGTAAGAATTTAAAGCATTTTATACTCACATAAATTGGGCTTGAATTCACTTGCAAGAAAACGACGATAAGCCATAAATAGGTTGTGTTCTTAGGCAGTATCATTGTCTTTTCTGCTTCATCTGTATACAGCTCACATTTATCACAAATGAGTAAATCTTCGAATGAGGACGTCATTGTCAGTCGTGACACTGTAGCAGATGAATATTCACACTTACAATGATACGATCGTCGCAAAGTTTAGACGTCGTACATTTTCCTCGCGTTCTCCCGTGCCTCCGTCATGATGCGATTGCTATCGTAATCAGCTCCCGCCTCTCTCGCAACGCCAGCGACAAAATCAGCGGTCCACGGCAGCATCGCTGTGTGGGACAGAGGAAGGCGCGATCCGCTCTTCCCTAAGGGCGGGATGGATTTATAGATGTTGCCTGGTACCATGAAAGGTGCATCTGTCTCCAAAACGATACGAAGAGGGGAAGACCCAGATTCCACAAGATGTTTTATAACAGCGGATGTGTTGAGGTTCGTGGTGTACGTGATAACGCCGGTGATACCGATGAAGAGGTTTGGGAAATGGTCTAAGAGCCTCTTAGCGAAGTCGGGAGAGTCGGTGAAACAGTGTATATGGATCTTATAGTCTTTCGGAACTTCTTCTTTCAGTATTCGTTCCGTGTCGTCTTCTGCTTCACGCGTATGGATAGTTAGAGGTTTGCCAAGTCGTATAGCATGTCGAAGTTGTCGGGCGAAGACCTCCCGCTGGATTTCGCGAGGGGACAAGTCATAGTGATAGTCGAGCCCGATCTCACCCCAGCCAACGTTCCGCGGGTGTTTCATCGCTTCTAGGCTTTGTATTGAGTCAATGTATATACCAGAGTGATGAACGGTGTGAACTTACATTTCTGCTTCAACATCGTCATTATAATCCTTAGCTTCATGCCTAATGATCGATCATTCATTAATGCGAGAACAAGTGCATAGTTCTGTATCTTTGGGATGGCTTACGGATGCACGCCTTTATTTACTTGGTCAGATTGAGTGAAACAAAAGAGTCTGGTATAACATACCCATGACGAACCAGTACTCGATGTCATTCCATTTCTCTTTCCTAGATTCCGGCGAGATGGCAGAATCCGCCAATTCCTTCCATCGCGTCTTCACTGGAGCTTCGCAATACACATCGACCAATGCTTCCACATTTCGTCCTTTATACACTCCGCGAACGAAGTCATACACAGTTTCGTACGACGCGGATGGGTATTTGCTCGTGTAGGCTTCGAAAGTGGAGAGTAGATGCGTATGAGTATCGACGAGAGGTACAGTCGAAGCTTCCGTAGAGGACAGAAGCAAATGTGATTCGTCCGGTGCTGAGGACCTCTTCTTGTTATTCTTCCCCATTTTCCGATTTGTTTCTGGTTTATACGAAGAACAAAATCGCTTGTTCGGACGTTGAGTGGGGATACAGGCTGTAAGATAGAACTTTTCCTTCGTACTATGAAATAGATATCTCGCTCGACTAGGTGTGGCAAGCAGCTGGCAGGAAGAGAAATGTCTGAGCATGCAGATGCTTGAAAAATGTGGCCGCTCGATGAGCTCTGCCTAAAAGTGATTCAGTTGTGCCGCAATCTCACACACTCTTTCTAATCGACCGTGACAGCGCATTCACCGCATATTCCTCAGTCGTCTAGCTCACTCTTTCAAACTGCTGAGAGCTACTATCAACTGCGCCGTACTCAAGGGCGCATCAGCCTCTCGCCTTGGTTTCCTGCGCTGTAGGCACCCCCATGCAATTAGAGCTGGCCAGACTCTCCCGGGCGTGTACAGATATACAATTCGGAGGGGATTAGCATCCATAATGGCTGAAACGTTTATCGAGTATGTCATATCTAATGCTATCGTATTCTGAACTCTCATAAACGTAGGCTTATTCCTATCTCTAAGATTCTATCGCATACCCGATTCCTGGTGACACTTCGATCAGTGGAGGGAAACTACTGCTCTCTTTTACTCTTCCGGCTTGCATCTAGCACTCCTCATGATAATGTGGGGCACTCGGACTCCCAAGCCTTGGATGCGAGGCCGACATTTGATCAGTTGTATGTTATGGAGTCTGCCTGCCCACATCTAGGAGCAGATATGTCTCATGCCGACATCGAAGAGGCCGAAACAGGTCTTGTGGCAGTTTGCCCATGGCATCGGTGAGTTCTGACACCACGAATTAACGAAAAACTCCTGACATTTTAAGTGGTTCACAAGATATGACTTTGACATGCGTACAGGAAAGAGTGAAACAGGACTTAGGGCATGCACATACAAAGTTACCGTCCGGCAATCAGTTTCGAGCCAAGGCACGGAGTCCGTTTGGATAGAGCAGCCCGATGACGGGACGAATTGGAGGCTTGTTGAGTTTAGACCCGTCTCTGAAGGTTTGCGCAGCTGCTGTAGCCGCTTTTCAGTCAATCTAATCATTCTACTCTAGAATTTGCTGATCCTCCCCTGTTATTAAATCGAACGTCCTCTTCAGTGTTGGTGGGACAAGCAATCGATCTTATAACATTGAAGGAGGACATCGTACCTACGGAGAATCCTCCCAAAACTCTTATTCAATGGGCGGTCTTGATCCTCAACACTTCACATCCGCAGTTGAAGGTAAGAGCCTCGCAACACTTTGCGTATTGTCCTAATTGTCGGTTAAGGTTGAACGAACGCGGCATGCAGTCAATCTGTTTCGTTCTGGAAAACTAGCGTCTATTGGACGTAGCTCAGCGGCTCCGTCGCCCCCGGATGTGCCTCCGAGGGAAGATTGTATGAGATTCGTGGATCCTGGGCACGCTGCAAAACGGAAAGGGAGACCCGCAATGTTGCATGCACTAGCAAATATCGAACAATGGGCGTAAGTTGTGAAACTTATACAGCACCGGTTAAATATACTGATGACATATCCATCTCACATTCAGAATTGATCTCGCGTAGGTATTCACTCGCATCACAAGTTATGTATGCGTTAATTTACAGCTCTTTAGCTGGGATGCGATTGCTCGCTTTGGTCCGACTAACTCGACCCTTCCTCACCAATTCTTCTCTGATTTCTCTAAGGTCGCCCTGGACGAGGCAAAGCACTTTTCCCTCCTCCTTTCTCGCCTCAATGAACTCGGAACTCCCTATGGGTCACTGCCTATTCACGCAGCGCTCTGGGAGTCCGCAACGACCACTGCGCACTCCCTTCGCTCGCGCCTCGCGATCGTCCACCTCGTGCATGAAGCGAGGGGACTCGACGTCAATCCCTCAACGATCGCGAAGTTCCGGCGGCAAGGTGACGAGGACAGCGTGCGCGCGCTGGAGATTATCCATGCAGACGAGGTTACGCATGTCACTGCAGGACACCGCTGGTTCACTTTCGTTTGCAGGGAGCAAGGTGTTGACCCCGTCGCTACGTTCCGTGAAGAGGTGCGAAACCACTTCTCTGGAAAGCTGAAGGGGCCGTTCAATGTGGATGATAGAGAGCGGGCTGGATTGACAAGAGATTTCTACGAAGATCTTGCCGGTGAAATGAAAAGACCAACCTCGCCCAAACCCTCAGCACAACAATCTGATAATAGTAGTGACGCACAAGTGCCTGTAAAGTATGACAGCTGAGAGGGATAGTAATCATTTGAGAATCAAATGTATTCCGACCTCCACATCCTTAACATGATCTATGGCCGGGCGGAGTACATACAGTAGCATATGCTGTGAACATTCCATGATATAGTAATTGATTGTTGTGAGACTATTACAGACATTTTACATATCTTGTACACATGCAGACTATATATCCTTTAAATGTACACTGGTAATGTCGGGTTCAAGACCGACCAGTCCCTGTTGTTGATGAAGTCGTCCTGGTCGATGAGGAAGTCCTGCACGCAGAGATAAGATCAGTAATGCAAGAGAGAAAGATCGAAATAGGTCGTACTAAAGGACATTCAACCACGGAACCCCTGACTTCTGACAAGCGCTGCTTGACTCTGTCCAAGGGCACCCCTGGGACAACGTGACCAGTCTTCACTTTCGGTACATAGTTCTGATAGTTTCGCAAACATTAGCCACAAACCTGCAAGCCTACTTGCGTGGTAGCATACCTGATAACCTTTCCAGTCCCTTACGAGGTTGGATGGCACGGGCCGGAAGAGCTCTGTAAATATCTCCCTGTTCTTCCGAGCTGTGTTGTCCAGAAGGTCGACAGTCGCGTCCGACAGAGGGTCCGCGACGCGGAAATCCTCGTCGGTTTGCGTATCGTCTTCGTTGGGTATCGGGGCGGGGTGCATGAATGAGGTGACTTGTTCGTTCCGGCTATCACATATTTGCGGTGGAATCAACCCGAGGTGCTCTGAAGACGTATGGGAAGGGCATGTGTAAGTAAGTTGAGCAATTTTACTACTGGTTGTAGTCAACATGTCGGTCACACCTTTGTAGAGCTGCCTCCTTAGCGTAGCCGCAAATCGAGACGCCATATACTTGTTTCCGTTCATGGTTGTCTCGATCATATCGTCGTCTTCGACTATGAGAGCAATCTCGGAATCTCCGTCACCCTAAAGCTGTGTTAGAGAATAAAATAATATCAGGAGACGCTTCCAGAAGTTACCTTCTGGCTTCTGTCATTTATATTCGCAGAGCCCATCTGCCAGAAGTCATTAGCGGACGAGAGGTGTTGCGGATGATATCAAACTTACAATGACCCTCCTATCGTCGACAATCATGACCTTTGAGTGAATGTAAAGGAGCTCCGAGACGTAACTATGCCGCACTGAGCAAGATTATGACTTAAAAGAACACAATAAGTCACTTACGAGTTCAGTTCTTCCTCCTCTGTGCCTAGCCACTTCTCGTCCCAGAGGCTCGTCCTGTCTTGTAAAGCGTGTTGTGAGACAGTGTCCGCAACATCTTCATCCCCCCTTATGGCATCTGCACCATGTTCGAATCGTTCGATGATTTGGCGTGCCTCCTCTGCGCTCTGCGGTAACGGCACCTCCTGGGATTTCACCTTCGTGTCGCCTGAAACAGCAGCATCGCCCGTGGACTCTTCGACGCCCTTGATCGAAACCGTCTTCTGAAACTCGCCACCCTCGATGGGGACGCCAACCCATTGTTTGGCCAACGCCACCTGCGCTTCGCCGAACTTAACACCACTGTTCTCCTCCATCTTCGCGATAAAAGATTCTAATTATGTCAGCGCGTAAGTTATCGTTCTCAGATGAAAAACAAAATGTGTGCGCATTATACTCACTCAGAGGTGCATTAATGCGATCATATGCCCGAAGGTGGTAGAACTTAATATATACGGTCCTGTAATATTTTTATGACTTCGCTGCCAGAAATCAAAACAGAAGGTTTGCTCACGGGTCAAATCCAGCCTGTCGGATCTCTTCATAGATGCTGTGGCCTCCGCGGTTCATTGTACGATACTGGGCTGCCATAATCGTCTTGATAGCGGTCTGGTCGCTGATATTGCCAGCGAAGCCAGGCACCTCAGGAATAACGACAACGACCTTGAACTTTTGACCATCCCGGGCTGCCATGAGGATACGGTCGACAAGGGCCTTTGCGATCTTGTTCTTGACTGGACCAGAGTCCTGCGTTGTGGAGATACTGTAAGGCCATTAGAGCTTAGTTCGCGGTTCACAAGTATTTAGCGCACAAGAATTGGTTCTCTTGAATAATGTTCGGGATCAAAGTTAGTATCGAATGATAAAGCCAATTATCTCGTCGCCAACTAACCTATATAGATGTAATGGTTCGCCTCCATAATCAATTGTATATCTGCAGAAGGTTAAATGATTAGTATCATCCATTTCATGAGGCGACGAGATGACAATTTACTCACAGGCGTTCTGGACACTATGTTCGGTGAGGACACCATGACTCCAGTCGGAGACGCTGCGCACGGCTTGCACGCGACATGAGCCCTGGGGTTTTGGAGGATATTGCTCCGCCTCGTTGTCGTCTCCTTCAGGGAGATGGAAGCGCTCCTTAAATTTGCGACCCATGCGATGCCATGCTTCTCGATGCGGGTGGCCTGAGGATGCGATCCGGATTAGAGAACTTTGCCATGTAAAAAGTGCAGCTTAATTACTTACGAACAACAGGCTCGTTGGGGGCGTAGTCTACATTGTGCGGTAAGGCTAACCAGTCATAACGGCTGAAAGTGTGAAACATGAGAATAGCGGTTACGTTGGTAAGTATGGTCGTACCTATCACTCCTGTACTAAAGAATTATAAGTTTTTCCCCTTTTCTTATGTGTAAAAGAAGGGTTTACCTTTCGCTTCTTAACTTCATTCCACCTCTCAACAAAATGCTGAGCAACATCGAGTACGACTTCGCCAGTTAAAGTCATATGTACCTACCCGCAATCTTCAATATTAAAGCCCGTGAACGACGTAATTACGCACATCATGCCACGGCATCCGAGCGCTCTCCAGAATGCTTAACGCATTGCTTGCGAAGCTGTCGACATGCTGGAAGTCCATAATCCTCGAGTTGTTATAGTCCTGACCAGGGAAAAGAGTCTTTGAAAAGTCCGTCGGATGCACGTCAGCAAGCGGGTGCGAATGCGTATCCCATCGCCCAAAGCATAGGTCGAGTCCACCGATGCATGCGAAGTGATTATCTACAACAACCACCTTCTCGTGATGCGACCAGAATTCAGTTGTATCTATTAAAGAATAAGTCGGTGGATTGAGTGTAGGATAGTTTGAGCTGACCTTGTGCTCCTATATGGTCAGGATGGCGCATGCAAGCAACGTTCGGGTGAAGGGCTTCTAGGTTGACCTAGACAGTGATAACCTGAGGGACATTCACGAATATTTCTCAAGTTCTTACTGACCTTGGTATGATGAGAGCTCATTGACATAGTTTGTGTCACCTGTTGCAATGAGTGTTGAGCACAACCAATTCGTACACCCACATACCTCTTTGTAAACGATAACATAGACTTTAACACCTTCTTCGGCTTTACGCTGCAGCAATCTGTCAAGACGCCATTCTTCGTTATATGCTGGGGGTCGGCGAAGGTATAGCTCTGGTGTTAACCACCAATCCTATGATCCAGAGATTAGAGGACAAACAAACATAGGCTGAGGGAAAGCTCGCACGAGGATAAAGATACACTCCTTTGCGCTGTCAAGGATTTCGGACAATGCATACATGTAGTCATGACCGTCAACATGCCTGTGGCGAGCAGGTGTTAGCAGGATCCCTTCGCATTCCATATATAAGGCTTTGCTTGGCACACCATTTGACCGAGCACTGCGAGCGCTGTCCCGCAAAGCTATCGAAACGATGCGAAGCTCGGATTTCTGCACGAACTTTGTCGTCTAGCTTCTCCTGAGGATCGTCATGACGGTCTAAAGATGTGCCATACGCAGTTCAGTCCTTTTCTTAGACTGTTGGCAACTAAAACGTACGGTTCGGGTTGATCAAGCCTGAGAAGCACGGGCATCAGCTTCGAGTCTCCTGAGCCATAAACCGGCGCACCTTTGAGTGTATCTCCCGTGCGCTGGACACCTTCTTGGGCTTTGTCAAGAGCTTTATCGAGTAAGCCATCGCCCTTCTCTCTGAGTTTGTTGAAAAAGGACGACATGATGCCAACAAAGATAGTAGGAAGGAGAAAGAGATGATTGTACCCTCGTCCCTCGTTACTGAGGATATGCACTGCACTCGCCAAGATGGCACTAAATTTAACTTTCAGATCGGCCGCCGAAACAGCCGCAGCGCGAGCCCGGCTGCAGTGTCACGGTAGACTGAGTGACAACTTGAACCTGCGTGACTGTGACTTCAAGTGTGCTTTGAAGGCCGCGACTCCCGGGCCGACTCCTCCTGGACTCCCGTCTACAGTATCTCAGAAAACAAAAGAATGCTAAGCTCTGCTCTTCGATTGAAAACTCCGTCTGCTTTGATACTTAGACGTGTATCATTCTACGAGGAAATTATTGGGACTTTGATGGAATCTTGCACTAGCTAGCCACTTGTCCGAATGAGAATTCGACATTAAATCATAAGCCAAAACCTTGCCAGCCACTTCCCCGATGCCCCCGCTAGGCACTAACCAGAACAATATCTCTGTATACGATGGACATCTCTGTATACGATGGACATCGCTGTCTACCTGGACATATCTTGCCAAGTACGAATCATGCATATTGGCTACGGACATGAAGCAGACGCGAAACGCATCGCGCGTACAAGCAGCTTGTACAGCGGAACGATGCCTCAAGCTTCAAACCAAAGTGCCAGCCCTCGAATTCAGCTAACGCAAATTATTTGCAAGGTCAGCCACCTCCCTCCTTGGTATATAACTCGTACCTTTTCGATAGAACGGGTCTCCATCGAATTCCCTCCTTGACTTCCTTCCACCACCCCATAGTCACTTCCTTCTCCCTTCCACTCCTTTGCCACCACACTCATTTAGCACTACGCTCCTTACCTTTCATCTCTCTTGGAGAAGGACGACCATATGGACATGGAAGATGAAGTCATGGACTTCCCCGAGGCGTTCACTTCACTACCCTCGAGGATTCGACACCTCGCTCCTCTTGATTGAGGACCGCGCTTCAAGTGTCTCGCACATCTCAGACACGAAGCGCACTTGAGCGGCACCATCTGGGCTGCCAAAAAACAGGCCGTCGCTGACAGGACATTTTTCATCCGCCAGCAAGGTCGACGAGATACACCTCGCAGACACCAGTCTCGAGACGCAGATAGTTGTCGGGCGCGCTGCGATCACCTGGAGAGCCGGTAACCCTCCTACAGCGCGCCTGACAAGGACCAAACCGAAGATGGATCCCAGAACGATGGGATGGCAAGTATTTTCGCGGGAACCGACGCCATTGGAGAACTCTATTCGTCCGATGGGAAGTCATCCGAAGGACACCCCTTGTGTCAGAGATATTACCGGCTGCCGAGTTGAGGCTTGTTCTAGCCAAGGCTCGGAATGCTTGGAGACCGGGTAATCTGACATGGTATGTGCTACTTTTCTCACTTTTTTGCATTTGCTCACGGTACTTTCAAGAAACTTCGCAACGACATACTCATCCGCTGTCTTCAGCTCGCCAATCACTCCAACTTCCGCCTACTTCGCCCATCGCTTTCTAGTAATTCAGG
This sequence comes from Trichaptum abietinum, assembly GCA_910574555.1. Classification (NCBI taxonomy): domain Eukaryota; kingdom Fungi; phylum Basidiomycota; class Agaricomycetes; order Hymenochaetales; family Trichaptaceae; genus Trichaptum; species Trichaptum abietinum. Next base: position 1,621,129 of record CAJTBE010000011.1, on the reverse strand, counting down.
CTCTCGGCATCGTCACTATCCAACTCGAGTGATGTTTGCTTGCCACTATCTCTCATTCGACCTTCGACCATTCAGAAGAACTCCCGTTCCTCGACACCTGTTTTCGCTGTTCGTGCCACCAGAACAGTGACAAAACCAGCCCAGTCATTGCTATTCAAGCACCCCGACCGACAGTCCGCTATACTCTTGTATAGGTTTCGCTACACCTGTTCGTCGATTGATTCGCCTCCTTCGACGCGCATGCACGAAACCGATGCACCCGGACTCACCCTTCCCATTATCGATCATTCCGCCTCTTCCTCCGCCGCGCAATCGTCTACTCTGTCACGCGGAAAGCAGAGGCCATACCCAGAGTTGGCATAGTCTACTCGACATTGCCAGTATAGCAGAGGCTTTTCCTAAAATCGTAGGCACCTTTGTTCTCCGATCTTGGATGAGAAACTGAACTTCAGTGCTAGTATACGCCTCGGGTCCATTAGCTTGGACGGCAGTCCCCTTCCGAAAACGTCAGTGGTTCCTCCTTTTATTCATGAAATATATAGTCTTACCCTCAGACGCAGTGTAGGAAGTTGCCACCCACATATCCACAACCCTGGGTTCAATCTCTTAAACGGCAGACCACTTCTGAAAACGTGAGCACTTCCTCGTTATATACTTGATATCCTCCTTACCCTCAGTCTTAGTGTAGGAAGTTGCCATTAGTCAACTACGACTTTGGAGCCGTTCACATGGTCTCCAGCGGTGCAGTTACCGACGCACCCGAGGTTGCGCCCACTTAGCAATCTCCTCCATTCATCCGCTACCGCTGCGACAGTTCCTCTTTCTGTTGATATTCGCCTGTCAATAACTACGAGGACAGTAGCATGCGGTTTGTCGGGCTGGAGCCAAACACCCCACCAATTGTCATTGGGACACAAACGCACTCTAGTGCACCCAGTAATGTCGTTGTGCTCAAGTCCCGCTGCACGACGCCCGTTACGCGCTTCCTCTCCCCAGAACTGTAAGTCCACCTTTCGCTTATTGTATGCTGACGTGCTAACTCCTCGCAACAGTGGGAAGGGGTCTATTCCAGCAGTGAAACAAGTCTTGGAACACCGAAGAAGTCATCAAGAGTAGAATCACTCCGTCCTGAGGTCTCAAGAGTCTCGAGTCTAACAAACTGAGTTCGGATCAAGCACAGCGGCGACCAGTCATTCGACCCTCCCAACCAACCCGCGTATCGCGCTCGTTCTCGGATGATAGTCACAAAGCGGGAGCCCTCTGGCGATGTGGAGCCTTGTGAACAGTAGGGTGATGGATTTATCATCCTGCTGGAGGGAATTACCTGGCCAGGTTCCCTCATGCATCAGATTTGGCCAGATCTGGTGCCGCAAGGCTTCCTTCCCATACGGCGAACTGGGTCCTAGCCAGGCTCAGTTTCGTCCTCGTCAGGAAGGGCTCTCCTGTCCGTCAACGCGAAAGGGTCACCCGCACCGCGCACAAGTTCTCGCGCCCGCGATCCAGCTCCGCTTGCCCAACGACTCTTCCCAAGACTGCAATCAAGACCATCACTCCTGGACATTCTGCTCATTTGACTTCTCTGGTGTTTCCTAGTTCTCTAGGACAATCTACTCTGCTCATCTGGGGATAGCTGATGCTCATGCATGCTCACACTGGAAAGCATCCTGGACCGACAACTGTTCTGAGTCGATCCTTTTCTCGTTCTTCTCGGTCTTCTCTCGCCTCTTATACCCCGGTTTTCTCTCCTCTCGTCTCCTCCTTTCTCACTCGTACTGGGCGATGCTCGAACTTCAAGGAGTCTCGTGAGCTACCTCGCAGAACTACCGAAGACCGGCTGGCAATCACTGCTTCGACCTACTAGAAGGAACTACATTTCGTCAGGGGCTGCCACTCGTAGGTAGAGTTGGTCTTCGTCACCTGTCGTTGTAAGTCAGCCTTCGCTTTCGGGCTTAGCACTTGACCATGCCAAACATTCGGAATTCTTGGTGACCTACGGGCCGTTCAACATCAGGACCATCTTCCATCTGACACAGATTCGCCTCTGTGACACGCTCTTTGGATGGGTCTTCTGGCAAACCATATTTATTTCCTATTTCTCTCAGTCTTTTCTCCTCTCATATACCCCGGTCTCTTTCTTTTCTCTCCTCTCGTCTCCTTCTTTCTCACTCCTGCTGGGCGATACTCGATACTCAAGGAGTCTCGAGAGCTGCCACACAGAACTACTGAAGACCGGCTGGCAAACACTGCTTCGACCTACTAGAAGGAACTACATTTTGTCAGGGACTGCCACTCGTAGGTAGAGTTGGTCTTCGTCACCTGTCATTGTAAGTCAGCCTTCGCTTTCGGGCTTAGCACTTGACCACGCCAAACATTCGGAATTCATGGTGGCTTGCGAGACCATTCGACATCAGGACCATCTTCCATCTGACACAGATTCGCCTCTGTGACACGCTCTTTGGATGGGTCTTCTGGCAAACCATATTTATTTCCTATTTCTCTCAGTCTTTTCTCCTCTCATATACCCCGGTCTCTTTCTTTTCTCTCCTCTCGTCTCCTTCTTTCTCACTCCTGCTGGGCGATACTCGATACTCAAGGAGTCTCGAGAGCTGCCACACAGAACTACTGAAGACCGGCTGGCAAACACTGCTTCGACCTACTAGAAGGAACTACGCTTCGTCAGGGACAGCCACTCTTGTAGGGAGAGTTGGTTCTCGTCACCTGTCGTTGTAAATCAGCCTTCGCTTTCGGGCTTAGCACTTTGACCACGCCAAAGACTCGGAATTATTGGTAGCCTGCGAGACCATTCGACATCAAGACCGTCTTCCATCTGACACTTTTGTCATGCTCTTTGGATGTGTCTACTGGCAAATTATTCTCGTGTTCGCTAGGGATCAATGCCGAGGACACTCGGGAAACATTCTCCTCCACTCCGCCCGCCGTTGATAAAGATTGTTTCGATCAGCGGCATTCACCTCCTCCCCGTTTTCCAACAGTCATCCAAGGTGTTTCTCGGGAACACACGACCCCTATTGTTGTGAGGATCTGCTCTTCGTTTGGGACAACCGCTTCTTGTAGGGAGAAACGGCCGGTCGTCCAGACTTCGTTGTACTTTTCCTTCCGCCAATGGTATTTGATCGTTTTACTTTTTTTCTTCTTTATCTTAGGCTCTATTCATTTTTGTACATACACACACTCTCTCCTTTGGGCTTCGACCTTTTTACTTATATATGGAAAATGGCATCGTAAATTTAAATACCGCTCCAAGTGTCCGACACGGAGCTAATTATTTATTCTACTGTAGTAAGCTGCTCTAAAGCTTTGAAGACTGGACCGGCCGGTTCACCGTGACCTGCCCTGAAGTCAATAATGCCTTAGTTAACCTTCCACCACAAGCAGTTGAAGTGAAGACTCCGTACAGTATGATCAGGTAAGATCTCACAGTACGAGATTCAACGTAAAAGCTGTACTGACTGCAAATTGCTAGTCTTTATTAGACAGTCGCAACGTGAAGCACTGAAGCGAGATGACTGTCATTATTGATGTTCAGTATAAGACGAAGTGTTCAATTTCATATATGAAGAACGGGTGTACGCCACTGCCGTCGTATCTGCGAGATTAAAGGCTTCGCTCTGTCTGGAGTGCTCCACGCCATCGATATCCACGAGGGGCCCGTCACAGCTTTATTTCTTTACAATCGCACTGGTGCCTTATGGCGCAACATGGTAGAAATCCGATCTCCATTGCTCCTATTTACACAGCCTCTATCAAGCATCGTGACACAATCCTCGCTTGGCGAGCTACGGCGTAATCTGATGTTTGCGCTAGACCCGCCCGCTATGATCTCACCGAAGTGCCCAGGCATATAAGGCTGGACGGGTTGTGAGGCTCAGTCAATCCCCCATACCTCACACATCAGCACTTCCTATACTTCAAAGATGGTGAACCCCGGTACCTACACGATCAAAAATGTTAAGGGCGGTACTGCCCTCGATCTCTCCGGAGGAGACAACAGGTCTATCATTGGCTTCAGCTTCCACGGCCAGGGCAATCAGCAGGTAGGTCACTCTTACAAGATCTGTAGCCAACAAGACCTGTTTTGACAATGATCTATGTAGTGGGAAGTCAGTGAACGGGACGGAAACAACGAGGTGACCATCAAGAGTGTTGCGACCGGCAAGTATCTGTCCATCGACCAACAGCCTTCAAACGGCATCCCTGTCATTGCGTCCGACAACGCGCAGAAATGGCGCATCGCGAACGACGAACACAATGGGAATGCATTCCGGTAAATGATGTTGCGGGCATATCGCCCTATGGATTAGTAGTACTTTCTAACACATTCATACTAGCGTTTACTACCCCGGAACAGAGTTCAACTTCGACCTCCAGGACCACGGAAATTCTACCCCTGGAACCCTCATACAGCTTTGGGAAAAGACACCTGGAAAGGGGCAGACCTGGTACTTCGAGTCCGGTATGTTGACGTTGTTTTATTACATCTCGTATGCTGACCATAGGCCATTTGCATTTCCCAAGTGTAATATTCTACGACTGAAACCTGCGAGGGGGCATTGTATTTTACCAAATGTAAACATCAGAGATTGTTGAAATGAATTACGGAATTCCAATATTGAAGTCCTTCTTTGGAGTGCTTCTGGTTATCAGTACCTATCTACGTCCTTCGCAATGACATATCATCGGACGCTCTGTCCGATGACTCAGACGAACACAGAATGGCATATTACACCGTTTAGGTGATGGTGCGTAGCTTACAAGTCTTTTGTTTCGCATATTGAAAAGAAACCAAATAGGATAGCTACACAGCTTAAAAGGATCAAACTAACAAGACCCGCAAAGTATCTGATGATTCTTATCCGCCCGTTTTCAGGCCTTTTAGAACGGCTTGACGAACAAGTAATCCTTCAGTCAATCGCCTTCGCCTGTAAGAAAACCCTCATACACTGGCAGGCGGTAGTATCGGGAGTCAGCGACGATATTTGACAAGTTCAACCATGAGGGTACCCGTCACAGCTTTATGTCTTTACATCGCACTAGGTAAAAATACGATCTCCATCGCTTCTATTCGGATGCGGTTCGACGGTGCATACAGCCTTCATCAAGCATCCTGACCATCGAGACACAATCCTCGCTTGGCGGCTACGACCTGGCGTAACTTATCTGATGCTCGTGCTAGACCCGCCCGCTATGATCTCACCGAAGTGCCCAGGCATATAAAGCTGTCTGGGTTGTGAGGCTCAATTAATCCCCCCTTACCTCACACTTCAACACTTCCTATACTTCAAAGATGGTGAGCCCCGGTATTCACATGATCAAAAATGTAAAGGGCGGTACTGCCATCGATCTCTCCGGGGAAGACAACAGATCTATCATCGGCCACCACGTGAAGGACGGCAGCGACCGAGGCAATCAGGAGGTAGGCCTCTCTTTCACGATCTCATGGTCGACAACAATTGTTTTGACAATGATCTGTGTAGTGGGAAGTCAGTGGACGGGACGAAAACGTCCAGGTGACCATCAAGAGTGTTTCGTCCGGCAAGTATTTGTCCATCGACCAACAGCCTGGAAACGGCGTTCCTATCATTGCGTCCGACAATGCTCAGAAATGGTTCATCATTAACGACGAACACAATGGGAATGCATTCCGGTAAATGATTCAGAGGGTACTATGGATTGGATCAGCAACACTTACTAACTCATTCGTAATAGTGTCTACTTCCCCGGAACAGAGTTCAACTTCGACCTCATGGACCACGGAAATCCTACCGATGGAACTCTCATACTGCTTTGGGAAAAGACTCTTGGAAAGGGGCAGACCTGGTACTTCGAATCCGGTATGTTGCCGTTGCTTATTACATCTCATACACTGACCATGCATTTCCCTAGTGTAATTATCTACTACTGAAACCTGCGAGGGGGCAGTGTAATTTACTAAATGTAAACATCTGAGATTGTTGAAATGAATTACGGAACACCAATATTAAAGTTATTCTTTGGAGTGCATCTGGTTATCAGTATTTATCTACGTCTTTCGCGAAGACATATTCCGATGACGAATACAGAATGGCATATTGCACCGCCTAGGTGACGGTGCGTAGCTTACAAGTCTTTTGTTTCGCAGTCTGGTAAAAGAATCCAAACAGGATAGCTACACAGGTTAAAGGATTAGCAAAGGATCTGATCCGCCCGTTTCCAGGCTTTTTAGCACGGCTTGACGAACAGCCAACAAGTAATCCTTCAGTCGATCGCCTTCACCTGCAAGGAAATCCTCATGCAGGCTGTATCGGGAGTCAGCGACGATGTCTGACAAGTTCAACCATGAGGGTACCCGTCACAGCTTTATTCCTTTACAATCGCACATGGTAGAATTCGATCTCCATTGCTCCTATTCGGATGCGGTACGACGGTGCATACAGCCTTTATCAAGTATCCTGACCATCGAGACACAATCCTCGCTTGGCGAGCTACGACCTGGCGTAATCTGATGTTCGCGCTAGACCTGATCTCACCGAAGTGCCCAGGCCCAGGCATATAAAGCTCCCCGGGTTGTGCGGCTCAAACAATCCCCCCATACCCCACAAAACAACACTTCCTATACTTCAAAGATGGTGAGCCCCGGTGTTTACATGATCAAAAATGTAAAGGGCGGTACTTTCCTCGATCTTTCCGGAGGAGACAGATCTATCATCGGCTACCACGAAAAGGGCAGCGACCGAGGCAATCAGATGGTAGGCCTCTCTTTCACGATCACATAGTCGACAACATTGTTTTGACAATGATCTGTGTAGTGGCGGGTCAGTGTACCGAACGACGGACACAACGAGGTGACCATCCAGAGTGTTGGGACCAACAAGTATCTGGACATCGAGCAGCCTGAGCCTGTAACCGGCATTCCCATCATTGCGTCCGCGACTTCGCGGTTATGGTCCATCGTGAAAGACGAACACAATGAGAATGCATTCCGGTAAGTTGAGAGTATGGATCAGCAGCACTCAGTAACACATTCGTAATAGCATTTACTACCCCGGAACAAAGCTCTACTTCGACCTCAAGCGCGGAAATCCCGCCGATGGAACTCCCATACAGCTTTGGGGAGGGCATTCTGGAAAGGAGCAGGCCTGGCTCTTCGTGAGCAGTATGTTGTCGTTGTATGATTACATTTCATATACTGACCATGGGCCATCTGCATTCTCCAAGTGTAAGTGTAATTATCTGCGACTGAGACCTACGAGGGGGCATTGTATTTTACCATATGTATATGTACATATGAAATTGCTTGAAATGAATTACGGATTATCAAGATTAGAGTTCTTGATACTTCTTTGGGGGTGCATCTGATGATCTGGTCATCGGTAATTATCTTCGCAATGAATTACCATCGGACGCTCTGTCAGATGACGAATACATAATGGCATGTTGCACCGTCTAGGTGACGTTGCGCAGCTTCGTGGTGCTATATGTCTTTTGTTTCGCAGTCTGGTATATACTGTATAAAGAGAGAAACCGAAGATAACTACATAGGTTAAAAGGATCAAACTAACAAGACCCGCAAAGGATCTGATCCGCCCGTTTCCAGGCTTTTTAGCACGGCTTGACGAACAGCCAACAAATAATCCTTCAGACGATCGCCTTCGCCTGCAAGGAAGTCCTCATACAGGCGGTATCGGGAGTCAGCGACGATATTTGACAAGTTCAGTGCATGTTTCAAGTTTCTAATAGTATGGGGAAGAAAGCAAGGGAGAGTAAGAAAAGGGCGGGTGAATAGACGGTTATTAGTCATGCTTACTCTGGTAGTTTGTCCCCTGAGCCGACTAGCAATGCGTGTATCCGGATGATAAGCTCTGGGATATATATCTGACGTATGCGTATCAGCGTGGCGTGTCGTTGATCATCTAAAAGAAGGTTAGAAGAGTACACGACGGTAGGCTTTAACAGTAACTCACGACTTTTGGCGGCCTCTTCCTCGTTCACTAGCCATTCCGTTGTCAACAACTCAACGATCTTCCCCCGAATTTCATCTATTAGTGATTTGTATCCCTTCACCCAGTCTTCTCTCGCCCCCTTCGTAGTACAACCACTTTCCGCTAGCTGATACTCTGTTATCCTTTCGAACAAATCCCAAATGGTGAAAAACTGGAGGTAGTGAAGGAACTCTCCACCATGCTCTCGATCAGTATCTTGTATCGACCGCAGAGATACGGGAAGAAGTGTAAGTAAGGTCTTCGCGGCTTGCACTCTTCCACAACCTAAGAAGTAGCGCAAGATTGCGTTTGCCTGCTCCAATGCTTCGCGGTACGTGTCTTCGATGAAGGTTGTCCACTCGATCGAGCGAATAAGATACCACTCCATGTCGGAGAGTTGTGCTTCGCGAGCTGTGACTGATGGTAACGCAATTTTCATACGAGGAAGAACCTAGAAAAAGAGAGAGCTGTTAGATAAAGGGAGATTTAGAAAATTACATATATACCTCAAATGCCTTCTCTACAGACTTTTCCGCCGTGGCCTGCGCGACACGCACAACGTCTAGACTATGTTCCTTAGCTCGAAGAAGGGCAACACGCCGCTCCTCTAGATCACTAGAGAGGTCCATGCCAGCGAGGAAAAGGGAATAGCGTTCTATGGCATTGTCGCCCAGAGCACTTGCGTACAGAGCAATATGTTCTCGCTGTCCTGCGTCCTAGAGATAGTGTTAAATTCTCCACCAAAGACAAATGGCTATCAGCTCACCTCAAGGACCTGTAGATAGACCTCAAGAATGACCTGCGTCGCTTCTGGTGGAACAGGTACATCGATAAGTTGCAGAAAGAGACATAGGTGGGCGAAGAAGCGAGTCAGTGTTGCGTAGCTGTCAATGACATTAATTAGTTTCATTAATGCAAATAGACTGCGTACTGACTTATTCTGCTCTGGATTGAATTCCCCGGACTCCAGGCCCGCGGCAAAATCAGCTATCAACTTGTCTGTCCGGTTCAATATGATATGTAGCTGTGAGACATGGAAAGGGTCTGTCGATGGGGGGCCATCTGTGACAGCGACATGCCCAATCGACTCTAATGTGTCTACTACTTCGCGTGCCCATTCCTCTTCAGAGTCCATCTCCATCTCCACTTCACCATCCTGGACATCATGTCCATTGGTGACACCAGCACGTTCGATGCGTCTGACAACATCAGCCCCGGCTTCCCAATACCCACCACCATAGGCGCGCATCAGCTCGCCAACCGCCTTTCCCTCGCAAACAATACAGACTTGAGCCCATAGATGGTCCTCCCAGGTGCGACATGCAGCTCGAAGAGCGACAGAAGTCGCAGGAGAGGGTGCAAGTGCAGCGTATAACGCTCGTTCAGGGGCAGAGAGTGCAGGCTGTTGGAGTTTAGTCGTATCTTCGACGGGTCAGTAGAGAGCAATCGACACACATTGAGGGCACCGCGCGTGCAGGTCGACTTCCACAGCTTTCGACGCTTGTTTCCAGACCACCCATCTGCAAAGTCGGGGTCCATATCTGTGGGCTCATCCTCTGCTACATGGGACAGTAACTTCCATTGAAACAGAAGAGACCCTCGAATACTCGCCGCTCGCCAAGGCCTCCGAGTTGTCCTGCAAAGTTCGACTGCATCATCCAACTTTCCAGCCCGAACATGAGCATACAAAGCTTGAGCAAGCGCCTTTTCGTAATTAGCGTCGTCAGCGGCCAGCACACGATCGTCTCTTTCAACAGCATCTGGGTCCAAATCCTTCACCAGCGTGTCCAGCTCCTTCTTGTTCCCCATCCTTTGGGCTTGCAACAGGCGTAGCCGTGTAAACTTCCAGTAGCCGTTCGTGGCCTCTGGCGCACGAGGAGCAGGCGCACTGTCGTGTAGCCATTCGCGGACAACGATGAGCTCATTTAGTAGTGGTGAGTGCTTTATGATAGAGTTAGCAAGGGTGGCAGTTGGTGTATATGGGTTCTCTTCAAGTAGTTCTCGGGCCGAAGGAGGAAGTTTCGGTTCAGTTTTGCGTAAAGACATGAGTGTTTGCAAGAGATCCCATGTATTGCTTTCAAGCCGAAGAAGGTCAACCACATCTGGAGAGCCATCGAGCATCTCATCTAGCCTGATGCAATGTCAGAAACGTTCAAGACCGTAGAAGCACCCAAAACCAACCTGCTCTTGCATATTCTGCTAAGATTTGGTGCAAACCCATTTTCCGGGTGCAGTAAAGCAGCCAAGTCTTCTCGGTTCTTATGGCATTTTGATAGCACTTCCGCCGCCTTGACGAAGAAGGACGTGTCGTTCATGAGTCGGACGTATAGTGGTGGTGGAAAAGACGCGCTCTCTATGAACGCGTGCCGCGTGACGGTGGTGATGCGCGACCTTTACCATTTTACAACAATAACCTCCCGGGTTCTATGCTTAAAATGCAGAATCGCTGCTCTTGTCTGCAACTACTACCATGTCGAGGGTATTCAAGTCGACGAAGACAGATTCTTACCCGACAGCGACGTCGGAAGAGCAAGCCCAAGTAGAATATATTATTTCGCAGCATCGACCAACTGGCCAGAAAGATGAAGTCAAACCTCCTCTGCACAAAAACACGCATCTGCAATATCTTGTACGGAACTTTAGTCAAGGCTTTCCAGCTCGATTTGTGAGCCAGGACGCCAGCCAGCCGTGGTTGGCATTCTGGACTATCCAAAGCTTCTATCTGATCGGCGCAGCACTCGATCCAGTCAACAAACAAAGGTGTGTACTCTATTCCATCGCGTACGCGCAATATGTGATATATTCCTCTTTTTATTAGGTGCATTGATACAATTATGGCATGTCAGCACCCTAGCGGTGGATTCAGCGGTGGCCCAGGTCAATTCCCGCATTTGCTACCGACATATGCCGCCGTTTCTGCACTAGCGGTTGTTGGACAACCAGGTCCTGGTGGAGGATGGGATCAGATTGATAGGTGAGCGTCTTCGGAACTTCAGAGAACGCTTTAAACTGAAGATTAAAAGAAAGAAACTGTACGATTTCTTCCTATCGCTCAAACAGCCAGACGGGTCTTTCCTCGTAGCGCGAGATTCTGAAGTCGACGTTCGCGGGATATATTGTCTTCTTTGTGTCGCAATAATGCTCAACCTAGTGACACCAGATCTCATTTCTGGAACCGCGGGCTTTATCGCTAGCCTTCAGACTTACGAGGGTGGCTTTGCGAGTGCCAGTCATCCGTACTTTTCAGGCGCTCCCTCCCCCGAGACTCTCCTTGACAGCCCTCGTCCGGCGCTGGGAGAGGCACACGGTGGATATACTTATTGTGCGCTTGCGAGCTGGGTGTTGTTAAAGCCACTCTTGAATTTTGACACCACCCTGAAGAACCGCTCAGGCGAATTGGACATTGATCTAAAGAAATTGGCACGTTGGCTTGTCAACATGCAAGGTTCTGAGATCGAACTTGGTGGTTTCCGGGGGCGAACTAATAAGCTCGTGGATGCGTGTTACTCGTGGTGGGTCGCTGGATGCTTTCCGCTGCTCCGATCCCTTGGTGTAGGTGTCAATTCTGCACATCTACCCAATCCGTACGGACAGACACCTGCCGAAGAAGAGGACGAGCAGTGGGACGACGTCGATGGTGCCGTTTTCGACCTATAATTCTCTTGTCATCTTGCTGATCGTTCGCGGATAGACAACATCTTTAATCGTACCGCCTTACAAGAATACATACTTTATGCTGCTCAACATCCCTCGGGAGGACTGCGCGACAAACCCCCCAAGTGATTCGTACTATTTCTTCAATACATTCATTTTTCTAATGTCAGCTCAGGATCTCCGACGCCTATCATACCCTTTACTCGCTTGCTGGTATGTCTACAGCGCAACACATTGTAGTCCAGTCGAAAGAGATGATGGACAAACTTCAAAGTGAATGGCGGACACCGGAAGGCAAGTGTTAACAATCATTAGCATCCTCATAGTACTTGCTGAACTTTCAATACAGGCAATGCTACAGACGATGAGTTGCAGAAGATCGCATTCTTGGAGGCACGGGCATGGAAAGAAGATGAAGGTGCAACACTATACGTTAATGGCGCCGGTGACAGGCTGGTATGCATTCGACTTCGTTCTCCCCTCATATTACTTTCTTACAATGCTCATGTGCCAGAATGCAACTCATCCGATTTTCAATCTAACAATGACACACGTACGTGAAATATTGAATCATTTTTATAAACAAGAGTAGTTGTTCTGCGATGACATGTGGAATTATGTACAACAGCAAATGACAAGTGAAGGGATTAGGAGAGTATACAAATATGCAAATGATAAAATCCACGACTCAGTAGCAGATGCGTTTTTCCTCTCTGTGATTCTGTCTCCTTGTGTATAAATTTCAGTTGCTGCCGGTGCAACATGATGTATTTTCGTACAGGTGTCTGTGAGTTTCTTGTGTGTGTGCCGCGTACTAAACGTCGGAGTAGGCAGCGTAGTCGCCCGTGTTCTCGACACCTTTCCGTCAGCCATGCAAGGCTAGACGGTCTGAAGCAGTTGGAAATTAGTCGAGAGGAGTATTGATCAGTATGGATTTCCGAGCCAACTTGAAATGTATGTGACGGAGGTGCATGCACATTATTTAGTACTATCGATCGTAAAGCACTTGGTAACGATTCCTACTTTCATAGCTGAATCTGGTGAGCTGATCAGTGCCAAACTTACTGCCTTCAGCGACCTTATCCTCCGGGTTCTTGAGGGTTTCAAGTTAACTGACGGTATGTATACCTCGGCCGGGCCTACGATAACTTGCGTGGGAAAGTTGTGACCCCTCGACTCGGAGCTTCTCCTTTCATACTTTCTTAACTTCCTTCTTGCGCCAAATCCTCATAAGCATGCCATAGAGTCACTATTGGAGTGATAAATATCGTTCAACCTATCCTTATTCTTTTATATTGATTGTTAATAAGTTTGGCCAAAGTTTGGCCTCCATCTATACACAATGGTAGGTTATACGACTCTAGCTAGCATTACTCGCTAAACACCGTTATAGACTGTCTGTGGGGATTGCGGAGGCACGGTGATTGAATATGATGCAGCGGCAGGAAACGGATTCTGCGTCAAATGTGGGACCGTTATCGAGGAGAATACAATCGTCTCTGAAGTCACGTTTGGAGAGTCGTCGAACGGTGCCGCGATGGTCCAGGGTTCTTATGTCGGGCAAGGATCGAGTGAGTATCGAGAGCGTGGGCGTTCAAACAACACGCTTACATGTAGCTTGCAGCTCACGCTCGCATGGGAGGTCTATTCGGAAATAGAGGATCATCTGAGTCAAGGGAGCAGACGATAGCAAACGGTGAGAGCCTTCCACAAGTTTTGTGTGTTATTGATTGCATGTTCGTTCTCTATCAGCCAGTCGCAAGATACGGAATGTGGCTGCCGTTCTACGCTTGTCCGAAGTGGTCCAAGCCGCTGCAGTCCGGATGTACACCCTTGCCGTCGAACACAAATTTACGAAGGGCCGGAAGAACATGAACGTCATTGCAGTATGCCTTTACGTGGCATGTCGACAGAAAGAAACTCGCAACTATATGCTGATAGATTTTTCAGACCTTCTCCAGGTATTTCGCCCGGCAGTGTACTCAAGCTTGACCCTAACTATCTCTTAGGTAAATGTCTTCGAATTGGGACACACCTACCTTCAACTCGTCCATACGCTCAATCTACGATTACCACTCGTCGACCCATCTCATTATATCTCACGCTTCGCAGCATTACTTGAGTTCGGCGATGAGACATCGAGAGTGGCTGCTGATGCAGTCCGTCTTGTTGCACGCATGGACAGAGACTGGATGTCTCGCGGTCGGAGGCCCGCCGGCATTTGCGGCGCATGTTTATTGCTAGCAGCACGGATGAACAACTTTCGGAGATCAGTTCAGGAGATAGTTCAGGTTGTGAAGATCGCGGATACGACATTGAAGAAGCGGCTCGACGAGTTCAAGAAGACGCCGAGTGGTCAGCTAACTCTCGCGGATTTCCGGACAGTATGGCTAGATGATGAGATGGACCCACCCGCATACACGAAAGGACGAGAGCGGGAGATGAAGGAGGAAGAGGATGAAGATGACGCTGACGCAGAAGGGGATGTAGAGCAAGAGGCAGATGGGCCGCGGAAGAAAAAGAAAAAAAAGAGGAAGAAGCGAAAACGTAACGAACTTGAAGACGGCGAGGACGAGGATGCGGCAGTGGTGAATGCTGCAACTACAGTTCCCGAAGAAATTTCGAGCCGACCACCAATTGATCCTCAGCTTCTGAACGAAGGGATCCTGGCCGGGACCACTGATGTTCCGTTATTCCTTCCTCCTCCAGACGGAGATGACGAAACAAACGACAATATTGATCATGTACTAGTTGCGGAAGGATCGTCGCAGACCGCGCTTATCGCAGAGGACGTTGGATCTTCCAATCCTGTAGATGAGGCGGTTGATGCCGTTCTTACTGAAGAGGTGGCCCAATTTCTCGAAGGCTCTCAAGGCGCTCGTCTCGCGTCGGCTCTCGATGAGGCGGAGGAACGTCAACGGTTGGGCCTCTCAACGGATGACGAACTGCTAGGTCTGGACGAAGCCGAGCTTGATGCTTTTATTATGACTGAGGAAGAAGTCCGGATGAAGGAACGCGTATGGGTGGAAATCAACAAAGATTATCTAGAAGCTCTCGCAGGTATGTTGTTGACTTAATTGGACTTGTTTTCTATTTGTCACTTGCTGAGTGGTTCCTATCTCCAGTCAAAGAAGCGTTGAAAGCAGGCACCGAACAGCCGAAAAGTCGAAAGGTTCGAAACCGGCTTGCGCCTAAATTTTATTCTATTTAATTTAGATTGATATTTTCCTACAGAAACGGAAAGTATCTACAAAGCCTCGCGACGCATCCACCCCGTCTGGAAGTACCCCAGGTGAATCTGTGCGCAACCTCATCAAGAAGAATCCCAAATACAGCAAACGGATCAATTACGACGCTCTCAATGATCTCTTTGACAGTGCTGGGGCGGCGACAGAAGTTTCATCACTCCTAGATCCCGGCAAAGAGATTGATCTCGACGAGAAGGAGGATGCTCTCTACCATCTGAGCGAGAACGAAAAGAGTGATGGTGAGGGCATGATGGTGATTGAGGAGAGTGGCGGAGGCATAGGAATGGCGCCGAGCACGTCCGGTGCCAGGAACGGCTCCGCAGAGAAACGCCCAGGTGCCAATAGCGAAAACACAGGTCCTGGAGATGACACGGAAGTAATGGACGATGATCCCGAGATGGAATTAAGTGATAAAGGCGAAGAATATGAATGGGAGGACGTGTACGAACAAGAAGTCTGAAAGGGAACTAACATATACATGTAGTGTGTACTCATTTGCTATGAGAGCAGCTCCTGCTAGACCAAGATTGCGATCAATCACGTCCTTAGCCGGCATCACCGTCTGCGCCGATTGACGATATCTCAGCGCCAGTGTTTTTGATATATAATCTCCCTGTTCTGATCAGTCCTTTTACAGAGGTTTATACGAACTGTGGCCAGCTTAGAATAACCTCAATGCAACCTCTGTGTTATTTCTCGCCAGGACTCGGATGGTCCTATAGGCCAGGTGTGCTCTTACATATCGCTTGGTCCTATGTCCACTACTGCTAGTCTGCGTGATATACATCATGATGGTAAGGATAGATACACCATTAATGATCCAGCGTTTAGACTAGTTGGCAACTTCCTAGCAACCGCCCTATAAGTTATGGGGCTTCCGGCCCAGAGGACTACTGAAAGGTTTGCCCTTCAATGACCGACACAACTTCTCGAGAACACTCCTACATCCCATTCTGATAAAAGGGTGAGTGTCCTTTCTTATCTCACTCAAATGATCTTTGAAAGGAATTACATTATCAGCTAGTGGCCTACTGAGACGCAGCGGTTTGGCTAAGAAGTGCACGAGCGTCATTAACTCCCACTCAGGTTTTCCAGCGTGTTGCGGCTGTTCATCTGTAGTTTATGCCTATCGAGCGCCAATCACCACAGTTTCGTATATTAGGAGTCTGGAATCCTTCGTTGATTGACTGTTCCCCAGACCTCATCCTGATCAAGTTACCACCTGGCATTCACCAACTTGCCGCTCGAGTTCAGACCCCGCTATTCTTCGGTGCGGCGTTATGCATCACACACCCGAAGCCATAGATATCTCCGTTCCTCTTAACGGTGGTTCCCAACACCCTGATGATGATGATTATACGCCTTCAACAGCAGTCAACCCGTCTGCGCCATTCCTTTTTGCTCAAGAGCGTACTGAAGAATCACTCTCCTATAAATTCCGGGCGAAAGAAGATGACAACAAAGATGCTATCAACTATGATTCTGGTCATTTCGAACGACCGCTATGGAAGCGATTCGCGCTTCATGTTCTCGCTTGCATATTTATATATCCGTTAGTGGTGTTGACATGCCTGCTCGCGAACCATACATCTATATTCTGGGCCCGATTCATCGTGGGATTAGGATCAGGAGTACTCGGTGTAACCTGTTCCTTCAACCTCCTGGAGTTTACAAAGAGGCACCTAGAAGCAGTTAGTGAGTTATCGAAATCAATGCATAATCGACCGCACTTAATTTTGCATCCCACTAGCTTGGGCGACAATACTACACAAAAGTAACAGCGTTGATTTTTGGACAGCCGCTCCTGGTATCCTGCTCAATGATCTGACTAGTCATACAAGAGAGCGGAACAGCATCTACTCTGCCTTGATCCTCCTCGTGAAACGCAACCTGTCCGGCCTAGGAACAGGCCGAAAACTAAGCCGGCCATATGAGTAAGTCCGTCGCTGCGACTATGTATCGGGAACAAAACTAACACACTTCAAAGCAAACGACATTGGTCACTTTTCATCCTGTTCTACATTGTCCTTGCCTGCTTTTGCTCTTCGATGCCCTTTATCTTTGGCCGAGTCTTCACTATTACGCCTCTGACAGTTTACCAAAATGTCACTTTCTACGAGGTCCCTGTATGGGGTGATTTGAGCGATGCGGATGTTAATGCCTCGCTCACTTTGAGCTCCAGCATAAAGGTAGTCCCATTTCAATGGAAGTTCAAAGGTTAACGCAGCTCACGTTACTAACAGGATAGCTCAGAATGGACGCTCGTTCCGTTTGCTTCACTCACTGATTACCCTTCATCTGTTGCTCTTCACTATGGCAATGACACAGTCTACTTTGTCGATGCATATGAGGAACAACTACGACAGGACGGAATCGGAATCGGAACTTTTCAACTTAATGGCACAGTAATTGATTCGAGAGGGATTCAGACACCACAAACTTCTTTCGATCGTACGGCCGAGAAGTCTGAATATTTGCAGTAAGCACTCCACTCACACTCTATCGTGGCCTTCTAATCAGATGATGCAAGATTTCCCCGTTGGGGCATACGTATATATTGCGAACTGTTACCTGAGCCGGAGACTTACATGTAAGAACGAGTCAAGCAAACCTTTTGTGTCTTTATGTTGACGAGGACGACAGGGTTCCTATGTCCATCGATGGGTTCACTTACATATTCGTGCCCAATGCATTGTTATCAGACCTAACACAAAATCTCTCTCTTTCTCTTCCTAATTTACCATTGGCGAACTTCAGCATGATACTCAGTCAAAACGACTTGGCCAGTGTCCCAAGCGAACTCAACCGTGATGATATCTCAGTCGCAGGCAAGCTCGTCCATATACATATACTTGGAAGTCGTTTACGATTTAACATCCTCCTGTACAGCGCAATTTTCCAACAATGGCGTGACTCATAGTTTCTTCAGTTATCCGATTGACCCTGGTAAACTACTTTCTCTGGTTAAGTAACTAGTCTGACCAGTCGCATCTGGGCGATACTCGTAGGTGAATCAGGCCTCGGGTGGCTGCAGGCTGAGGTTCTGCTAATCCGAATTAATACCTCATACACTCCTCAAGGAAGTTTCCCTCTCAAAGGCCCCCAATCCGTGCCAGACATGCACAACCTCCCAACTTTCGTGCAGTATGATGCAGCAGTCTGTGTCGAGGCGTATGAACCATGGGTCGTTGAGATTTACAATACGTCAGGACTAGCACCGTCGTTGACTAAACTTGTCAGCAAGGCCGATTTTATCCCTCCGTCAAGACTTCATATAGTTAATGGGGATGTCGACGTTCAACAAATAATAAATTCCACTGGTAAATCTACTCCATTTGCCAGTAAGTTTTGTAGCTACCTTTACTGTTATACTTCTTTTAACTCCGGGCCATCTCCTCTCACTCAGTTGCGCATGATAATTCGATCAATCAGATGGTGAAAGACAACGGAAGGGATTCCTGGTATCAACCGTCTCCTATGGTAAAGTTTATTGTTTCTCTCAAGGCTTGTGCTCTGTATACTTACTGCCTGCCTAATGCAGGCTGTCTCTTTCACGGACGGTGAGGGCCCCAGTGAGTACACGAAGCTTTCCCCCTCGAAATTTGCACAAGCACGAGCCCAGGCTGATGCAACCAACGTGCTTCCCTTCCTCGCCGGGTCGGGCGTTATTGCAGCGCGTGTTTACCCAACTCTTCTATTGTGTAGCACCGCGATCGACTTGACGCTCATGGTCGTCGTCAACATCAGCGTATTCGTTGTTGGTCTTGTTGCGTGTATATGTGTACCCAGGCTCCCCCTTGGTGTGCCGCGCAGAGGCTTCGACTTACTCAGCTGGCTGGCAGTGCTGTATGAGGACAATGTCGTTGGTCAGCTTCCGTTTCTTCCAGGCAAACACACCGGTTCCTCGAGCAGGTTGAAGTCATCTTTGGAGAATATTGAAGACAAGTTTGGCGATATTAGCTTGAAATATAAAGTGTAGCGAGGTACATACGGAATGTAATCGACCGTTAGGCTCGTCTATAAAGGCAATATGGTTTATATCTTTAACGGTAGCTACGAGCAGTATTGCGAGACGAATTCTAGTTCTACCGTACTGACTGTATACATGAAGAGTTGTTGTCAAACAAGATGCGGTTTGAGCCCACAACTTGACAAATGTCAGGTTTAACAAAAGTAATACTCATTACACTGCACCCGGGCTAATTAAAGGGGACCACAGCCTTCACCCGCTCCGTCCTTTCCCTTGGATTTTATGACGGTACCCAAATCCAAGTTGCTCCGTTTTCTCTGTCGGAGCTTAGGCTTCGATTTCATAATATTCAGTCCAAGACCTTCTTTCTCTAAAATCATGCCTTCGCTATTGTGTCAATTTCAGCTCTTTCGAGCTCCTGCATTCACCTCATCTATGATTGAAACCAATGCAAAGTCCAGAACTGGTAGGTGGCAGTTAAATATAGATTTACAAGTGGCAGGTTCAGTTGACTCGCTAACATTGGAAACTCAATCTTAGCCTGCTTCCAATTCTATTCAGCATCATTCGAAGTCGGATTTGCGACGGATGATATGTGAACCCAAGCTCACAGAGTCCGCGGCGAAAAAGGTACTTCTGACCCTCCTCCGACATCTTCGAAGAAGTGAAGATAAATAATGATGAGCATTAAAGAATTGCAGCTGCAGGGTTCTTTCGATCCTCATACGTTCTATGGCCAGACAGATCATCATGTCACGGAAGAATGCTAGCAAGAATTATGGAGATTTGTGAACGCCACGACCATCAACTTAGCCATCGAGATCGCCAGTCAATACTTCATCCCCGGGTCGTCAACGCAGGTAGATCTTGTCCGAGGAGAGGACACACAGAAATACCAACCTAAATGAGCAAAGGCATGTTACCTGTTGACGACGTTGCATATATGACGAATGTCCTGGATAGAACATCCAAGAGCACAGCACGTGCTCGGTAGCTTGCTAACAATAGGAGGCAGACAGGAGACGTGGAAGTATGGCGTGAGGCTTGAGGGGATAGTTCATAAATTCAGAGAATCGTTTCTTGAATGAGAAACATATCAGCAGGTATACATTCGACGCAGCACGCCACAAAGGTATTGTCTATACCATCGGCCTCTCGTCCAGAAGTCTTCTACTTCTTCGCATGGGATGATCACACCAAAGAAGTCAGGTAGTTTATTAGTGTCGCTGCTTCTTTCTTAAGCAGGGGCATCGATATTCCTATCCTTGCCAAGCATCATCGGCAGATTCTTTGGACGAGCTCTCCGTGCTTTCGTAAATGTCCCGGATCACTCGGAGCCGCGGACACAGGTATGAAGTCGTAAAAGAGTAAGATACAGTGGCTTTACGTGAAGTAGCGGCATTCTCTCTACATTTTGTCATTAGTGGAGACGAATAATCTATCATGGTTCAGAAGAAAGAAATCCGCCACCTTGCGATACATGCCCCAATCACCCATCTATCAAGCAGAGGACTTCCTTTCTAACTTTCCTTCTGCTTCGAGCTTCTCCAGCATCCCCGGCTCAGTCACAGCAATACCCATCTCCTCGGCTATACGTGGTAGTATACAAAGGAATGAAAACGAGAAACAATCAATCAGATACAGCCATTTCAGATATGACAGTAGATACAAGATCATACCTGCAATCTGCTTGATAGGGCCTTTGAACCATTTGCGAGCACTCAAAACCCAGAACGACATGCAGTACGTCAGCACGATGCCAACTGCGACAATTGCGTAGTTGAGTGTCTGCGAATTCACCGGGTTGATTTGCGGAAGGATGAAAGCAATCGTGATAAAGGCAATCCAGAGCACGGCAGTTATCGCGACTGGATATGAGAATACGCCAAGGTGGAACGGCCCTCGGACAAATTTCTTACGGTAGATAACACGAAGGGCAATTGGTATGGCTACAAGTTGAGCTCAGTGGGGCGAGGACGGAAGAGAACGAGGTCCAATTTACCGTAAGAGACGTAAAGTCCGATTGTAGCTATACTCGTGGCCGCAGCGAATGCAACATCGCTGCCTAGACTAGGCAGTCCGAGGATGAAGCTCAGGGTACAAGCAAGCCACACTAACAACAGATTTTAGCATTCGTAATAGCTGTCTTGACCGAACTTCATCAGAATAATAAGTCGTTACTTACCGGTGCGAACAGGTGACTTCCGTTTCTGATCGACTTTGTGAAAGAATCTGTGCCCAGGCAATGCTCCATCACGCGAAAAGGCATACATCATGCGAGAGTTTGACGTCACGGAAAACAAGCTGCGTTCCGGACATCAGTTTTTTCCGAGGGTATATTGAACGAACAACTTACCCGCACATAAACATAGCTCCGATCACAATTACCTATCCTTGACTCCATTGATTAAAAGGACAAAATTGGTGAAACGGAGACGTACCATTAGAACGATCGCCCCCTTTTCACCCACGGTATCAAGGAAGATTTGTGCAACGGGTTCGCCCGTCGTAGTCCCAACAGTAGCATCGTAATCTTGAAGTGAGAATAGAAGACCCAGGATTAGGAACCATCCCAACACCGCAGACACACCGATGGCCATAATAATTCCCAAAGGGCCTGACATCGCCGCGTTATGTGTTTCTTCAGTCATCTTTAAATTCCAAAACTGTTAGCTGATGAACTCCCAGATATTCGTATGTGATGATTTCGTAAATATGAAACGCCAAAAGGCACCGAAGGTGAAGGAAGCACAAAGCATGAGCCTACGTACATGCGCACTGGCATCGAAGCCTGTCAGTGTATATTGCGCCATGAGAATTCCGATGATAACCACGTAAGCAGGGCTAGCTCTTTGGCTCCAACCGACGCCGTCAACACCAGTGCCATCGATAAATGTCTGGAAGACGAAGCGAGCGCTTTGGTGTGAAGGCGCCGCAGCAAGAATCGCAATGACTACCGCGGTAGTGCCTACTGCATGCCACCATACGGACACGTTATTAATGTACTTCAGAAGGTGTACTCCGAACGTATTGATTAAACCTATTCGACAATGATATCACTCAATGGATTTGTTTTCGAGACATACATAAAGATCGGAGAACTAACCCTGGAAGATAAGGACGGCTGCATAAACCCCGATGTTTGTCTTTGCCGTGGGTACGAAACTAGTGTTGAACGAGGCAATAGTTGATATGAACGTGGCGCATGCGAAGCTATAAGAGCAACAAAGACAGTGAGACATGTATGTCAAAAGTGAGCCAAATTCCACTGAACTCTCCATTGCGTGGGGAATGGACCATTGATGTACGGCTACACTTACCTGATGCCAGTCGTGACAGCTACCTGACCCAGTAGATTGAACCAACCGGTGACCCAAGAAGCAAACGCGGCATTTTGTGGTTCTGGAAATCGATGACAGCATATTCATTAGCGAAACTCTGAGAGACGTACTATCGAATTCACAAAGCATACCTGAGAGCATGGCAGCCCAGAAGTAAGGACCACCAGAAGTCGGATGAGCACTGCACACCTCTGGGGAAAGCAGCCGTGTAAGAATAGAATTGAATCGAGATCATGGCAATGAACAAAGTGAGTATAACGTCCGAACTGTTGGCCAATAGCCGGAATGTATTTATTACAGACCTGCCATGGCCAATCCCACTGCCATAGTGAAGAACGCTGGAAACCGAATGAATGTTCAGATCGGCAATAGCCGTCACGCTTAATTTCAACTAAGTGCTGAACTCACAGACAACAACCCAACCCCAGACCATAACCGCAGGGCCGCCGGTTGTCTGTATTGCAATATAGCAAGTAAGGATCAGTCGGATCAATACCGAGATGAGCGTGAATACAACTTGCCAAGCCATAGAGAAATAGAGAGGGAACACCAGTGATAACACTAATAATCGAGAAGGAGACACCGAAGTTCTAGAGACACCTTTGTGAGCAGGAGGGCAACATATGAAGACTACGCCTTGTCCAGATGTCTGGCAAACATACTTGCACGAGACTCAATTCACGCCTGTTTAGAAGATGGTCGGTTGGCTGAGTTCGCACAAATGAGGAAAATATTAAAAGCAACTCACTTCAATGTCTGCTTGTAGCCCAATCTGGCCAGCTCCGCCTCGTCACCATCTACAGTGACGCCAACGTCCGATTCCCGCTTCGATTTTTCTGACATTCCTCAACAGGCAGATCTCAGGCAGGTGGACGACAAGATGGTGGTTCGAGTGAGAGCTGCACCAAGCAAGCCATTCCCTTAAGTTTGTGAGATAAGTATTGAGTTGGATGCAAGTGAGGGCGCCCGTGGTCCGTGGTGTTCGCGAAGATAAGCTCGGCTACGTTTATCGACCCCACAAGGAAGTACAAAGCACACGAACATTCGCACAGCCACGGGAAACCTATTATCATAAGAGAGATTCGAGTCAGAGATAACTTCTCGGTAGTTTAGAGTGTACGCACTCTACTGAGATATTTGAAATTCGAGACATGCAGATGATACAGACACTGTTCGTATGTAAGTATGATGTCAGGTTATACAATAGCAAAGCGAAATCTAATGATAAAAGGAATGAAAGACATCTATCAAATTTCAAAAGGAGCTAAGGTGGATTGAGTTACAATTTAAATATATTACGTCGATAACGTAGGAACAATATGCCGGATGTGTGAGGGGACCAGTTCCGGAGGCAAGTGCGCTATCCGGTCAATGGGAGCACGTTTCGCGATAGCGATGAGGTTTAACCGCGTGCGCCTCACGAGCGCGTCTTCATCCTCGCTCGTGTTTTCAGCAGTGAATTTGATTCCGTCTCCCTCTTTCAAGCGTCGGACCAGCTCGAGTATAGCTTGAGCACCGGTGTCAAGCGCGTGCTCGATGACGTCGGCTGTGTCGCTTGCTGAGCCTTGCGAACCAAGAGGTGCTGAGTCTTGTGCTACGGGCCCGGGAGTATTTGTTGCAGGTACATCACCTTTGCCATCCACAGAGTCGTTCGCCCTCCTGGACTCTGCTTCTTGGCGGGCTAGTTCTCGTCTAGATTTGTATTCCACTCCGGACCACTCATTCTCCGCAGCAAACAACTCGTTCGGCGCTCGAAGGAGGGCAGCGATGTCAATCTTCAACTCGGGTGAGCATAACTCTGCGAGAGCTTTGAACTCATCCCGTAATGGTGATTTGTCTTCATTAGCCAAGTCTAGATATTCCTTCACTTGTTCCGGAACGTGCTTCGTCCGTCCGGTCAATGATTGTGCAACGTCGCGTAAAATCGAGTGATACCCGTAGGTGAGTGGATTAACTATGTGCGTCTCGACCCACTGAGCAAGGGGCATGCCCAGGCCTCCTCGCTTTCCCCTATTATCGTCGAAGGGCTGTATAATAAAGAAGTAAGTCAAAGCATATCGTCGGGAAGAGATCAACTTACGCTTACGAACTCCGCGAGACTCCTAACGTAAGCGAGGCCATCTATGCCTCCATAGACAACGTCACGGATGTATTCGTCTGATTCAACGACCGGCTGCAAGTCAAGCGTTTTCTCTCCGTCTATGTCCATTTTGTCTGGCATTTCGGCAGAACTCGCATGCTTTTCAAGACTGTTTTTCAGATGATCCATAAATTTCTCTTCGGTACCGATCGTTTCATCAAATTCATCAGCGAGGATGCCATTTTCCACTGCGATAAGACCAGTCAATTGGGAGAAAGATCCGTAGTCCATCGCCTCAGCTACACGACGGCGCTTCGCCAGATGCGCTCCCGTAGAGTCTTCATTATCATCTATATCCCGTGCACGATTTCGAGGAGGGTTACGAGTAATTGACCAGTGCTTCAGCTTTTTCTTCCCAATAGTTGAAAGAGCTGTCGAAGGATTTGGAGGAATATTCTTTCCAGCATCGGCGAGTATAGAAGACAAAGCGGGTAAAGGCAAAAAAGTCGGCCCTCGAACGGGACGCATCCGCTCCAGTTCGATATTATCCTTCTCCTCGGGAGGCTGGGATGCTTCTTTGGGAGCTGGCGTGGCTTCCACCGATTCCGAAGTTTCGGATTGCATATCGATGAGAGGCGCGAGCAATGGCAGGGACGGAGGATCTGGGACGAGCTGCTGCAGCACCGAAAGGGATGCTCCACTGTATTGAATGGTGTCAGAAACCAAATTAATGATCGGCAAAGGCGGAGGCTTACTCTCTAGATAATTAAGACTACCATCGGGTGCTATAGGTGGGCCTTCTTTCTCACGTCGTAAACGCTCCTTCTTCGTCCTGAATCGCTTCCCTATACAATTCATGTGAATTGAGTCGCTCGCAATGAGAAGAACCCCGAACCTCTCAACTTCAGCTCGAACATCAACTCCGACAAATCACTACGAGGTGGAAATGTTCCAAGTCCGTCCTTGTGACCAGGAAGATGACCATCCTTTTCCCAGCTCTCCGTAACAGCAGTTAATTTTTTCGACCGAGAACGCCGGGTTTTTTCTGCATGAGCATTTGCACCTGGTACAGACGAAATTACGCTTGGACTCCGCGCCCGCTGAGCCGCATCGTCCTCCAGCTTCACCGCAGAGATGGAGTTTCCAGCTACATCGGCAGGCAATTCTGACGTTGAGGCTACGGGTTCTCCGTCGGCTACAACGTCAATTGTCCAATCCGTTTCATACTCAATAACGTGTGCGGATGCTCGTGAGATATGCTCCAATCCAAACGCTTCAAGACGGGTGGCTTCTGAGTGATAAAGTGTCAAAGGTGGATTAAACGCTTTTGCGTTCGAGATGACAAGAAGAAAATCATCCTGTAAATCAGCATTGTTACGAGCGTTGTAACAGGATGTAGAAATTAGTGATAACATTGTACGTTTAATACTGATAGAGACGCACCTTGAACTGCTCCAATGAGCGGTATTTCCCTGTTTCGACCTTCGTTGACATTGTACCGAAGTCCATAGGGATCTTCACCACATCTGAATAACCTGAAACAGAGTCCGGATCTACAGGGTTCAGAAAGAACGCGTAGGCATCTTTCCTAGATACGATGTTTTGAGTGAGCTCAGTTCAAACGCATCGAGGTACCACCGCCTTACTTCTTGATTTGCGCGATCAGTTTAGATAAAACTTCTTTGAGGGGTCTGAGCTTGATAGGTCTAGGGACTTTCGGTTTCGGAGGTGGGAGGAGCGGTGTCGCCTTTGGAGGCGGTGGCGGAGGCGGAGGCAAGGACACTCGTTGCACGGGCGATTCGACAAGAACAGAAGCAGGCTCAGCAAAGCTTGCTCTGGGCTTTATCTTGATCTTAGGCGTTTGCTTTATGTTCGCCGTCGTCGAGATCGGTGTCTGGACATCATTGCTTGGAGTTGTCACTGCCGAGTGGCTCGAGCTCGAGAGCTTGAGCTTCAACGGCGGAATCGTAAGAGTAATTCGCCTTGGACCTGCCGATGCTGGTGTAGACGTCGTCGACGAGATTGAAGACGCATGTTGACGACGGTGTTCAGACGACCTCGACGAGGCCATCTCGTTTCGACTGACGCTCAGGACTTTGCGAATTTAGCAAGTCTAACTGAGGAATATGAGATAGTATTACGTCAGCATCGTGTTGTATGTACTTGCTTGGTCGAGCCCTTTCTTGGCCAGAGTGGCTTTATGATTTGTTTCTTGACAACCTTCCACCACCTCGACTGCTCAAAATAAATGACGCAAATGAGAAACGCGGACCGATTGCTACCTATCTCCTTTTCGCTACCAATTCTTGCCTTTCTACTCGCATCCTCGTATCTCTGTTCTCTGAGAACTTGAAATATTGCACTTTAGTTCCTCAGCAACTGGTCGGTTCACCAGCAATAGACTACATCCTCCTTATCGATAGTCAAACTTCTTTTGCCTCAGATCATCGAATCCCTTATCCGAAATGCTGTGAGTGCGAAGTTGTTTAGCCTACTATTTTAACTCATCGAATCCCAGGCATCATCTGTTAATGCGGCTTTCACCGAGTTTGAAATATTTTCATCTGTCTTGTCCATAATGAACGCGAGACTGTTTGGAAATAATGGCAGCAAATCTGGTAAGCTATTTCATGTTTCCTTCTACCGAGGGTTGCGTTTTACGGCAGACTTCGGCCGCGGTGCACACGGGAAATTTATTATTTCACTGATTTCACTGGCATTCTTTGGCAAGCCTTATTGCACTTTTATCAATCTATCACCTGGTGCTCTACGCGTCCTACGGCGGGCTGTCCATATTAGCAAAATGAAGGAGCTATAGCCGATGGTATAGGCGCTTAGTCCAATGCAGTACGGAAGACACCACACTATACTCAGACGTGACTGCCTGGCATTCCAAATGTGTATTTTCGCGCGCACCTCGCGGATGTCGACCACCTGTGTTCGGCTTTGGATGGCGTCCGAGTGAATGTCTCCCTCATAGGTGAGCTGTAAATAGCATCATTGGGTGTCCCACAAGAATTAAACGCTTAGCTTGAATGATGTTAACATTATGGACGCGAATGGGAGCCCTTTAACTCTCTGCGGCCTCATACTCGTTATCTATATATGATTCGTCGTTAAGCACCAGGCTGCCGTCCCGAGGACATCCGTCGTATCTGATCCCGCTCTCACTAATTTGAATAGCTGCCGAACCATCCGCGCAGAATTTAATTTGCTCCTCTTGAATTTAATCGTCGCCGCGTTAATGTGTAACTCCTGTACGATGCACAACCACGGCACGTCATGGACCTCGCAGTTTGGTACGCCTTGAGCTCGTTCTGTCGTAATCTTCTCATCCTAAATATCTCCTGTCAATTGTTCACTTCACCATCTGATAGGCTTTCATATCGTTAGGTTCTACATTCAATCATTGCCGATATACTATGAAAGGATCAAACGTCGATTTTTTGAATGAAGTTGTGTCTGTTTTAGCGAGTGTTACCGCATTTCGTTATATCTCCATCACCATAAACACCTTCCTGTCCTTCTTCCCGCTCTAGATGTATCAAGTGACCGCTCGATCAAACTGGATAAGATAAGCGCACAGTTGACTTCACTCCGCAGACAAAGGCATGAGTTTCTATCGCGAAGGTATGTACACACCGGGACTTTTCAGACTCCTGCTTGATAATTAGTTGAGCGGTGTTTGCGCGCTATAATGATGCTGTTTCATTTGCGTGACATATGAGTAGGGCATCCTCATTAA
This sequence comes from Trichaptum abietinum, assembly GCA_910574555.1. Lineage (NCBI taxonomy): Eukaryota > Fungi > Basidiomycota > Agaricomycetes > Hymenochaetales > Trichaptaceae > Trichaptum > Trichaptum abietinum. Next base: position 1,593,112 of record CAJTBE010000011.1, on the reverse strand, counting down.
ACTGATGTTGTTTGATACCCTTCCCCTCGGAGAATGAACATTACATGACGCATTTATATTCGTAGATATGCACAAACGCCGTGAGCGGGTCAATGTACCCTAATCAAGATCTGTTTCGTCCGAACGATTATTCAAATAGCAAGAACGAATTCTGACGGGATTTCGGAAGCTATTCCTTCGTCATGATGTATGCAAGCTTTATCGGGCTAGCTGCTTCGCTTGGGAGTAGTAAGGTTTCTCGAAGCTTGAATCACTAACTTTGCTTTCCCTGCACCCACTGGCAGCAGACAGGACAGCTGTCCCTCATGCCCTGAGCCCCCCCCTCCCTCTCATTATCAAGCGTCTATTTTCCGACGACTTCTTATTGTCCTGCTTCACTATTTCTGGCCAATGAACTTAAGGTTGTTGAATTTCTGAAGAGGTATATGTGCCAAATTCAATCTCCGATCCAAGGATACTGTTGCCATAACTCGCATCTGGCGCTGCAACACTTTTTTTAATCAGTTGCAGTGCTAACTTTCTTGCTACGTCGACAAGCCGGGTTTGGCCACGGAGGTTGCTCTTCGTCGTCTACTTTGCGAGCTGCCGCGACGGGCGCCTGCAGCCAGCCACTCGGATGAAGAACGAGCAGACGCGCAATCGAGTTAATTATCGGCTAGGTTTCAGCTTTCTTTTTCTTGAATTGTGTCGTTGACCTATTCTCTTGGTGCCCGGCTCCCTAGGCCCGCCTTCCCAGAGTAGCAGTCCTGTACGCTTCAGCGTGACCAGCTGGCCGAACGCAGGGAATTCATTTCTTCCATTGAAGCGCCCGGAAAGCACAGTATTCGCATTGTCACGACAATGAAATCAGCTCTATATACGCTCATACATTTGCGGCAAAATGATCGCGTTCCTGCTTCCAGCAGCTATTTCGTTTCGTCCGCCCGGCTCTATAAGGGACTCTACGCGCTCCTGCGATAATTGCACACCCGGTTTCTGCCAACCCGTTCCCCCGCTCGGCGCAGATCTTCTATTTGACTTATGAGCTGATATACACCAGATTCGCGTACGAAATTGTAGACCTGCGCGTTTATCTATTCTATGTGACGTCCCGACGACCGACGACCCTCGATTCTGCTATTGCTATATTCTTCATCTGTCTTTGGCGACTGAATGGCCGAGCCCGGCGACCCTCCTCATGGAACTGATTCGTCGAAAGCATCCCTCCCGCAGGCTACGACATCTCCTCCTGACGACGAAAAATTGACTGTGCAGCACAGCTGCAGGCCCATGACCATGACCAGTGAGTGTATTCCTGGTGTTCGGCTCTCACTCAAGCACGGACATGTATAATAAGGCCTGCTTCCGTAGCTCAGAGGTGGATCACCTTCGCTTTTACCGGTGTTTCTCAACTTACCAGCTGCCGCTACAGTGAGGTTGTCCCCTTGAGAAATCCGCGTCGAAGACAGCGCAGCCCCGAGTCAGCCATTAGTCCTGCATCCCGTCGTCCGAAGAAACGAATGAGGCCCGCGTCGGGACTTACTCGTCGTCCCGAAGGGGGAGCTGAAGAGCGCGATGAGACCGCTCGGAGACGGGCTGACAGCCCCACTCCATCTGCCGGATCCTTCGAATTTGACGAGGACGATGACGACGAAGATGATTATGAAGAGACCAGAGAAGGTGGTATTCCACCTTCGGGGCAGCTTTCAGCATCCGCGTCCACAACGCAACCAGGTCAGAAGCCAAAGCGCACCCGACAGTTAACAACTCCTCAACAAGCGGCGGTCCTCCATGCGTTGCTAGCTCAGGTAATTCCTCGAACTATTTTGAATTTTGCACGCGATTTACTCTGAGTTTATTCAAATTTTACTAGTCTCGATTTCCGACGACTCAGATGCGCGAGGAGGTTGGCAGGCAGATTGGCCTGAGTGCAAGGAAAGTACAGGTTAGACATCCTCCTTTCTCATCGCTTGATTGTGATTTGAGTTCAGTGCTAAAATCTTTTTTTTTACATTAGGTCTGGTTTCAGGTTTGTATATATTTAGGTGAACGCGCGGAAGAGCGAAGCGCTGATATGTTTCTTGTCCCCTAAACATTCTCGTTATAGAATCAGCGGCAGAAGGCGAAAAAGAGTGAAAGGGTGCCTGCTGCGGTGCCTTCTCCAGCTGGTATCCCCCCTCAGTCCGGTCAATATGCATCCAGGATCGCGCTAGGCCCTCCCTCTGAAGGGCTCATATCTGGTCGTCCTTCTAGCGTTGGGCAGAACATCATCAGAGCACCGATTGTTGATTCCGGCCCGATGCAACGACTTCTTGGACATGCTCCTATTGAGCCACATCTGATGCGTTCTCATCTGCACGGGGGTACCGGGCCCGCTTTACCCCCTCGTCAGCCTGGTACATTTGAGGGTTCGCCCACTTCACGTCTTACCGGTCCTGGTATTCCCGGCACGGGAGCTGGCGTCAATCCTTACCAACCTGCCCCAAGACCTTCGCGCCCGACTTCCCCCCCTTTCTCATCGGCAGCGTACCATCGACCGATGTCTCCGGGCCTTTCATTCTCTCAACGCCAGTCTGTGGGTGGGTTTCGCCCACAAAGCAGCCATGGCTCGCAGACGCACCATGTGCAGCTGGCCCCTCTTCAAATCGACACTCGTTTTCCAGACGATAACACCAGTTCTAGAGGTACATTTGGCACTTCACCGAGTGCGTTGCGCAGCCATGACTCCCCTGTTTTGCCATTGCCTCGTCATTATTCATCAGGTACGACTCGACGTCCCGTAGAGCGCTCTCCTGTTTCTCCTCAGAATATTCCCCCACCCTTCACACTTGAGCCGAACCCCGTTTGGTCATCCTCACCATCGTCTGTAGCTCCACTAGGTCCTCCATCGACCTTCAGCCCAACCCAAGGCCATTCAGCTTATCACCGAGGTAAGAAAAAAATCCCCTCAATCGCGTACTGATTGGCCAAACTTCGACTTTCAGGCTCTTCGACTCGTTATTCTACGGAGGTTGATCTGTCCAGGACTGAGCGCCATTCTACACCGATGCAATCTCGTCCCAGGTTTGACCCAGTTCGCAGTCAAGGCTCATCGGAACCTGCCCACGGCTCGGCCCATGGTTCGCAATCGCGCCGTTCAAATTCTCGCTCTCCTGAGGACTTATAGATAATGGGCATTGGCACGTTGCAACATGTACGACATTCCCTTAACGTTGGATATATTTTCTCAGTGTACTGGAACCTCTTTTTTCATCCCTTACCATTCGATTTAGTTGCTGAAGCCAATTCCATGTATGATATGCCTTTAACCAAAGGTGATGTTACAATGATACTTACTTCATTCCTTGTTTATGATCGATGGTCTCTCCTTGACGTTTGTCCAGTGTACCATACTACATTATATTCTCAGTCTAAATGATCGCCCTGCACTACACACTCCTTAAATGATTACAAGCATAACATAGCTTTACTATGAGTAAGCAATGTATCGGAGGCACCCCCACGTAATAGACTTGGTAAATCAGTCAATACATAGAAACCTCTTTGGACACTCCACAGCGTTCGTAAAAAATACATACAAGGTACCAAAGTCTAGAACATGTCTAACTTCAAGACGGCCCGTACCTCACTCGTTTGTCCGGAGGATCTTCCCTACCAACAAATTCATCTCGTTCGAGGGCCTCCACGAGCTCCCGCGAGCGAGACTTGTAAATCTACTTAACGTTTCTGAAGGGAAAGGCGCTTCTCGGAAGCTAACTTAAATCGTAAACGTGCTTTCGATCGCAATTTGGCCTCTACAGTTCTCGATTCTTCGTCGCCCTCGCTACCATCGACGGCGGCCGCAGAGAGGGAAGACTGCTCTTGTACGATAGCCTCTTTAGAAGTCGGCACTACTGTTTGGGGGACCTTCTCGGATTTGACACGGCGCAACAATTTAGCGCGTAAATCACTTTCAAGCATGTTGTTTGAGCCTGTGGACGATGTCACGGGATGATCTGGCTCATCAACATCCTGTCCCAAGTCGTCCTGCCCATTCCTTTCAAGAGGTATAGATTCTCCGGATGTGGTAGTGGACAGCTTTGAAGAAGATGGCCCCGATTTTGACGGTGTAACATTGCCACCGAGCTCGCTGATATCGTTTATTGTCTCCGTATCGAAGGCATCGGAGATCCTTAGGAGTAATGAAGGGCGATCGACATTCTTGTCGCATGAGTCGGTAGACCGCGGCTCACTATATGCACCGCCTCGATTCCTTACATCATTATTGGCCTGAAACAGGTGCGCTTGGGCGAGAAGCAGCGGGTTCCGACTTCGCACAATTTTAGTTGCCCCCGAAGTAACCTTCGATTTGGCACTTGCCAATTCCTCCGATATTTCTTGCTTCGCCGGACCCATCAATGCGGTATTTCCAGATAAGGGTAAATCACTGTCAGAGTGCTTGCTTATGCTTGAGACGATATGCTGTGAAGGCTTAAATTTAATTGAATTCCTATCGTCAATGGCGTTTGGTTGCCGTGCGGACACTGATATGGCGCGCTGTGAGTTGGAGGTTGCCGGCGGGATGTGACCAAGCGCTAGAGCGGACTGGTAACCGTCCCTGGTGGTCGTGGTCACGTTACCACCGATCGGCTCGGAACAGTCGGGAACCATTGCTCGTCCTTTTCCTTTCCAGTTGCTACTCGCTTGCTCACTTACTTGGTGTCCTGGATCCCGCTGCGACGTACTCTCGTGGTCCGAAGGAGACCGATTGTGGGGAAACGGAATGCTCGTTATTGCAGGACGTTTGCTATTGAGCACGACTTGCCTTTTAAGCTCTAGATCGTCGGTATCGTCGAGGAAAAGATGAGCGGAGCGAGAGCTTGAAGCAACGCCGTCGCCACTTCGTCGATGATTCGCATATGGCCGGTCTGGGTTAACGCGGTCTTCATCCTTTAACCAGGAGGGGGGACAACCGCTATCGCTTTCAGGGGATTTGCGGTCGCGTAAAGATGCATATTCGGGAGAAACGTTCCTCGTCCTTGCTCTTTTCGGTTCGCGTGAAGAGGTTTCTGGAACATCGTACTGGCCACGAAATGTCAGCCTTCATATTTAGCTTAGATACGATTCTCTGAGCACCTGTACATTTGCATCATAAGCAGGAAGACTTTTGCATGGAGAGCGGAGATAACTATATAGCTCTGTAAATTGGGTCCTCTTATCAGAACCGTTCTGCAAGATATGCCAATCACAATTGTCAAGCGGACGAAGCATGTGTGAACACTCTTACCATGAGCGAAATGTTCGGCGTTCGGAAATCGTCTTCCGTCTTCTGAAATTTCTGGTTCGACGTCTAGAAATTCAGATAACAACTACGTCAAGTCAGAAACCGAAGGCAACCTCATACACCATACTCGACTCACTTTAATCGCAGAATCTGAGCGGATATCGATCGCTTTCAGGAGAGAAACAATATATGTAGTGAGGAACTATCCCTCCATAAGCGATAAATTTACGAGAGCAGAAAATTGCCGCCTACTTCAACATCTAAGTTTACCCAAATGCGAAGTTCGCGACGAATGAATATTGTCGCGCGACTAATCAGGTCTGGGGATGCCGTGAATTGTGCTGGTGTTGGACATGGGCGATAACGTGTCCAAGTGTTCGACGCGACATGCTGCGGGAGATTGTCAAATACAAAAAAGAGCTGAGATATGTGAGTTACAGTACCTTTGCGTACAAATGATGTTGATACACCCATCTTCGTCTATCTATTGCTCTTTCAAGATTATCTCCTTCAACCCCTTCACGCCGCACTCTCCTGCCCCACCGCTTTACTTGGTTTTGGTTCCTCGATGCCCGAGTTCTTCGGTTTGCGCCCAGAGGCTGGATGGGAGGAGGTGACGACCTCAAAGGAGGAAGATGGTATTTCTGATAGTCAAAGTTCGACCGAATATTGTGTATCAAGTAAGATTCAATAGCTCGAGTACTACGCAGTACTTAGAAGTTAGAGACATCAACAGTAAAAATGCAGCTCCTTGACTCACCATAGGGGACATCGTCTACCGCTCGACTGGTCTATCCAATATGGAGCTGTTGAATATCAGTGTCGACTTCAAGAAAACTTATGCTGACCTATCCATGTAAGGATGCAATCAAAGCAGAACTCATGAGAGCATTCTGGGATGACTATGGGGCAGAATGAAGTCAACGGTTAGTTTGTGATCGGTAGGACACTAACCTGTCCTATCTTTGAATGACTGAAGACAAATTGTACAGCAATCTCCATCCAAATCGTCTGCATATTCATCATTCTCATCCTGTAGCTCAGCCGAGAGTCCATCAAGAGGGTCCTCCTCAACTGGCTCCAGCTTAACATGAGACGTCGACGGTGATCCCGACATGGCTAGATATCGAACGTCTTTGATAAATTACTTGTATACAGTACTTGTGAGGTTCCCAGATAACATTGGACGTGGTTAGCAGCTGAAAAAGACTACAGTACGTTCGGTTGGATGTTACGAGACGAGTATTACGTCAGCGCTCACTGTCAGCAGGCGGCCCGCTGCCAGTGCTACGTACGCCGGGTCAAGCACAACTTGAATACGACTTGAAACTGATTGAATGTAAATCTTGTACTCTCTCGAATCTACGATATAGATCGATAGCTTAGTTCAGTCTTCTGCCAATTGAGGGTGTTCTATGTCCTCTTCTACTTCTTCATTGTGTCTCCGTCTCCACTCTGATAATCCAGCTTCGAATATCTTCTCGTCGAGTGAACTTTGCCAGTGTATGAGGCAGAAAGTAACACCTACCGTAAACGAAGTGAGTTGTGCATTAGTATGTAATATGCAAGAGTAGAGCATCTGTAAGGTGTACCTAGTTTCTCTACTTCTTTGTTACGATGCTCATCATCAAAGAACAACTTCGATCGCTAATCTTTAGTTATAGATGACAACGGAAGCAACGCACTCACCATCTCAGAGTAGGGAATTCCTGTCTTCTTGTGCAATTCTTGGAAATGCGTGATCTTCGATCCTAACGGACACCGATTTCTTAGATATAGTGCGTGTCAAAGAAGGATAAAATAGGTCCTAACCGGGGTAAATTTCGAGCTGGTCAAAGTATTCAATTGCTGGTTTTGGCTGCTCCTGTGGCTCTGCCTTGGAAGGAGGGACAAGTAGCAGAGACAATGCTTGACGAGCACTGCAAGCGAAGGATTGCATTATACCTCAGTAAAATCTCGAAAGTGCGAGAACGGCAATGATACCCTACAGTTCAGGAGCGCTTGTCCTTGAGCATGCTGCTATCTTGACTTCAGCGAACTTGAGACGATGCAGTATCGTTGGAACGTCACGGTAGAACTCGATTTCTTGACCGTATCTTAATATGGTTCCCTAAGTGTTTTAGGGGCGGAGAGGGGGGGGGGGGGGGGGGGAGTGACAGGATATTGACCTACTTGTCAACGATCCTATTTATTGCGTTTCCCGTGCGTTTTAAAGGTCCTGATTAATATATCATTATGTAGATGAACTATGTAGCTTGGATAGATGCCAAGTGCACAGACCTGAAACATGTGTGTCTATCCATAAATCCCAAAGTGTGTAGCTGTAGTTAATAAATATTGGATGAGCAGATATTCTAGGAGAGTCGTAAGCCCAGCGAGTTAATGAAACATACTCGAGATCAAATGCAACAAGTTTTGGATATCTATTGGTGGCCATGATGGATAACTTGAAGGTGGTTGGAGGCTGAACCGAAATAGAACAGTACGTGTTAGTGCTTACTACCTCTATTTTTAGCTGTGCTTATTTCGGCTTACACTACGGGCAACCCAATATCTTTCGGCTCGGACACTCAACTCCTCCCGTCAAAGTCAGGACTCAGTCTAGCCACTGTTTTCGAAGGTGAAGCAAAGTTGCCATGCTGAACAAATCTTAATCCAACAACGACAACAAAAACATATAATGAGCTCCATTTCATTGTTGTCTGGTGATCTGCAAGTGCGTCCTTGGGGCTATGGATAATAGGCGGGAGCTAACAGAATGGGTCAGTCGTTGGCGAGCGAGACGAGGAGAAAGCATCCAGATGTTCGGGAGGTATGTGTATGATATGTCTATAGTTTCATCTTGCTTACAAGCCAACAAGGCGGCGGAGAAAGCGCTTGTAGTTCTTCGTAACCTCGATCAAGGTTCGAACCTGCTTGCGGAAGGTTGTCCAGCTCTTCATACTGTTGAGAATGATGACCGAGACCTTGCACAGATGGCCCTCATTCTGAGGAATTGCTCAAGCCCGTATTTATGGGCTGCGCCACGAAGAACACAAAAGTCACCGCGATTTCGCTAGGGTCTCTTCAGAGACTCATTACTCTGAAGGCAGTTCCCCAATCCGCTGTCCCGACGATCATCAACACTATGAATGATTGCATGAGTCAAGGAGTTGATATTCAGCTTCGATTATTGCAGACTTTATTGTCTCTCATTACTAATTTCTCGGCTATCCACGGTGCACTTTTGGGCGAGGTGAGTTACTAGTTATTTCCTTCGTTCTCGGGGCTAACAAGAGCAGGCGCTTTTACTATGCTTCAAAATGCAAGAGTCGCGAATCGCTGTCGTATCATCGACTGCGGCAGCCACTTTACGACAAATAGTCATGTTCATTATCGACAAAGTAGTGGATGAAGATCGGAGAGATGACTTGCAGTCAAATGAATTTCGAGAGACCGTCCTTCCAGATGGGACGCACAAAGCTCTTGGTCCATCGGCACTGGATGCGTACTCAGTGGTAGAGGACTTGTGTCTCCTAGCTAACTCCGAAAAACCACACTTCTTGAAACTTGGGTCACTACCGAAGACCTTTGCACTGGAACTAATAGAAAGCGTCATGACGAACTATCACGACCTATTCAGGAGGCATTTTGAGCTTTTAGTCCTACTCCAGCATCACCTTTGCCCGCTACTCCTCAAACTGCTTTCCGATAAGCCTATTTTCCCTCTCACATTGCGCTCGACACGCGTCGTATTCCTTCTTTTAAAGCAGTTCTCCGAGGAGCTGGTAACTGAAGCTGAAGTGTTCTTGTCCCTTCTAATCAAGATCATCGGCGGAGACATAGAATCAGGATCGAGTGAGCATCTTCCATCGCTGGTTACCCGACCTCAGTGGATGCGAGTACTCGCCATGGAAATCATCCGTGGATTGTGCAATGACGCGGAACTAATGCGACGAGTCTGGGAGCGTTATGATACCCAAGAAGGGAGCTCAAAGTTATTCGGATCGCTTGTATCCGTTCTCAAGCGCCTTGTCACCGAAAAGCCTGCACTACTAGGTGTTTCCTCTCAAATGTTCGGTGTTGGCGTCTCCTCCCATCAGACGGACGTGACAACCTCGACAAGCAGTTCCGGATTCGACGTTGGCTCTGTTGCGGGTATGGTAGCCAATGCAGCCAGTTCAACTGTCACTGGTGTGATGGGCATGATGGGCTCTGAACATGGTTTAAGCTTGTCGACATCGGCGATGAAATTGCAATGGTATGTCCAATAATATAATACGAGACTTTGAACTAAAACTACGCTACAGCATAGACCAGCTTGATAAGGCGGACGCTCCTCAGATACCGGATGCCTACATTTACTTACTTGGCTCGCAGTGCCTTGTATCTCTATGCGAAGGTTTTGCGTCTGTTACTCTACCGCTCTTCAACAATATTGTTGTGCAGAGGTCGCGCGCTGCGGGCGAGAGTACAATCAGAGCTCCAGCTGCGCTAGATCTGTCCGTTTTACCGGAGGATCAGCCGACTACTAGACAGCTGAAGTCTGTACACGGGATGATAGAGGAAGGCTGGCCCGGACTGCTAGCTGCACTATCATTCATCATTGCGACCAACCTTTCAGATGAGCTCTTTGGCGATGTGTTGCAGAGTTATCAGAACATGGCTAATGTTTCCGGAATGCTAGGTTTGACAACTCCACGCGATGCATTCCTGACGAGCTTAGCCAAGTTCGCGATCCCTTCTCGCGTTGTCTCGAGTATCGACACTTATGCCGAACCACCTACTCCACGTGCATCGAGTGCACTTACCGACGGTTTTAATGCACTCGCAGGTGCCACACCCCTCCAGCCTCCGGGACTTTCGGAGCGAAATATGGCATGCCTGAAAGTCTTGATTGCCAGTGCGCTATTCCTAGCTGGTAGCCTTGGACATGCATGGTACAATGTTCTCGAGGCATTGCAGAATGCGGACTATGTTCTTACGTCACGCGTATCAAAACCTACACTGTCAGCAAAGCGACTTAGTTCAATAAACGCTGGCTCTCCCAATAAGTCGACGAACACATCTTCGCACAGCCAACAACCCGAAGCAGGCCTGCCCCCTCCGCGCCATCCCTTACTTCAAGACTTGGACGGTGACAACGTACAACGCGCACTCCAGCGGCTCTTCGACAGCTCAAAGAACATGGATGACCTAGCTTTCCACGATTTTGTAGCCGCGCTCTGCAAGCTCAGTGCTGAAATGATTAACATGCAATCGGGTGGTCTCACCGAAGCAGATTCGGCAGACAGTATGTCTACGCTATCTCCCCAAGCGTCGTTAGATTCGGCACATCGAAGACGCGTCAGTGGTATTCACTTGCCACGTACTTTGGTAAGCTTGTCATGGCTGTTGTTTTTACGAAAGTATCATTAAAGTTATCGACAGAGAGCTGGTGACTTCGGTATAAACAAACTTGGTGCCGTTTCTCGCCTGAACATCCTTCGCTTTACGCATCGGTCGCCGGAGGTAGCTTGGACAACTGTCATGAGCCATTTGATATTTGTAGCTCGGAGCAAAGCTGCACCTCATCCAATACGCCTCCAGGCAGCGCGAACTTTAGATGATATTCTACTCGTAGTACCTCGCAATATTGGATCTTCGGAGGATCGGAGGAGAGCTGTGCAACGTCTCTTACTGGATACCTTATCAGAACAGATTCTTCCTGATCCGTTTTCTGGAAACTCTACGACGCTGGTAGAAATTCGAAGAATGGGGCTCGAGACGTTGCATCAGATACTGCAATCTGCCGTCCACACGCTTCTGCTTGGCTGGGAGACTATCTTCGACATGCTTGGTAGTGTTTGCGAGCCTGCAGATCTAAGACATTCCCAAAGTGGTGATCAAAGCGGCACATTCACTCCATCGCTTTCACCTAGATCTACAAAATCCCCACCACTCGGTTATTTACAGTTACCAGACAGAGGCAACACGATTCTTGTCAGAATTGCCTTCCAGTCTTTAACATTAGTATGCGACTCTCTATCTATGCTATCCCCGGAACACCTTCGACTTTGCATCAGCACGATTGGAAAGTTTGGCCGGCAACCAGATACCAACATATCCCTTACCGCGGCTGGCTCATTGTTGTGGGGGGTTTCTGACTCCATTCAAACTAAACGGAAGGACTCAGAAAACGAAGCGGAGTATAACAGCCTTTGGATGCTCCTTCTTCTCGAACTCCTTGGATTGTGTTCCGATAGTCGATCAGAGGTACGGGTGGGGGCCATCCAGACGCTATTCAGGACTTTGCAACTTTACGGAGCCACACTGAGTCTTGAAACCTGGGAAGAGTGTGTTTGGAAAGTTACTTTCCCGCTTCTCGACTCCATCACGGAAGTCATGAATCAAATCGTTCCCTCCGCGACGGCACCAGTTGAAAATGCTACTGCTTTAGGACTTGCTCCCGATGCTCGTCAATCTTGGGACGAGAGCAAAACTTTAGCGTTGCAATCGATAAGCTCAATTTTCGGTGACTACTTGACGACTAAAATTATGCATCTAGAATCATTTGACAAACTCTGGGATGAGTTCATCAAGCATGTACAGAATTCGTTCATGTTTGATTCGGCAGCCTCATGTACAGCATCTTTGCGTTGTTTGGAGAAGGCTATGGCTTCAGCAGGGCAAGCTTCGCCCGGATTGGATGAGAAGATTCGGCTTGCATGGGAGCGGGCTTGGGTCGCTTGCGATGACATGGGTCAACTAGTCCTTCGGAGGAGCAGGCCACCAATGGCAGGCCAGTTGTTAGCCACACTTCCCTTCGAACAAGAAAGTCTTCTCGCGTTTGTGGATGTCATTAAAAGTGTCCGTGTTGTGAGCAGAGCAAAGGAAGGTGATGAATGGCCTATCGAACGTTTGAAGCAACTTATGTCAATTCTCAAAGGTTTCGATGTTGTATTGTTATGCATATGTGTATCTAATTCCTTCTCAATGCAGGTGTCCTAACATATCCTGATTCGCCGGACTTCAGGCCAGACGTTGATGCGCTGACTTCAGTTCAGGTAAACAAATTAGTCAACCTCATTCTTCTAGCCTAATCTAATGTTCATATAGGCTGCAATTCTGGAAATTATAAATGATATAGATTTAACCATCAGTGGCGCAGTTTCTTTGGTACTTCGCGACCTCTCGGAATACTTGACGTTGGCATTCGTTGGAGCATTCGATATTAATCGCTCGACAGTGGATTCTACAATCCCGGACGTCCGTTCCTCCAAACGTGTTACCTACATAGCTTTGACGAAGAAGGTCATGCCCATGCTTTTAGACACGTTCCTTCGCCTCAAAGGAAATGTGGATGTGTACTCAGACGAGACAGTTGAGACAGTGCTCTCAGTGAGTTGCGATCTATACCTTCTCATTCATTGATTCTCATAATATACTGTACATACAGTCTTACGGTGTACCCATCAAACTCAAATATGAGTGCCCACCGCCTTCGAAGGCAGGAAATGACCCACCTCTTTGGAAGACAGCAACGACGTCCTTCCTTAGTGTCGTAAAAGAATCAACTTCACAAATTAGGGCTTTGGGGGACGGTGAGACGGACAAAGAGATAATTTTACGTAGGCGTTTTTACTCAATACAGTTATTCGTGCAGCTATCCCGGACGAGCGCATCGAAGGATTCTGGAGGCACCTCACCGATGTGTTTAGAGGGGGAATACTTGCAGATTGGTAAGTTGCAAATAAATTGCAACGGTCGATTACTAAGTCATAATGTAGTCATCATGTCCTAACTCTTTCTGTGGAAGAGCAAGAAGCTGAAGAGATCTTCGACCTTTCACTGATTTCGGCTCTTGAGATTGATGTTGTCCCATCCATAGGCGATCGTCGTGTGCCTGACTACATAATATTGCAGCTGGCCAAAGTCCTCCATCAAGGAAGTCTTCTACATCAGTCATTCAATGACTCCTTCGACGATGATGCTATGGCGCGATCACCCTCGGTATCACCTTCGGGGTCTTCGGCGTCGACGAAAGTTGATAGCTACAGCGGAACGACCGTGAACATTCCAGTGGTTCCTCGCGAACGATTTTCGTACTGGTGCCTTGACCTGCTTTTTCTTGTCTGCTCAGACATCGACAAAGGTGATGCTATAATCACAGCTTTTCTATTACTCTACTGACTGGTCTCATAGATAACGAGATTATGAGGCGTCGAATCGCTGCTCTTTGCCTCCCGACTTTGCTCAGCCGATGCCGAATGGCACTTATGAAGTATCTTGGAGATGAAGCACTTAGGGGAAACTATCCTTTCCCAAGGTCTGGGATTATTTGGATGTAAAACGTGCATTCGCTGACTATTTGTGTTCCTTGTGTTTCATAGGGCACGAGAAGAAGAGCTTGTTTACGTGCTCGAGAAGCTCCGTACCCTGGAACTTTGGCCAGGATCTCTCTGGGCAGCACTTTCACAATCACCCTCTCAGTACAGTGTCGAGCAGCCAGGTAAGCTCAATCTGCTGCAACCCGAACGAAATTGTTGCTGATACCTACTCAGGTGCAGATCCATCATGTCCACTTTCTCAGATGATCTCCGACTCAGTGAAACGCTCTACAAAGGCACACCTTTTTCAACTGTATGACCCATTATGCCAGATTGCAGCGTCTCCACGGAAGCCTCCAGTCGCCTGGGTATTTGTGTCAAAGACATTGCCGAACAGCTCTTTGAGCGAGTTGGACGCACCTTCGCCCAAACATTCCCGTGTCGCTGAAGCGTCTCGCAATGCGATAGTGGAGGAACGTGATGCGCGAAAGGTTGCGTCTTTATGTCTTGAGAGCATTGGCAAGGAGTTGGGTGTATCATGATACAAATAAATGTATTAATTTTTTTAATTTTTTTAATTGTACATACCTTTATTCGTCTGTGGGTGATTTATTGTTCAGTCATTCAATGTTGTTTTTGTTTCGGTATAGAGCTATCAAATTATCGCAACGTAGTTGTCCGTGTACCGACAGATGAGGTATTTCAGGATTCAGGTAAATGTAATCTGATATTAAGATCGGACACACATTAGTATATCTGATATACTTAAGAAATATCCAAAACATTCATGTAGATAATAAAACGACAAGAGAATATATGTAGGCTGACATGCGAAGGAGGGTTGTCGTCGTGATAAAAGTACTAATGAACCAAGAAAGATAATAGCTAAATGCCGCAAGTATCCTTAGCGATCAGTACCTCTTGTCATAACCCTGTTGCCGTTGAGGTACTGCAGTTCGAGCACCGCTGCCGACACCTGCACTCTCCCCAGAAGTGTCGTCTGACGGGCGAGACAGGGTCGGCGAGGGGTGACGCACATTTGTCAAGCGAACCATGTCGTCGTCCTGCCCTCCCAGGTGCGTCCGGTACCTAGGATCCCGAACACCACCCGAGACAGGGTCTTCGGCCTCCTCAGTGAAATACGGAGCCTGTATATTGTTGTTTCGAGTACGAAGGGTGACGGGCGTAGGGTTCTTAGAAGACCCTTCCAGGCCAAACGCTTCGGTAAAGTTCGTCTTCCCTCCATCGCGTGTGGGGATGGAGGGTGTGATGGTCGAGACGCGGGTTCCCGGCTTGCGTCGGACGAAGTCCACGAGGAACTTTGAAGACGTCAAAATTTCGAACGCGAAATCGGCTTTAGAAAGATACGGATGTGTAAGACAATAGAGGTGATCGTAGTTATTATCTATAGACTTACAGTAGTTGATACTGTCCCAGAGAGGCTTCCAGATACTGGTCCGGGTTTTTGGCTCGAGCTTCTTGTATTCGCTATAGGGATAGGCCCACATCATAGCGAGTGCGAAAAATACCATCTATAAGCAAAACAAGTTGGTGAAGGAACATGGCTCATTGTGTATGCGACTTTTACCTCTATACAAATAGTAAGGGCTGTTAATCCGTCCGCAATGTTCGTTTCTGTCCAGTATTGTGTGGCTATGGGTTTTTAGGTCAGCATTCGACATCCACCTAACTTTGATCATGAAGTGTGGATATACACACCTTTTATGACTCTGCCTTCGAGCCAGCTGAACTATGTAACAGAGGGATGAAATCAACGTTAGATAGGCCAAATTTATGTTTCGCAAGGACACGTACCACAAACGACTGATAGAAAGTGAACATCACAATGAGTTTGATGCACAGGAACTTGGACAATGGCCGGCGGCCTTTAAGCTCCTCGCGTGTGAGGCCGTAGAAGATAAAAAGACCATAGAGGGCAACCCTGCATTTCCCAAGTTTAAGGTTTGTACGAAATCAAGTAGAAAGGGTGCGCACGTTATGCTAACGAAATCCACAAATTCTAGATACGCATACGCGAAGTGGATGCTAAAACCTCCGTTTTCGCACAGAACGTTGTACTTCTGGCAGATTATCGCTACGATCGACACAACTATATAGTGAGTCCAAGGAAAAGCGTCTGGTAAGCAATGGTAGAGAGTGGGTTGCATTGTAGTAGTAGACGTACGGGGACGAACGGCAACGTATTGAATGACTGACCACTGGAGGAAAAATTGCATTATTTGAGTAACGTGGATTGAGTACCAAACCGAATGATACTACACATAAGATGAAAAGTACTGACCTTCACGGTGTACATGAAGTATGCCTAGTACACAATCACGTTCAGATGGCGCTTCTTAAAGGACAAGTGGATGGGAAAAGAGACTCTACCTTCGTAGGCCTATACCTCCAACAGCAGAACTAGAAATAGACCAACAAATATAGGTAAAGACCCTTTTTATTAGACTACAAGTGAAGAAAAGCCTCACAGGAATGGGCAGTGACCGCTTATCCTTACGTTGCAATGCTTTTGTCGCATCGTGTCCCGACGCTGTATCGGCAACATATTCGATCAGAAGAAGCCTATTGATCATAAATCAACACTAGATAACTTTCGCTTCAAACCATCAAATCGAACTTACATGAACGCGGAGATTGTAATCGCCTTTGCGAATGACATGGTCAGCAATTGAGGTAGAGTAGTTAAAGGTTCAATAAATGGGCATACTTCGTAGACTGTAAACATGCGAGCGAGAAGTAAGCCAATCGTCACATTTGGGAGATCGAGCAAAGAATTATACTACTTACCAACTTCCACCAGTTCGTAGTATGTGTAGCTCCGGAAGAAGCGATATGAGAAAAAGGATATGATCGCGTACACGGGTGGCATGTACAGAATTCGGATACTGTAGGACCGGTTTAATAGAAAAAAGGACGACCATGAGCGAGAGACGTACATTTGTCGTTGTTCAGAGGGTACGATGTAGTGGCTAATTAAGGCAGAAGTAAGGCGGGTGTGCAGCGAAGACGTGAATGTAGCTTAAGACTCAATTCGCCACGTACCGGCAGTGTAATAATACGCTGACCATAGAGATTAGAAGTGTCTGTAAAAGCAAGGGTGTATTAGCAAGAAGTTAAAGAGGTCTAAGTAAAATGAAAGAATAGCATAGGCTTAAAAGAATGAAAAGTATAGATTGCTGAGCTGGAGGTGTTGGAGTAGTAGGAGCGTTTTAGGGGAGACATTTCATAATTTGTGCACTTGCTAGGACGAGAGCAACTTTTAAGTCATTTGAGTCCCTTGCATCAAAGCAGCCCTGACGCGATGCCATTCGACTCTCGCACGCAAGTTGGGATTCCGGGAATGCAGCAGCTTAGATATGCAAAGGTTTGGGACTCCAAACTCAGGCAATGTGCAGCTGGCCATTATCCCAGAAACGGTGTATCATAGAGATACAAAATAGAGTGCGAGAAGAGTACTGGTCCATGCAAGGATGGAGTCCTCGGGTTATGTAGGGATGACTGGTGTTTGGTCGTCAATTCTCTGAACGATTAAAATGTTTCTCCCAGTGAGGGCCCAACCTCAAACACCCTCTCGGGGGTGGCCCAGGAAGCTGGAGTTTGCAATTTCCAGAGCGCGTAGTACAAAACTTTAGGTAGCGTTGGGACATTGATGTGTGTAAAGTAAGCGTGTCCGGCTCGCCTGATACCGTATGGTTCGGAAGCTGTTGTCGCGCTAGAGACGAACGACTTTTTCATCGCAAGTCCGACTCTCTCTAAAGCTTGTCGATATCGAGTTTCGCATTCGATATCATTATCCATTGACGGTGGTGGGGTTCCCGAGCAATGTGGGTTCTCCGAGTGGAAGCTGATGCAGATGCAGTATGTAACACCTCACGGCCACAGGTAACGAGACGGAGAGAGAGACAACTGCAGGGAATGGAAATGACGGGGGTCCGATAGTCTCCGGGCGGTGATATCACAAACAGGGTGGCGATTGGGAAGGATGCAGAGGATGATGCAAAAAGAAAGTAGATGGGACTGAGTTAGAAGACTCACCAAGGCTGCACATCCTCCTGAAATCGCCCATCCAATTCGATGTCTATATCACCAACCCAAATATGACAAAATTGAGCCTGAAACTATAAGAGACACGGAAAGAGGGAGAGACTAACGTATCCCAGTTGACGCCATTGGAAGACCAGAAGGAGGACTGGTCAACGGAGTTGGCGTTGTCGGAAGGACACTCTGGCATCCTTTGGGTGTATCGATGATGATGAAGAAGACCAAGTAACGTCTTCCTGAAGAGCAAAGCGGATTGTCTTGCTTTCCGCTTCAAGTGATGTTCTTGTTGAAATTACAATTATAGAGGTATCGCGTGTGTTACAGTCGTCTCTGCGTTCCGTCGACTAGTAGATTTTTAACTTGCAGCAAAGACGGGGAATCCGAGACAAGAGATTGGAAAGATGGTGGGGAGGGGAAACAAATAGATAGAATGTTGCGGTGTGCAAAATTGGACGAACATAGCCAGGGCTGCGGATGTGTGCTCTCGGGCCGACCTCACTCAGCACATTTACATCTCAACCTCCAGCCTCCGTCCGGCAACTCCTCTGAACCGCTGAAATCTCGTTATGACTTCCACAACTGAAAATCCAGAAGCTGGAGATGAAGGTCTTGCATGTTATGGAAATTCTTCGTTGAATGTTTTTACCCCTTGCTAGATACGTAGCGCATGTCCAAATCTTCACTCCCGCTTACTGCGCAAGCATGATGTTAATGACTGCCGAGGGTGCCTTATTGGAAATGGTATTATGCTGTTGGCGGCACTTCATCCACCTTCAACTTCATCAACCTCCGTGTCATCGGAATGCATGGGATATAGAAAGAAACAATGAAAGTTCATACACAAGCAGTTAGAAATACCCAGAGTTGGGTATGATAAAAGTGTTTTGAACATGAGACATTTTATTGCTTTCTGTAGACATGAGCTATGATTAAGTGATAAGTAAGATAGATAAGAAGTTGACTCATGAAAAAGCTCAATAGATGATCGGATCAGAAGTATTCACGGTCGAGTGCTGCTGAAGCAGTGAAACGTCCAAGAGAGTTTTGTTGAGCAAATCAGACATTTGCTTACCACTCAGCTGAGGGTAACTCGTCAACACGGTTCAAACTTCAAAGACCTTTTTGCCTTGCCTCTCCTGCGCTCTGAAGTTGACCTTCATATCCTGACAACGTATCGTGATGAGGCCTATTTTGTTGGTTGAATGAGCCGCAGATGCTTCAGATTTCATCAAGCGTACCCAAGTCGAAGTTACTGGCCTGCGCATGAACATGTCATCGAAAGTATCTTGGCCGTCATCGCGATTCGCAAACAAGCTCGCTAAATGAGTATGTTCGCCGTCGCTCCTTGTTAGCCTCTGCATGCCAGGGCTAGGCGAGACCGAACTTGGTGACTACACAGCAGATGTAGCAGGTGTGGACGTGTGCTGCGCATATGTTGAGGACAGACTTAACAAATCCAGCGCCGAAGACCTGGACCGAAATGGACGGGCTCTGAATATTGCTGCTGGGTGGCTAGCTGTTGCTGTTGCTGTTGCTGTCTATTTCCGTTCCTCTTACTCAACCGCAATGAGCTGAGCTTGTTGAGCCTCTAACTGCTGACGCATCTATCCCTACCCCTGGAGAATGCACTGCTGTTGCATCGCCTCCTATTGTTCCTGCTGCTTGAAAGCATCGAATGAGGTGAACTGGTGCGCCATCGCTGTATACTGAGACTAAAGTTGCCCTTGGAATTGAGCAGGTCGATCTCTGGGAGGGAAGGGGTTGTTTTCAGGTTGTTCACTAGCGTGCAGTCGATTAGCATGAAGACAGTCTGGAAACTAAGATCACTCACGCTTGAACCTGGTCATCGAAGACGGATATGACTTCTTTAAGGCTATGTTTGCTCTCCGCAATCGCTTTTCGAAGTTCGTCCTCCTCCTTCGTCCGTCGGGAGCCACTCAGCTGTGGCCTACTTCGGCGACGAGCGTTCTCATCCTCGATCGAACTCGTCCACCACCTCGCCTCCGCCGCGTACCAGCGGGTCCCGCATGCTTGCACGGCTTCGACGTTCCTCACGTAGACGCGATTCATCCTGCAATAGATTTGTGCTGCGGCCCGCCCTTCGCCTTCTGCCGCACCGCGCCCTAGTCTATGCTGTACTCGTTCACATAGTGGCCTTCAAGGTTTTGATAGTATAGACGTCGCAATCAAGATAGATAATGGCATTCTATAATCGTGCTAGAGGTAGTCAAGCTGAGTGAGCGCCTAAGCAGAAGTCCTCTCAATCATTCGTGGGGACAGGAAACCCCAGGGTAGATCATTCAACTGCATGAGAAAAAAGGAATACATTGAGATGACGGGCTTACCAGTAATAATCGTATCCTAGGATAAATTGCTCGCACATCTTCGAGCATGACGGGAAGTGAAAGTTTCCATCAAACCACAATCACGCGTACATCACTATTAAGTTTATTGCCAGTGCACCATGTTCGGAACTTGTCTGATCAGTAGGTCCGATGAATGATCGTTAAGCACGACAGAGAGACGAGGCTGTGTGAAAGTGTGAGAGGTTCGCAGTAAACCACACCACACCACATTACCGGGTTTGCTCACCTGCTCAAGTTCTTATGGAGCTTCACTACTTCACTTGAAGACAGCCTCACTCAGCCAACCACTGACAGTGGCAGCATCGAGAAGAACACAGGAAATGAAAGAAACACCACACTCTCACTGGCAATCAGTGGAGCGTCTAATGAAATCCTGCCAGTGGTGACGAGGCGTTTGGATGCTCCCCAATATCACGGATGGAAGACGAACATCCTTTGAAGATCTGTCTTATTTCGAACCCCGGGTTACCCCCCTCTTAGGGCTATTATCAGCCCATGGATCTGTGCCTCTGACTTTGAACAAAATTCGCTCTTGAAAAGTGAGTTCTCTTTTTATACCATGTACAGGCGCTCAGGCGTGAAGTGCTAACAGAGCCCAGTTAATAACAGCGATATTAGTTGTTTCAGGAACACAAGTCCAGTACTTTTGCCACTGCCAGTGGACCCTCCTGCTCGTCTTTCCCTCTTTTGTACCATCTGCTTAATCTTGAAAGCTGGGGCTTCTGGAAAACAGCACATTCTGCAATCACGATGACAAATGATACCGATCGCGAATGGTGACCTTCTGTAATAGCGTAGAAACACGATGCAGAAACTACATGAAGATGTAGATGACTTCTATTTCTACCAATCCTTGAGGCAAAGTGGTTCATGAAACACATCTTACAGGTGACCAAGTCGTGTGTAAGAGTGCCGAACTATAGGCTGCTCAGCGATAACTCTATTCCTACCTTCACGTTCACTGCATGTCTTCAGCCTGAGTGCAGTGGTGAACTAGCTCTCTATATATAAGAAGGGTGAAATGGGTCAATTACTGCTACTTCTTCCACTTTACACGTCCGCAGAATGACCCACTGCCCAACAGAAAACACCGTTGCCGTCGACCAGTCCTCATTCTGGTCGTCAGACGGCGTCAACTGGGATGCGTAAGTTCCTCTTTCAGTACTACAAGATCCAGCATCCAGGTGTCTCACATAGGACTGTGCTCACTCGTAATTCCGGAATTTCTCCGATTGGTATAATACTATAGACATCGCATTGGTTGGGCAATCTCTGGAGGGTGTACAGTTCTGGTGAGTTGTCGAGTATCTTCTGTTATAATTTGTTGTACTTTTGGTTTTCAGTGGAGCTCACCAGTCTAATCACAGACCGTGATCGTGACGATCATAAACACGTTACTGCATTGCCGGTGAGTCCCTGCCCTATTTTTCACATTAAACTGTCACGAAACTGAAATTGGTCATACCTGTGCTCTTGTACTCTTCACAAACAGTCACTATATTGTACCGTCCGAACAGAGACAGATGTATGGTCATCTGTGGTCATCCTTCATCCTTTCATACTGATTCTTCTACTTCAATCCTGGGCCCCCCTTGTCAACTATATAAATCGAAACCGGCAACATACAACAAATTAAAAATCCAAGCATTCGCATTATATATATGCCAGCTGTTTACGCAATCATCTCTTTCTTTTCCTATCGCTTTTTCCGAAGCTATACGTACTATAGCATAACCATAAGCAGTGAGTGCATCAACTCTTCATTTTGATTTCCCTCAGCTGTCCCCGAATTGCACTTTCCTGACTTTACTGTCTTGCAATTCTCAGTTTATGAAGTATGTTGGTTTTCATTTTTCAGTGTGTCCGTCTTGACATAAGGACCATAATTTTACAGGCGATAGCAACCTCGGCTTTTATGTACGTTGCAGTAATTACCCCGAGTGGATAATAATTGACATTATGGTTTATATACTAGGCTACTTATCATTGAATATGTTGCCGATACGGCTTCGGGGCATGACGCCACCGGAGCATTGCGGCGGAAGGATAAGCAATCTTTGCCATTCCCTGTTAGTCGTCTTCTCCCTTCTCCTTTATCTAACATCTTTCTCTTTTTCCATTTCCATCTTCCCGAAGAGTGCCTAAAATCGGGTTTCCCCCTTTCTGCCAATTTGTCAATGATTAACTAAAACTGTTGATTCCAGTTCTGCTGTTGGAGGTACAGGCCTACCAAGGTATGTTTTATTACCCAACATGCCTTTATGAAAATATTGAATGTTCATGGTGTGCTTATATCAGGCATATTTTATGTATACGTTAAAGGTAAGATTTACTGAACCCTCTGTTTCTGAATCATAATATATGTGCAATTGAAATGGGGACTTGTTTAGTGGTCAGTCATACAGTATACATTCATCCAGCCCAGTACGTCATTTTGTATGCCGGGTTTATTTGGTACACAAAAAGCTTAATATGCTTGCTTATCTGCCATTTGGGACTGGGCAATTTGCAGTGGTATCGATTGTTGGAGTCATATGCCAGAGGTTTGATGTTCTGTGTGACACGTTCAACTTCCGCTACCCGCATGTCTACCTGGAATTCTTGTCTTTGGTTAGTTCAAGGTGAGCTATTCGTTTTTGCCTTTTGTCCACTTTCACCGCTGGCATGTTTCCCACCCTCTTTAAATCTACATCAAAGATTAATATCAAAGTCAAAAAGCTAACTCGCGTATATTGTGAGCACAGTGTTAGTGCTTATGGTATTTGCATCTTTCGCACACTCGCGAGTGCAGAATTGGAAGGCCGCCGGCCATCTGCAAAGTTCATGTGCATCCGTTTCATCATCTTGAACTACAACACTCTGACATTTATAGTATGTACTTTTGAAAGCTCAGGAATCTACTTTTTATGTCTAAAATTTGTCACAATCACAGATCACTCTCTTAATACAAGTACACGTTATCAAGGGTTTGGCTTCACCTCCTCTAATAGTAAGGTAGTCACTAACCTCCCACTATCAAAGCAACAAAATTTTGGACAGAAACGAACATTGCGGACGGATTAACAGCCCTTACTATTTGTATAGAGGTAAAAGTCGCATACACAATGAGCCGTATTCCTTCACCAACTCATTTTGCTTGTAGATGGTATTTTTCGCACTCGCTATGATGTGGGCCTATCCCTATAGCGAATACAAAAAGCTCGAGCCAGAAACCCGTACCAGTATCTGGAAGCCTCTCTGGGACAGTATCAACTACTGTAAGTCTACAGATAATAACTACGATCACCTCTATTGTCTTACACATCCGTATTTTTTTAAAGCTGATTTCGCGTTCGAAATTTTGACGACTTCAAAGTTCCTCGTGGACTTCATCCGACGCAAGCCGGGTACCCACGTCTCGACCATCGCACCCTCCATCCCCACACGCGATGGTGGGAAGACGAGCTTTGCCGAAGCATTTGGTCTAGAAGGGTCTTCTAAGAACCCTACTCCCGTTAGCCTTCGTACTCGAAACAACAATATACAGGCTCCGTATTTCACTGAGGAGGCCGGAGACTCTGTCTCGGGTGGTGTTCGGGATCCAAGGTACCGGACACACCTGGGAGTGCAGGACGACGACATGGTTCGTTTGACAAATGTGCGTCACCCCTCGCCGACCATGTTTCGTCCGTCAGACGATACATCTGGGGAGAGTGCAGGTCTCGACAGCGGTGCACGTACTGCAGTACCTCAACGGCAGCAGGGCTATGACAGGAGGTATTGATCAAACTGTTCGTAGAATGAAGGCAGTGGACACCCTACATTCGCTCCTGGTCTTTCCTTTTATTCCCTTCCTTTTGTAATTTTTTAAATGATGGTGTTTTTATCCTGTTGAAGGAGTACTGCACTTATTTGTGCTCAACTAAGCAGTTGTGGTCGCAGAGGTCAACAAATTCCATGATGATGCTTGCTTGTTTTCCTCACTGACATATGTACAGTCGACTTCTATTTCGACTGTCTTTGTTATTCGTGTTCGGCTGCGCTTTGTACTTGAGTCGTACTCATGTTAGGTCTCATATTGTATTATCCTTCAGGATATAGAATTCGATAGCGAGTAAAAGAGAGTTTATCTCAACCGAATTGAAGTCGGGACCCTACGTGATACGTCATTAAATCGGACCACCTTACCTTCGCCTGTGACGACCATGGTGCAACTCGTATCTGTCCTGCGCACACCGTCCACTGCGAGTGCAAGCGCTTCCCAAAGTCGATCAAATTCAACGAGCTCAGACTTAGAGTTTGAAGACGCAGACCCGGGCTTGTGGTCGGACTTTACTTCAGAAGAACAGAATCAGGTATCAGCATATGCACAGTGCACCACCAACACCGACACAAAGATGGAAAACTTAAATCAGGAGGAGTTAGTTGGATATGAGCTGGTAGAGCTCGATTTCAACTATACAACGTCGCGCTTAGTCGAGGGCGTGTATACGATGAGAAACTCAGCAGCATCAGAAACCATGATGGACCTCTCAGGTGGCGATAGCAAGTCCATCATTGGATTTCCGGAACATGGGTTTGAGAACCAACAGGTGCGTGCATATCGTTGTAGCCTGGAGACCACACTCAGATTATACCGGACAATAAGTGGCACTTCGAGCGCCTTGGTGCCGGGTGGTCTATCCGGAGTGTACATACTGGCTCGTACTTAACGATTGAGAAAGGACTGGGTGAAGGATTTCCGGTCGTGGCGAACACTTACCCAGTCGCCTGGGCTGCGCATGAGGAGCCTTCAGAAGAAGAGGATCTCATGAATATAAGGTGAGGAACGCCAATGCAATCGTGTTAATAACAGTGATCATAGTTATTCTAGGATTTTTTGGCCGAATACGTCGTATAATATTGAACTGCATGAAGGCAGTGCGACTCCGGGAGCCAAGGTATGACAAGCTTGTCTACCAGATATTTATCTATCAACTTATACCTCCAGATCCTTTTGCGGACCGCTAACAGATTTCCGGAAGCTCGACATCAAGTGTGGCGGTTGCAGCGTCATTCAAAGTTCTGACCGCAGTATGCGACCGTAATGGCGACGATAGCGAGAGGAGTTCCAATGAGATTTTATCTGTTATGGCTCATGCAGGTGATCTAGACTTGTTACAGTGTTGATTCCGAAAGAACGGTCACTTGGTGAGCAGTAATGATTTGATCTTAGGGCTGATTCAGCACATGTATATTTACTGGAAGGCATTGGACGCTTCGCCTGTATATTACTTACCGATGATGAATATAAGTTAATTCCTTCACCACGCATTCACTGGATCGATTGGTCATTACTAGCAAACGCCATTACTGCTTTCACTCTGAGCCTGAAGTTTTAGAAAAATGTACGATCTGCTGAATCATTGCAAATTTGTATGTTTATAATAGCTAGCAATACAGGAGGTCTGTGGACAATGTAGCGTAAAAAAGATCAAATAACAGCTGTATCATCTCCAATCGTCCCATTGAATAGCTTAGCCAGAGTAAGAGGACCAAAGATCAGCGGGAAACCAATTTCTCATCACTGTCAACACGTTCGTTAGTGAAACTGCAAGGACATCGAAGAGAAGAAGAAGCAGTAACTCACATTTCCAGTGTTCATTGATGTGCACCTTCCCCCAACTCTTCACCTTCGGGTCCGCGTCTCGCAGCAAATATGCATCGCGAGGTATACCACGGAGGACGGTCGTAAGGTTGATTTCTCGTTGTGCGAGCGTAGTGATGATCTCTTCTCGGATGCCGAGGGCGAGATCTCTTTTAGACGGATCGCGGAAAGAGAGGGAGGAAGAGGGAGTGCAGAAGATGATCTATAGAACAGAATGAATAATACGTTTGTCCCATGTTTTCGGAGATAAGCAGACAATGCAACCAACTTACAACATTCGTCAGCCTGTCAGGATGTGACAGAGGAGAATCATTGAGGGGACTAGAGTGGTAGGCATTGCACGTGGTGAAGACATTCCGGAGCATATTGACCGTTGACTTGAATGAAATCGAGTTCAGCGTACCCAGGTAGTTCTGTATGCACCGCAATCAGCCTCTTGACGCTTTAGATGGAAGATGCCTACTTACAACAGCGATAACACCCTCCTCGTTCATCTGCTGCTTTAGCGCCTCCCACATTTCCATTGTGTAGTATTGGGCAGGGAGTTCTCCACCGCGTGCTAGATCATGCACGACAACATCGAAGGGTGTGATTAGCTGCTCACCGCTAGCGTTCTTGGCGAACGACTTATACAGCCAGCGCGTCGGTTCCTCGAGGTGTACGGCATTTGGCACATCGCGCAAAAAAAACGCCTGTGCAACTCCGTAAAGGTATCGGTCTGGCTCGACGACGGTTGTGTTGTACCCATGCACAACGAGCGAGTTGGTGAGGAGTCCGAGTTTGTGACCTCTGTATTCGCATGAGAGGAATATATAGAAAAGGGGTTGACAAACAAACGTACAGGACGAGCGCATTCTTTCCCTCAGATGTATGCGCAAGGCGCACGAGATCATTCATAGTTTCAATCGCGCTCAGCATATACACCGGACTCCCCGGGTCTACCAGCGCCTTCGGGGTATTCGGGTCCGGGTGCAATATCTCGGAGACACCGACAATGGACGCGTCCTGACGGAGATAGCGCACGGGCGGGACGGTCGCGGTGGTATCCGCGACTAATAGTAAGCCGCTCGGGGTGATACGCTGGTAAAGTATCGCGATGTTAGAGGGCGGGTAGGGAGGGGCTGCGAATGCGATGGCGAATATGCACACGGAGAAAATGGTGACGAGTTTACTCAGGACTGCGGTAGATGAGCGCAGAGGCTCGGGGTGCGCAATCACGGAGAGCGTTGAGGTCATCATCGCAAGCGTGCTAAGCTTTGTTATAGACGATATTAGTCCAAAATGTGTGTTAGACAATAGAACATGGAAAAAATGCGTACAGCGACAGAGGGACTAAGGTTCGTGAACCGCAGCACTGATGGCCCGATGAGCGGTTCCAAGAAGTTTACGATGGTCGCAAAAGCAACACCGCTGATAGCTTTTGTCAGGAGCTGGCCAACCAGCGTTGGCTCTGGGTCCAACAGCTTCGACTAAACCATGCTCTTTAGTATACTGGTCCGAAGTTTAGGATGGAGTGTGCACTCACAATCCACTGCAACCACACGCCCCCACCGAGTCCTAGTAGCGGCAGACTCAACAAAGCATGTACCAGCAGCGCCCCCAACGTCGGATTATCCAGCTTCTCCGCTGCGAGTGCCGATGCGCCCCTCGAAAAGAGCGCAGTCAAGACTTGTAGCGCTGTCACCGCCGCCAGCGTCCTCTTTTGTGTGGCTACCGAAGTGAAATCCACGAAGGAAAACAACAGCACGGACACAACGGTGGCGAAATGGAAAGACATAGGTCCGAATGTCTTCCCAAACATCGCAGTGACGAGCGCTTGCGTGGCATATGAGGAGATGGATAGGTTGATGAGTAGAGAGAAAAGATGGGTTGCATCGTTGAAGCTCAGAGGTAACGGAGGAGGTTCGACGCGTTCTCGGGCAGGCGGGTTCGGGGGTCGCTCATCATCTGCTCGCGCTGCTGGTCGTCGCTGTCGCACGTTGTTGTCTGCCATGGGGAACTGAAGTCCTTCAACGAGTGCAGAGAAAAGAAAGAGACCTCGAGTATGCCTTTTACTCAACACAGGTACCGGAGGCAGATAGATTCAATGCGTCCGACATTTCGCCATGTTTGCCCCGGATCGTCGCCCAAGAATAGACTCCGTAAATAGTCTTAAAAGTTGCACTAGATATACACGATTTGTGCGAAAGAATACAAGGATCCATCTAATATGTATGTTATATAGATACAATCATCACAGATTCGCCCAGTCAACCTCCCTCGCATTCTCGCCAGTCCGATTGTTCGTCCCGACCGCAGACATGATTGATGTCTCACGCAGATCCACAAGATGCCGCATTGTGGGCCGTCCATGGGGACAGTTCCATGGCTGGTCCATCGTGCCCATATGCCGGACAACCTATTACATGCCAAGGATACGTCAGTACGTGGCCCAGAGAATGTAGTTCGAATCCGAAGAAATAGCACAGTAAACGTACGTTGGTCATTTGAGGATGTGTAAGAGACATGCCAATCATGACGCTCTTCCGACACGCACGCATCGCAAACATGGCGCGCACCTTTGAGCATCGAACCATCTGTCCGGCTGGTCGGTCTCGCATTAGATGCAGTAACTCTTCAAGATCTATGCCGTTGAAGTCAGTGTTATTGCTCGATCCAAGCCACCGGTTTACGAACATACCTTTCAAGTCGAATGTGGTGTTCCCACTCACTGGCTGTGCAACAAGCTTGAGACGACCTTGTGAAGGTTCCGCGTCTGCATCGAAGGCAACTTCAAATCCGTTATTACGAAGTACTTCAATGTTGTCCATGGCCAGCAGCTCGTCTCCAGCTGTGAGCTCAAGTGGTCGGGGTCTAAATAGAACAAGAGTACGTTAGCATATGTTAAACATTTTAAGCACTTACAAACGAACTTGAACAACTTCTGCGAATCGATCTTCGTTGACTGTTGGAGCGTCTCGAAGTTATACTTCTCGTCCGCTGCATGCTGGTCGATTATGAACAAATCGTCCAGATCATCCACGAGGGCGCGCGCTTGCCCTTCGCGAGTTCTTTTAGTCCGCCGACGAGCGATGATGAAACCACGGTTAAATTGCCCGACAATGTCCATTTCTTCAAAGTCTCTCTTATCAATGATCCGCGAGAGCTCGCGTTCAGCGTCCTGTTCGTCCGCCTCGCTCGAAATACCAGCGGAAGTGCTGACCCTCGCTTGTACATTCGCTGAGATGAAAGTGGATGACTCCGATTGACCATGGGCCCTGATAGAGTCCCATGCCGAGGAGATCAGGGAGAGATCACAGGCCGTGCTCACGTCCTTGCTTAATGAATTCGTACGACGTATTTCCACTACGGATGGACTCGAGCGACTGTCGTTATCTACGGATGTCGCTGAAGAATTATCAAGAGCTTGCATATTTGCCTTCTGTTCTTCCGTTAGGTCCAGCCTGTCACCAACATCCTCGAGAAGATTGTCATCAAGCGAGGTGACATAGGAAGATTCCGCAAGTGACATAGGGGCCACCGGAGTCAAGTGAAGAAGATCGGTCTCAGGAAGAAATAAGGGTGGCTCGATGTCATCACATTTGTTACGAGGACGAATATCCTGTGATGAGGAAGTGTCAATGTCAGGAATAGGTTCGAAGGCAGTATCTTCATCGACTGCTTTAGGATCCATAGCCAGCTCCTCCAATTCTTCTGGATCAAGTTCGTCTTCCTCCTCATCGACATATTTTGCTTCATCGTTGTCTTCGCCATCCTCTGAGTGCTTTTCAGCAGTCACACGCTGACTTTCCGATGCCGCGAATGCTGAAAGCTGTGACCTGAACGTAGACCGGGAAATATTGACGGTTTTGAGTTTCTTTCGGGGAGGTTCGTCTCCTACAGGCTGCATGGCCCAAGATGCATTAGACGTGCTGAGTACCATTTGAACTGGACGACGAAGGGGCTTGGATACGGGCAAGTCCCCAGGTGGGGACAATGCCGCTGTGGAGAGGAGAGGAGGCGAAAAGGTTTTGGTGACTTTGTCATCGATATCGACTTCGGTCCGAGAAGGAGGATGGAAATTGGAGGAAGAGTTTTGTAATTCTCCCAAAGTCATATATAGATCAGCGAGGGGGGCAGCATCCTGAAGCACTTCTGCGGGTCTGGATGAGCTTTCTTCATCAATGACTGGCTGCAAGTCTAATTTCATGGCAATATCACTGTTGACCATAGCTTGGGGATCTGATATGGCAAGGACATCCGAGGACAAATTCGAACTGGACTTCTGAGTCTGATTTTGAGTTAACTGTACAGCGAATGTCGATCGGGAGGGGGAAAAGGCTTCATCCAGAGCATCTTTGAGTGCAGTAACCAACGCGTTCTCACTGTGTATTAGAATAGTACGTTTGTCGGGGGAGACGTTGATATCGCAGGCATCTGTTGGGATAATGAAGTCTGCAACAATGAATGGACTCTGGGTAGCATTGAAGGTACGATAAACCTCATTGAAGGCCTTCTGGATTTTCGAAGGATTACATGGCCGCCCGTTTATAAAGAAGTACTGCCTATCTGAACCGGATCGCCCAAAGCCATGTGCGAATTTGCTAATCAGCCCTCGAACCTGGATTTTCGTTGGACTATATAGATAGCTATATTAGCATCATATTCTGAGAATAGTTCATTTACCTACGCAACATCGTCTGTAACTCTCAGCCTTCTGAGTGCAGTCTTTTCAGGAGTTACTTGCAAGTTAAGATCTAGTTCAGCCAGAGCTTCAAGTTGTTTCGGTCCCCATAAAGAAGATATAGACGCTTTCAGTGAGGGTTGGCCGTCAGTCCGGAGTTGCTGAGACTTTCGACTTCATAGTTAATTAGCATCGAAAGGGCCGTTAATGTCGATTATCACTCACCCGCCCTGCTGATGTAGAACACTGAGACGAACACCCTTGTTTTCTCTTGCACACGGTACCAGCGCGTACGCGGCGAGTAGATTTAGTGCCTTCCCGAATTCTCGCTTGGAGTTGCGCTCAAACTCTTTTCGGCGGACCGGCAGAGGTTTGAACAACCCCTCCGCAAGAACTGTTGTACCTCTCTACTTATATATCAGCAAAAGATATACTTCCCTTGCAAAGACAACTCACTTGCCTTGCCGTCCGTTTAGAGCGGCCAGCCAATTTGCCCGTCCTGTCCAGCTCCAGAACAGTACCCATAGGAGCTTCATCTACAGTCGCCGTCGTTATCGCAACCTGCTCCGATAGCGCACATAACGACGAGATAGCTTCTCCTCGAAACCCAAACGTCCGAACAACTGTCAAGTCTTCGAAACTCGAAAGCTTCGAAGTGCAATGTTTAAGACCTTGAGCTGTGATGAGAATGCTTGAACTAGTTCGAGTAATAAGCACGCACCAACATGTTCATAGTCTTCAGACGCGATGCCACTGCCATTGTCTATAACTTCGAATGCCTTAAGCCCGTAATCATGAAACCTGACCTCTTTTTTAAAAATTTCAGCTCAAGATTACATTCAGAGATGCAATGAAACATACCGATATTAGTCGCACCAGCATCGAGACTGTTCTCTACTAGCTCTTTTACCGCGGTCTGGAGATCAACGAGGACTTGACCGGATGTTATGCGATGAACGGAAGATGTATCGATTGGCTTGATTGACATGCAGAGAACAGGGTATCGCAAGTCTCCAATTTTCGGGCGTCGCGTTAGCTTAAGTTGTTTACGGCAGGTCAACTCGCGGCTGAAGGTCTCGTGTAGGTACCTTCCCTTCAAGTTCGCGTCAAGGGCTAGCAATGTACAACGAGGAACACATCAAATCTATGAAATGGACTCATCGACGTGTATCAGAGCTATTAGGCTGTCGTTCCAAGGATGGCTTTTCCACTGCAGGATCGAAGTTGACGCCCTGGAAAATAGCGCACGTATGGCAGTGGAGGTAGGTAGCACTTTCAACCCAACCCCACGACTCTGGTCTGCTTTGCGCCTAAAGGACAGACACTTTACACCCTGGAAAGAGACTTTCAACCAGCACTTTAACATTCTTCGCATATATCTACACGAATACTTTATCCGCTCGGCCATCCATCATTCGCAAATATTGCGAAGCTGTTGGTTCTGCAAACATTTGGAAATAGTAGGAACCTCAAACTGGACGTACGAGTTTGTAGCGTCTATGACATGGCAATCTGCAAGTCTGCTCGAAACGCTTCACTTGGGCTTGATCGGAAACCACGAGACGCGACTCGATATCGATCTTTTTCAATGTCGCGGGTTGAAAAGGGTGGTTTTAGAGAAGAAATCAGTCTCTTAATCGCACAGAATTCCAATAAGCTTGCTTCGATGCCCATACTAAATGGCGGAACCCTTTTTCCAACATTCCTCACCCTAGGCCAAGTCTCTCAAGATTCTAGTTGCTTGCAACGCCTTACCATCTCCGCTTGTTTAATTGAGTCATCCGCGAACAAATATTGTTTCCTCAACTTCGTTGGCTAAGTTTGCCATGAGCCGTATTACCATGCGGATCGGAGATTGACGCTGTTCTGGATCGCCTCACGCTTCCCTCATTGCGCACCTTTATGATTTCTGTCGAACTTGATGACTTTCCGAGCGCTGGCCGCATCTGGAGGCAATCATCCAGCGTTCCGCTTTCTGAAGTTCGACATCTGCAGATTACGGGAAAGAGAGTTAGTCGACATCCTCCAATCCACACCCTTGTTAGAACATTCAGTCGTGAAATTGACAGATACTGTATAAGCCATCTGACGATACAAGACCTGACACCTTCCGCCTCAAGCGGTCGAACGGGAGATGAAACGGCGGGTAGATTTGACGAGGGACTGTGCGGACTCTGTCCTAGGCTGTCCCTCTCTGGACTTTGACGCACAGAGGACGACAACGACTATTTCTGCAGTATTGGCATTCATATTTAACAGACGAAGGCCGCTATCGGATTCACAGGAAGGTGAAGAGCGCGCACGTCCCGCTCTTCTGCACCATTCCGCGATGAACGTATCGTCAGCCGATCTCATTGAACAGTCGGGACATCCAATAGTATTTGAGAGAAGGCATGCAACTGCGACTGAAACACAACATTTGACATGTGGATATTGCGATTAAAGTGCATTCTCAATTACTTAAGGCGCAATGTACGGAAAACTACATTACAAAGTAAAGCAATAGCAAATGATATAAGTATACAGTTCTATGTACCAAAGCGATCGTATGACAGAGCAAATAAATTAACAAGACACGATA
This sequence comes from Trichaptum abietinum, assembly GCA_910574555.1. Classification (NCBI taxonomy): domain Eukaryota; kingdom Fungi; phylum Basidiomycota; class Agaricomycetes; order Hymenochaetales; family Trichaptaceae; genus Trichaptum; species Trichaptum abietinum. Next base: position 1,560,284 of record CAJTBE010000011.1, on the reverse strand, counting down.
GTGACCACTCACTCCACGTCCTCTCCCAACATGTTTGCGAGGGCATCATTACCCTCATCACCAGCAGATTCCACGACCTCGAATGTTGTCTTCACAGCGATTTCTTTGTTCCTCTCTTCGTCGTTACCAGCAGCGACAGCGGAGGCAGTCCAGCCCTTGACTCGGTCAGCAAAGACCTCAGGACTACGGTCTAGCAGTTCGTCCAGGCCCTTATCGCTCAGCAGCTTCGTCTTTCCTGCTTCTGCATTCCGTACTACATCGATCTTTTCTCCTTCCAATTTGAGCAAAGAAGTCGCCACCTCCGCCAAACTGTCTTGTTGTCCGCCTCTTGACACAAGGGAGCCTGGCGCTTTGAATTTTCCTAAGCAAAGTATTATTCTCAGTAACAAACAAGTAAAAGGTTTTGTAAACCAACCTCTAGCAATGACGAGTGCTTCGAGTTTGCGTTTTTCAGTAGCTCGCTGCATGATAGTATTTTCAATAGTATGCTTAGTGATGAGCCGAAAGATCAACACAGGCTTTGTCTGGCCAATACGATGCGCGCGATCCTGTGCTTGCATATCCATTTGGGGGTTCTGTAAAATTGATGAGCAAAAGCCCCGCTGCTATCGTATACCAAAACTCCTACCCAGTCTTGATCATAGAATATGACTGTGTCGGCCGCTGTGAGATTGATACCTAGTCCACCAGCTCGTGTACTCAATAGGAAAAGATGTGGAGCATCCGGGGCGTTACCCCCTTCCTGGAATAACCTCATCTGCTCTCGACGATCTAAAGGAGAGGAACTACCATCAATTCGGCACAACCTCCATCTCTTATATTCAATTGCCCAATCCTATCAGAGTCGTGCAACATGAGAAATGTATTTCCGGAGTAAGTAGACGATACGCACCTCGATAATATCAAGCATCGTCGTGAACTGGCTGAAAAGAAGGACCTTATGGCCTCTCGTAAAAAGCTCAGTCAGCAGCTGATCTAGAAGTAGCATCTTTCCGCTGGCGTTTACAAGTTCGTCGTTAATGACCTGCTGGCCTGTCTGCGGGTCTACTGGCCAATCAAATAAAAACGGATGCGAACAAACTTTGCGGAGTTGCATGACTGCATTTTGAAGATGAAGATCATTAACCTGCCTGACTACAAGAATCTGTCAGCGCTACATGCAGATCGCCGTCCTTGTTGTGATGCTTACTGGCAGTTTTACGGATATGTTCCCTTCCCGCGTTATTGGTTGCATCGTCTTTGGATTTCATCCATTGTGCTGGCGGATCGATCTCTCCCGCTTCGGCCCTACGGAAGTATTCTTCGTCATTTCCATCCACATCGTAATTCCTTTTCTTGCCTCTTTTCCGTAACTGTCTTCCTTCTGTGAGCTTCTTCTGCATTTCTGAGATTTTTTGCTTCTCCGAAGCTTCATCATCTTGAATTCGCTGCTTGCTATTTATTAAGAACTTCCTCAGGCTACCATTGACAACAGCTTCGTAGACTGCCTTCTGCTGCTCTGTTAAAGGTGCATACAGAACATACTCCTTCTTAGGAGGCAGGTTTTGTTCAACATCGACCTTTAGGCGACGAAGTAGAAATGGCTTCAGAATGTTGTGGAGAGAAGTGACAATATTTCTTGATTGCTCGGACGTGAGAGATTCTTGCATGGTCGGAATGTTGAACCTAAAGAAAGGAAGGTCGGAAAATGTCGCTCTAAGATCAGAGACTAATTACCACTGCTGAAATGTATTCAAGTCCCCGAAGATATCAGGAAGAATGAAGTTTAATAAAGACCACAGTTCGCCAAGGTTGTTCTATACAAGTTTCAGTCGTAACACAATTATGCGAAAGAAATAAACTCACATGCAGAGGAGTACCTGTGAGAATCATTCGGCCCGCACTGGGATATTTCTTGATTTCCTGCATAAGCTTGCTGTTGGAATTCTTGAGGCGATGTCCCTCATCGACGACAATATATCCCCATTTATATTTTGCAAGATGTACGCGATCTTTGATGATCATCTCGTAGGTGGTTACTACTACAGGGAACAACTTTGCGGCTTCCTCGTCATTTTCAGCGTCATCTGGATTTTGCATGACCGTACGCCTTAATTCTGCACGCATTTCCGGTGTACCATGGTACATGCATACAGGAATCTACAAGCGAGGTTAGTTGCAGTCACACAGGTGTAGACGCATCGTGGCTCACCTTTGGAGCAAACTTTTCGTATTCTACTATCCAATTATGAAGAACACTTAGTGGACATACAATCAAGAAGAGCAGATTCGTCCTTTCCCGTAAGTAAGCGCAGAAGCTTATTGTTTGTAAGGTCTATACGACGTCAGGAGCGAACAGTGAAGTATCCAAAAATCAGATTTACCTTGCCCAACCCCATTTCGTCCGCTAAGAAATATCAATCAGATGGAATGCGCTTCAAGTACTTCAATAAAATGGCATACCCAGTATGCCTGAGATGCCATTCTCCCAGAGACTACACATCCAAGCCACCCCTTCGAGCTGGTATTCTTTCAGTTTTCCTCCGGTAACAAGGGCAGGCTGCTGGAAGCTTCCCTCGTCTTCTATTGCATTCGGTTTGTCTTCGTCCTCTTGATGGATATCAGCTCGAGAAGCCACTTTTCGTCTCTTCTGGCCTCCGCCCCGGGAACGCCTACCTCCACGCGCGGGTTTGTGGTTGGCAGTGGAAGAGCCAGCTATCTTGGATTTGGTCTTAGCCAAGTCCATTTGTTTATGCAGAATCGTCGCATATGTGCTTGATTTCTGCAGTAGGAACTCGAGGCGTTTATACCTCTCCTCAGCATCCTAAGGCAAAGGAAGGATGAGTTCATCGCACAGTAGTTAGCAGATTAAATACGAACCATATCTTCGATGTATTTAAGTTCCCTGGACCCTTCCGCTTCGACTTCAAGTTCACCGTCCTGAAAATCGTTAATTCACATTAAATTGAATTTGGAGAGGCAGCACTCACTTCCTCTGGCTCATCCTCTTTTACTTGATTCCCTGACTCGCTCGGCGGTGGCGATGTAGTCGTCGAGCTCGGGCGGGTTGATTCGTTGTCGAACATAGACGGTGCAGTAGAAGAGCGAGTGGTAGGAGTGTTAGACATTTTGGCAATGCAACAAGTAATTGCACTGTGGCTGATCCACGTCGCGTCCTTCACTGGCACGCGTCGCCACTCGACTGTTTGCCTTTACTTGCAGTAGCACTCTAGGGCCGGCTAAGTCGTGAAGTTGGAGGGATTCAAGTTGTGGCAACTTGAAGCTTGAGCTCCAATACTCTCTGTCTTTCAATGTACTTCCCTTGTATCTTCTCTGCTGTTATCCAGAAATTGGTTGATGCTGGGAATTACTTTTATCCTTGGGCCATCGGCAAGCTATCAAGCAAAGGTTCGGCTCGGCGGAGATTTACTTTCTGATATAGATAACGCTCGTCCGGATAGACAGGAGGAAACATCCTCATTGTCATCATAAAGTTCGGATTGACAGATATCTCCATTCCAGACTGGATAAAAGGTTAATCATTAACCAAGAGAGATTCTGTGTCTCTTTCTTCTGACTTATCATGTCCATCCATGCAGTCAAGCGAAACCAGACCACCCTTGCATGGGATAATAGGTAAGAGAGTACATTAAGTCGTTATCCGCGTACTCGAGTTAACTGCTTTGCAGCATCCCTCCAGTGCTCCAGGTTAAATCCGGCGAGATCGTATCGTTCGACTGCCTCGACGCGTCAAATGGACAGATCACCCCTGTCTCCACCAAGGAAACAATAAGCACAATCGTCTTCTCACAACTTAATCAAGTTAATGGGCCCATTTTTGTCGATGGTGCCGAACCGGGCGATACACTTCAAGTCGACGTTCTCTCGATTGAGACGGCCGACTGGGGATATACATCAATTAACCCCGGATTCGGGCTTCTGGCGGATGAATTTCCCGAACCAGAGCTGAAGCTGTACGAAATCAACAAAGAGGACGGTTATACTTGGTTTGATGAGGGAAAGGGCATTAAGATCCCGATTAGACCGTTTGCTGGGGAGATGGGCGTGATGAGGGCCATCCCGGGCGCTTTCTCGACTATCCCGCCCTACCACACAGGTGTAAGCTCTGGCTCAGTCACAATACGAACTAAATGATCATACATTTCACCAGGGAAATATTGACACGAAGCACGTTGGAGCAGGCTCAACCCTCTATCTCCCTGTCGAGGTTCCTGGAGCTCTATTTTGCGTTGGCGTAAGTCTGGGCTTCCTTACTTATCCTTACCCAGAGGCTCAACTACAATTATAGGACGGCCACGCAGCACAAGGCGACGGAGGTAGGTAACCTTTCTGCCTTATAGATCTCAATGTTGAATATGTGATTACTCCTATAGAAGTTTGTGGTAAGTCGTTCCTACTGAGCTTTTTCCTGTCAGCATTCATAAAGTTTAGGCACTGCTATTGAAACGCCCATAAATGTATGTCTACGTTTCACCGTACTGAAGGACAAGCCCTATGTGAAAACGCCACACTACAAGGCCCGTGTTACGCCCTACAAGGGCGAGTACGGCGATGAGTATTATTGCACAACAGGTGTATCTGACGGTAACATTTAATGAACTGAATGGTCCATCATTTGATATTGATGAGACCGTGTGTCCGTCAGATCTACGCGAGGCCTCTCGAGATGCTGTCCGACAAATGATTATTTTCCTCCAAGCAGAATATGGCCTTGACAGAGCTGCGGCGTACATGCTTTGTAGCGTCGCCGGGGATTTGCGCATGCACGAAGTGGTAGGTGGAATATCCGATTATTGAAAGGGATCCTCTCACTAACTGCAATGCATGTAAGGTTGATATGCCAAACTATGTGGTAAGGTTGAACGACGAATAATTTAAACAATTTATAAACGGCCATCTAAAGATTCCTGCAGATTGGAATCATGCTGCCAAGAGCAATTTTTGTCAAATAGTTTCATCTATTATACATTATTTTGTAATAGCGCGGGGAATCGTAGTACATTGAAGTTTAAACGAAAGATATGATGCAGTCAGTGTCTGGTATGAACTCGCTTCAGATTACAACTTGAAACGCCAACTGGGAAAGCGTTTGTAAGGTAGAATGGTGTGTGATGTCTTATCGCGTAGAGATATTTAATCACGGTAGTGATCCGTCATCGGTCCCAGAGTATCGTCACAAAGGTTGATCATCAGCTCATAAGTAAGCATGGTAGTCGGCCTCTGTCAATTTGTACCCCCAATGCTGCACTTCACAAAGATAAGACGATCAACGTTCATGACAGCTACTGGTACTCAAAGGTGAGACTTCTTACATGTTTGACGTATTCCAGGAGAAATACTCTCTTCATCCCATTGAGCTCCCCCCTCTGCAATTTTCTTCACCAAGGCTTTTTTGAATCGTCCTGAAGGGCCGCAAACGCCAAGCCCTGTAGTAGGTGACGTAAGTAACTTACTGATTTACAAAGAAGTCAGGTACAATGCAAGCATACATCGTCGAATTTGCCTCCCGTCGTCCGGTGAGCGTCTTCCCAAATAGAACCTACAATACCACTGAAACCAGCCTCTTGGATCTTGCTCTCGTATCCATCCCGAATCCTCCCACTCTGATAGTGTCTGCCCAGCTTTAACTTTGTATTTGTTAATCTCAGGCCGGTACTGGGGCGAAGTGAGGTAGCTGGAGATAGAAAGACCTGAGTACCACGACTCTGGAAGTTCAAGATAGTCCGTAGAAGGGAGTAGACGATGAAGAATGGAGGATCTGTGCTCCCTTAACGGAAAACCTCGACTTCAATGCTTGTTATGTTTATCATGAATGATTCTAGCTCACTGAAATGTAGTTCCACCAAACGACCCGGCCCGAATGATTTCCTCTGGAGTCATATTCGGTATAAAGTATGGTTCTTTTGCAAAGCGAAGCGTTCCCGATTTGTCTCTAGTCGGAAGTGAAGCTCGGTGTGTGGATTCTGAAGCCAGTTCATCCTCATTGGTTTCCTCTACAGAAGGCATTTGTGGAGGCGATAGTTTTCGCAGTCTAATAGAATGACGCCCACGGACAGGAGACTCTGACAAGTGAGAGATTGAGAGTAAATCGATTGGGTCTGAGCTCATGTTGTCTCGATGGTCTTGGGTTCGTGTGGCATGCGCCGATGCAGCAAGACGAGCAGACTTGCGACGTACGGGTTGAGACCCAGCCCCATCGCTCGTTCGTGGCCGTTTCTTTTGAGGTTTACTGTTTGCTTTAACTTTATCCAGCTCTTTCTAGATAAGTTGAGTTTTTTTTAGCTACCGTGGCTTGATTTTGGACGCGAGACGAAGTACCTTCCGTGAGGGTGCCACCTCTGCATTCAGGATACCCATAGATTTGAGTAATTGTTGATTTCGCTCTATATTCGCTTGTCGTTCAAGCTCATACTCTGAGAGGGGTGGCATTTTTGCATATGGTTGCAGGTGTAAGGTACAGTACATGAATGGAAACGCGTCTCCGATGCTACGACGCGGCATGTGTGTGACGAGTTCGACGCGTCTCGTCACACCTTTCCTCCATCCTCCATCATCAGTGGCAATCACTACAGTTTAGTAGTAGGCTTGTGCCTTCTTCCCATCTCTCAGGACATTAAACTACAATACTTGAGCATAAACATATGCCTCGAAAGGAATCTATAACTGCTCCGGCATCTGCTCAGGCCCAGCAGGAAGCCGCGACAGACGGAATCGACAATTATGAGCTTCCAAAATCACTCGTGACGCGCATAGCAAAGTCTGCTGTGGGTTTATGAGATCACTCATTAGACTGTCTATTGCTGCAGATTTCTGAGCCGTCTTGACGCTTTGTGTTGTCAGATACCGGAAAATTCCAAACTGCAGAAAGATACCGTGACAGCTCTCGTGAAAGGCTCAACGGTATTCATCAATTTCCTAGGTGAGTTCTGAAGTGTCTAAATTTTACTCTCGTAACTTATATCCGCGAACGTAGCTGCGACGTAAGTCTATTTGAGTAGCTGCTATCTAAAGCCCTAACGCAGTGAAATGAAAACTACAGCGCTCATGATATCGCAATTTCGAAACAGCATAAGTCTGTGTCGGCATCAGACGTGCTCAAAGCCCTCGAGGCAATACAATTCGGCGACATGGTGGGCGAACTTGAGGAGGAGCTTAAAGGTACTCATTCAACCTCACAATCATATATAAATTCCATAAATCTCAACTTTACACTCAAAACGCTGCAAACATAGTATTCCGTGAGCTTAACAAAAAAAAGACCAATAAGGGCGGCGATGCGTCTGTCAAGTCAAAGTCTAAAGGCAAGGGCAAAGAGCTTGCGGTACCTGCCATAGCAGAAAGCACCTCCATTTCGACCTCGATTTCCATGTCTTCAGCACGTGCTGTGGAGAAAGACGTGGATGGAGACGAGGAAATGGTAGACATGGATGCAGGAGATGAGGCAGATGAGCTAGAAAGTGAAGGTGAAGCAGGCGTAGGCGCGGAGGAAGACCAGCTAGAGGATGATGTCGATGAGCCTGAACCAGAGCCGGAGGAGGATGAGGTAGATGAAGAGGATGAAGAGCCGATGGATAGAATGGCCTTGGACGACGATGACTTGACGGAGGACCAAAAAAGAGCTAAGCTAGGTCCAGGTACGGAAAGTAGGGTATAGAGTGAGCTTCTATCCAATTTTTAGGATTTCGGCGATCACTGACAATGGCCCTCCAACTGTAGTGTATACTACTTTTGTTGTCGATGCATGTTTAACTCATTCAAACGTGGTTCGCTGTACTGCGTATACGAGTATATGGGCCCAGAGACACGCACTTTGGACTTGACCATATCACCGGCTTAGACACAAGCCTATTTCACATATTCACATAAGGAGCTACCGGATGGTCGTCAGAAGTGATAGACAAAATCAATGACTTTAAGAAGAGTTCAATGACTTCTTACCCCTTATTGTTAATGCATACAAGAATCAATTCTATAATCTGATCCCGGGGGTCGATCGTTTGTTCAAATCTATCTGTTGAAGAGGGTGCTTATCCGCCGGAATGCACAGAGAAGGCAAAGAAGACCATCTATATGTGTGAGCACCCAAGAAAACGAAGTCAAGTGATTGAACAAGTTTTATACATCACAGGTAGCGGACTAGAATAATACATGAGATTGTTTCGATACTACACCGAGGACAGCGACGCTGGGAATGTGAGAGGCAGGGCGCGCGATCAACAATACCCTCTACCGCCTCCAACCTCTGAGAGCAAATTGTCAATGCATGCACTGGATAAAATACAGAGCGTAACTCACGCTCAACCATCACATCGATCGTATCTGTAGAATTGACGAAACACAGCTCAGTCAGAACTCTCCTTGTAAAATTGACCGTCCTGTGGCTCACCATTATCCTCCATATCTAAACTTGCTGGTGTATCGTCTTCTGTTATACGATCACCATCGTACAAAAACCTAGTGGAAAAGGTTCAAACGGATTAAGAACATATATCTCGCTCTATATCGCGATGGATTTAGATACCGGATGGTGTTAACATCCTTGCCAATCTTGTGTGCATACGCTGTCTGCAACTTGCTCAACTTCGTGTTTCGTTTGATCTTAAAGAACACCTCCTCTCCTTGTGCTGATAGCACCTAGATATCGCATAGTGATTAAAGCGCGTCAAGTACTGCCGAGAAGAGACTCGTATAAGAGACGTACTTTGATGTTGATGGGGGCGTTAGGATCCTCCGACTTCGGTGAGATCTCCTCGTTCTGTTCATCGTGAACGGGATCGTTGCGCTCTTCATCAGACATAACTAATTCTCAGGAAATTGGACGCAGAGATTCTGTCGAAGTAGAAATAGCGCGAGTAGGACGCGTTCGACGGTGGAGGTGAAAAAGAGAAGATGAATTAACGTTGAAGTTGCATTGAACTTTTGACGCCCAGTCCACTGGCATGTACTCGCGTCACACTTTCGCGGTCGACTCACGAGCCCAAATACTTGAATGCCATTCCTATACTATATTCCAAATACATGAATATCTCCCTTATATTACGTAGAAATTAGAAGTAACCTCATGATTAAAAAGATTCACGTTGTCAAACAAAAAAAAAGTTGCGCAGATTGATAGGAAAACAAGAAAGCACTGTAATGAAAGGTAGAAAATAAAGAGCGTTGTGAGATTGTATATCATTTCAGCCCGGTCAAATGAGCCGTCTTCTCCAGTTTCTTTGAGGCGCTATCTAGCATTTGCTTCGCCCGGCTATAGTCCTCGTCTTCGTCACTTGAATTCTCCCACACGTCTTCCGCTGGCTTTGCACGCGTCTTCCAAGGGTCCGGCTGCTGCTTTGGGCGAGTGTCGCCCCATGGATGATGATCCTCTTCATCGTCATACATCGCGGGTGGGGTCGGTGAGAACGTTGGCTGTAGAGATACACGAACGCTTTTGCGACGCGAAGGGGGAGTTGCTGTTCCTCCGGACATTGACGAAGACGATTGCGTGCCATCTGCTTTCAGACCCGATACGAGGCCGTTTGGAAGTGCCTGCAGGGCGTGTGTGGGTATGGGATCGTGAGGGGGAGGCGTTGGTGGGCTTTCCGTAGCATCATCATCAAAGTCTTCGCGTCCTGTCTCATACGAGGAAGCTATGGACTCCGAGTCTACATCCTTTACTATTCCGTTCACTTGGGACGGTGCGAGTTGTAATGCGCCTGGAAGCGCTTTAGATGTCGACTCCAAAGTATTTGGGAGTTGATGTGCAGTGGTAGTTTGCCCATAAAATCGCACAGGACTGGCAGACCGAGGCGTTGATGTACCCGAAGAGTTTTTCGGACTCGATGAATGATTCCTCATTGCAGAGCGTAGAGGCACTTTCTGTGCCATCGCCGGGCGAGAATGCGACGGCGTCGGAGTCGTGATGGACGACGTGCCTTTCAACGGAAGCGATGGTTCCGAGCTGGACGCTGAAATTGTGCTCAAACGCCGGAGGTCTGCATTTTGGGCAGCTGTGGATGTCAGGATACGCCTCTTTCCCACTACGCCTGAACGGGGTGAATGATCATCGAGGGAACTAGAGGACGATAAACGTGGGGGAGGCTGCACGGCATTGAATAGAAGTAAAGTCGAAGGGGATGCACTTGTAACGGCCCCGGGAGCCTTCGCCTGGAACAGCAGGCTGTCTGGGTTCGTTTGACCCCATCCTCGTCGATTTTGTTGTGAGACACCCTCCACAATGCTCATTAGACTCGCCTGCCCTCTGCCGACTGAAGGTCCTCCCAATTCGACATGCCCTCCCTGGCTAGCGGTCCGCGTGTGTCCCAAGCGAGGAGGCGTCGCTCTGGTCGTCGAAAGTCCATTGACGCCCGGTCGACCTCCGTCGGACCACGTCCCTGATCCACGCTTGATAGCTTTGAGTTGGGAAGGCGGTACATCGAGCGATGCCGCCCGGTTCGTCGGGGCGCTTCGAGTTGAGCTAGCAATAGAGGTGATTGTGGACGAACGAGTGACAGATGCTGAGCTGGTCTCCCCGCCCGTCTGCAAGGCCCGAACACGAGGCGAAATAGCCTGCTCTGGGACGTCTGAGATTGTTTGCCGTCTAGTCGTTTTGTCTGAAGAGTTATTTACTTGAGATGGCTTCAAGCCTCCCTTCACAGCACGCGAAGAGATGTCCGACGTGTCCAGAGATCGCGAAGAAATATCTACGGCACTTGCATTCCTCTTGCGTATTGTATCGGCTGTCTTGCGCAGCTTCTTCCTTCCTTGTGGACCTCTCATTCCCGGGCTCGATTTTGTACTCGCCGTCTCACTCGCTTCACGAAAATGCGAGCCAACCGGCCCCGGATTCGGAAGAGCTTTCGCCTCAACGAGGCTTTTCTGCCGAAGCGCATCGTAATCAATAGCTGCCGAGGACGGGGCGGGTAGGCGTCGCGCATCCTCCTCGTCGGAGCTGTCATCCGTCCGGCCAACCATCTTCAGATTCCTGTCCGTGCGCGTACGCCATCCACCTCCATCGGTTGATAAAGTCGAATGGCCAGTGTTGGCACTAGCAGACATCGACATTGTGCGCCCGCGTTTGTGGAACAAGCCAGAGAAGATAGACGACCACTTCCGCTGCCTCGGGGAGCCATCCAAGTCATCCATATGCTCGCGATTTGAACCTGTCAGATTTCCATACGGATCGATCTTTTGCGCCTGTGCGGGTGTGAGTGAGGACGGAAAGACGGGGAGCGGAGCGCTGATCGACGCTGGGAGAATCGAGTGCCCGACACTTTCGTCTGCAGCCGCTTTCTTGGTGTGCTGCCGCAATAATGGCAGACGAACAGTAGACCCAGACCCGCGAGTCTTCGCCTCTGGCCTTCTGTTCTCTGGCGTCGAGAATTGCGAGTTCTCGTGCACCTCGTACACGCGCTCGTCGCTCTCCTCACCTGCGCTACTTCCATCCAGTTCGTCATCTTCCATGACAGGTGAAGGTCTGTGAGGGGGGGCGGGAGGAGGGAGGTCAATCCTGGACGGCACGTAACTGTGCTGATCTTCGTCTGTGAGTGCATGTGCCGCGGGCAAAGAGAGTCTGTACTGGTTCTCCATGGGCTCATTCAAAATGTCGTTTTCAGGGTGAGCTTCCGGCGGGGCTAATAGCATGTTTACTGGAGAGCTGACGCTGGAGTGGCCTTGACTAGAGTAGTCCGGGTGACCGGACTGAGAGGCAGATTGCGAAGGGGCTAGCGAAGACGAGAGATCGGACGATGGGCGGGAGTTAGGTTGGCATTCACGGAAATTAGCTAGAAAATTTACATGTCCGTCAGAATCATCTTTGCTAGTCTGAGCAAGAGAAGGTTGCGTACAAAATCGCAAAGAACAAGAAGTTTGACGTTTAAGAACAAAACAGATTGGAAGTATTCAGACGACAAATGTATATCACGATTTAAGCTCGATCACTGCACTCACCAATGTCCGTCTGTGCAAAACTCATGCTCTCCAGGGCTCGAAGGGCGTCCTTCGCCATCTCCTCCCATTTCCAGCCGCAGTCCCTCAGGGCACTACAGCGTCCTCTCAGGCCCTTTACAATCGTCGTCTGGCGCATCTTCGCAAGCTCTTGCTCCCGCTCGGCGAGATGGGTCTCGCAGGCCTGGAGCTCGCTCTGAGCGACATTTAGTTTGGAGTTGGTAAATGCGAGCTGTTCGAGTGCTGTGGAAGAGGAAGAGGCAGAGAACAAGGACGTTGCGGGTGACCCGCTAGTACCGGAGATGAGGGAACGACGCTTGGTGTCTTTGGACTTGGAGGCCTTGATGAGGCGGTCAACTCTGTCGGATAGACTTGTGAGAAAATATATTGGACAATATACGGGACCGTAATTTTGCTTCCGGAGAAGTTCTGGCCCATGTGATGTTGACGGACTCACAGAATCTCTCGGTCCCTCACAATATTGCCCACTTCATCCTCCAGGTCCTTCAGCATGCGTAACTGCTCACACCACTCCTCAACCGCCAGCGCGTAGGATCGGAGTGCATCCTGTGCGCCGACGAGTGCACCGGCGACGGCAGCGATGGCGCGTGAGGCTGGAGGAGGTGAGGCGGCTGCATACGCGGAAAAGGACGCGAGAGACGCATGGCCGACGTCAAGCTGCACGTTCAGGGATTTTGTGTAGTCCTTCTCGTGTGAGAGGAGGTTGGCGAGCAGCCGGGAGTCGGCTGGCCGATGTAGCATAGCAGAAAGTGAAGGTGACGGTGAAAAGGAAAGTAGGTAAGTATTTATCAGGAGGGCCGGTGGATTTCGAACATGACGATTGTCGACTGAGACCAGAAGAAATATGAATTGAGCAGATACCTCGTCACTCTTCTAGCCTTGTCCCGCCATCTCCGCCCCCACGCTTTTTACCTCAGCATAAGGTACGTCATTTCATATTTCTCCAGTATTATAATATATTTGCTATAGCAGGTGCAAAGTACGATAACATATAACAAATTCAAGTACATTGTGAAAGGAAGGGAAGACGAGACGAGACGGCTAGGGCTGACAGGTAGCATCGAGCAAGCGCAGGGCGGAACGACTCAACGCACGATACCAATCAAAGCAATGCGACGAACGCCAACGCCGCACCAGCTAGTGCACCCGCAGGTGTCCCAAACCCTAAAGCTCCGTTTGGAGTCGTGCTCGAGCTCGCGGTGGTCACAGTTTGCGTTCCCGTCGAAGTGGACGCGGTCGGCGTCGTTGTCGCTGTTCCTGAAGCAGTCGTTAAGGGATCACTTGGGGTTATGCCAGACGATGCAGGTGCGACGGAGGACACCTGTATCGACGAAATCGATTCACCGGAGGTGATGCAAGCATTGGTGTATTCTGAATAAGCGAAGAAGTGACTGAGATGGACAGTCAGGCGAATGACGAGCTGCGGACGTACGGTCAATAAGGCTCTGGCTTTGTGACACACTGCCTCCGCCGACGGCAACCAGGCAGTCAATGCAGCTGGCGATGGTGGCTGCTACACTGTTAGTGCAAAGACATGTCAAGTCTTGGCAAGTCTGTGGAGGCGGCTTAGCATTGTCGCTGAGCTTCCTGAAGAATGGTATGTATTTACATTGACTGTGGATTCGATGGCACTGCATGTGCTTGTGCACTATAAACGAAAGTGAGGTTGTGTAGAATATATACTAGAATGAGATGGATGTACTAACAGCAGCCGGGATCTGAGTATTGGGGCCTATTGGAGCCTGACGGCGGAAGAGCGCAAAGGTGTCTGCTGGAGATGTAGCGGCAGATGCTAGGGAAATTTGGATTTAAATGACAGGGACGTAGATGCAGATAACATAGCAAACATACCTCCAGCAGCGAATAAAACGAAAGAGGCGAGGGTCAAACGGCTATGCATTGTCGTGATTAATTATACTTTTGGCAGATAGAAAGTGAGCGGAGACGGAGGAGAAGGGGATGAAGAGGGTGGAGAAGAGGAGGGAGGAGATATAAGTAGCAGAATAGTCGAGGGAAAAGAAGCGAGTTTCTCCCATCAGATTTTCTAATTGAGAGATATATTGCCAAGTATTTCCGAGAAACATAGACTATCTACAGTTTGTTACCTGGGCTACTCATATCGACGTTGAGCGCTGTGTGCGCCATCATCGAGCGCGGCCTGTGGGCATGATTGCGGGTGCAGAGCTTGTTATAGCTGGCCTCGCGCTGTCAGGGCCGTCTGCGGGCCTGATCGACTGTGGCCTTCAAACATATCTCGCCTGTCAAGATTAATCTTAGACTTCAGACGCTCAACATTTCTTCAGGCACTCCAGCAATACAAAGGCATATGTGCTTTTCTTGCTATTCGAGGATTAATGAAACTACAACACAGAATTCTAATCTTCCGGAACCACATAGTACAGCATCGTACATCAAAATCCAGACACAGCGCACCTCCTCCCATTCACTCCATCAATCACTGTTTATTCCGTGTCTGAACTGCATCCGCCATCATTGGTGTGCATAGGTAGATCATGGCCGACAACGATGTCTGCACATCCTGTTTCTAGCAACGGCCGATTTTCCTGTGCTCAGTTGCGATGTAAGCCTCCTGCACGTTCGGATTCCCATGTCAGTTAAAGGTGCTTGGTTTTGATGGTGTCTCATCTATGTCAATAACTCGTCTTCTATGATCTATCCAAACGAACGCTAGCTCTTGACAGTGACGAGACCATTTCTGTCAGCCTGACGTATTCTTTCAGCCACGAGTCTACTTCAGCTCAATGTCTAATCTCTGCCATTTTCTACCCGCCAGATTACTCTTATCGAATAGATCTCCAATGAATAGAGGTATATCCGGGTCATTGTGTGTTATTTGGTGGTATTGGTGAACGACAGATGCCGAGCAGTCAGATTTTTTTCCGTATATCAGATCGCAGTTCAGTTCTCGGGCTCGGCTTTGATTCTGGTCTTCAACATGCCCAACATACCACTCCGAAAAGTACATTTCCTTACATATTATACATACAACATCATGTTCCATGTCCGAATGCAATCAGACTTCACGCGGCTCGTTGATGGAACCACTCTGCAACCTCCTCACCCCACTCTTCCCCTTCGCCACTTTCAAGGGCCCAATGGGGGCTGATGTGGTTATGACCCGAAAGCGTTTGGAACTCAACAGTCTTCCCCCCCAGCCGCTTCTTCTGCTCCTCCTGGCCCAGAAGTTTTTCAAAGTCCTCGACGGCCAACGCAATTCCTGCTGGCTCCTTTTCAGAGCGTGCAATGAAGAGAGGTGGGAGCGCGTCGATGGTCGACTGAGAGGCCTTTTCGAACAGAGTGTACGGAAGGCGGTCGTGTACCTCAGGCCCGAAGAAAGCTTCGACTACGGGCGGCGGTGCTGATGGTGGGCCACGGAAATGAAAGGGGCACCCCGTGAGGTGCACGCCCTTCAATCGCTTCGCCAATCCTAAGCCTTCGCCTGCGCCCTGCTCTAATAGACATGGCTCAAGGAGCAGCATCGTGGCCACAATCATTGCGCCCGCAGAGTGTGCGTGGATAACGATCTTGCTTGTATCAGAAATGTTCCCGAAGTTGCCCACAACGTATGCAAGCGCATCGCGCACCTCCTCAGACGGCAGAGGGTACGTGGCAGGCGGACAGAGTGTGTAGTCGGGGATGACAGTGAGAAACCCGCGATGTGCAAAAAAGGCGCCAACATTTCGATACCCGAGATCGAAAGGAGGCGAAAAGACACGATCTCCGGAGTAGAAGCCACCGCCGTAGATGAAGAACAGTATAGGTGGCTTTGATGCAACTACGTCTACAGCACCTGTAGGTGGATAGAAGACATCCAACTGCAACAAATAGTGTTTAGACGGAAAGCAACCGAGAAACAGATTTTGCCCTCGACGCACCTGGTTGCGGACAGTAGCTCCGTATTTGAACGTCTTCCTCTCTATGCCTTCAATCTTCGACCTTTGTTTCTCCAAAACGGGTACAAAAGCTTCTTTAGCTGCGATACAGCGGATTATTAAATACACGACATTTTGCTATCCAAAGATAACACTTACTTGGTTCCAAAATTACCGGAATCTCGCAATCGGGAGTTCTTGCTACGAAATCCATAGTACTAAGTATCCGTCGGATACGTTTGTCCAGGTATCCGATTGAGCGTAGCAGTTAACGACGAGAAGATCCATTGGGTTGCTTATCACAAGACCCAGGTGGAAAAACAGTTCTTGCTGTTAGAAGCCAAGCCTCTGATTCCCGCTACCCCCTAGCGGGTATCTAAAGCGATAGTAACTGTCCAGAATCCCTGCCAAAAGTCAAAATGTCACGTGCGTGGCTTAAAAAGGGAATTCCTTCCTATTAAGGCAGGTGTTCTCGAAGTTTCTAATGAGGCAACAATGACGTGACCACGCTTCTCTAGCGACAATGATATAGCAAGGCGTGTCTTTCACCTCTACGTGCAAGTTGTAAAGAAGGCGAGGGAGGCTGGCATGAAGACACACATGACTCGAGAGCGACGTTGTCTGGATACAAGCTTTAGTTCAAGGTGCACGCATGCTTTGTCGACTCCCTGGGTGGATTGAAGATGCAAAAGAAGCTATTTCGCTGATTGACCTAGCACAGGAACGTGCAGCTCATTTTGGTAACGAGGTGATCACAAGCGTGGATCTTGCGGGCGGTATCTGCAAGTCGGTTCTTGCTGGCAGAGGTACGAACTCATATTCCCTTGAATTAAGTTCTCCAAGTACTAGCTCAAATTCAAGCAGTGTTATCCTTCACACTACCTGCCTCCACCCACGCACCCTCGACCTTCAGCGGCTCTCTCGCAAACCTTACCCCCGCTTTGGAATAATGAGTCACTATACGAGAGCGACAGCCTTTCTAAGGAGGCCCGCTACTCCGCGGCTTTGCTAGCTCGCGAAGTCTATTACTGTCTCGGCGACTATGACGATGCTCTCTCTTTCGCACTCGGTGCTGCTTTTGAAGCTGAAAGTCGCGCCAATGGCTCAGAAGAAAACTTTGAAACTGTTGTCTGTGAGTTCTGGTGCTAAAATTTTAGCATTAACAGTTACCGACCCTTTGTTTAGCAAAGGCCATTGACCGGTACGTCAAGCTTCGGTCAGACGAGACGCCCGGCGCAGAGAAGAAGTTGGATAAGAGGCTACCAGGGATCATCGACAGCATTCTCAGAAGGTGTATTGAGGATGGCGAGCACAAACAGGTCAGTCCATTCTGTCTAAACTTTCTGAAAAATATTCCTCATTCGAAGTTATACAGGCCATTGGCATTGCTTTTAGAATCTCACCGCTTAGACCTCATTCTCCATATTTTCAAGCTTAACGAGGATGTGTCATTGCTGAGCTACGCAATGGACGCCGTTCTCGAGACGAACTTCTCCCTTTCTTACCGGAACCAAGCCCTCAACTTTCTCCTTCCACTCTTCCCTCCCCTTGAACCCAAGGCGCCGCATGTGCACACAGTGACGCGTCTCCTCGTGACGCTAAGCGATGCTACCCTCACGATTCCCTTGCTTACTGCCCTCGTGCCGAAGGAGACGCTGCTTGCATACGAACTCGCGTTCGACTTGGTGGAAGGTGGTGGCCAGGATTTCCTCGAAGCTATCAGAACGCAACTACCTGAAGGTGAAGAAGTTAGTATCTAATGCAAGTCAAAATGCTTGCCCGAGTTAGACTAATTTTCTGCTAGGAAACCAAAGCGACGTACGATAAACTTCGTCAAATTTTGACCGGACAGGAGTCCGTGAAGTTGTATCTTCAATTCTTGAAACATAATAATGAAGTCAACACCTGAAGAACACGAAAGTCAGTTGAGAACTATATGATTTAAGTATACCTAGCTTACCACGAGTGATAGGATGTAGTCGAGTCGCGTTCGTCTGTATACCATACAGCGTTATCACTACAGAACGTATTCATGCATGCTGGCACCACCTCCGACATCTTTTTAAGAGAGAACCTTGAGTGGCTAGCAAAGGCATCGAACTGGGCTAAATTCTCTACTACTGCTGCGTTGGGTGTCATCCACATAGGCCACTTCGAAGAGGGGATGAACGTCTTGGGGCCATATTTACCCACCGACGGTAGTGCCCAAGACCCCGGTATACGGGGCTCTCAGTATTCTGAAGGTGGTTCCCTGTACGCACTCGGCCTTGTCAATGCTGGTTGCGGTTCCGGACGTGATGTCGAAGAATACCTTCGCGCGATAAGCTTAAGACTGCCACAAATGCTAACAACGAAGTTGTTGAGCATGGTGCGGCCCTTGGTCTTGGTGTTGCCGGCATGGGTGGCAAGAGCGAGTAGTCCTATGATGGACTCCGCCGTGGCTGGTGAAGCTGCCGGCATTGGAATGGGCTTAGTTATGCTGGGATCGGCGGATGCCGCAGTCGCGGACGAGATGATTGCCAATGCAAAGGATACCCAGCATGCAAGCGTTACCAGCGCATCACGGCCGAGGCGTTCTGCGTCTTCTCCCGCATTGCTCAACGCACTTCGGCTGATCAAGGTTGGGAATGAGTAGGTCATCAAAATCTATGATGAGTCGATACACCGTCTCAGAAGCGCAGACACGGATGCAGAATTTTGCATGCGTGCAGAATTGTGCATGGGTGATCTGTGGGTATGTGCAACGGAAGTGGTTTGGACGAAAGACGGGAGGGAATGGGACACGCTATGCCGTACGACTGGGTGTGTGGACGGTGCAGTCAAGGTTGTAAGTCGTGTCACGACAGAGCTAGCTGTTGGCCTTGAATGGGTGAATGGAAGTATTGAATGAGTTCTAAGTGTCCTGAGGAAAAGTGGAAACTCGGGAAGGGTGAGGCTTTCGAGTGCCTGAACACTTTCCTACACAAGTGAGTATATCTTAGTCTCTCATATCTCAATCAATGGCTAAGACGCATCTGTAGCTAAAGTTCCGGTGTCCCCAAACATCTGATCTCAACTATTGTTGAGCAAATGAAGCTGTACATCTCAACTTAAGACATATCCTTGCTCGCGAGTGCACTCTCCATCCTTGCCTGCCTTATGCAGCTCTCGCCACCGCTGACGTACTCAGCCATTTAGTCAGAATACCTCTCGGTTATTCACTCTATCGCGCACTTGCCGTTATTAACCAGCGTGAGCTTGGACGCGCTTCTTGTATTCTTCGCCGCGCGTGTCGAAGCGGACTTGCAGATCGCTACGCATGTGATTCCGAATCTCATCTGCATTTGCTCTCTGTTGTATGTACAAAAAATATACTGTTTTGCACTCAAAACAACACTTTCAACTCCGGGTAGCGGGCTCTGCTGTGAGTGCAACCGCAGCCCCTACCTGCTTGTTTCCTTACCATTCCCGCTACCGTAAGGGTAGCTGGGTATCCTATGGCGTATGCAACTGTCGCCGCTGGCCCGCAAAAACCTGAATAAGCACGTGACCAGTAAGTTTTCTCGGCCTTGCCCGTGAGCGACTCGGCAAGCGCCGAAATGCTGAAGCACTCGCCTCATCCCCCGCGTCACTCCGCGAGGATGTAAGATCTCATTTTCTATTGATTTTGGGCCGTTGACCTTTGACATTCGTTAATAGCACTTTACGTCCGCCGCCAAACATCGAGTTTGTACAAGGTAAGACTAGCTGGAGAAGCTATAGTGTTCTTATTTCAGATGAACTGACAAATACTCCGTGTAGGATACCTTGGTATACCCACGAACGCATCAGAGAGGCCTTACGCAGAAGTAAAGGAGTACGTCCTCTGGTAACATCACATCATGCAGTTTCTCAACAACTAAATGTCCTTGCACAGACGATAGAGCTTCGCCTAGGCGCTCAAGGCGTCAAAGCCAAGTGGGTACGTGTCGAGCTTCGTAAAGTAGAGACACTGGCGGGCGGAAGCCAGGCGAACACGTTCTACGACTTCGTTGGGCCGAGTTTGGACAAAGTGCTTGAACATTGAGTGCCTGTTGTCGGGCGGTATCAGAAAGACGCTGCTTCTCTTCCTCTGCAGTAGGCCACGGCGTGCGAGATGGGGAACTCGAGGTAGTTGGCGCTGAACATCGCGGCGGTTGAATGGGTGTTGGAATCGATACCGATTTACTTGCTTCTGGAGGATGAACCTGACGCTCCCGTGTTATTGTACGCATTGCGACGCCTTCGCTTCTCTTCTGCAGTCGGAAATCTGCTCAAGTGCGGAGCTTCCGCAGAGGGGGGGGGGGGTATCTGGTTCTGGTTCGTGCGTTATGTTGACTATCGTAAGCCAGTTAGTCGCATCCCTATTAGTCGACGAGTGTCGCCCGTTTGGTCGTCCTGCACGGACGTGTACCCGTTGACCTGCGCATTACCGTTTGTCATGTAGCCAAATTCATCATATCTGGAACTTGCAGCTCCTGCTACAACTCCATTTGTCCTTGCTGGAAATGTATGTATGCTATTTACAATGTACAATGTAAAACATGTACGTTTAGCAATGTCTGTGTTTGTGGTAGCCAACTCTGGGGTAGCGGGCTTTGCTGTGGGTACCACAGCCTCACACTACTTGTTCCCACGAGCTAGACTCGTAACCAGCGCTTCATCAGGGAGGAGATGAAGCTAGCCTCGTGACCAGGCCAGCTACTCTCTTAAAAGGCAAGCGGAGCTTGCGAAGCGTAGCGGCCTGGAAGTTACCGAAAAATATAAGGCCGCCGCCAGGGGAGTTTGAAATAAATACAAATGTGGTAGTGAAACCATGTTGATGTAATGGCCTGATCATAAATAAACTTTAAATGCCATCAGTGTGACGTGAGAGTCACAACTATATAACGTGAGAATCCATGCGTGAACAACACATTTGTGCCAGGTATTGATGTTAAGCATACTGTAGAGTTTATGTAAAGGCCCTTTAGCCGTTCGTATTGAATATCTTAGGGCAATATCTATTGCTTAGACGCGAAAGCGCTCGCGTAGCGCTAGTGATCTCAATTTAGCAGCTGTGACACTCACCTCAGGGCAAGCGTACCGCATTTAGGTTTACATTACTAAATCACTACTTTATTTTTGGATTCATAGTATACCCGACAAATCCCTACTGCATTTGTATTTATTTCAAACTCCCCTGGCGGTGGCCTTATATTTTTCGGTAACTGCCAGACCACTACGCTTGGCAAGCTCCGCTTGCCTTAAAAAGAGTTGCGGTCGGTAACGAGACTAAGATGAAGCGACTATGGAGCCTTTCACTTAGAGGCCGCTACTTTTGTGCAACCGATTTTGGTCACTCGGAAAAACTCAGGTTTTTTTTTCCTTTAGCAGAAATGCTCCTTTTCGTGAGAGGAACAAAACCTCTAAAGGGTTTTTTTTTATCTAATTAATTGACTGAGTTGAAAAATTTGAATGGTCTCGATTTGGCGGCAGGGTCAAATTGATTATATAATGTTATGTAATTAGTCAAAGGTACGAGCTAACATCTCTGGTACACGTCGGTGAGACTTGTACTTCGTTGAACTGAACTGTTTAACACGCAACTGTGCATCCTTTGTTGATAAACCAGATCTATAGGCCTCCATCCATCTGTGAATTCTGTGCTCCCATCTCCGGATTGTATTCAAGGAAACCGATGCAAGAGCAATTGGCATGTTTTCCTTGAGTGTATCAAATGTGTAATCACAGTGATCCCAAAGATACTTTTTTACAGCACCCCAGAAGAACTCAATGAAGTTCAATTCACAATGAAACTTCGGAAGAAAGATGCACAGATGTCCTGCAGCCTCTATGACTTCCTGGACAAGAGATTTCTGTTCTTGAAAGTCAGGCTGAAGTTCGAGTATCCGTTTGAGACAACAAGCTGTTGCATTAACGATGCACTTGCTCTCGCATCTGCCCCGAAGTTTCGTCTGATAAAGTCCTCGCTCTATCAGCACAGCCTTTATGCCCTTTGGTTCATCTGGGTGCTTTGGATGGTCCGAAGGGTAAATCATTGGTTGAACAACACGACAACCATTGACTTCAAACCATCCTTCTCGCATACGAGCCTGCTTCCCTCCCGGTTTGACATTCATCCGAGTAACAAGTAAGGAGTCCTCTCCATATGCTGAATGACCCTGTGAGTTGTCAATCATGAATAAAGCCTGATAGCCTGGTCCATGTGCTTTCTCGAAGGCCGGTATAATTTTCTCTTGCAGCTGAAACCGACTTTAGACATTTGACTTTAACATAATATAATAACCTCAACATACCTGTTTTATGAAAAGTTCACCTGTCCAGTATCCTTCATAGTTTTTGCCATATTCAAGAGTCTGCGAGGCATCTCGAAGCCAGCCAACAGTTGAGCAGATAATATCACTTTGATGGATGCCACGGCCAACTCCTTTTTTTCGCAGCACATGTTGGTCTTCAAGGACCCATGATTTTGCCCGTGAGTCATTTGCTTGTGCTGTCATCTCATTGTGTGCGCACAAGACAAGTCGACGTTCAACATAATTGTTAGGCTCACGCAAAGCCTCATTTCCAACACTGCCAACCATATATTTAACCAGTCGTTCGGAGTGCATAGCCATAGCTGGGAGGAAAGAGCCTTGTCGGTAATCAACAACATCAGGCCTATCATGGCCATCAAAGTAAAGGCCCTTTTTGTGTGCGAGAAACCGGAAGCCCTCCTTTCGCATCCATCGTCTTGCAGTTGCCAATGAAACTCCTCGTCCAACCTTCAAACCAATGCGCGGGAAAAGGACAACCTCCATGTATTGTTTCAGGCCTCGGGGCATTTCTTCTTGGATAATGTGATGCAGGTATGCATCTGCCACAGATGGAATGAGCTCATTCTTTGTGAACTGACGAAGTTTTTCAGGATTCATAGCCCACTTTTCAGTGCGGAGAAAAGTCCTGAGCTCTGCAGCAAATGCGGGTACACCAAGTAGTGAGTAAACTTTGCCATGTTGACCTTTCTTTGACTTTGGTAATGTCCTTTTGTCCACCCAGGCTCGAGTCCATGTGCGAAGCTGCCATGCACCATATCCAGCGGCAAGATGATGAGCCTCCGCTGATATCTGCGAAGCATCAATGAAGGATCGATTATTCTTGATTACAAGCCTAAGAAGGCATTCAATGGCTTTTGCGCGACGGGCTTGAAGACCTTGATGGCCAGATACAAAGTTCGTCTTCTTTGATACCAAAATCTTCTGAATAGCTTCCCAGGCCTTTTCCCTATCATTCAGCTTCTCCTTTTTTCTCAACTCTCTTGCATCTCGATACGAAATGTCAAGCTTTCGTCGTTTTAGTGGTGGGACACGTGGCAACAAGCCAGACAATCGACTGCGTTCGGCGCGCGCATTGGCACCAACAGCTGTGGACTTGGAGGCAGCGGCAATGCTGTGCTTTCGCACATCACTATTTGAACCAGCTGTAGCTGCGGCTAACAAGGATGTGCAGTGAGGTGGAGCAACTGGACCTGGCAAAGGAGGTACAATTGGTGTGTTGCACAAATCTTCATTATTTTCATCGTTTTCTGAGTCACAGTCATCGCTTGATTCGTCAGAAGCAAAGGTTACGAGTTCCATTACACTCTCCACGGTTGGAAGTGTAGCATCTGTCAATAAGCTGGAACTTGATGGTGCTTTCGTTTGGAATGATGCATTCACAGAACAAGGATGAAACATTGTTCTCATTAATGCTATCTGTGGGTCTTTGCTACCCAGGTCACGAACAAACAGGTATGAGATATGGGACTTCAACAACAAAGTGTATGTAACTCACGAAACCTTTGCATTTTGCCGTAGCCTTTCTCTGTCGCGTGCCTCCTTATTTCGCCGCTCCTTTGTTCGTTTAGAGAGCCCAGTATATCCAAGGCTACGGTTTCTTTTTTTTTTTTTTTTTTTTTTTGACTTTATTATTCCTGCAGAGTAACTAAGTACAAGACTATTACTACAGAGGCGCCCGTCATCAAGCATCGCAAGAAACTGGGCGGGTGGCGCCCGCCGCCGAAGGCGGCGGTAAAGAGAGAACGCTACCTATTAAAGAAGATGAGAAGGAGGAGGAGAAACGGAATACATATTGCTGTGCCCATGTCAAGGCTACATGACCGAAGCTTAGAAAAGAGAAAGGTGACTACTCCCCACGTTCACGCGGAGGAGAGCTCGGGGGAAAGGTGGGAGCTCGTCAAAGGAATCCAAAAGGTCCGGGTCCGAGTCCTGTGTCCTAGGTCCAAGTGCACGTCTCACATACCCGCGAAGGGTTGCGAGGTCCAGATCCTGGTCAGTAGGGAGGCCGTCAAGCTCCATGGTCGCCAGTGCAAGGCGGATGGCTGCATTGGAGCGAGCTGAGGGACGGGTGAGGTGGCCGGTGATTTTGAGCCAACGGCGCACGTCTGGCATAAGGGCTTCGTCTGCCCACTCTGTGTGGTGAGCTGGTAGTGGGGTGTCATCTG
Source organism: Trichaptum abietinum (assembly GCA_910574555.1). NCBI lineage: Eukaryota > Fungi > Basidiomycota > Agaricomycetes > Hymenochaetales > Trichaptaceae > Trichaptum > Trichaptum abietinum. The sequence continues at coordinate 1,535,963 of CAJTBE010000011.1, read as the reverse complement.
GCCAGACCTTCGCAATCCAGGGGCGGAATGTCTCGCACCCTCCAAGGATATGGGCGGTCGTCTGGGCTGGCCAGGGGGGATGGTTGTGCCACCGACAGTAGGAGATCAGGCCATGCCGGGTCCGGTAGTCTGCGCTCATGCGCATCCAGTAACCCCCAAAGGGACCAGCGCAGCAAAGTACCTGAGCCACTGCTGTGAGCTCAGCGCGTGGGTGGTCGGTTGACATCGTCATCAGACGACGAGGACGGCGAGTGGGTGGGCCAGAGATAGCAAGGTACTTATCAGTGGTGGAGGCCATGGGACGCTCAAGTAGTTTCTCCCACTTTGCATGTGCATCGCGGGTGTTCACCTCTCGAAGTGCTGAGATGGAGGGTGGGGAGGTGAGGGGAGGCAACACAGTTGCCTCCTTGGCTTCCTCATCTGCCCACTTGTTTCCGGGCACGCCCGAGTGACCAGGGCACCACTGGAAAACGATTTTGAGATTGGGGTTGAGGTCAAGCAGTGTCTGAACGCCTGCTTTCCAATGCTGTAGGAGGTGAGCGCCGGGTGCTGAGGGCCAGTTGCGAAAGAGCCTCAAAGCAGTGAGTGAGTCGGCAAGGAAGATGACTGATGGGACCTCCATGAGGTGGGCGCGCAAGTGCCGCGCAGCCCAACCCGGTGCAGACGCAAGAGAGAAGATCTCTGCATCTGTGGCGGTAGCAATCTTGGGGGAGGCAAGGCGCCGGGAGGACAGACGCTGTGTGCCCACGCATGGCCACAATAGCTGAACCTGAGCCGCGCTCTAATCGAGAGCCGTCTGTGAAGACTTGCACTGAGTAGGGGGTGCAGGCACTGATTGCATCGTTTACATGCTGTTCGCGCAGTTCAGCTGACACAGTGCCGTCTGGGACACGGAAGTCCAGTCGCTCGCCAGCAAAGGCAAGAGGATCTGACCAGGGAGGGTGAGTGTACGCAGGGACCTGTTGGACACGCGGGACAAGGGCCGGTAGCGAAGTGGAAAGAGGGCGAGGGCGCCGTGAGGGAGTAATCCTACGTCTACCTACAGTATGTGGAGTGCGCCAAAGGCGAAGAGCATGGTTAGTCTTTAGATATGTAAAATAAAATTGAAACGGAGGTAAAGAGCAAAGGAAATTGGTGCTTAGCGGTGAGGCGCCTCGGTATACCCCAAGGATCCACCTGCAAGCAATGTTCTGGACCGACTGTAGGCGAGCTACAAGGCCCTTCTGACAGATGCCAGTGTACCACACTGGAACGCCCCATGTTAAAACAGAGCGGACGCAGGCCGAGTACAACCGACGAAGGTGGAGGGCAGACATGCCCCGCTCGGTGTTGGCGAGAAGGCGGATGGCCGCAAGTGTGGAGAGGCCCTTGGAGCGCATGCGCTCAACATGGGGCTTAAACGAAAGTGCTGGGTCCCACCAGATGCCCAGCCACCGCAGGGGGATGGAGGGCTTGATGAGGGTGTCTGGGTCCAGCTGCACGCCTTTGGTTTCCCAACCATGGTAGCCATGTTTAAGGTGCGGCGGATGGAAGTGGGCAAGCTCGGTTTTGGCGGTTTCGATCTTGAGACCAATGTCGCGAAAGTGGGAGTTGAGTTGGTGGTATGCTGGTACCAGCTTCCTGCAGTTAGACGTAACTGAGGGGCCGGCAATGACAATGAGGTGGTCGTCAACGTATGCAAGCAAGTTGCATCCATCAAACCGAAACCGCTTGATGGCTGAACCTGCAAAAAGAGTGGAGAGAATGGGTGAGATGGGAGAGCCCTGAGGCGTCCCAAAGTCCGGTTTCTGGGCACTAGGGAGGGTGGTGCCATCAACTGAGATAGCAACCTGCCGACCGGTCATGAAAGAGAGGCACCAGTCCGCCATGTCTGGCGGGCAGCCTAACTCCAAGAGACGGTGGTGAAGGTGGTGTGGGTGCACTGAGTCAAAGAAGCCTTGTATGTCTACCGCAAGGACAGAACACACTAAGCCGTCCGACTGCGCTTTCTCCACAAGCTGAATGAGGCGCTGGGCAGCATCGTAGACAGAATGTCCTTGACGCCCCCCAAACTGGTTTTTGGGCAACCAGTTCTGGGTGTTAGCCAGATACTGGAGCCGGTTAGCAATAATCTTCTCAAGGAGTTTCCCAAAGGTCTCCTCGAGAGTAATAGGGCGGTAGGAGCGGGGGGAGAATGGATCCTTCTTGTTGGGCTTCCTGAGCATGACAACCTTTGCCACCCGCCAGCACTTAGGGTGGTGCCCCAAGCGCAAGCAGTCGTTGAAAAGCGCCAACACCTCATTAGCATATGAGTACACCAACCATTTAAGGGGGCGATACCCAACACCCGAGGGCCCCGGAGCCGACAAGTTGGAAGTACCGGTCAGTGCATCATCCAACTCTTTGTAGAGTATGGGTGGCGCACCCGCCGAAGGCGGGGGCAGTGGCCCAAGACCACCTGCCGGTAGGGGGGGAGGTGGTGGAAAGTATGTTGAGCGAAACAACTCCCCTTTCTCTTCCTCAGTATGGGTGAAGGTCCCATCCGGACGCCGGAGTGAGGGCACAGGTGTTGGTCGGATGCCCAGGCCACGCTTGGCCCAGTTCCAGATGGTAGCAGGCTCTGCCTTAGCTACTTGCTCCAAGTAGAAGGAGCGCCTAGCCGCCCGAGTTGAAGCCTTAAAGGCCCGGACGGCGGCGCTCCTCAAACGGGCAGTAGTGGCGGCCTTGATGGATGCAAGCGCGGCGGTGCACTTTGGTGTCCACCATGGCACCTCCGACTTTGAGGGCTTGCGAGGTTTGGTGATTGCTTCCATAGCAGTGACCATGGCCTGCTGAATGGCCTCCGCTTTGAGATCGAGTTCTGGGATGTTAGTAGCAGGCAGCGCAAATGCCACCTTCAACAGGGGGTATGCCACATCGCACCACTCATCCTGGTCCTCGTTTGTGACGCGAGGGGGGCGAGGGGGATGGACAAAGGGCCCAACCGGAACGACCACGTGAGGACGGTGTGGTCAGAGAGTGGGGAGGGGGAGCTAGTGAATGTGTCCATCACTAACTCCGCCGGAACGGCGGGTGCTGCCCATACCATGTCAATGGGACAGCGCGCCCCACCCTCCCTAGGATGTGTGTCCACATCTGGGAGGTGAGCAGGCGAATGGCCATGCATCCGAAAGAAATCATCCAGAGCCTGGGCCTTATTCGACTCTGCCCGGGGGCAAGGGAGGTCGGACCAAGAGTGGTGGCGCCGGTTAAAGTTGCCAGCCACTGTGAGGGACGCGGCAATTGCCGGGTCAAGTCCAAGAAGAAAGGACTCACCTGGGTATCTGGGGGTGGCTTCTGCGCGGTCTGGCGGATGCATTCCATAGTAGTTGCAGATCCTCACTGTTTGTGTGGAACGCACTTCAATGGTGAGCACGTCGGTGCCCTGGGAGGCAGCACCAACAATAGACCATGCTGAGGGTGGGAGGTTGCGCGAAACGTAAGTGACCACTTGCGGGCGGGTGGCCGGCGGAAGGCAGGGTGTGTAACCGGGGATAGAAGGGACGTTGAGTACTGGTGTCCCCTCTGGGTCAGAAAGTGAGGGTTGGGAACCAATCTGATACCAAGGGGGCTCCTGTATCAAGAGAAGGTGTGGGGGTTGGGAGTTGTCAGCAAGAATGGGGAGAAGGGAATGAATCGCTGCAAGTGAGCGGGCAGCGTTCCACTGAAGGACGCGAAGGGCGTCAATCATTACTCTGCTTCCATGTTAGAGTTGTTGGCGCCATCAGACTCGTCATCGTCGTCGGCTGGTGGTGGTGCATACTTCTTCCGCTTGGGGCAGTCTTCGGAGGTAGCCTCGTGGTCACCCTTGCAGTTGATGCAGTATGGGGAGTGTGGGCAGTCCTCACCCGCGGGTGTGGCGTTTTCGGCACACTTGGGGCATCTGGACCGGTGTTGGGGGGAAGGCTACGGTTTCTCTCAGCATCTTCCCATTCACTCCTGGTCTTTGTGGCAAAAAAATATCTGGGATTTTTATTGGAGGTAAATCCTCTTCAGTCAATTCAGTGAGTTCCTCTTGTTCAGACCATTCATCGGCAGAATCTTCCTCTTCTGACCAACTGTAGTCTGAGCAGTCAAAATCCACCCCTCCTTCGTACCCGCAGTCAATGTCAGGCTCACTTCCGTCACTTTCAAAGTCATACAGTGACACTTCGTGGGGCTGGGGCAAGTTTTCCGGTGATGGAGCTCGAGCTCGAAGGTTCTTGTTTTTTGCTGCCTTTCCCGCTCGCGCGCGAGCAGCAGCTTGTTTCTTTGCTTTCTTAACCATGATTAGAGTAGGAGCAAATTGTTTCAACATTAAATTATGGAGCAAAACGACTTGATTTGATTTTGCGGCGTTTTGCTATAGCGGTAACGCGGTACCTTCTTTACGCCCTCGGGTGCTTCCGGTAACTGACTTAAATTATTACTTAAATTGGAATATTATATAATTATTAAGTTACTGATGCGCTGGCCAGCCAGATTGGCGGTTGCACAAAAGTAGCGGCCTCTAAGTGAAAGGCTCCATAGTCGAACTCAATCAGGACTTAGGGCAGTCACCTTTTTGTGACCCATGAGTCATTTTTTTTTTTTGACTTTATTATTCCTGCAGAGTAACTAAGTACAAGACTATTACTACAGAGGCGCCCGTCATCAAGCATTGCAAGAAACTGGGCGGGTGGCGCCCGCCGCCAAAGGCGGCGGTAGAGAGAAAACGCTACCTATTAAAGAAGATGAGATGGAGAAGGAGAAACGGAATACATATTGCTTTGCCCATGTCAAGGCTACATGACTAAAGCTTAGAAAAGAGAAAGGTGACTACTCTCCGCGTTCACGCGCGGAGGAGAGCTTGGGGGTAAAGATGGGAGCTCATCAAAGGAATCGAATGCCTCACTCCTTGACCTTTGACCACTACCTTCCCGATTTGGTTGAGCCTCAGCTCCCATTCTACCAGACTGTAGACAATGTCAAACAAGCACACCAGCAAACCTCCCATAGCCACCAAACCTTCCCGTGCGTTGTCCTCTGTGACCGGTGCCCAACCACCCCCTGCCGACGACGTGGACATGAACCCACTGGCACCAACCACTTCCGGGCCCCAAACCCCAGTGACTGCATTTCAGCAGGCACTTATAGCAGGGTCCCCTCTCCCCCCCTCCTCTGAGCCCCTCCCCAGCACCTATGATGGTGATGAGGATGCAGACATGACCCCCTACGTTCCAGCAGGCAAGGGCAAGCGCACTGCCGATGTGCTGTCCCCACTTGCCAGCCGGCCCCCACCCAATGCTGGCCTCAAGAGCTGGGAGCGCTCTCTTAGAGCAGTCCCCCTGAGCGTTCAGACCTACCTCGAGAAGGCAATTGCTGATTCTTCAGCACCAAACCTCACCAACACGCAGATTGCAATGGTTGCAGCAGAGTGCATGGGTAACATCCTTGGGGTGGTCTCCGCCTCTTTTGCAACAGTAATGCATGCACAAGGAGCAGACGTCAACGCCGCCGATGCAGTGGAAACTGCAAGGACCGCCTACAATGCCTATGGTGCGCACTTCAAGAACGCCACCCTCCCCTTCCCATCTCTCCCAGAACCCACCCTACCCCCAAGGGCCCCCTCCCCAGAGATTGTTGCGCTCACTGAGAACATGACGCGCCTCTCAAATGAAGTGGCCTCCCTCTCCATCAGGAAAAAAGGAAAAAATCTTATATTGTACTTATATACGGTAAATTAGATAAAATCAGACAAAATACCTGAATCGAACCACTACCGTCTACAATGGCATTATAATACCCCTAAAATATGTTGTATAGTTTGGCTGTTAGTCAACTATGGTAATGTATTAACATGCTGTTAATCATTTCAGTACATAAAATGTGGTATATGACTTAACTGACTGATTAAGACTGCACCGGTTTTTACCTAATGTAGTAGCTGTCTTTGCATACAAGTCATCTCGTGCTGACAGCTCGAGCCGTACCAACTAAAATTGTGAAAATATTAACGATAATTATCGCACTAGCATTTAATAGTTATCGTCGATAACAAAACCTTTATTTCTCGGCCGCGCAGCAGCTTGATGCCGGGGGTGCCGCGAATTGGCACCCCTCGGCAACCTCCTCGTGGCAGGGTTCAGGCCGTAATTGGCAATACAAGCCTTGTTTTGATCCCTGGCTCAATTTCATCACGATAATTCGGGTACTGGGGCCAGGCCCCTGACAATTTGATTTCAAATAGACAGAATCTATATCAAAAGGTAAATCTTTTTATTTTGAATTTTGACGTAGCCGTTAAAATGCAATTAATGTAGCGACAGGAGCGGGAGTCAAGCGCCGGCGCTTACTACAGTGGCACGCGCGCGCGATGCTTGTCTCCCACCTCTACGACATCGTCGTCTGTTCTGCTCTCTCTTATAGCCATATTGCTTCGCAAGCACATGCTGGAAGAATGTCAACACAATCTCGCTTGCTGCAAAGGAGAAGGAAGGCCGTAAATGTGACAGGTATGTCAAACGGCACTTTTGTCTGTAATTTCAGAACTAAACGCTCAGCACAACTTATAGGGCCCGCGCAAGCGAGCGTGCAACGCGAACCTTCACCCTCGTCTTCATTGAAAGAACGCCAACAATAACATAGGGTGCAGTCCATACCCATCGTTCCTCCGCTCTCCCAAATTCAAGGGTAGCAGCAGCAAAGTCAAGCAAGCCCAACGTGCTCTCATAACTTGCTGCAAACACAACAAACACAACAATCGCAGCGACGACAGTGACAGTCGCCCCCGTCTCCAGAGCTTCCATCCAACAAACCTGGACAACAGTCCTTCTAGGACATTTGTGACCACAAGCGAGAGTTGAACAGCTCGGATTCCGAACAGCGTGCACTCCGGTCTATCCCTCCATCCACCACTTGTACATTTTCCCAACTTCTCCTCGGCATCTGCTCTTCAACAACAGCAACAGCGTGCGCAAGCACTTGGCTTTGTGTGTCAGATACCGGTTGCCGTACAAGTTCCTGGTCATGTTGAACCAGTTTCTTGGTGATAGCAAGCATTGGACGATGATCGACGATGGCTGCGGATATCGAGCGCGCTGATAGATTGAGACGAGCAGTTAATCTGCTTGCTGCAGGCCAAGCACCTCCCGGGAGAGTGGATTCGCTTATGCGGGAGGAGCCGTTTCCTTTGAACAACTCAAGACTGGGACAACACTAAGGACACACTCGAGAGGGAGAAGGAGAGGAAGCAGGTCCTGCAAGCGGTGGATCAATAGACAGGAGGGCAACTGTCCCACAAGCCTCTTATCAGCGTGAGCGCGGCAGGGATATCAGTGCTGCTTCATGCAGCACAAAGAGAACCGGCTCTTGTCCTTTGATACAAGAGGTGAGTGGCAATCCCATATGTGCTTGACCAAATACACCCTAGTTCACCACCTGCACATAGTAGGACCTCCCATGACTCGCCGACATATCCTAGCATGTCTTCCGTGGTCCACGCAGTGCTAGGCCGAATGCCAGACTGTGCCCTCCCAGTGCAGGAAGAACCTGATGACCACGACTTAGGACATTGCTTTTTGTTCATTTGTATCATTGAAACAATGTATATTACTAGATTAATACTATCTTATATATAAATATGATTGAAACATCAAAAGACCCGGTTGTGAAAGTGAAAGAAATGACTTACAGACGTTGTCGAAGGTGCCCTTCGAGACGTCTGTATCCTCAAAAGTATGTCCGGCGATTCCCGGACCATTTAGCCGAGACATCGCCGGACACCTTTTTTACTTTAAAACAATTCACCTCTTGATCATAATATCAGGCACAGTGTACGGTTCAAAAGATATCATCTGAAGGTAAATTATAGTATTTATTTAATTAGTACTTGTGTATTTTATTGTTGTGTCACAGGTAGAACATTGCTAAAATGTGTTATTCCTACTGTATTTATTCATTTGTATAATTTTGAGAACCTCTGGACTTCCAGTTTTCTTGAAAAATAGATGGTATCTACATTATATAGATGTATCAAAAGGAATTATAATGATAGATACAGTGGAAGTGCTTGAACTCGAAAGTGGTGCTTGAAATGCATCACTTCGAGTGCAACTCGTATGAATGTGTTCGTCTCTCGGATACATTTGTGCACTTTCAGATTGTTTTCTTCATGACTTCCATTCTAGCACATACTTATGCTCCATTCATATGTCTAGTCTAATGTTATAATGAATTCCGAATTTTTGAACGTCAGAAATAGATGGAATTGAGCTGCAAATGTTGAGAAACGAGTCAAAATGCTCAAAATGCTCAAAGTTTGACTGTCTTTCATTTTACGATCCTCGTACAAGCGGCGGATAAGCTCCACGATTTAATATGAGGTACATTAGTGTGTCTATAGTTATCTAGTAAGCTATCAAGAGCTTCCGAACACCGTAAGTAATTACAGAATTCGACAAAACTGTTAAAAGATGCATATAATTGGAATTGTTGCATTGTTTCATCACTCAACCGGCACACATAAAATGCACAGAGCTACGGATTTTCTAGAAGATACTATATTGTATGCTTAAGCAAACTGCTCACTGTGCCTGAGCATAAGTCTACTAAGTAATGTAGAAATGATATGTTAAAGATATGTTTCAACTCTTAAAAATGAAGAAACATACCATATTTAGTAAGTTCACGCGGATTCTCAGGGTCATGTCGTGCCACGTACACCCCCTTCGCTATCTTCCTCCACTTTTCGTGCTTGTCATTGATACACCGTGCTCGCAAATACCAAAAGATCGTCCACGTGCAATGCCACTTGTAAAGTCCAAGTCCCAGCAGTTCCAGTGCTCCTGTCGATGAACGAGCACACATTCATGTTTGTACGCGCCAGCCACCGCCGCTCAGCCAGACACGCACGTTGAGCATCTACTCAGCTGCTCTCCCTATCCCTCAAGACGCCGCTAGCGAGGACCTCGATTGCCTAGACATGTTCTATCAAACACTGGTCGCGTTACTGCTCAAGATAGTCACCACTCTCAGGCTAGCTTGCACGATCTATATGTCGCTTTGTGCAAAGACAAGTCTATCTATGGGCAGTTTAAGAACATGAAAGGTGTGTTTGTCTTCCCCATGCTTGGAGCAACTAGCACTGAATCCGTTCGCTACCTATGTTCCATGCAATCCACAATCAGATCGAAAGCCAGAGAAACATTATTACAGGACTCGTCAGCGAGCCACGTCGATTTCTCAAGGAACAAGCAAGCATTCCTGCACATGACAAGAAACGAGCGTCACCTGTGCGACTCTCCCATCCATTCAACCGCCACCACCATAGCACTGACGCTCTCTCCCGGTCTCATCAATGCCCTAGTGGCTGTTTACTGGACAGCGAAAGCGAGCACGGTAGCATGCCGGTGGGGATGCATTGTCTGTCATCAAAACAGTTGTTAGTGTCTGAAAGAAATTGAAAGATGCGGTGGAACTGGTGAGCACAACGCTTCGCTGTGTACCAAACTAGAATGACTGATTTTACTTCTGTGTCCCACATCACAGCTCTCAGAAAACGAAAAAGAGATTTACGCACACCTTTGTCAGCGCCAGACCCGCATCGCCCAGCGCCATCGCAAGAGCGTGCTCCGACCGCCTACAAGAGGACTACCAACTCTATCCCACGTGATATACAGCAACGACACCACGTCTCGTGCCCGAGCTGATAACTGAAACGGAGGCTGACAGGCGGGACGTTCTGCATCAACCGCGGAACATCAGGAAGGTACTCCGACGTTGACGCACACCTCGCTCGTGTCATATGAATGATTGGCTTCGGGTTCAGAGGAACAGGAAGAGACGGCTTAGGCGCAACAACCCCAGCACCGACACGCGATTTCGCAGATCATTAATTGCATCTTGCGTGCTCGTGTGCTTCCCAGGAGATTCCTTCCGGGCTGAGTAGGAGCCAGTGCAGCATTGCACGGGAAGCTGAGCGTGATGGCGGGTCAAGCTCCTCGTACAGGCGTTTCGAAGCTGCCTCGCGCTGTAGGGGAGATAGTCCCCTTATGGACGGAAATATCATCAATTGTGACTCGAATCAAGTCTATATGTCACTTCGAAGCGGTAGCTAGTCCATCGAAGCAAGATATCGGACCGCATCCACCTTAGAACGGCCAACAAGCGTACCATATGCACTAGCTAAACAGGGATCGACGTTGCGGAAGCTAACTTACACGCGCGAGTCGCCGAGTCAACAAAAACGGTTCGAACCGACTATAGAGGCTGAGTAAGGCCAACTCCCACTCGAATAGAGGGACACGTGGATGGTCGAAGCTGATCAAAGCAAGAGGAACAACAATCGATCGATGAGGGGCATCTGATTCCGAATGTCTCGCGCGGAAAGGCACCAAGCCCGACTCCGGCCGGAAAAGTGGTTCGATACGAGTTCGTACCTCGGAAGGACCCCACAGAAGATATGTCGCGGTCCGGCAAAGCGACCCAATCGAGGGGCATTCGAAGGAAGCAGATTCGAAGGAAGGATCGACCGATCAGGTAACATGTCCAAATATGGAACACTGCGCTTCGCGACTTCGCTGCATCAGTAGGTGGACCCACAATAGGTCCGACGCGTCGATCGAGCACCGGAAGATACCGAAAGGACAAGAATATCGACTTCGGGGTGTCTATCGATAGCTATGGGTAACGGCCGGCGCTTCGAAGTGCTTCGAAGAGAGGGGATGGCCTCTGGAAGGCGCGAGCGAAGGCTTTCGAACGATTAGTGAGGCGGGATAGTACGGGGGATACGAGGTATATTGGATGGTCCGTGCGGTGGGTCGGACACGCGTGCAACACCGGGCTGTCTGTCAGGCGGTTTATTTTATTTCATATTTTCTTTCTTTTCCTCATCAGAACCAGCTGGACCCTGCGACTTGAATATATTCAATGGTCGCGAGGCGGGCAAAGGGGATGAAGGCCAGTAATGTATAAAAGGGGCACTGGCTTCGAAGGGAAGAAGACACCAGCTACGTAGTTGAGTACATAGCGATTCAGGCCCTCGAGCTCTTCTGAGCGGTTCGAATCAGTCACTGCTTGTCCTCTATACGTCTCAATACATCTGCTCTCTACTCTACACACCTTTCGAAACTGTCTTCGAACTCTCTCTCTGCGCCTTCGCGACCCGTCGTAACGCTAGTATAGCATTCGACTCAGGTTCGAAGCCACCTCGAAGCCTCGTATCTGCTTCGGACCTCGCTCGAGAGGTTCGATCCTTTCGTTGGAGTGTTTGTGTCTTCGAAAACCCTTTGCTACCCTTCATCGAAGTGATCTGTGTACCCAAACACGCCCTACTTTCCTTGTTTTCCCCTTTTACCACTCGTAACCCATTCCCTGCGGGCGATCCACTCGCTCTCTTTACTTTCTCTTATCTTTGTTGAGTGCTTCGCATCAAGCGTCCACTTTTCATTGACCTAACCACCTTTTACCCTTCAGCGCCCACCTCATGGAGGTCCCATCAGTCATTTTCCTTGCCGGCTCACTCACTGCTTTGAGGCTCTTTCGAAACTGGCCCTCAGCACCCGGCGCTCACCTCCTACAGCATTGGAAAGCAGGTGTTCAGACACTGCTTGACCTCAACCCAGACCTCCGAATTGTTTTCCAGTGGTGCCCTGGTCACTCGGGCGTGCCCGGAAACGAGTGGGCAGATGAGGAAGCCAAGGAGGCAACTGCGTTGCCTCCCCTCACCTCCCCACCCTCCATCTCAGCACTTCGAGAGGTGAACACCCGCGATGCACATGCAAAGTGGGAGAAACTACTTGAGCGTCCCATGGCCTCCACCACTGATAAGTACCTTGCTATCTCTGGCCCACCCACTCGTTGCCCTCGTCGCCTCATGACGATGTCAACCGACCACCCACGCGCTGAGCTCACAGCAGTGGCTCAGGTACTTTGCTGCGCCGGTCCCTTTGGGGGTTACTGGATGCGCATGAGCGCAGACTACCGGACCCGGCATGGCCTGATCTCCTACTGTCGGTGGCACAACCATCCCCCCTGGCCAGCCCAGACGACCGCCCATATCCTTGGAGGGTGCGAGACATTCCGCCCCTGGACTGCGAAGGTCTGGCCAGATGACACCCCACTACCAGCCCACCCACAGAGTGGGCAGACAAAGCCCTTATGCCAGTCGTGCGCCGTTGGCTCAAAATCACCGGCCACCTCACCCGTCCTTCGACTTGCTCCAATGCAGCCATTCGCCTTGCACTGGCGACCATGGAGCTTGACAGCCTCCCCACTGACCAGGATTTGGACCTCACAACCCTCCACGGGTATGTGAGATGTGCACTTGGACCTAGGACACAGGACTCGGACCCGGACCTTTTGGATTCCTTTGACGAGCTCCCACCTTTTCCCCCGAGCTCTCCTCCGCGTGAACGTGGGGAGTAGTCACCTTTCTCTTTTCTAAGCTTCGGTCATGTAGCCTTGACATGGGCAAAGCGATATGTATTCCATTTCTCCTCCTCCATCTCATCTTCTTTAATAGGTAGCGTTTTCTCTTTACTGCCGCCTCCGGCGGCGGGCGCCACCCGCCCAGTTTCTTGCGATGCTTGATGACGGGCGCCTCTGTAGTAATAGTCATGTACTTAGTTATCTCTGCAGGAATAATAAAGTCAAAAAAAAAAAAAAGGAGCTTGAGTTCTGCCCGGTGGCATTCTCCTTTGTTGACAGAGCTGGTGAGACGCGCGCGAGGCTCCTGCGGAAGCCCCGGGTGTGGCTCTTTGGCCAACAACTCTGCCTCTCTGTGCCCCCAGTGCGCCCGGCATTTTCACAATGCACAAGGTGCCAGTCACTGGGACACACTGCCAAGGGCTGCAAGGCCCAGATCACATGCGCATATTGCGCCGGCAAGCATGCCACTCACCACCACTGCTCCAAATGCCCCGATTGCGCCAAACAGGCGATCCCGGAGTCAGATGACTGCCCACACCCCACCAAGTGCGCCAACTGCAAGGAGAATCACATGGCCACCTCCAGTAATTGCCCCAAGCGGAAGAAGTACTCCAATGCCCCAGCTGACGATGACAGCACCAACAACGCCAACATGCACGAGGATTAATGATTGACACACTCCGTGTCCTTCAGTGGAACGCTGCCCGCTCACTTGCAGCGATACATTCTCTTCTCCCTCTTCTTGCTAACAATCCCAGTCCTCCACACCTTCTTTTGATCCAGGAACCATCTTGGTACAAGGTCGGCACCCAACCTTCTCTAACCAACCCTGAGGGGACAGACGTCTTCAATGTCCCCTCAATTGCTGGTTATACTCCTTGCCTCCCGCCTGCCACCCGTCCCCGGGTAGTGACTTACGTCTCCCGGTCCATTCCGCCATCCTCATGGTCCATCGTTGGTGCTGCATCCCATGACACCGACGTCCTCACCATTGAGGTCCGCTCCACCCACACTGTCCGCGTCTGCAATTACTACAGCATGCATGCGCCGGACAGAGTGGCACCCAACCCCAGATACCCAGGTGAGTTGTTTCTTTTCAGCCTCACTCCGGAAATGGCCGCCTCCCTCACAGTGGCCGGTGACTTCAACCGCCGGCACCACTCATGGTCAGAACTAGCGTGTTCTGCTGAGGAGTCCAACAAGACGCAAAGCCTAGATGACTTCTTCAGAGAGCATGGCCATGAACCCGCCCACCACCCTGATGTGGACACACATCCCAGGGCGGCAGACCGGCGTTGTCCCATTGATATGGTCTGGACAGCGCCAAACATTGCTCCTGAGCAAGTGATGGACACATTCACTAGCTCGCCCTCCCCTTTCTCTGATCACACCATCCTCACTTGGGCGCTACCGGTGGGACCCTTTGTCCACCCGCCGCGACCCCCTAAGCTTACCAAGGATGACAAGGATGCTTGGTGTATGACTGCCTTTCCCTTGCTGCAGGACGCGTTTGCGCTCCCTGCTACTGACATTGCCTTACTAGATGCTAAGGCTGAGGCCATCCAGAGTGCGATGGCTGAAGCCATGGCCTCCATGACCAAGCCCCACAAGCACTCCAAAACAGCAGTCCCCTGGTGGTCTGCTGAGTGCTCAGCCTCACTCGCGGCGGTCAAGGACGCCCCCACCGCGCGCAAGCGCGCGGCTGCCAAACGTGCCTTCAAACAGTCCTGCCAGCAAAAATGAAGCTTCAAGTATGAGCAATGCTCATTTATGGGTGAGGTCACTTACTGGGCATTTGCTTGACTTAGAAATTTAAAAGGGGGCTATAGCAGTGAGTAATCGCTCTAAGTGAGCTTTAAGCGATGCTTACCTCTGAAGCTCATTTTGCCCCTACCTATAGAGGGTAGTATACAGCATTATATATATGCCATTGTAATAAATGCCTAATTAATAATTGAGCATACCCACCGCTTTTTTGAGCTATTTATAGTGTTCAGGCACTTCTGATTGACAGCATGCTGTAATAAATCAGAATTTCATAATTTCTGCCCGTTTTAGCATATGAGGCACATCAGGGTCTAGGACCCTGAGGTCCGGCAGGTTCCAGGTCACCTGTAGCTGTTACCGCTTCAGGAGGCCGTGGGAATAAATTCAAATTAGCCTTTGCAGGCCCTGCAGGCATCCAAAAATAGCACAAAAATAGCCAATAAATCAGAAAAAATCACAGGGCACTGCCGCTTCGCTCTAGCGTGGGAACTACGCATTGAGACGGCCCAAATAGGGTACGAGGATGTTCTGGGCCACCCTGGGCCCTTCCTAAAGCGGTAAAATCATTATAAAATAGATAATTATATTTGCACTCAAGTGCATATATGCAGGCTTCCCCTGGGCTCACCAGCTGCATATATAATACAGTAAAATTGGATTATATTACTAGAAGAATATTGAACATGATTTGAGTAGCTATATATGGTAATTCCAGCCAGTAACATACCAGAATTGTCAAAACACATTCTGGTTGACATGCTAATGCTACCGGGCTCATTTTATCACAATGGGATACCCCCGGGATGCAAATTTTTATGGGGTTCTATTGGGGCATAGTATTAGAGTCCAAACAGTCATCAATAATGGCGGGGGAGGCACTTTACGTAGCACAGTTGATTATTCTTTTATTTAAATCTCATTTTCATTACTGTACTTCTACTGCACGTAATGATGCGTGTAGATAGCCAAAATGAATCAGAATAGCGAGGGGAGTAAGAATATGCAAACAGAATAGTCACACGGTCACTACTTAGCTCAATAACACACTTTTTTGTTTCCGTGTGCATGCAGAAATTGCACAGCCTCCACAGGCACCCCAGTATGTGCCATACATGTACTAATAGCTTTTATCAGCTGTATATATGTCTCACGTATATCTCACGAAGTTTTACGTCAATCGGAACTTGCGTTGAATTGATATTGAGCCTACAATATTGAGAAAGAATGGTCATTTTTAATTTTACGGGAGGCTTATGGGTCAGGCACATGATGCAAAACAACCATCATAAGTATCCTAAACATATTTCAAAAGCATGTTGGGGGTACAGTTGGAATGTACAGGTTATATGTGTTTTGGACATGTCATACGTATACTGATATTACAAGTAGCAATCCACCCTACAATGTTGCATATGACTTGCACATTTTAACTACTTCTCAAACATGCTTTTGAAATATGTTTAGGATACCTAAGACGGTTGTTTGGAATCATGTGCCTGACCTGTAAGCCTCCCGTAAAATTAAAAATGACCACTCTTTCTCAATATTGTAGGCTTAATATCAATTCAACACAAGCTCCGATTACCTTGAAACTTCGTAGGGTATACGTGGGACATGTATAAAGTTAATCAAAGTCATTAGTATACGTATTGCACATACCGGAGTGCCTGTGGAGGTTGTGCAATTTTTGCATGCACATGGAAACATAAAAGTGTGTTATTGAGCTCAGTAGTAACCGTGTGACAGTTCTGGCCACATATTCTTGCTCCCCTCGTTATTCTGATCCATTTTGGCTATCTACACACATCATTATGTGCAGTAGAAGTACAGTAATGAAAATAACATTTAAGTAAAAGAATAATCAACTGTGCTACGTAAAGTGCCTCCCCCGCCATTACTGATGACTTTCTGGACTCTAGTACTATGCCCCAATAGAACCCCATAAAAATTTGCATCCCGGGGGTATCCCATTGTGATAAAATGAGCCCGGTAGCATTAGCATGTCAACCAGAATGTGTTTTGACAATTCTGGTATGTTACTGGCTGGAATTACCATATATAGCTATTCAAATCATGTTCAATATTCTTCTAGTAATATAATCCAATTTTACTGTATTATATATGCAGCTGGTGAGCCCAGGGGAAGCCTGCATATATGCACTTGAGTGCAAATATAATTATCTATTTTATAATGATTTTACCGCTTTAGGAAGGGCCTGTCATGACGACACCAAACCAGACTCGGGATCACAAGTAAACGATACAAATCCCGATCCACACTAACACTATATCCCGAGTCAAATCCCGAACCAAAATCCCGACGCCTTGTGCTAACCACCTCGTGTTCCCCTATTTCCAATACAACAACCCTCAACCACTCGACGTACCTAACACGCCCTACGAACACGACTTACAAACACGACCTACGAACACGCCCTACGAAAACGCCACGCCCTACGAACACGCCCCACAACTGTCGCGTCCAAACCAACTAACCACTGGACTGACCGAACATTCCCGAACCACCACAACCTTCATTCCTTTCAAAACCCTTTCCCTCATTTTCAAATATACAAGTCATCCGCACATTCTCTTTGTTATCCCCTTCCTTTTACATTCTCCTCGTGCTCTAACACGCCCTACGAATATTCCCCGAATCCCGCGTGTTCGAACACGACTCCTTTCCACGCATGAGACTTATACTTTTCCTAAACTCGTATCCCGAATCTGCAAAACGTATATAAGTCCATAGATATTCTCCATGTAACTCTCGACTCGAATATCACAAGTCTTTACGCTACTCTACCAGCTAGGCTCTCGAGATCCAATCTTGCTTCATTCACATTCGTCTTACGCCTAACGAACAAAGTCGTTACGCGTCACTCCCTCTCTCTCGCTTTACTCGTTACTCTGCGAAATCCCAATCCCGGATCCCGAGACTCGACGTCTCGATATCCCGACAAACTCAGTCTCGTAACCACTAGTTCTTACTTCCTCGCGCTCTCGTCCGTCTCACACTTGATATCTCGACCTACTAAGCGCCTCTCGCAAGGCTTGGGTCCGAGCCTGACAGTATATTCGAGTCCTTCTTTGAGATCGAGTATGTCTTTCCGTTTCACTGGCAACAATATCCCGTCACCCTTGCAACCGTTCTCTGCCGAAGCGGATGCCGCCAATGCATCCCTGGCGGGACTGTTCGACACTCCCGACACACCCAACTCGGAACCCCGAGTTCATATCAGTCACTCTCAACCTACAACGCCTCTTCGTCCAAATTTTCTGGACAACACACCTAGAACGCCGAACACTAGGTCAACATTGCAACCTCCAGAAACACCCCAGCCTTTTCGATTTCAACCTCGCACCTCAGAAACTCCCCTTTTTCCAGCACAGGGTAGTAGACATGTTACTTCCAGAAGATCTCAGAGTAATGTCGAGGCAATTCGATCTATTATGCCATCTGGGCATATACGAACCCCCCGTACGTCAATCAATTTTTTCCATTCGCCCAACGCAAAACCGTCCCCTGGCACCTTTGCCAGGATCGACGCACAGATCCCGACGACCCAGTCCTCTCCACGAGGAATTCCCGAATCCCGATTCTGACTACAATTCCGATTTTCGACATCCGCACCTAACACATGAGAATCCCGATGACGTTCCTTTCAACACAGGATACACTACGTTCGCCGATCACGCCCCCTCCCAGTCCACTCCGATTCACGAGCTTCAACCACCACACGACACAACTTTCGATCCACATTCGAGAAACCCGACGGGCTCCACTTCTCGATCCCAACCGATGCAACAACTACAACAACCCGAATCGTCGAAAATTCCCATGTCTAACACCCAACAATCGCAACCTACTACCGCACAAAACCCCGAACAGAACTCCGAGACACGCTACGTTTCTTCCTATGAAGCACCACCTCACGATCAACCACCGATCGCTCCTACCTACGGACCACAACCACCTTATCAGTCCTGGTATTCCACTGGCGCACCACCACAGGGAATCGCATCATTTTACCCCTATTCCTCATTTCCATATCTCCCCGCCATTCCCAATAACTATCCACCACCGCCAGTGCCCCGGCCTGATTATACACCAACACTTCAGGCTTACATAGAATCAGTTACGGATGAAGACGATCCCCGATATCAACAACATAGTAGTCACGGATCCCGACAACCGTCTCGTCAAACATCACAGACGACGCCACGTCACTCAAACCACAATCCCAATCCCGAAACGCGATCACTTCACTCACCAAACCATGGATCCGAATACGGATGGGGAGTGCACAACATCCCCTTGCGACAAGACGCATATCCCTATGACCATGTCCCTCAACAGGTGTCTCCCGAGTTCCGAACATTACGATTCAACAATCCCATACCCCGCCATTCCCATCGCGAAACTGGGATCCCGACATACGAAGACAGACCGCACTACGATTACGCCTCCCAACCTATCGGGGAAATCCCTCGCGAACGAGACAACACCACAAGACCGTTTGGAGGGCAAAACCCCACGAGAGGACCATCAGCAGGACGTAATCCCGGATGGGGACCACCAGGAGGAGGATTTCCCGGAGGAGGACCACCAGGAGGAGGGTTTCCCGGAGGAGGACCACCAGGAGGAGGGTTTCCCGGAGGAGGACCACCAGGAGGAGGATTTCCCGTAGGAGGACCACCAGGAGGAGGGTTTCCCGGAGGAGGACCACCAGGAGGAGGATTTCCCGGAGGAGGACCACCAGGAGGAGGATTTCCCGGAGGAGGACCACCAGGAGGAGGATTTCCCCGACGAGGAGGAAGGATCCCACGAGGATACCCAGGAGGAGGGCCACCAGGAGGAGGGGGACCACCATACGACGGTCCACCAGACCCAGGATTTCCCCAAGACGACCAGGATAGTGAAGACAACCATCAACCCGACGAACGTCCCGGGCAGACTATCCCACCTCAGTATCGCAAAATCCCGAAGTATTCGGCACCTGAGAAATTCACGGGAACTTCTATCAATGGATCCAGCGCCACTAAGCTACGCACCTTCCTAGCAGCATGCTATCAAATCTATGATCTGGATCCATACTCTTTTCCAGACGATCGTACTCAAATAGCTTATGCAGCATCCAACTTTGCAGGCGACGCGCAGGAATGGTGGACAACCATACTTACCGAAGAGCATTATAACCCAATGCGCTCCGATTGGAAACTATTCGTCCAAGGTTTAAACAACATGTTTGGCGATCCCTACCTACAGTTCTCATCCATACGCAAACTTCGCGAACTAACGATGTCGGAAAACAGTCGAGTTACCCGTTACATTATGATGTTCCAACGACACGCCTACGACACGGGATGGAACAACGCGTCGCTATGTTCACAATTCTATGAAGGACTCGCTGACAGACTCAAGGACCAGTTTACCATTCACGGGCGCCCTGAATTGTTCACGGAACTTCAACAAAAGGCGTTACAATACGATCACCGCTACTGGGAACGAGAAAACGAGAAGCGATTCGCCACACGACGTGCTTTCAACCCCCGCACGGACCCGACGAAATCCCCGAAGATGATCCCGAAGAGGAGAATCCCGAAGAAGAAGAAGACGAGACTCCGGAAAACGAGTAGACGATCCCGACGATTCCGCGCACACTCAGGATCGTCGTTCTCACCACTGCGCAATCGAATACCCTACTATAACTTATGTACGAGCCACATGCCCGGCTAACGCCTTCTTCATCGATCTATCTATTCCACAAATCTCACCTGTATCAATACGTGCTCTCCTCGACTCGGGAGCCAGCGATAACTTTATAGACCCATCCATTCTTCCCGAATCCACGACACGCTCACAACTCCCACAGCCCATATTACTACAACTATTCGACGGTAGCGTCGCAGCTACAGGCTCCATCACACACATCGCAACATTCCCCATTCAACTACCCACAGGCGAAACTCATGACGTTGAATTTCTCCTAACACCCCTTCATCACTCGGCACCCATCGTCCTCGGATTTCCGTGGCTTCAAGAACACAATCCCCGGATCGACTGGCGCAAACTACGCATGAAGATACCACCGATAACGAATAAGGTACCCAAGGAGGACAAATTGATTCTTGATTTCATACAGGCTAGACGTGCGGACCTCGACTACAACGCAGCTGCTCTCAATCCCGAACCAGTCTGCGGCGCTTCAACAGCGCCAACCTCCCCTTCCCCTACCGGGATTCAACTCCCACCCGACTCTCTACCCCACGATTCTAGCCCAGTCGACATCAAAATCATCAACGCTGTGGCATTTCAAACCCTACGCGAGCAGGGCGCCACATGCTTCAAAATGACGACACGTCAAATTTTTCCCGAACTCTTTCCCGACGAGCATCCCGAGAACCCTGCCAATCCCGACTCGGGAAATTCACCAACACTTAACATGTCCCCGGAAGAACGCGAAACTTTTGAACGTATAGTCCCAACAGAATATCACGATTACGCTGATGTCTTTTCTCAAGGAGAAGCCGATCGCATTCCTCCCCATCGACCTTACGATCACACCATTGATCTCGAACCTAACAGCACTCCGCCTCATGGTCCGATCTACTCACTCTCCGAAACGGAACTCAAAGCACTGCGCGAATATCTCGACGACAACCTTCGTAAAGGATTCATCCGACCCTCCAACTCACCTGCAGGAGCTCCCATTCTGTTCGCGAAAAAGAAGGACGGATCCCTTCGCCTTTGCGTCGATTATCGAGGACTGAACAAAATCACGCGCAAAAACCGATATCCACTTCCTCTTATAAACGACCTCCTCGATCGCATGAAACAAGCCAAGATCTTCTCGAAAATCGACCTACGTGCAGGATACAACAATGTTCGCATCGCAGCAGGACATGAGTGGAAAACCGCGTTCAGAACACGCTATGGATCCTTTGAGTACCTCGTTATGCCGTTTGGAATGACGAACTCACCCGCCACATTCCAACACTTTATGAATGATATCTTCCAAGACATGGCTGACGACTTTGTTGTCATTTACTTAGATGACATCCTCATCTTCAGCAAAGATCCCAACAAACATCAGGAACACGTACGCCTCGTACTCCAACGTTTACGGGAACACAACCTACACGCAAAAACGGAGAAGTGCCTATTTCACACCACGTCTGTCGAATATCTAGGCTTCATCGTATCCCCCGACGGCGTCTCCATGGATCCCGGCAAAACAACGATCATTGACTCCTGGCCAATTCCCCGAAACGTTCGCGAAGTACAGTCATTCCTCGGATTCGCCAACTTCTACCGCCGCTTCATTCACAAATACTCCAACATCGTAAAGCCCCTGACCACACTCACTCGCAAAGACATTCCTTTCCACTGGACACCCACGGCACAAACTGCATTCGATACCCTCAAAAAAGCGTTTCAAACCGCACCTGTTCTCGCACACTTTAATCCCGAGGATCCCTCCGTCCTAGAAACCGACGCATCGGACTTCGCGATAAGTGGAATCCTTTCACAAATCAAGAAGGCAGACAACGACATCCACCCCATCGCTTTCTTCTCCAGAACCATGACACCGGCAGAGCAAAACTACGATATCCACGATAAGGAACTCCTCGCAATCGTCGAATCATTCTATCACTGGCGACATTACCTAGAAGGATCCTGACACTGTATCGAAGTCTTTTCCGACCATGAAAACCTCAAACAATTTCGGGAAAAGCGCAAACTCAACAGACGTCAAGCACGCTGGTCCGAATTCCTAGAAGACTTCGACTTTCACATCAATCATCGATCAGGGAAACTAGGTGCAAAACCCGATGTATTCACCCGTCGACGCGATATGTATCCCCGAGGAGAAGAACAAGAAACAATGGACGACAACAATTTACGCAGCATCCTCCATCCCCATCACTTACTTGCCAATTTCATACTCGACTCGACGATACTCAATTCACAAATCACAGAAGGTATCATGCACGACGACTTTGTCCAAACTAAACTATCCACATTAGAAACCAATCCCGAAAACGATAAGTTTTCTCGGGATTCCCAAGGACGA
The DNA here is from genome assembly GCA_910574555.1 of Trichaptum abietinum. Classification (NCBI taxonomy): domain Eukaryota; kingdom Fungi; phylum Basidiomycota; class Agaricomycetes; order Hymenochaetales; family Trichaptaceae; genus Trichaptum; species Trichaptum abietinum. The sequence continues at coordinate 1,513,713 of CAJTBE010000011.1, read as the reverse complement.
CTCCTCTACGATAACCGACTGTACGTACCCGACCACAACGATCTCCGCCTTCTCATCACACAATCCCATCACAATCACGCCCTCGCTGGACATCCCGGAATCCGCAAAACCATGCAACTCATCAAACGACGCTTCAATTGGCCCAAACTCGAGTCCTTCGTCACAGCATTCATTAAATCATGTCCCGAATGCCAACGAGCCAAGACATTGCGCCACAAGCCATACGGCCCACTCAGGTTCTTACCCATCCCGGAACGTCCCTGGACGTCGATTTCCATGGATTTCATTGAAGGACTACCACTCAGTCACGAATTCGATTCGATTCTGGTCATCGTCGACCGACTCACGAAAATGGCGATCTTCATCCCAACCACCAAACAACTCGATTCCCCGGGACTCGCACAGCTATTTCTCCGACACGTCTTCTCAAAACACGGTATTCCACACGACATCGTTTCCGATCGGGGAAAGCACTTCGTCTCTCGATTCTGTGCTTCGCTCTGTCAATTACTCCAGATCAAGTCCAACCTATCCACCGCCTACCATCCCGAAACCGATGGTCAAACCGAACGCGTCAATCAGATTCTCGAGCAATATCTACGAATCTACATCAACTATCAGCAAGACGACTGGTCTGACCTTCTCCCCCTCGCCGAGTCCCTTACAATAACTCACCACACTCCGCAACGGGAGTTTCGCCTTTCTTCGCGAACAAGGGATTCAATCCCAACCTCTCCATCTCCATCACCGATGTTCCCTCTACCATAGCAGCCGACGTAGCAAACGATATCCAGGACGTCCACACATACCTGAAGGAACAATTGCACATCACCATACAGCAATACCAACAAAACACCACCCACAGACGTTCCCCGATCCCACCTTTCAATCCCGGTGACCTGGTTTGGCTCGATACACGAAACATCGGAACCCGACGACCCATGAAGAAACTCGACCACAAACGCATCGGTCCCTTCCCTATTCTCGAACGCGTTTCAACACACGCACGACGTATCGCACTTCCCCTGGAACTCAAGGCCCTTCACAACGTCTTCCACGTCTCACTACTCGAACCCTACACCGCTAACCCTTTTCCCCGACGAACGCTTGATCCTCCCCCACCAATCAACATAGCCGATGAACACGAATACGAGGTGGAAGAAATACTCGATTCCCGACTCAATAAACGACGCAAACGACTCGAGTACCTCGTTCAATGGCGCGGATACGACAATCCGACTTGGGAATCCGCCCCGAACCTCGTTAACGCACCAGACATCATCGCACACTTCCATTCCCGATATCCCAACAAACCCGGATCCACTCGTCAATAGCACTATCCCCCACACAACGCTCTCTCACCATAACTATTCCCATATTTTTTATCGCACTCACACCAATCTTTACAAGTAAAACAATCCTTTTTCTTTTTCTCACTATTCCAGAAAACACACCGTAACTCGCACTTCCCCGAAACATTCGACCTCTCTTCTCAATCCCAATCTTCTTTCACACTTTGTTCTTTTCACAAGAAACAAAAACAATGTTCATTGCACTCTTCAAGAAAAACAAAAAACAAAACCAATATATACAAAATAAATTACTCCTCACTCCTTAAACCCCACTTTTCCCTTCGTCACCTCCCAACTTTCATCCTCCCCCGATTCCTCCCCCGCCTTCCTCGCATCCGCCTCCTCCTTCTCGTCGCACCAGAAGGCCCGCATCTCCTCCAACAGCGCAAGCTGGCCATGCAGGGCGAGATAATTTGCCTGCGCACTGCTGCCAGCTAGCTGATTGAATGAAGTACAGCCTTGCTGTAAATCATTTATTACTTCAGCCTCAGCATTTGCTGATTCACCCTATATACTATAAAACCAGCCTTGCTGTACTCTGATCAAGGGGATGTATACCTAGGAAATACTAGGCCTGCAAACTGTATTAAGAATATACCACTGGATAATAGATTAATGCATTTGCATACCCACCGCTTTTTTGAGCTATTTATAATGCTCAGGCACTACTGATTGACAGTATGCTGTAATAAATCAGAAATTCATAATTTCTGCCCGTTTTGGCATTTGAGGCACATCAGGGTCTAGGACCCTGAGGTCCGGCAGGTTCCAGGTCACCTGGAGCTGTTACCGCTTCAGGAGGCCGTGGGAATAAATTCAAATTAGCCTTTGCAGGCTCTACAGGCATCCAAAAATAGCGCAAAAATAGCCAATAAATCAGAAAATATTCTGGGGCACTGCCGCTTCGCTCTAGCGTGGGAACTACGCATTGGGACGGCCCAAATAGGGTACGAGGATGTTCTGGGCCACCCTGGGCCCTTCCTAAAGCGGTAAAATCATTATAAAATAGATAATTATATTTGCACTCGAGTGCATATATGCAGGCTTCCCCTGGGCTTACCAGCTGTATATAAAATACAGTAAAATCAGATTATATTAGAAGAAGCATATTGAACACGATTCTGATAGCTATATATGGTATTTACAGCCAGGAACATACCAGAAATGACAAAACACATTCCGGTTGACATGCTAATACTACCGGGCTCATTTCACCACATTGGGATACCCCCGGGATGCAAATTCTGATGGGATTCAATTGGGACATACTACAAGAGTCCAAACAGTCATCAATCATGGCGAGGGAGGCACTTTACGTAGCACAGTAGATTATTCTTTTATTTAAATGTTATTTATATTACTGCACTTCTACTGCACGTAATGGTGCATATAGATAGCCAAAATAGATCAGATTAACGAGGGGAACAAGAATATGCAGCCAGAAAAGTCACACGGTCACTGGTGATGTCAATAACACACTTTTACATTTACGTGTGCATGCGAAAATTGTACAGGCTTCACAGACATCCCAGTGTGTGCTACATATGTACTAATAACTTTGATCAACTGTATATATATCCCACGTATATCCTACGAAATTTTACGTCAATCGGAGCTTGCGTTGAATTGATATTAAGCCCACATTATTGAGAAAGATTGGTCGTTTTTAATTTTACGGGAGGCTTATGGGTCAGGCACATGATGCCAAATGACTGTTATAACTATCCTAAAGATATTCCAATTACATGTTTGGGGTACAGACGGAATGTACAGGTTATATGTGTTTTGGACATGTCATACGTATACTGATATTACAAGTAGTAATCCACCCTACAATGTTGCATATGACTTGTACATTCCGTCTGTACCCCAAACATGCAATTGGAATATCTTTAGGATAGTTATAACAGTCATTTGGCATCATGTGCCTGACCCATAAGCCTCCCGTAAAATTAAAAACGACCAATCTTTCTCAATAATGTGGGCTTAATATCAATTCAACGCAAGCTCCGATTGACGTAAAATTTCGTAGGATATACGTGGGATATATATACAGTTGATCAAAGTTATTAGTACATATGTAGCACACACTGGGATGTCTGTGAAGCCTGTACAATTTTCGCATGCACACGTAAATGTAAAAGTGTGTTATTGACATCACCAGTGACCGTGTGACTTTTCTGGCTGCATATTCTTGTTCCCCTCGTTAATCTGATCTATTTTGGCTATCTATATGCACCATTACGTGCAGTAGAAGTGCAGTAATATAAATAACATTTAAATAAAAGAATAATCTACTGTGCTACGTAAAGTGCCTCCCTCGCCATGATTGACGACTGTTTGGACTCTTGTAGTATGTCCCAATTGAATCCCATCAGAATTTGCATCCCGGGGGTATCCCAATGTGGTGAAATGAGCCCGGTAGTATTAGCATGTCAACCGGAATGTGTTTTGTCATTTCTGGTATGTTCCTGGCTGTAAATACCATATATAGCTATCAGAATCGTGTTCAATATGCTTCTTCTAATATAATCTGATTTTACTGTATTTTATATACAGCTGGTAAGCCCAGGGGAAGCCTGCATATATGCACTCGAGTGCAAATATAATTATCTATTTTATAATGATTTTACCGCTTTAGGAAGGGCCCAGGGTGGCCCAGAACATCCTCGTACCCTATTTGGGCCGTCCCAATGCGTAGTTCCCACGCTAGAGCGAAGCGGCAGTGCCCCAGAATATTTTCTGATTTATTGGCTATTTTTGCGCTATTTTTGGATGCCTGTAGAGCCTGCAAAGGCTAATTTGAATTTATTCCCACGGCCTCCTGAAGCGGTAACAGCTCCAGGTGACCTGGAACCTGCCGGACCTCAGGGTCCTAGACCCTGATGTGCCTCAAATGCCAAAACGGGCAGAAATTATGAATTTCTGATTTATTACAGCATACTGTCAATCAGTAGTGCCTGAGCATTATAAATAGCTCAAAAAAGCGGTGGGTATGCAAATGCATTAATCTATTATCCAGTGGTATATTCTTAATACAGTTTGCAGGCCTAGTATTTCCTAGGTATACATCCCCTTGATCAGAGTACAGCAAGGCTGGTTTTATAGTATATAGGGTGAATCAGCAAATGCTGAGGCTGAAGTAATAAATGATTTACAGCAAGGCTGTACTTCATTCAATCAGATGCTCTATAGTATACAGTAATGGCTGTTATTTCATTCAATGAACTAGCTGGCAGGACTGGCCTGCGCCTCAACATACGCCCGCTCCGCTATCTTCCTCTTCTCTCGCGTCTCCTTCACCATCTCCCGCAGAATCCTCGACCGATTCACCACGCCCTTGGCCTGCACCCGATCCACGTAGCTGGCCAACCGCTCGCGGTCCGGCCTATCCAACGCAGGCGCAACTGGGGGCGGCGGCTGCAAGAGCGTCGGGGGCTTCACAGCACCCCCGAAGCGTGTCGTGAAAGCCTCCAAATCCCGCGCATGACGCGCCACATCCTCGTCAAACTCATCCCTCCACTCCTCAAGCAAATCCTCCCTATCCTCGCCATCATCGCTCGACAACACCTGCACGTCCTTGTCCTGGATCTTGTTCTTCGACGTGCCAGCCACCTTTCCAGACCTCCCAGACGGCAACCCGACTCCACTGGGACGCCCAGACTCACAACCTTTGTCTTGAATCTTGTTCTTGACGACGGACTTCTTCCCCGCGACTCCTTTCGGACCCCACGCCCCGTCCCGGCTCCGCTCCTGCGACGGAGAAATTCCCGTCGATACCGCTACCGACTCCCGACCTTGGATCTTGTTCTTGACGCTATACGTCCTCAGCTCTTTCGCGCCCGCCACCTTGTCCTGGATCTTGTTCTGCGACGCAATCAGACAAAAAACTAAACAATCAAACCATCAGCACGCACCGCAGACGAATCCTTGTCTTGAATCTTGTTCTTGACCATCGTAAATTGTCGCGGCTCCAAGATGGTCACCTCCAAATCTTCATTGACCTCGACACGAACCGGCGTTTCGATAACATCCTTCGCAGTCTTCTTCCCAATACTACACGCCGTCGATCGCTGGCTGCACGGCATACAGGCCCCAAACCTTCGCTTGTCCTCAGGACCATACTGGGTGACGCACTTGCCGTGCATCGGGGAATCCGACTTCAAGCTCGCACAATGGTCGCAAGGGACGACCTTCCACAAGAACTGGTATTTCGATACGTCCTTCTTGGCCTTCGCGGTCCCAGTACGAACAAGCTACAAACGACAACCATCAATAACCACAACCCAATTCCACGAACAACACGAGACTCACACTTTCATGTCGCACATTTTTTGCGACACCCTTCCCTTTCTTCTCCTTCCTCTCCTTTCCCCACTGCACACGCTGACGCTTTCCCTTCCCATGATCTTCGTCAGACTCCCGCTCCGAACCCGAAGAATCCGCCTCCACCACCTCCTCAATCATCCTCTTCTTCTTCGCCTTCAACTCCTTCGCAACATCCCACAACGGCTTGAACCCCGATGGCCCGTTCCCCGCATCACCCCCATGTCCATCGCCCGGCACAACCTTTGACCCAGACACAGGAGCAACCACGTCCTCGTCCTCATCCGACGCCCCTAGGAACAGCGGCTGTTCGAGCTCACCTTCCTCAAGCCCCTCTTCCGAAACTGCTGCTGCTGTTGTTGTTACAGCAACTTCCCGAACCTCATCTTCTACGATCCCGGGTTGCTCTGTTGCTGCTGTTGCTGCCGCTGCTGCTGCTGCTCCCGCAAATTCGACTGCCCCATTCGACTTCGAATCCCCTGCTTGAGATGCTGTTGCTGTTGCTGAGTCCAACAGGTCCTCAACCTCCGCTGTCGACTCCCCACCCGCTATTGCTGCTGCTGTTGCTGCTACTGTTGCTGCTGCTGCACCATCGACCTCCATAGGAGCCACTCCAGTACCGAGTACGTTCGTACCCGACCCCTGGAGATCATCGTCCAGCTGCATGACTTCCAAGTCCACCGAGTCCATCCGAGGCGGCCAGGGAACGATACCCAAGGTCGCGTCCAACGCCAACCAGGCCTGCTGCACAACCTCGAACTTGGCCCACAATCTTTGCAGAACACGACCCTCCATGTCATCCGGAACCTTCAGGATCTCCAACTACAAAAGACCGTCAGTACACGACACTTCCGACACAACATTTCCCACTCACCACTCGCGAACACAAACGACCCCGACACACTCGGTAGTCGAACACCTGGTCCTGTCCCAAATCACCTCCTACACCCGGCGGCTTGACCTGCAGCACATCCAACGCCAACCTTCTGAAATCAGCCTTACTGGAGCTCGACATCGTAGTTGAAATGCAAAAAGAAGAACCGACCAATACGCCCACCAACGCGACCATACCCGGCATTTTTCGAGCTTTAGGGCGAGCACTTCATTTTCCCGCGCCCGACGCTTCTCGCCTTCTATTTTCCAAACCAGAATTCCATCCGCATATACACACTCATTTGATCCCTATTCCCCATTGCTTCTTACACTTTCATATTCCAAAAAATTCACCAACCCCTACCTTTCCTACAAACACGCTACACTCACGCTCCACTCGTATCCCTTCATACCCGACGCTGACCTCGACGGGGCTCGGTCTTTTAAAGGGGAGGCAACTGTCACGACGACACCAAACCAGACTCGGGATCACAAGTAAACGATACAAATCCCGATCCACACTAACACTATATCCCGAGTCAAATCCCGAACCAAAATCCCGACGCCTTGTGCTAACCACCTCGTGTTCCCCTATTTCCAATACAACAACCCTCAACCACTCGACGTACCTAACACGCCCTACGAACACGACTTACGAACACGACCTACGAACACGCCCTACGAAAACGCCACGCCCTACGAACACGCCCCACAACTGTCGCGTCCAAACCAACTAACCACTGGACTGACCGAACATTCCCAAACCACCACAACCTTCATTCCTTTCAAAACCCTTTCCCTCATTTTCAAATATACAAGTCATCCGCACATTCTCTTTGTTATCCCCTTCCTTTTACATTCTCCTCGTGCTCTAACACGCCCTACGAATATTCCCCGAATCCCGCGTGTTCGAACACGACTCCTTTCCACGCATGAGACTTATACTTTTCCTAAACTCGTATCCCGAATCTGCAAAACATATATAAGTCCATAGATATTCTCCATGTAACTCTCGACTCGAATATCACAAGTCTTTACGCTACTCTACCAGCTAGGCTCTCGAGATCCAATCTTGCTTCATTCACATTCGTCTTACGCCTAACGAACAAAGTCGTTACGCGTCACTCCCTCTCTCTCGCTTTACTCGTTACTCTGCGAAATCCCGATCCCGGATCCCGAGACTCGACGTCTCGATATCCCGACAAACTCGGTCTCGTAACCACTAGTTCTTACTTCCTCACGCTCTCGTCCGTCTCACACTTGATATCTCGACCTACTAAGCGCCTCTCGCAAGGCTTGGGTCCGAGCCTGACAGGGCCCAGGGTGGCCCAGAACATCCTCGTACCCTATTTGGGCCGTCTCAATGCGTAGTTCCCACGCTAGAGCGAAGCGGCAGTGCCCCAGAATATTTTCTGATTTATTGGCTATTTTCGCGCTATTTTTGGATGCCTGTAGGGCCTGCAAAGGCTAATTTGAATTTATTCCCACGGCCTCCTGAAGCGGTAACAGCTCCAGGTGACCTGGAACCTGCCGGACCTCAGGGTCCTAGACCCTGATGTGCCTCATATGCTAAAACGGGCAGAAATTATGAAATTCTGATTTATTACAGCATGCTGTCAATCAGAAGTGCCTGAACACTATAAATAGCTCAAAAAAGCGGTGGGTATGCTCAATTATTAATTAGGCATTCATTACAATGGCATATATATAATGCTGTATACTACCCTCTATAGGTAGGAGCAAAATGAGCTTCAGAGGTAAGCATCGCTTAAAGCTCACTTAGAGCGATTACTCACTGCTATAGCCCCTTTTTAAAATTTTAAGTCAAGCAAATGCCCAGTAAGTGACCTCACCCATAAATGAGCATTGCTCATACTTGAAGCTTCATTTTTGCTGGCAGGACTGGTTCAGTCCATTGCGGATCGGCCTCAACCTCGCCCCCAACGCGCCCCAGTGCAGCCTGCCACAGCTACAAGTGGCAAACCTGCCGGCCGCCCCCTCCCTTCTATTCCGGTCACCCAGACTGCCCCTGCCACCTATGCCCAGGCAGTGACCTCGTCGCCGATGCCGGCCTTCCCCCCCTTCCCCCCACCCAACCAATCGGGTGCAGCTACCGGGCCCAACAAGCCAAAGAAGTAGCGCCTACCACCTCCACCACCCAAGGTGTATGCTAAGGACCCCACCTTAGTGTTCACACTGGGCCGGTACATTGCACCCGGGCAGAGGAAGTCAGGTGCCGCACTAACTGCGGCTGTTCGTGAGTTCTTCCACTCTCTCCCCACTTCTTCGCACGTCACAGTGCTGTCTGCGGCATTCAATGTCAAAGGCAACATTGTGTGCACATTTGCTGCAAAGCCCACCTCCCCAACCGGTAACCCGGTTGACACAACCCTTGACAACCATGCGGCTGCACTTGCAGCTCACATGGCCAAGACGTGCACCATTGAGGCACAACCTGCTGATCAGCAGGTGGTCCTCACTCACTCCCGGGTCAAACCCCGCTCTACTTTACGCATCTCTATGGTTCCAACCAGGGATGGCGCACTAGGAGGAGGGGTTGCATATACAGCTGAGGCCCTTCGGGCCGAGCTGGAGCAAAATGGCGCCCTGAAGGGGCTGGAATTTGTGGACCCACCACACTTTGCTTGTCGTCCTGACAAACTCAAGGAGCTTGAGTTCTGCCCGGTGGCATTCTCCTTTGTTGACAGAGCTGGTGAGACGCGCGCGAGGCTCCTGCGGAAGCCCCGGGTGTGGCTCTTTGGCCAACAACTCCGCCTATCTGTGCCCCCAGTGCGCCCGGCATTTTCACAATGCACAAGGTGCCAGTCACTGGGACACACTGCCAAGGGCTGCAAGGCCCAGATCACATGCGCATATTGCGCCGGCAAGCATGCCACTCACCACCACTGCTCCAAATGCCCCGATTGCGCCAAACAGGCGATCCCGGAGTCAGATGACTGCCCACACCCCACCAAGTGCGCCAACTGCAAGGAGAATCACATGGCCACCTCCAGTAATTGCCCCAAGCGGAAGAAGTACTCCAATGCCCCAGCTGACAATGACAGCACCAACAACGCCAACATGCACGAGGATTAATGATTGACACACTCCGTGTCCTTCAGTGGAACGCTGCCCGCTCACTTGCAGCGATACATTCTCTTCTCCCTCTTCTTGCTAACAATCCCAGTCCTCCACACCTTCTTTTGATCCAGGAACCACCTTGGTACAAGGTCGGCACCCAACCTTCTCTAACCAACCCTGAGGGGACAGACGTCTTCAATGTCCCCTCAATTGCTGGTTTTTTTTTTTTTTTTTTTTTTTGACTTTATTATTCCTGCAGAGTAACTAAGTACAAGACTATTACTACAGAGGCGCCCGTCATCAAGCATCGCAAGAAACTGGGCGGGTGGCGCCCGCCGCCGAAGGCGGCGGTAAAGAGAAAACGCTACCTATTAAAGAAGATGAGATGGAGGAGGAGAAACGGAATACATATTGCTTTGCCCATGTCAAGGCTACATGACCGAAGCTTAGAAAAGAGAAAGGTGACTACTCCCCACGTTCACGCGGAGGAGAGCTCGGGGGAAAAGGTGGGAGCTCGTCAAAGGAATCCAAAAGGTCCGGGTCCGAGTCCTGTGTCCTAGGTCCAAGTGCACGTCTCACATACCCGCGGAGGGTTGTGAGGTCCAAATCCTGGTCAGTGGGGAGGCCGTCAAGCTCCATGGTCGCCAGTGCAAGGCGAATGGCTGCATTGGATCGAGCTGAGGGTCGGGTGAGGTGGCCGGTGATTTTGAGCCAACGGCGCACGACTGGCATGAGGGCTTCGTCTGCCCACTCTGTATGGTGAGCTGGTAGTGGGGTGTCATCTGGCCAGACCTTCGCAATCCAGGGGCGGAATGTCTCGCACCCTCCAAGGATATGGGCGGTCGTCTGGGCTGGCCAGGGGGGGTGGTTGTGCCACCGACAGTAGGAGATCAGGCCATGCCGGGTCCGGTATGCAGACTCATGCGCATCCAGTAACCCCCAAAGGGACCAGCGCAGCAAAGTACCTGAGCCACTGCTGTGAGCTCAGCGCGTGGGTGGTCGGTTGACATCGTCATCAGACGACGAGGGCGGCGAGTGGGTGGGCCAGAGATAGCAAGGTACTTATCAGTGGTGGAGGCCATGGGACGCTCAAGTAGTTTCTCCCACTTTGCATGTGCATCGCGGGTGTTCACCTCTCGAAGTGCTGAGATGGAGGGTGGGGAGGTGAGGGGAGGCAACGCAGTTGCCTCCTTGGCTTCCTCATCTGCCCACTCGTTTCCGGGTACGCCCGAGTGACCAGGGCACCACTGGAAAACGATTTGGAGGTCTGGGTTGAGGTCGAGCAGTGTCTGAACGCCTGCTTTCCAATGCTGTAGGAGGTGAGCGCCGGGTGCTGAGGGCCAGTTACGGAAGAGCCTCAAAGCAGTGAGTGAGTCGGCAAGGAAAATGACTGATGGGACCTCCATGAGGTGGGCGCGCAAGTGCCGCGCAGCCCAACCAGGTGCAGACGCAAGAGAGAAGATCTCTGCATCTGTGGCGGTAGCAATCTTGGGGGAGGCAAGGCGCCGGGAGGACAGACGCTGTGGGCCACGCATGGCCACAATAGCTGAGCCTGAGCCGCGCTCTAAACGAGAGCCGTCTGTGAAGACTTGCACAGAGTAGGGGGTGCAGGCACTGATTGCATCGTTTACATGCTGTTCGCGCAGTTCAGCTGAAACAGTGCCTTCTGGGACTCGGAAGTCCAGTCGCTCGCCTGCAAAGGCAAGAGGATCTGACCAGGGAGGATGAGTGTACGCGGGGACCTGTTGGACACGAGGGACAAGGGCCGGTAGCGAAGTGGAAAGAGGGCGAGGGCGCCGTGAGGGAGTAATCCTACGTCTTTTTTTTTTTTTTTTTTTTTTTTGACTTTATTATTCCTGCAGAGTAACTAAGTACAAGACTATTACTACAGAGGCGCCCGTCATCAAGCATCGCAAGAAACTGGGCGGGTGGCGCCCGCCGCCGAAGGCGGCGGTAAAGAGAAAGCGCTACCTATTAAAGAAGATGAGATGGAGGAGGAGAAACGGAATACATATCGCTTTGCCCATGTCAAGGCTACATGACCGAAGCTTAGAAAAGAAAAAGGTGACTACTCCCCACGTTCACGCGGAGGAGAGCTCGGGGGAAAAGGTGGGAGCTCGTCAAAGGAATCCAAAAGGTCCGGGTCTGAGTCCTGTGTCCTAGGTCCAAGTGCACGTCTCACATACCCGCGGAGGGTTGTGAGGTCCAAATCCTGGTCAGTGGGGAGGCCGTCAAGCTCCATGGTCGCCAGTGCAAGGCGAATGGCTGCATTGGAGCGAGCCGAGGGACGGGTGAGGTGGCCGGTGATTTTGAGCCAACGGCGCACGACTGGCATAAGGGCTTCGTCTGCCCACTCTGTGTGGTGAGCTGGTAGTGGGGTGTCATCTGGCCAGACCTTCGCAATCCAGGGGCGGAATGTCTCGCACCCTCCAAGGATATGGGCGGTCGTCTGGGCTGGCCAGGGGGGATGGTTGTGCCACCGACAGTAGGAGATCAGGCCATGCCGGGTCCGGTAGTCTGCGCTCATGCGCATCCAGTAACCCCCAAAGGGACCGGCGCAGCAAAGTACCTGAGCCACTGCTGTGAGCTCAGCGCGTGGGTGGTCGGTTGACATCGTCATCAGACGACGAGGGCGACGAGTGGGTGGGCCAGAGATAGCAAGGTACTTATCAGTGGTGGAGGCCATGGGACGCTCAAGTAGTTTCTCCCACTTTGCATGTGCATTGCGGGTGTTCACCTCTCGAAGTGCTGAGATGGAGGGTGGGGAGGTGAGGGGAGGCAACGCAGTTGCCTCCTTGGCTTCCTCATCTGCCCACTCGTTACCGGGTACGCCCGAGTGACCAGGGCACCACTGGAAAACGATTTGGAGGTCTGGGTTAAGGTCAAGCAGTGTCTGAACGCCTGCTTTCCAATGCTGTAGGAGGTGAGCGCCGGGTGCTGAGGGCCAGTTACGAAAGAGCCTCAAAGCAGTGAGTGAGTCGGCAAGGAAAATGACTGATGGAACCTCCATGAGGTGGGCGCGCAAGTGCCGCGCAGCCCAACCAGGTGCAGACGCAAGAGAGAAGATCTCTGCATCTGTGGCGGTAGCAATCTTGGGGGAGGCAAGGCGCCGGGAGGCCAGACGCTGTGTGCCACGCATGGCCACAATGGCTGAACCTGAGCCGCGCTCTAATCGAGAGCCGTCTGTGAAGACTTGCACAGAGTAGGGGGTGCAGGCACTGATTGCATCGTTTACATGCTGATCGCGCAGTTCAGCTGAAACAGTGCCTTCTGGGACTCGGAAGTCCAGTCGCTCGCCTGCAAAGGCAAGAGGATCTGACCAGGGAGGATGAGTGTACGCAGGGACCTGTTGGACACGAGGGACAAGGGCCGGTAGCGAAGTGGAAAGAGGGCGAGGGCGCCGTGAGGGAGTAATCCTACGTCTACCTACAGTATGTGGAGTGCGCCAAAGGCGAAGAGCATGGTTAGTCTTTAGATATGTAAAATAAAATTGAAAAGGAGGTAAAGAGCAAAGGAAATTGGTGCTTAGCGGTGAGGCGCCTCGGTATACCCCAAGGATCCACCTGCAAGCAATGTTCTGGACCGACTGTAGACGAGCTACAAGGCCCTTCTGGCGGATGCCAGTGTACCACACTGGAACGCCCCATGTTAAAACAGAGCGGACGCAGGCCGAGTACAACCGACGAAGGTGGAGGGCAGACATGCCGCGCTCGGTGTTGGCGAGAAGGCGAATGGCCGCAAGTGTGGAGAGGCCCTTGGAGCGCATGCCGCTCAACATGGGGCTTAAACGAAAGTGCCGGGTCCCACCAGATGCCCAACCACCGCAGGGGGATGGAGGGCTTGATGAGAGTGTCTGGGTCCAGCTGCACGCCTTTGGTTTCCCAACCATTGTAGCCATGTTTAAGGCGCGGCGGATGAAAGTGGGCAAGCTCGGTTTTGGCGGTTTCGATCTTGAGACCAATGTCGCGAAAGTGGGAGTTGAGTTGGTGGTATGCTGGTACCAGCTTCCTGCAGTTAGACGTAACTGAGGGGCCGGCAATGACAATGAGGTGGTCGTCAACGTATGCAAGCAAGTTGCATCCATCAAACCGAAACCGCTTGATGGCTGAACCTGCAAAAAGAGTGGAGAGAATGGGTGAGATGGGAGAGCCCTGGGGCGTCCCAAAGTCCGGTTTCTGGGCACTAGGGAGGGTGGTGCCATCAACTGAGATAGCAACCTGCCGACCGGTCATGAAAGAGAGGCACCAGTCCGCCATGTCTGGCGGGCAGCCTAACTCCAAGAGACGGTGGTGAAGGTGGTGAGGGTGCACTGAGTCAAAGAAGCCTTGTATGTCTACCGCAAGGACAGAACACACTAGGCCGTCCGACTGCGCTTTCTCCACAAGCTGTATGAGGCGCTGGGCAGCATCGTAGACAGAATGTCCTTGACGCCCCCCAAACTGGTTTTTGGGCAACCAGTTCTGGGTGTTAGCCAGATACTGGAGCCGGTTAGCAATAATCTTCTCAAGGAGTTTCCCAAAGGTCTCCTCGAGAGTAATAGGACGATAGGAGCGGGGGGAGAATGGATCCTTCTTGTTAGGCTTCCTGAGCATGACAACCTTTGCCGCCCGCCAGCACTTAGGGTGGTGCCCCAAGCGCAAACAGTCGTTGAAAAGCGCCAACACCTCGTTAGCATATGAGTACACCACCCATTTAAGGGGGCCATACCCAACACCCGAGGGCCCCGGAGCCGACAAGTTGGAAGTACCGGTCAGTGCATCATCCATCTCTTTGTAGAGTATGGGTGGCGCACCCGCCAAAGGCGGGGGCAGTGGCCCGAGACCACCTGCCGGTAGGGGGGGAGGTGGTGGAAAGTATGTTGAACGAAACAGCTCACCTTTCTCTTCCTCAGTCTGGGTGAAGGTCCCATCCGGACGCCGGAGTGAGGGCACAGGTGTTGGTCGGATGCCCAGGCCACGCTTGGCCCAGTTCCAAATGGTAGCAGGCTCTGCCTTAGCTACTTGCTCCGAGTAGAAAGAGCGCCTAGCCGCCCGAGTTGAAGCCTTGAAGGCCCGGACGGCGGCACTCCTCAAACGGGCAGTAGTGGCGGCCTTGATGGATGCAAGCGCGGCGGTGCACTTTGGTGTCCACCATGGCACCTCCGACTTTGAGGGCTTGCGAGGTTTGGTGATTGCTTCCATAGCAGTGACCATGGCCTGCTGAATGGCCTCCGCTTTCAGATCGAGTTCTGGGATGTTAGTAGCAGGTAGCGCAAATGCCACCTTCAACAGAGGGTATGCCACATCGCACCACTCATCCTGGTCCTCGTTTGTGACGCGAGGGGGGCGAGGGGGATGGACAAAGGGCCCAACCGGAACCGACCAAGTGAGGACGGTGTGGTCAGAGAGTGGGGAGGGGGAGCTAGTGAATGTGTCCATCACTAACTCCGCCGGAACGGCGGGTGCTGCCCATACCATGTCAATGGGACAGCGCGCCCCACCCTCCCTAGGGTGTGTGTCCACATCTGGGAGGTGAGCAGGCGAATGGCCATGCATCCGAAAGAAATCATCCAGAGCCTGGGCCTTATTCGACTCTGCCCGGGGGCAAGGGAGGTCGGACCAAGAGTGGTGGCGCCGGTTAAAGTCGCCAGCCACTGTGAGGGACGCGGCAATTGCCGGGTCAAGTCCAAGAAGAAATGACTCACCTGGGTATCTGGGGGTGGCTGCTGCACGGTCTGGCGGATGCATCCCATAGTAGTTGCAGATCCTCACTGTTTGTGTGGAGCGCACTTCAATGGTGAGCACGTCGGTGCCCTGGGAGGCAGCACCAACAATAGACCATGCTGAGGGTGGGAGGTTGCGCGAGACGTAAGTGACCACTCGCGGACGGGTGGCCGGCGGAAGGCAGGGTGTGTAACCGGGAATAGAAGGGACATTGAGTACTGGTGTCCCCTCTGGGTCGGAGAGTGAGGGCTGGGAACCAATCTGATACCACGGGGGCTCCTGTATCAAAAGAAGGTGTGGGGGGTTGGGAATTGTCAGCAAGAATGGGGAGAAGGGAATGAATCGCTGCAAGTGAGCGGGCAGCGTTCCACTGAAGGACGCGAAGGGCGTCAATCATTACTCTGCTTCCATGTTTGAGTTGTTGGCGCCGTCAGACTCGTCATCGTCGTCGGCTGGTGGTGGTGCATACTTCTTCCGCTTGGGGCAGTCTTCGGAGGTAGCCTCGTGGTCACCCTTGCAGTTGATGCAGTATGGGGAGTGTGGGCAGTCCTGCCCCGCGGGTGTGGCGTTTTCGGCACACTTGGGGCATCTAGACCGGTGTTGGGGGGTGTGGTGTCTGCCACCGCAAACAGCACAAGCTGGCTGGGCCTTGCAGCCCTTGGACGTGTGACCCAACGCCTGGCACCTGGTGCATTGTGCAAATGCTGGGCGCACTGGAGGCACAGAGAGTCGGAGTTGGTTGACGAAGAGCCAGACCCGGGGCTTCTTGAGGAGCCTCGCGCGTGTCTCGCCGCTCTGATCTACAAAGGAGAATGAAACCGGGCAGTACTCCAATTTGGGGTCTGCGAGTCTGTCCGGTCTGCATGCAAAGTGAGGGGGGTTAGTAAACTCAAGGCCCTTGAGCGCGGGGTTAGCCCTGATCTCTTCCAAAAGGGTAGCCGCTGAGTAAACCGCTCCGCTGGAGACATATGGGTCTCTGGTAGGAACCATGGAGATCCGAAGTGTCGAGCGGGGGCGCACCCGGGAGTGGGTGAGGACAATGGGCTTGTCAGCCGGTGGTGTCCCTACGTAACAGTGCTGGGTCAGGTGGGTCCCAAGGGCCTGGGCATGAATGTCCAGGGTGGAATCCACCGAGGTTCCGGCGGGTAGTGCGGGCTTAGAAGAAAAGGTGCAAACAATGTTGCCTTTGACATTGAATGCCGCAGACAACACTGTCACATGGTTAGCGGTGGGGCGAGAGGAGAAGAACTCACGAACGGCTGCTGTCAAAGCAGCCCCTGACTTCCTCTGGCCAGTCTGGATGTAGTGTTTGGGGGTGTACACTAGGGTAGGGTCCTTAGCATACACCTTGGGTGGAGGGGGTGGATGGCGCTGCTTCTTCGGCTGTTTAGGCCCGGGAGCTGCACCCGCGTGATACTGTTGCTGAGGGGGGGGGAGGGAAACCGGAATGGCTGCCACCTGCGCATAGGTGGCAGGGGCCGTCGGTTGGGCCTGTTGGGTGGATGGGGCAGGTGCTGGTGCTGGTGCTGGTGCCCGGACTGGGTGCGGCGCCGGTCGGTCAACAACAGCCTGCATTTGCCTGGAGAGGGAGGCCACTTCATTTGAGAGGCGCGTCATGTTCTCAGTGAGCGCAACAATCTCTGGGGAGGGGGCCCTTGGGGGTGGGGTGGGTTCTGGGAAAGATGGGAAGGGGAGGACGGTGCTCTTGAGACGAGCAGCATAGGCATTGAAGGCGGTCCTAGCAATTTCCACTGCATCGGCGGAGTTGGCGTCTGCTCCTTGTGCACGCATTACTGTTGCTAGAGAGGCGTTGAGCACCCCGAGGATGTTACCCGCGCACTCTGCTGCAACCATTGCAATCTGCGTGTTGGTGAGGTTTGCTGCTGAGGAATCAGCAAGCGCCTTCTCGAGGTAGGTCTGGACGCTCAGGGGGACTGCTCTAAGAGCGCGCTCCCAACCCTTGAGGCCAGCATTGGGTGGGGGCCGGCTGGCAAGTGGGGACAGCACATCAGCGGTGCGCTTGCCCTTGCCTGCTGGGAAGTAGGGGGTCATGTCTGCATCCTCATCACCATCATAGGTACTGGGGAGCGGCCCAGAAGAGGGGGGGAGTGGGGACTCCGCCGCCAGTGCCCTCTGAAATGCAGTCACTGGGGTCTGGGGGCCGGAAGTGGTTGGTGCCAGTGGGTTCATGTCCACGTCGTCGGCAGGGGGTGGTTGGGCACCGGTCACAGAGGACGACGCCCGGGAGGGTTTGTTGGCTATAGGAGGTTTGCTGGTGTGCTTGTTTGACATTGTCTACAGTCCGGTAGAATGGGAGCTGAGGCTCGACCAAAATCGGGAAGGTAGTGGTCAAAGGTCAAGGAGTGTGGTAATCCTACGTCTACCTACAGTATGTGGAGTGCGCCAAAGGCGAAGAGCATGGTTAGTCTTTAGATATGTAAAATAAAATTGAAAAGGAGGTAAAGAGCAAAGGAAATTGGTGCTTAGCGGTGAGGCGCCTCGGTATACCCCGAGGATCCACCTGCAAGCAATGTTCTGGACCGACTGTAGACGAGCTACAAGGCCCTTCTGACGGATGCCAGTGTACCACACTGGAACGCCCCATGTTAAAACAGAGCGGACGCAGGCCGAGTACAACCGACGAAGGTGGAGGGCAGACATGCCGCGCTCGGTGTTGGCGAGAAGGCGAATGGCCGCAAGTGTGGAGAGGCCCTTGGAGCGCATGCGCTCAACATGGGGCTTAAACGAAAGTGCCGGGTCCCACCAGATGCCCAACCACCGCAGGGGGATGGAGGGCTTGATGAGAGTGTCTGGGTCCAGCTGCACGCCTTTGGTTTCCCAACCATTGTAGCCATGTTTAAGGCGCGGCGGATGAAAGTGGGCAAGCTCGGTTTTGGCGGTTTCGATCTTGAGACCAATGTCGCGAAAGTGGGAGTTGAGTTGGTGGTATGCTGGTACCAGCTTCCTGCAGTTAGACGTAACTGAGGGGCCGGCAATGACAATGAGGTGGTCGTCAACGTATGCAAGCAAGTTGCATCCATCAAACCGAAACCGCTTGATGGCTGAACCTGCAAAAAGAGTGGAGAGAATGGGTGAGATGGGAGAGCCCTGGGGCGTCCCAAAGTCCGGTTTCTGGGCACTAGGGAGGGTGGTGCCATCAACTGAGATAGCAACCTGCCGACCGGTCATGAAAGAGAGGCACCAGTCCGCCATGTCTGGCGGGCAGCCTAACTCCAAGAGACGGTGGTGAAGGTGGTGAGGGTGCACTGAGTCAAAGAAGCCTTGTATGTCTACCGCAAGGACAGAACACACTAGGCCGTCCGACTGCGCTTTCTCCACAAGCTGTATGAGGCGCTGGGCAGCATCGTAGACAGAATGTCCTTGACGCCCCCCAAACTGGTTTTTGGGCAACCAGTTCTGGGTGTTAGCCAGATACTGGAGCCGGTTAGCAATAATCTTCTCAAGGAGTTTCCCAAAGGTCTCCTCGAGAGTAATAGGACGATAGGAGCGGGGGGAGAATGGATCCTTCTTGTTAGGCTTCCTGAGCATGACAACCTTTGCCGCCCGCCAGCACTTAGGGTGGTGCCCCAAGCGCAAACAGTCGTTGAAAAGCGCCAACACCTCGTTAGCATATGAGTACACCACCCATTTAAGGGGGCCATACCCAACACCCGAGGGCCCCGGAGCCGACAAGTTGGAAGTACCGGTCAGTGCATCATCCATCTCTTTGTAGAGTATGGGTGGCGCACCCGCCGAAGGCGGGGGCAGTGGCCCGAGACCACCTGCCGGTAGGGGGGGAGGTGGTGGAAAGTATGTTGAACGAAACAGCTCACCTTTCTCTTCCTCAGTCTGGGTGAAGGTCCCATCCGGACGCCGGAGTGAGGGCACAGGTGTTGGTCGGATGCCCAGGCCACGCTTGGCCCAGTTCCAAATGGTAGCAGGCTCTGCCTTAGCTACTTGCTCCGAGTAGAAAGAGCGCCTAGCCGCCCGAGTTGAAGCCTTGAAGGCCCGGACGGCGGCACTCCTCAAACGGGCAGTAGTGGCGGCCTTGATGGATGCAAGCGCAGCGGTGCACTTTGGTGTCCACCATGGCACCTCCGACTTTGAGGGCTTGCGAGGTTTGGTGATTGCTTCCATAGCAGTGACCATGGCCTGCTGAATGGCCTCCGCTTTCAGATCGAGTTCTGGGATGTTAGTAGCAGGTAGCGCAAATGCCACCTTCAACAGAGGGTATGCCACATCGCACCACTCATCCTGGTCCTCGTTTGTGACGCGAGGGGGGCGAGGGGGATGGACAAAGGGCCCAACCGGAACCGACCAAGTGAGGACGGTGTGGTCAGAGAGTGGGGAGGGGGAGCTAGTGAATGTGTCCATCACTAACTCCGCCGGAACGGCGGGTGCTGCCCATACCATGTCAATGGGACAGCGCGCCCCACCCTCCCTAGGGTGTGTGTCCACATCTGGGAGGTGAGCAGGCGAATGGCCATGCATCCGAAAGAAATCATCCAGAGCCTGGGCCTTATTCGACTCTGCCCGGGGGCAAGGGAGGTCGGACCAAGAGTGGTGGCGCCGGTTAAAGTCGCCAGCCACTGTGAGGGACGCGGCAATTGCCGGGTCAAGTCCAAGAAGAAATGACTCACCTGGGTATCTGGGGGTGGCTGCTGCACGGTCTGGCGGATGCATCCCATAGTAGTTGCAGATCCTCACTGTTTGTGTGGAGCGCACTTCAATGGTGAGCACGTCGGTGCCCTGGGAGGCAGCACCAACAATAGACCATGCTGAGGGTGGGAGGTTGCGCGAGACGTAAGTGACCACTCGCGGACGGGTGGCCGGCGGAAGGCAGGGTGTGTAACCGGGAATAGAAGGGACATTGAGTACTGGTGTCCCCTCTGGGTCGGAGAGTGAGGGCTGGGAACCAATCTGATACCACGGGGGCTCCTGTATCAAAAGAAGGTGTGGGGGTTGGGAATTGTCAGCAAGAATGGGGAGAAGGGAATGAATCGCTGCAAGTGAGCGGGCAGCGTTCCACTGAAGGACGCGAAGGGCGTCAATCATTACTCTGCTTCCATGTTTGAGTTGTTGGCGCCGTCAGACTCGTCATCGTCGTCGGCTGGTGGTGGTGGTGCATACTTCTTCCGCTTGGGGCAGTCTTCGGAGGTAGCCTCGTGGTCACCCTTGCAGTTGATGCAGTATGGGGAGTGTGGGCAGTCCTGCCCCGCGGGTGTGGCGTTTTCGGCACACTTGGGGCATCTAGACCGGTGTTGGGGGGTGTGGTGTCTGCCACCGCAAACAGCACAAGCTGGCTGGGCCTTGCAGCCCTTGGACGTGTGACCCAACGCCTGGCACCTGGTGCATTGTGCAAATGCTGGGCGCACTGGAGGCACAGAGAGTCGGAGTTGGTTGGCGAAGAGCCAGACCCGGGGCTTCTTGAGGAGCCTCGCGCGTGTCTCGCCGCTCTGATCTACAAAGGAGAATGAAACCGGGCAGTACTCCAATTTGGGGTCTGCGAGTCTGTCCGGTCTGCATGCAAAGTGAGGGGGGTTAGTAAACTCAAGGCCCTTGAGCGCGGGGTTAGCCCTGATCTCTTCCAAAAGGGTAGCCGCTGAGTAAACCGCTCCGCTGGAGACATATGGGTCTCTGGTAGGAACCATGGAGATCCGAAGTGTCGAGCGGGGGCGCACCCGGGAGTGGGTAAGGACAATAGGCTTGTCCGCCGGTGGTGTCCCTACGTAACAGTGCTGGGTCAGGTGGGTCCCAAGGGCCTGGGCATGAATGTCCAGGGTGGAATCCACCGAGGTTCCGGCAGGTAGTGCGGGCTTAGAAGAAAAGGTGCAAACAATGTTGCCTTTGACATTGAATGCCGCAGACAACACTGTCACATGGTTAGCGGTAGGGCGAGAGGAAAAGAACTCACGGACGGCTGCTGTCAAAGCAGCCCCTGACTTCCTCTGGCCAGTCTGGATGTAGTGTTTGGGGGTGTACACTAGGGTAGGGTCCTTAGCATACACCTTGGGTGGAGGGGGTGGTTGGCGCTGCTTCTTCGGCTGTTTAGGCCCGGGAGCTGCACCCGCGTGATACTGTTGTTGAGAGGGGGGGAGGGAAACCGGAATAGCTGCCACCTGCGCATAGGTGGCAGGGGCCGTCGGTTGGGCCTGTTGGGTGGATGGGGCAGGTGCTGGTGCTGGTGCTGGTGCCCTGACTGGGCGCGGCGCCGGTCGTTCAACAACAGCCTGCATTTGCCTGGAGAGGGAGGCCACTTCATTTGAGAGGCGCGTCATGTTCTCAGTGAGCGCAACCATCTCTGGGGAGGGGGCCCTTGGGGGTGGGGTGGGTTCTGGGAAAGATGGGAAGGGGAGGAACGGTGCTCTTGATACGAGCTGCATAGGCGTTGAAGGCGGTCCTAGCAATTTCCACTGCATCGGCGGAGTTGGCGTCTGCTCCTTGTGCACGCATTACTGTTGCTAGAGAAGCGTTGAGCACCCCAAGGATGTTACCCGCACACTCTGCTGCAACCATTGCAATCTGCGTGTTGGTGAGGTTTGCTGCTGAGGAATCAGCAAGCGCCTTCTCGAGGTAGGTCTGGACGCTCAGGGGGACTGCTCTAAGAGCGCGCTCCCAACCCTTGAGGCCAGCATTGGGTGGGGGCCGGCTGGCAAGTGGGGACAGCACATCAGCGGTGCGCTTGCCCTTGCCTGCTGGGAAGTAGGGGGTCATGTCTGCATCCTCATCACCATCATAGGTACTGGGGAGCGGCCCAGAAGAGGGGGGGAGTGGGGACTCCGCCGCCAGTGCCCTCTGAAATGCAGTCACTGGGGTCTGGGGGCCGGAAGTGGTTGGTGCCAGTGGGTTCATGTCCACGTCGTCGGCAGGGGGTGGTTGGGCACCGGTCACAGAGGACGACGCCCGGGAGGGTTTGTTGGCTATAGGAGGTTTGCTGGTGTGCTTGTTTGACATTGTCTACAGTCCGGTAGAATGGGAGCTGAGGCTCGACCAAATCGGGAAGGTAGTGGTCAAAGGTCAAGGAGTGTGGTAATCCTACGTCTACCTACAGTATGTGGAGTGCGCCAAAGGCGAAGAGCATGGTTAGTCTTTAGATATGTAAAATAAAATTGAAAAGGAGGTAAAGAGCAAAGGAAATTGGTGCTTAGCGGTGAGGCGCCTCGGTATACCCCGAGGATCCACCTGCAAGCAATGTTCTGGACCGACTGTAGACGAGCTACAAGGCCCTTCTGACGGATGCCAGTGTACCACACTGGAACGCCCCATGTTAAAACAGAGCGGACGCAGGCCGAGTACAACCGGCGAAGGTGGAGGGCAGACATGCCGCGCTCGGTGTTGGCGAGAAGGCGAATGGCCGCAAGAGTGGAGAGGCCCTTGGAGCGCATGCGCTCAACATGGGGCTTAAACGAAAGTGCTGGGTCCCACCAGATGCCCAACCACCGCAGGGGGATGGAGGGCTTGATGAGAGTGTCTGGGTCCAGCTGCACGCCTTTGGTTTCCCAACCATTGTAGCCATGTTTGAGGCGCGGCGGGTGGAAGTGGGCAAGCTCGGTTTTGGCGGTTTCAATCTTGAGACCAATGTCGCAAAAGTGGGAGTTGAGTTGGTGGTATGCTGGTACCAGCTTCCTGCAGTTAGACGTAACTGAGGGGCCGGCAATGACAATGAGGTGGTCGTCAACGTATGCAAGCTTTTTTTTTTTTTTTTTTTTTTTTGACTTTATTATTCCTGCAGAGTAACTAAGTACAGGACTATTACTACAGAGGCGCCCGTCATCAAGCATCGCAAGAAACTGGGCGGGTGGCGCCCGCCGCCGAAGGCGGCGGTAAAGAGAAAACGCTACCTATTAAAGAAGATGAGATGGAGGAGGAGAAACGGAATACATATTGCTTTGCCCATGTCAAGGCTACATGACCGAAGCTTAGAAAAGAGAAAGGTGACTACTCCCCACGTTCACGCGGAGGAGAGCTCGGGGGAAAAGGTGGGAGCTCGTCAAAGGAATCCAAAAGGTCCGGGTCCGAGTCCTGTGTCCTAGGTCCAAGTGCACGTCTCACATACCCACGGAGGGTTGTGAGGTCCAGATCCTGGTCAGTGGGGAGGCCGTCAAGCTCCATGGTCGCCAGTGCAAGGCGAATGGCTGCATTGGAGCGAGCTGAGGGTCGGGTGAGGTGGCCGGTGATTTTGAGCCAACGGCGCACGACTGGCATAAGGGCTTCGTCTGCCCACTCTGTGTGGTGAGCTGGTAGTGGGGTGTCATCTGGCCAGACCTTCGCAATCCAGGGGCGGAATGTCTCGCACCCTCCAAGGATATGGGCGGCTGTCTGGGCTGGCCAGGGGGGGTGGTTGTGCCACCGACAGTAGGAGATCAGGCCATGCCGGGTCCGGTAGTCTGCGCTCATGCGCATCCAGTAACCCCCAAAGGGACCAGCGCAGCAAAGTACCTGAGCCACTGCTGTGAGCTCAGCGCGTGGGTGGTCGGTTGACATTGTCATGAGGCGACGAGGGCGACGAGTGGGTGGGCCAGAGATAGCAAGGTACTTATCAGTGGTGGAGGCCATGGGACGCTCAAGTAGTTTCTCCCACTTTGCATGTGCATCGCGGGTGTTCACCTCTTGAAGTGCTGAGATGGAGGGTGGGGAGGTGAGGGGAGGCAACGCAGTTGCCTCCTTGGCTTCCTCATCTGCCCACTCGTTTCCGGGCACGCCCGAGTGACCAGGGCACCACTGGAAAACGATTTGGAGGTCTGGGTTGAGGTCAAGCAGTGTCTGAACGCCTGCTTTCCAATGCTGTAGGAGGTGAGCGCCGGGTGCTGAGGGCCAGTTTCGAAAGAGCCTCAAAGCAGTGAGTGAGTCGGCAAGGAAAATGACTGATGGGACCTCCATGAGGTGGTGTTTAAGGCGCGGCGGGTGGAAGTGGGCAAGCTCGGTTTTGGCGGTTTCGATCTTGAGACCAATGTCGCGAAAGTGGGAGTTGAGTTGGTGGTAAGCTGGTACCAGCTTCCTGCAGTTAGACGTAACTGAGGGGCCGGCAATGACAATGAGGTGGTCGTCAACGTATGCAAGCAAGTTGCATCCATCAAACCGAAACCGCTTGATGGCTGAACCTGCAAAAAGAGTGGAGAGAATGGGTGAGATGGGAGAGCCCTGGGGCGTCCCAAAGTCCGGTTTCTGGGCACTAGGGAGGGTGGTGCCATCAACTGAGATAGCAACCTGCCGACCGGTCATGAAAGAGAGGCACCAGTCCGCCATGTCTGGCGGGCAGCCTAACTCCAAGAGGCGGTGGTGAAGGTGGTGTGGGTGCACTGAGTCAAAGAAACCTTGTATGTCTACCGCAAGGACAGAACACACTAAGCCGTCCGACTGTGCTTTCTCCACAAGCTGTATAAGGCGCTGGGCAGCATCGTAGACAGAATGTCCTTGACGCCCCCCAAACTGGTTTTTGGGCAACCAGTTCAGGGTGTTAGCCAGATACTGGAGCCGGTTAGCAATAATCTTCTCAAGGAGTTTCCCAAAGGTCTCCTCAAGAGTAATAGGACGATAGGAGCGGGGGGAGAATGGATCCTTCTTGTTAGGCTTCCTGAGCATGACAACCTTTGCCGCCCGCCAGCACTTAGGGTGGTGCCCCAAGCGCAAGCAGTCGTTGAAAAGCGCCAACACCTCATTAGCATATGAGTACACCACCCATTTAAGGGGGCGATACCCAACACCCGAGGGCCCCGGAGCCGACAAGTTGGAAGTACCGGTTAGTGCATCATCCATCTCTTTGTAGAGTATGGGTGGCGCACCCGCCGAAGGCGGGGGCAGTGGCCCGAGACCACCTGCCGGTAGGGGGGGAGGTTTTTTTTTTTTTTTTTTTTTGACTTTATTATTCCTGCAGAGTAACTAAGTACACGACTATTACTACAGAGGCGCCCGTCATCAAGCATCGCAAGAAACTGGGCGGGTGGCGCCCGCCGCCGGAGGCGGCGGTAAAGAGAAAACGCTACCTATTAAAGAAGATGAGATGGAGGAGGAGAAACGGAATACATATCGCTTTGCCCATGTCAAGGCTACATGACCGAAGCTTAGAAAAGAGAAAGGTGACTACTCCCCACGTTCACGCGGAGGAGAGCTCGGGGGAAAAGGTGGGAGCTCGTCAAAGGAATCCAAAAGGTCCGGGTCCGAGTCCTGTGTCCTAGGTCCAAGTGCACGTCTCACATACCCGCGGAGGGTTGTGAGGTCCAAATCCTGGTCAGTGGGGAGGCCGTCAAGCTCCATGGTCGCCAGTGCAAGGCGAATGGCTGCATTGGAGCGAGCTGAGGGGCGGGTGAGGTGGCCGGTGATTTTGAGCCAACGGCGCACGACTGGCATAAGGGCTTCGTCTGCCCACTCTGTGTGGTGAGCTGGTAGTGGGGTGTCATCTGGCCAGACCTTCGCAATCAAGGGGCGGAATGTCTCGCACCCTCCAAGGATATGGGCGGTCGTCTGGGCTGGCCAGGGGGGATGGTTGTGCCACCGACAGTAGGAGATCAGGCCATGCCGGGTCCGGTAGTCTGCGCTCATGCGCATCCAGTAGCCCCCAAAGGGACCGGCGCAGCAAAGTACCTGAGCCACTGCTGTGAGCTCAGCGCGTGGGTGGTCGGTTGACATCGTCATCAGACGACGAGGGCGGCGAGTGGGTGGGCCAGAGATAGCAAGGTACTTATCAGTGGTGGAGGTCATGGGACGCTCAAGTAGTTTCTCCCACTTTGCATGTGCATTGCGGGTGTTCACCTCTCGAAGTGCTGAGATGGAGGGTGGGGAGGTGAGGGGAGGCAACGCAGTTGCCTCCTTGGCTTCCTCATCTGCCCACTCGTTACCGGGTACGCCCGAGTGACCAGGGCACCACTGGAAAACGATTTGGAGGTCTGGGTTAAGGTCAAGCAGTGTCTGAACGCCTGCTTTCCAATGCTGTAGGAGGTGAGCGCCGGGTGCTGAGGGCCAGTTACGAAAGAGCCTCAAAGCAGTGAGTGAGTCGGCAAGGAAAATGACTGATGGAACCTCCATGAGGTGGGCGCGCAAGTGCCGCGCAGCCCAACCAGGTGCAGACGCAAGAGAGAAGATCTCTGCATCTGTGGCGGTAGCAATCTTGGGGGAGGCAAGGCGCCGGGAGGCCAGACGCTGTGTGCCACGCATGGCCACAATAGCTGAGCCTGAGCCGCGCTCTAATCGAGAGCCGTCTGTGAAGACTTGCACAGAGTAGGGGGTGCAGGCACTGATTGCATCGTTTACATGCTGTTCGCGCAGTTCGGCGGAAACAGTGCCTTCTGGGACTCGGAAGTCGAGTCGCTCGCCTGCAAAGGCAAGAGGATCTGACCAGGGAGGATGAGTGTACGCAGGGACCTGTTGGACACGGGGGGCAAGGGCCGGTAGCGAAGTGGAGAGAGGGCGAGGGCGCCGTGAGGGAGTAATCCTATGTCTACCTACAGTATGTGGAGTGCGCCAAAGGCGAAGAGCATGGTTAGTCTTTAGATAATTAAAATAAAATTGAAAAGGAGGTAAAGAGCAAAGGAAATTGGTGCTTAGCGGTGAGGCGCCTCGGTATACCCCAAGGATCCACCTGCAAGCAATGTTCTGGACCGACTGTAGACGAGCTACAAGGCCCTTCTGGCGGATGCCAGTGTACCACACTGGAACGCCCCATGTTAAAACAGAGCGGACGCAGGCCGAGTACAACCGACGAAGGTGGAGGGCAGACATGCTGCGCTCGGTGTTGGCGAGAAGGCGAATGGCCGCGAGTGTGGAGAGGCCCTTGGAGCGCATGCGCTCAACATGGGGCTTAAACGAAAGTGCCGGGTCCCACCAGATGCCCAACCACCGCAGGGGGATGGAGGGCTTGATGAGAGTGTCTGGATCCAGCTGCACGCCTTTGGTTTCCCAACCATTGTAGCCATGTTTAAGGCGCGGCGGATGGAAGTGGGCAAGCTCGGTTTTGGCGGTTTCGATCTTGAGACCAATGTCGCGAAAGTGGGAGTTGAGTTGGTGGTATGCTGGTACCAGCTTCCTGCAGTTAGACGTAACTGAGGGGCCGGCAATGACAATGAGGTGATCGTCGACGTATGCAAGCAAGTTGCATCCATCAAACCGAAACCGCTTGATGGCTGAACCTGCAAAAAGAGTGGAGAGAATGGGTGAGATGGGAGAGCCCTGGGGCGTCCCAAAGTCCGGTTTCTGGGCACTGGGGAGGGTGGTGCCATCGACTGAGATGGCAACCTGCCGACCGGTCATGAAAGAGAGGCACCAGTCCGCCATGTCTGGCGGGCAGCCTAACTCCAAGAGACGGTGGTGAAGGTGGTGAGGGTGCACTGAGTCAAAGAAACCTTGTATGTCTACCGCAAGGACAGAACACACTAAGCCGTCCGACTGCGCTTTCTCCACAAGCTGTATGAGGCGCTGGGCAGCATCATAGACAGAATGTCCTTGACACCCCCCAAACTGGTTTTTGGGCAACCAGTTCTGGGTGTTAGCCAGATACTGGAGCCGGTTAGCAATAATCTTCTCAAGGAGTTTCCCGAAGGTCTCCTCGAGAGTAATAGGACGGTAGGAGCGGGGGGAGAATGGATCCTTCTTGTTAGGCTTCCTGAGCATGACAACCTTTGCCGCCCGCCAGCACTTAGGGTGGTGCCCCAAGCGCAAACAGTCGTTGAAAAGCGCCAACACCTCATTAGCATATGAATACACCACCCATTTAAGGGGGCGATACCCAACACCCGAGGGCCACGGAGCCGACAAGTTGGAAGTACCGGTCAGTGCATCATCCATCTCTTTGTAGAGTATGGGTGGCGCACCCGCCGAAGGCGGGGGCAGTGGCCCAAGACCACCTGCCGGTAGGGGGGGAGGTGGTGGAAAGTATGTTGAGCGAAACAACTCACCTTTCTCTTCCTCAGTCTGGGTGAAGGTCCCATCCGGACGTCGGAGGGAGGGCACAGGTGTTGGTCGGATGCCCAGGCCACGCTTGGCCCAGTTCCAAATGGTAGCAGGCTCTGCCTTAGCTACTTGCTCCGAGTAGAAAGAGCGCCTAGCCGCCCGAGTTGAAGCCTTAAAGGCCCGGACGGCGGCACTCCTCAAACGGGCAGTAGTGGCGGCCTTGATGGATGCAAGCGCGGCGGTGCACTTTGGTGTCCACCATGGCACCTCCGACTTTGAGGGCTTGCGAGGTTTGGTGATCGCCTCCATAGCAGTGACCATGGCCTGCTGAATGGCCTCCGCTTTGAGATCGAGTTCTGGGATGTTAGTAGCAGGCAGCGCAAATGCCACCTTCAACAGAGGGTATGCCACATCGCACCACTCATCCTGGTCCTTGTTTGTGACGCGGGGGGGGCGAGGGGGATGGACAAAGGGCCCAACCGGAACCGACCAAGTGAGGACGGTGTGGTCAGAGAGTGGGGAGGGGGAGCTAGTGAATGTGTCCATCACTAACTCCGCCGGAACGGCGGGTGCTGCCCATACCATGTCAATGGGACAGCGCGCCCCCCCCTCCCTAGGATGTGTGTCCACATCTGGGAGGTGAGCAGGCGAATGGCCATGCATCCGAAAGAAGTCATCCAGAGCCTGGGCCTTATTCGACTCTGCCCGGGGGCAAGGGAGGTCGGACCAAGAGTGGTGGCGCCGGTTAAAGTCGCCAGCCACTGTGAGGGACGCGGCAATTGCCGGGTCAAGTCCAAGAAGAAAGGACTCACCTGGGTATCTGGGGGAGGCTTCTGCGCGGTCTGGCGGATGCATTCCATAGTAGTTGCGGATCCTCACTGTTTGTGTGGAACGCACTTCAATGGTGAGCACGTCGGTGCCCTGGGAGGCAGCACCAACAATAGACCATGCTGAGGGTGGGAGGTTGCGCGAAACATAAGTGACCACTCGCGGACGGGTGGCCGGCGGAAGGCAGGGTGTGTAACCGGGGATAGAGGGGACATTGAGTACTGGTGTCCCCTCTGGGTCGGAAAGTGAGGGTTGGGAACCAATCTGATACCATGGGGGCTCCTGTATCAAAAGAAGGTGTGGGGGTTGGGAATTGTCAGCAAGAATGGGGAGAAGGGAATGAATCGCTGCAAGTGAGCGGGCAGCGTTCCACTGAAGGACGCGAAGGGCGTCAATCAT
The DNA here is from genome assembly GCA_910574555.1 of Trichaptum abietinum. Classification (NCBI taxonomy): domain Eukaryota; kingdom Fungi; phylum Basidiomycota; class Agaricomycetes; order Hymenochaetales; family Trichaptaceae; genus Trichaptum; species Trichaptum abietinum. Next base: position 1,484,270 of record CAJTBE010000011.1, on the reverse strand, counting down.
TACTCTGCTTCCATGTTAGAGTTGTTGGCGCCATCAGACTCATCATCGTCGTCGGCTGGTGGTGGTGCATACTTCTTCCGCTTGGGGCAGTCTTCGGAGGTAGCCTCGTGGTCACCCTTGCAGTTGATGCAGTATGGGGAGTGTAGGCAGTCCTCACCCGCGGGTGTGGCATTTTCAGCACACTTGGGGCATCTGGACCGGTGTTGGGGGGTGTGGTGTCTGCCACCGCAAACAGCACAAGCTGGGTGGGCCTTGCAGCCCTTGGACGTGTGACCCAACGCCTGGCACCTGGTGCATTGTGCAAATGCTGGGCGCACTGGAGGCACAGAGAGTCGGAGAGAAACCTGACTTTGGGACGCCGCAAGGCTCACCTGTCTCCCCCATTCTCTCTATTCTTTTTGCAGCTATTGCCATCAAGCGGTTCCAACACCCTGACTGCGACCTCCTGGCATACGTGGACGACCATCTGATTGTCATCTCTGGCACATCAGTTACCGCCAACTGCAGGAACCTAGCAGACGCCTATAACCACCTCAACTCACTCTATAACGACATCGGCCTTAAAATCGAAACAGCAAAGACGGAGCTCATCCACTTTCACCCACTGCGCCTTAAGGACGGTTACCATGGCTGGGAAACCAAGGGCGTGCAGCTGGACCCAGACACTCTCATCAAACCCTCCATCCCCCTGCAGTGGCTGGGCATCTGGTGGGACCCAGCCCTTTCGTTTAAGCCCCATGTTGAGCGCATGCGCTCCAAGGGCCTCTCAACACTTGCGGCCATTCGCCAACACTGAGCATGGCATGTCCGCCCTCAACCTTCGCCAACTGTACTCAGCCTGCGTCCGCACTGTCCTTGCTTGGGCAGCGCCGGTCTGGTACACTGGCATCCACCAGAAGGGCCTTGTAGCTCGTCTACAGTCGGTCCAAAACACTGCTTGCAGGTGGATCCTTGGTGTATACCGGGGCGCCTCACCGCTAAGCACCAATTTCCTTTGTTCTATGCCTCCGTTTCAATTTTATTTTAACTATCTTAAAACTAACCATGCTCTTCGCCTATGGCGTACTCCTCATACTGTAGGTAGACGTGCTATTTCTCCTTCACGGCGCCCTCGCCCTTTCTCTTCTTCGCTACCCAACCGAGTCCCTCGTGTCCAACAGGTCCCTGCGTACACACACCACCCCTGGGAGGACCCCCTCTCCTTTGCAGGAGACAGGCTCTCATTCACCATCCCTGCTGGTCCAGTGGAGGACGACGTCCGTAAGGCGTTTGTTGCCTCTGCTAACACCGTCTGCACCAATGCCTCAGTCCAAGTCTTTACAGACGGCTCACGCCTTGAGCATGGCTCTGGTTCAGCAATTGTGGCCATGCGTGGTCCACAGAAACTTGCGTCCCGGCGGCTTGCCTCACCCACCATTGCTACCGCTACAGATGCAGAGATCTTCTCTCTTGTCTCTGCCCCAGCATGGGCGGCCTTACAGTTAGAAGGCCACTTGCTGGACGTTGACACCATCTACTTCCTGTCAGATTCGCTCACTGCCCTTCGCCTGCTCCGCGATTGGCCTTCGGCCCCTGGCGCCCACCTCCTTCAGTCATGGAAGGCAGGCATCAACAACCTGCTCGACCTCCACCCCAACCTCAAAATTCAGTTCCATTGGTGCCCGGGCCATTCAGGCGTCCCAGGGAACGAATGGGCGGACACAGAGGCCAAGGAAGCAACCCGGCTCCCTCCCTCACAGTCACTACCCTCCATTTCCGCCCTTCGGGAGGTGAACACCCTCAATGCTCAGAAGCAGTGGGAGGACCACCTTTCCCATGCCATTACCTCGACTGCAGATAAGTACCTTGCAATCAACGGCACCCCTTCCCGCCGACCGCGTGCACTCATGCAAATGTCGGACGGCCACCCTCGCTCTGATGTCACTGCAGTGGCTCAGGTTCTCTGTTGTGCTGGCCCCTTCGGGGCGTACTGAATGCGTATGAGCGCTGAATACCGGCATAGACATGGTCTGATCACTTACTGCCGCTGGCACAACCACCCCCCCTGGCCAGCCCAAACCGCCGCTCACATACTTGGTGGGTGCGAGACATTCCGCCCCTGGATTGTGAAGGTTTGGCCAGACAACTCCCCCCTCCCAGCCCACCATACAGAGTGGACTGACAACAACATAATCAGCTCGATTCTCCGGTGGCTCAAATTCACCGGGCATCTCACCAGACCCTCAGAGCGCACCTCAGCCGCCATTCGCCTTGCGTTTGCGATGATGGAGCTGGATGACCTCCCCACTGACCAGGATATGGACCTTACGACCCTTCGTGTGTACGTACGGCGAGCCCTTGGACCTAGGACACAGGATGCAGACCCGGATCTTTTTGATTTTAACGGCCAAGTACCAGACTTTCCTCATGATCTCTGATTGCTATTTGCTTTATGTATTTCGCTCAGCAGCCACCATACCCCTTTCTAAATCTCGTCTGTGCTAGTAGTGTAGGTTCACCTACGCCTTGACATGGGCAAGGTGATATGTATTCCGGTTTCTCCTCATCCCTCATTTCCTTTAATAGGCGGTGCACTCACTCTAGCCGCCGCCTTTGGCGGCGGGCATCTCCCGCCCAGTTTCATGTTTACCCTGATGACGGGCGCCTCTGTAGTAGATAGGTCATGTACGTAGCTACTCTGCAGGAATAATACAGTCAAAAAAAAAAAAAAAAAAAAAAAGGAAATTGGTGCTTAGCGGTGAGGCGCCTCGGTATACCCCGAGGATCCACCTGCAAGCAATGTTCTGGACCGACTGAAGACGAGCTACAAGGCCCTTCTGGCGGATGCCAGTGTACCACACTGGAACGCCCCATGTTAAAACAGAGCGGACGCAGGCCGAGTACAACCGACGAAGGTCATTTTACACACTCCTTGACCTTTGACCACTACCTTCCCGATTTGGTCGAGCCTCAGCTCCCATTCTACCGGACTGTAGATAATGTCAAACAAGCACACCAGCAAACCTCCTATAGCCAACAAACCCTCCCGGGCGTCGTCCTCTGTGACCGGTGCCCAACCACCCCCTGCCGACGACGTGGACATGAACCCACTGGCACCAACCACTTCCGGCCCCCAGACCCCAGTGACTGCATTTCAGAGGGCACTGGCGGCGGAGTCCCCACTCCCCCCCTCTTCTGAGCCGCTCCCCAGCACCTATGATGGTGACGAGGATGCAGACATGACCCCCTACGTTCCAGCAGGCAAGGGCAAGCGCACCGCTGATGTGCTGTCCCCACTCGCCAGCCGGCCCCCACCCAATGCTGGCCTCAAGGGTTGGGAGCGCGCTCTTAGAGCAGTCCCCCTGAGCGTCCAGACCTACCTCGAGAAGGCGCTTGCTGATTCCTCAGCAGCAAACCTCACCAACACGCAGATTGCAATGGTTGCAGCAGAGTGCGCGGGTAACATCCTCGGGGTGCTCAACGCCTCTCTAGCAACAGTAATGCGTGCACAAGGAGCAGACGCCAACTCCGCCGATGCAGTGGAAATTGCTAGGACCGCCTTCAATGCCTATGCTGCTCGTCTCAAGAGCACCGTCCTCCCCTTCCCATCTTTCCCAGAACCCACCCCACCCCCAAGGGCCCCCTCCCCAGAGATTGTTGCGCTCACTGAGAACATGACGCGCCTCTCAAATGAAGTGGCCTCCCTCTCCAGGCAAATGCAGGCTGTTGTTGACCGACCGGCGCCGCACCCAGTCCGGGCACCAGCACCAGCACCAGCACCTGCCCCATCCACCCAACAGGCCCAACCGACGGCCCCTGCCACCTATGCGCAGGTGGCAGCCATTCCGGTTTCCCTCCCCCCCCCTCAGCAACAGTATCACGCGGGTGCAGCTCCCGGGCCTAAACAGCCGAAGAAGCAGCGCCATCCACCCCCTCCACCCAAGGTGTATGCTAAGGACCCTACCCTAGTGTACACCCCCAAACACTACATCCAGACTGGCCAGAGGAAGTCAGGGGCTGCTTTGACAGCAGCCGTTCGTGAGTTCTTCTCCTCTCGCCCCACCGCTAACCATGTGACAGTGTTGTCTGCGGCATTCAATGTCAAAGGCAACATTGTTTGCACCTTTTCTTCTAAAGCCCGCACTACCCGCCGGAACCTCGGTGGATTCCACCCTGGACATTCATGCCCAGGCCCTTGGGACCCACCTGACCCAGCACTGTTACGTAGGGACACCACCGGCTGACAAGCCCATTGTCCTCACCCACTCCCGGGTGCGCCCCCGCTCGACACTTCGGATCTCCATGGTTCCTACCAGAGACCCATATGTCTCCAGCGGAGCGGTTTACTCAGCGGCTACCCTTTTGGAAGAGATCAGGGCTAACCCCGCGCTCAAGGGCCTTGAGTTTACTAACCCCCCTCACTTTGCATGCAGACCGGACAGACTCGCAGACCCCAAATTGGAGTACTGCCCGGTTTCATTCTCCTTTGTAGATCAGAGCGGCGAGACACGCGCGAGGCTCCTCAAGAAGCCCCGGGTCTGGCTCTTCGCCAACCAACTCCGACTCTCTGTGCCTCCAGTGCGCCCAGCATTTGCACAATGCACCAGGTGCCAGGCGTTGGGTCACACGTCCAAGGGCTGCAAGGCCCAGCCAGCTTGTGCTGTTTGCAGTGGCAGACACCACACCCCCCAACACCGGTCTAGATGCCCCAAGTGTGCCGAAAACGCCACACCCGCGGGGCAGGACTGCCCACACTCCCCATACTGCATCAACTGCAAGGGTGACCACGAGGCTACCTCCGAAGACTGCCCCAAGCGGAAGAAGTATGCACCACCACCAGCTGACGACGATGACGAGTCTGACGGCGCCAACAACTCCAACATGGAAGCAGAGTAATGATTGACGCCCTCCGCGTCCTTCAGTGGAACGCTGCCCGCTCACTTGCAGCGATTCATTCCCTTCTCCCCATTCTTGCTGACAATTCCCAACCCCCACACCTTCTTTTGATACAGGAGCCCCCTTGGTATCAGATTGGTTCCCAACCCTCACTTTCCGACCCAGAGGGGACACCAGTACTCAATGTCCCTTCTATTCCCGGTTACACACCCTGCCTTCCGCCGGCCACCCGTCCGCGAGTGGTCACTTACGTCTCGCGCAACCTCCCACCCTCAGCATGGTCTATTGTTGGTGCTGCCTCCCAGGGCACCGACGTGCTCACCATTGAAGTGCGTTCCACACAAACAGTGAGGATCTGCAACTACTATGGAATGCATCCGCCAGACCGCGCAGAAGCCACCCCCAGATACCCAGGTGAGTCCTTTCTTCTTGGACTTGACCCGGCAATTGCCGCGTCCCTCACAGTGGCTGGCGACTTTAACCGGCGCCACCACTCTTGGTCCGACCTCCCTTGCCCCCGGGCAGAGTCGAATAAGGCCCAGGCTCTGGATGATTTCTTTCGGATGCATGGCCATTCGCCTGCTCACCTCCCAGATGTGGACACACATCCTAGGGAGGGTGGGGCGCGCTGTCCCATTGACATGGTATGGGCAGCACCCGCCGTTCCGGCGGAGTTAGTGATGGACACATTCACTAGCTCCCCCTCCCCGCTCTCTGACCACACCGTCCTCACTTGGTCGGTCCCGGTTGGGCCCTTTGTCCATCCCCCTCGCCCCCCTCGCGTCGCAAACGAGGACCAGGATGAGTGGTGCGATGTGGCATACCCTCTGTTGAAGGTGGCATTTGCGCTACCTTTTTTTTTTTTTTTTTTTTTTTTTTTTTTCTTTATTATTCCTGCCGAGTAACTAAGTACAAGACTATTACTACAGAGGCGCCCGTCATCAAGCATCGCAAGAAACTGGGCGGGGTGGCGCCCGCCGCCGTAGGCGGCGGTAAAGAGAAAACGCTACCTATTAAAGAAGATGAGATGGAGGAGGAGAAACGGAATACATATCGCTTTGCCCATGTCAAGGCTACATGACCGAAGCTTAGAAAAGAAAAAGGTGGCTACTCCCCGCGTTCACGCGGAGGAGAGCTCGGGGGGAAAGGTGGGAGCTCATCGAAGGAATCCAAAAGGTCCGGGTCCGAGTCCTGTGTCCTAGGTCCAAGTGCACGTCTCACATACCCGCGGAGGGTTGTGAGGTCCAAATCCTGGTCAGTGGGGAGGCCGTCAAGCTCCATGGTCGCCAGTGCAAGGCGAATGGCTGCATTGGAGCGAGCCGAGGGACGGGTGAGGTGGCCGGTGATTTTGAGCCAACGGCGCACGACTGGCATAAGGGCTTCGTCTGCCCACTCTGTGTGGTGAGCTGGTAGTGGGGTGTCATCTGGCCAGACCTTCGCAATCCAGGGGCGGAATGTCTCGCACCCTCCAAGGATATGGGCGGCTGTCTGGGCTGGCCAGGGGGGGTGGTTGTGCCACCGACAGTAGGAGATCAGGCCATGCCGGGTCCGGTAGTCTGCGCTCATGCGCATCCAGTAACCCCCAAAGGGACCAGCGCAGCAAAGTACCTGAGCCACTGCTGTGAGCTCAGCGCGTGGGTGGTCGGTTGACATCGTCATGAGGCGACGAGGGCGACGAGTGGGTGGGCCAGAGATAGCAAGGTACTTATCAGTGGTGGAGGCCATGGGACGCTCAAGTAGTTTCTCCCACTTTGCATGTGCATTGCGGGTGTTCACCTCTCGAAGTGCTGAGATGGAGGGTGGGGAGGTGAGGGGAGGCAACGCAGTTGCCTCCTTGGCTTCCTCATCTGCCCACTCGTTACCGGGTACGCCCGAGTGACCAGGGCACCACTGGAAAACGATTTGGAGGTCTGGGTTGAGGTCGAGCAGTGTCTGAACGCCTGCTTTCCAATGCTGTAGGAGGTGAGCGCCGGGTGCTGAGGGCCAGTTACGGAAGAGCCTCAAAGCAGTGAGTGAGTCGGCAAGGAAAATGACTGATGGGACCTCCATGAGGTGGGCGCGCAAGTGCCGCGCAGCCCAACCAGGTGCAGACGCAAGAGAGAAGATCTCTGCATCTGTGGCGGTAGCAATCTTGGGGGAGGCAAGGCGCCGGGAGGCCAGACGCTGTGTGCCACGCATGGCCACAATAGCTGAACCTGAGCCGCGCTCTAATCGAGAGCCGTCTGTGAAGACTTGCACAGAGTAGGGGGTGGAGGCACTGATTGCATCGTTTACATGCTGTTCGCGCAGTTCAGCTGAAACAGTGCCTTCTGGGACTCGGAAGTCCAGTCGCTCGCCTGCAAAGGCAAGAGGATCTGACCAGGGAGGGTGAGTGTACGCAGGGACCTGTTGGACACGAGGGACAAGGGCCGGTAGCGAAGTGGAAAGAGGGCGAGGGCGCCGTGAGGGAGTAATCCTACGTCTACCTACAGTATGTGGAGTGCGCCAAAGGCGAAGAGCATGGTTAGTCTTTAAATATGTAAAATAAAATTGAAAAGGAGGTAAAGAGCAAAGGAAATTGGTGCTTAGCGGTGAGGCGCCTCGGTATACCCCAAGGATCCACCTGCAAGCAATGTTCTGGACCGACTGTAGACGAGCTACAAGGCCCTTCTGACGGATGCCAGTGTACCACACTGGAACGCCCCATGTTAAAACAGAGCGGACGCAGGCCGAGTACAACCGACGAAGGTGGAGGGCAGACATGCCGCGCTCGGTGTTGGCGAGAAGGCGAATGGCCGCAAGTGTGGAGAGGCCCTTGGAGCGCATGCGCTGAACATGGGGCTTAAACGAAAGTGCTGGGTCCCACCATATGCCCAACCACCGCAGGGGGATGGAGGGCTTGATGAGAGTGTCTGGGTCCAGCTGCACGCCTTTGGTTTCCCAACCATTGTAGCCATGTTTAAGGCGCGGCGGATGGAAGTGGGCAAGCTCGGTTTTGGCGGTTTCAATCTTGAGACCAATGTCGCAAAAGTGGGAGTTGAGTTGGTGGTATGCTGGTACCAGCTTCCTGCAGTTAGACGTAACTGAGGGGCCGGCAATGACAATGAGGTGATCGTCGACGTATGCAAGCAAGTTGCATCCATCAAACCGAAACCGCTTGATGGCTGAACCTGCAAAAAGAGTGGAGAGAATGGGTGAGATGGGAGAGCCCTGGGGCGTCCCAAAGTCCGGTTTCTGGGCACTAGGGAGGGTGGTGCCATCAACTGAGATAGCAACCTGCCGACCGGTCATGAAAGAGAGGCACCAGTCCGCCATGTCTGGCGGGCAGCCTAACTCCAAGAGACGGTGGTGAAGGTGGTGTGGGTGCACTGAGTCGAAGAAGCCTTGTATGTCTACCGCAAGGACAGAACACACTAAGCCATCCGACTGCGCTTTCTCCACAAGCTGTATGAGGCGCTGGGCAGCATCGTAGACAGAATGTCCTTGACGCCCCCCAAACTGGTTTTTGGGCAACCAGTTCTGGGTGTTAGCCAGATACTGGAGCCGGTTAGCAATAATCTTCTCAAGGAGTTTCCCGAAGGTCTCCTCAAGAGTAATAGGACGATAGGAGCGGGGGGAGAATGGATCCTTCTTGTTAGGCTTCCTGAGCATGACAACTTTTGCCGCCCGCCAGCACTTAGGGTGGTGCCCCAAGCGCAAACAGTCGTTGAAAAGCGCCAACACCTCATTAGCATATGAGTACACCACCCATTTAAGGGGGCGATACCCAACACCCGAGGGCCCCGGAGCCGACAAGTTGGAAGTACCGGTCAGTGCATCATCCATCTCTTTGTAGAGTATGGGTGGCGCACCCGCCGAAGGCGGGGGCAGTGGCCCGAGACCACCTGCCGGTAGGGGGGGAGGTGGTGGAAAGTATGTTGAACGAAACAACTCACCTTTCTCTTCCTCAGTCTGGGTGAAAGGTCCCATCCGGACGCCGGAGTGAGGGCACAGGTGTTGGTCGGATGCCCAGGCCACGCTTGGCCCAGTTCCAAATGGTAGCAGGCTCTGCCTTAGCTACTTGCTCCGAGTAGAAAGAGCGCCTAGCCGCCCGAGTTGAAGCCTTAAAGGCCCGGACGGCGGCACTCCTCAGACGGGCAGTAGTGGCGGCCTTGATGGATGCAAGCGCGGCGGTGCACTTTGGTGTCCACCATGGCACCTCCGACTTTGAGGGCTTGCGAGGTTTGGTGATTGCCTCCATAGCAGTGACCATGGCCTGCTGAATGGCCTCCGCTTTGAGATCGAGTTCTGGGATGTTAGTAGCAGGTAGCGCAAATGCCAGCCACTCCTTGACCTTTGACCACTACCTTCCCGATTTGGTCGAGCCTCAGCTCCCATTCTAACGGAACGTAAATGGCAACTAAGCACACCAGCAAACCTCCCATAGCCAACAAACCTTCCCGGGCGTCGTCCTCTGTGACCGGTGCCCAACCACCCCCTGCCGACGATGTGGACATGAACCCACTGGCACCAACCACTTCCGGCCCCCAGACCCCAGTGACTGCATTTCAGAGGGCACTGGCGGCGGAGTCCCCACTCCCCCCCTCTTCTGAGCTGCTCCCCAGCACCTATGATGGTGACGAGGATGCAGACATGACCCCCTACGTTCCAGCAGGCAAGGGCAAGCGCACCGCTGATGTGCTGTCCCCACTCGCCAGCCGGCCCCCACCCAATGCTGGCCTCAAGGGTTGGGAACGCGCTCTCAGAGCAGTCCCCCTGAGCGTCCAGACCTACCTCGAGAAGGCGCTTGCTGATTCCTCAGCAGCAAACCTCACCAACACGCAGATTGCAATGGTTGCAGCAGAGTGCGCGGGTAACATCCTCGGGGTGCTCAACGCCTCTCTAGCAACAGTAATGCGTGCACAAGGAGCAGACGCCAACTCCGCCGATGCAGTGGAAATTGCTAGGACCGCCTTCAATGCCTATGCTGCTCGTCTCAAGAGCACCGTCCTCCCCTTCCCATCTTTCCCCGAACCCACCCCACCCCCAAGGGCCCCCTCCCCAGAGATTGTTGCGCTCACTGAGAACATGACGCGCCTCTCAAATGAAGTGGCCTCCCTCTCCAGGCAAATGCAGGCTGTTGTTGACCGACCGGCGCCGCGCCCAGTCCGGGCACCAGCACCAGCACCAGCACCTGCCCCATCCACCCAACAGGCCCAACCGACGGCCCCTGCCACCTATGCGCAGGTGGCAGCCATTCCGGTTTCCCTCCCCCCCCTTCAACAACAGTATCACGCGGGTGCAGCTCCCGGGCCTAAACAGCCGAAGAAGCAGCGCCAACCACCCCCTCCACCCAAGGTGTATGCTAAGGACCCTACCCTAGTGTACACCCCCAAACACTACATCCAGACTGGCCAGAGGAAGTCAGGGGCTGCTTTGACAGCAGCCGTCCGTGAGTTCTTCTCCTCTCGCCCCACCGCTAACCATGTGACAGTGTTGTCTGCGGCATTCAATGTCAAAGGCAACATTGTTTCACCTTTTCTTCTAAGCCCGCACTACCCGCCGGAACCTCGGTGGATTCCACCCTGGACATTCATGCCCAGGCCCTTGGGACCCACCTGACCCAGCACTGTTACGTAGGGACACCACCGGCTGACAAGCCCATTGTCCTCACCCACTCCCGGGTGCGCCCCCGCTCGACACTTCGGATCTCCATGGTTCCTACCAGAGACCCATATGTCTCCAGCGGAGCGGTTTACTCAGCGGCTACCCTTTTGGAAGAGATCAGGGCTAACCCCGCGCTCAAGGGCCTTGAGTTTACTAACCCCCCTCACTTTGCATGCAGACCGGACAGACTCGCAGACCCCAAATTGGAGTACTGCCCGGTTTCATTCTCCTTTGTAGATCAGAGCGGCGAGACACGCGCGAGGCTCCTCAAGAAGCCCCGGGTCTGGCTCTTCGCCAACCAACTCCGACTCTCTGTGCCTCCAGTGCGCCCAGCATTTGCACAATGCACCAGGTGCCAGGCGTTGGGTCACACGTCCAAGGGCTGCAAGGCCCAGCCAGCATGCGCTGTTTGCGGTGGCAGACATCACACCCCCCAACACCGGTCTAGATGCCCCAAGTGTGCCGAAAACGCCACACCCGCGGGGCAGGACTGCCCACACTCCCCATACTGCATCAACTGCAAGGGTGACCACGAGGCTACCTCCGAAGACTGCCCCAAGCGGAAGAAGTATGCACCACCACCAGCTGACGACGATGACGAGTCTGACGGCGCCAACAACTCCAACATGGAAGCAGAGTAATGATTGACGCCCTCCGCGTCCTTCAGTGGAACGCTGCCCGCTCACTTGCAGCGATTCATTCCCTTCTCCCCATTCTTGCTGACAATTCCCAACCCCCACACCTTCTTTTGATACAGGAGCCCCCTTGGTATCAGATTGGTTCCCAGCCCTCACTTTCCGACCCAGAGGGGACACCAGTACTCAATGTCCCTTCTATTCCCGGTTACACACCCTGCCTTCCGCCGGCCACCCGTCCGCAAGTGGTCACTTACGTCTCGCGCAACGTCCCACCCTCAGCATGGTCTATTGTTGGTGCTGCCTCCCAGGGCACCGACGTGCTCACCATTGAAGTGCGTTCCACACAAACAGTGAGGATCTGCAACTACTATGGAATGCATCCGCCAGACCGCGCAGAAGCCACCCCCAGATACCCAGGTGAGTCCTTTCTTCTTGGACTTGACCCGGCAATTGCCGCGTCCCTCACAGTGGCTGGCGACTTTAACTGGCGCCACCACTCTTGGTCCAACCTCCCTTGCCCCCGGGCAGAGTCGAATAAGGCCCAGGCTCTGGATGATTTCTTTCGGATGCATGGCCATTCGCCTGCTCACCTCCCAGATGTGGACACACATCCTAGAGAGGGTGGGGGGGCATGTGGTCTAGTGGTATGACGCATACTCTGCCTAGGTGTAGCTGGCTAGTCAGGCTGCGGGTTTGACTCCCGCTATGTGCAATATCAAAAATTCTGGCTGCCTAACGGTCCGTTCAGGGTCGGAACGGGTCCGGGCTAGTATCCGGCGCATCTAAATGGCAGGTTTGACAGTTTACTATCTAGTGCCCTTTCCCCTCGGCACACCCGGTGTCGTTAAGGACCCCAGTCCATCCCCTGAGTAGAGGTACTCACCATTCCCACGAGCCTAAGAACTCACCACAATCAGGGGCGAGCGTCCCCGGCCCACCACCATCCGATCATCCTCTTCTATTCTTAGAAACAATTACCTCCAGGGTCCCCCGGTACACCGTCCTTTGGGTTATGGGCATTTCCCAAAAAGGAACCGGCATCGCAGGCATCGCGGTGTCGGAGGTGGGAGCATAGTGCTACTTTAAATGCTTTTTCAGCTCACCACACAGAGTGGGCAGACGAAGCCCTTATGCCAGTCGTGCGCCGTTGGCTCAAAATCACCGGCCACCTCACCCGTCCCTCAGCTCGCTCCAATGCAGCCATTCGCCTTGCACTGGCGACCATGGAGCTTGACGGCCTCCCCACTGACCAGGATCTGGACCTCACAACCCTTTGCGGGTATGTGAGACGTGCACTTGGACCTAGGACACAGGACTCGGACCCGGACCTTTTGGATTCCTTTGACGAGCTCCCACCTTTTCCCCCGAGCTCTCCTCCGCGTGATCGCGGGGAGTAGTCACCTCTCTCTTTTCTAAGCTTCGGTCATGTAGCCTTGACATGGGCAAAGCGATATGTATTCCGTTTCTCCTCCTCCATCTCATCTTCTTTAATAGGTAGCGTTTCCTCTTTACCGCCGCCTTCGGCGGCGGGCGCCACCCGCCCAGTTTCTTGCGATGCTTGATGACGGGCGCCTCTGTAGTAATAGTCATGTACTTAGTTACTCTGCAGGAATAATAAAGTCAAAAAAAAAAAAAAAAAAATCCTAGAGAGGGTGGGGCGTGCTGTCCCATTGACATGGTATGGGCAGCACCCGCCGTTCCGGCGGAGTTAGTGATAGACACATTCACTAGCTCCCCCTCCCCACTCTCTGACCACACCGTCCTCACTTGGTCGGTTCCGGTTGGGCCCTTTGTCCATCCCCCTCGCCCCCCTCGCGTCACAAACGAGGACCAGGATGAGTGGTGCGATGTGGCATACCCTCTGTTGAAGGTGGCATTTGCGCTACCTTTTTTTTTTTTTTTTTTTTTTTTTTTTTTGACTTTATTATTCCTGCAGAGTAACTAAGTACATGACTATTACTACAGAGGCGCCCGTCATCAAGCATCGCAAGAAACTGGGCGGGTGGCGCCCGCCGCCGAAGGCGGCGGTAAAGAGGAAACGCTACCTATTAAAGAAGATGAGATGGAGGAGGAGAATCGGAATACATATCGCTTTGCCCATGTCAAGGCTACATGACCGAAGCTTAGAAAAGAGAGAGGTGACTACTCCCCGCGATCACGCGGAGGAGAGCTCGGGGGAAAAGGTGGGAGCTCGTCAAAGGAATCCAAAAGGTCCGGGTCCGAGTCCTGTGTCCTAGGTCCAAGTGCACGTCTCACATACCCGCAAAGGGTTGTGAGGTCCAGATCCTGGTCAGTGGGGAGGCCGTCAAGCTCCATGGTCGCCAGTGCAAGGCGAATGGCTGCATTGGAGCGAGCTGAGGGACGGGTGAGGTGGCCGGTGATTTTGAGCCAACGGCGCACGACTGGCATAAGGGCTTCGTCTGCCCACTCTGTGTGGTGAGCTGAAAAAGCATTTAAAGTAGCACTATGCTCCCACCTCCGACACCGCGATGCCTGCGATGCCGGTTCCTTTTTGGGAAATGCCCATAACCCAAAGGACGGTGTACCGGGGGACCCTGGAGGTAATTGTTTCTAAGAATAGAAGAGGATGATCGGATGGTGGTGGGCCGGGGACGCTCGCCCCTGATTGTGGTGAGTTCTTAGGCTCGTGGGAATGGTGAGTACCTCTACTCAGGGGATGGACTGGGGTCCTTAACGACACCGGGTGTGCCGAGGGGAAAGGGCACTAGATAGTAAACTGTCAAACCTGCCATTTAGATGCGCCGGATACTAGCCCGGACCCGTTCCGACCCTGAACGGACCGTTAGGCAGCCAGAATTTTATGATATTGCACATAGCGGGAGTCAAACCCGCAGCCTGACTAGCCAGCTACACCTAGGCAGAGTATGCGTCATACCACTAGACCACATGCCCCCCCACCCTCTCTAGGATGTGTGTCCACATCTGGGAGGTGAGCAGGCGAATGGCCATGCATCCGAAAGAAATCATCCAGAGCCTGGGCCTTATTCGACTCTGCCCGGGGGCAAGGGAGGTTGGACCAAGAGTGGTGGCGCCAGTTAAAGTCGCCAGCCACTGTGAGGGACGCGGCAATTGCCGGGTCAAGTCCAAGAAGAAAGGACTCACCTGGGTATCTGGGGGTGGCTTCTGCGCGGTCTGGCGGATGCATTCCATAGTAGTTGCAGATCCTCACTGTTTGTGTGGAACGCACTTCAATGGTGAGCACGTCGGTGCCCTGGGAGGCAGCACCAACAATAGACCATGCTGAGGGTGGGACGTTGCGCGAGACGTAAGTGACCACTTGCGGACGGGTGGCCGGCGGAAGGCAGGGTGTGTAACCGGGAATAGAAGGGACATTGAGTACTGGTGTCCCCTCTGGGTCGGAAAGTGAGGGCTGGGAACCAATCTGATACCAAGGGGGCTCCTGTATCAAAAGAAGGTGTGGGGGTTGGGAATTCAGCAAGAATGGGGAGAAGGGAATGAATCGCTGCAAGTGAGCGGGCAGCGTTCCACTGAAGGACGCGAAGGGCGTCAATCATTACTCTGCTTCCATGTTAGAGTTGTTGGCGCCGTCAGACTCGTCATCGTCGTCGGCTGGTGGTGGTGCATACTTCTTCCGCTTGGGGCAGTCTTCGGAGGGAGCCTCGTGGTCGCCCTTGCAGTTGATGCAGTATGGGGAGTGTGGGCAGTCCTGCCCCGTGGGTGTGGCGTTTTCGGCACACTTGGGGCATCTAGACCGGTGTTGGGGGGTGTGATGTCTGCCACCGCAAACAGCACAAGCTGGCTGGGCCTTGCAGCCCTTGGACGTGTGACCCAACGCCTGGCACCTGGTGCATTGTGCAAATGCTGGGCGCACTGGAGGCACAGAGAGTCGGAGTTGGTTGGCGAAGAGCCAGACCCGGGGCTTCTTGAGGAGCCTCGCGCGTGTCTCGCCGCTCTGATCTACAAAGGAGAATGAAACCGGGCAGTACTCCAATTTGGGGTCTGCGAGTCTGTCCGGTCTGCATGCAAAGTGAGGGGGGTTAGTGAACTCAAGGCCCTTGAGAGCAGGGTTAGCCCTGATCTCTTCCAAAAGGGTAGCCGCTGAGTAAACCGCTCCGCTGGAGACATATGGGTCTCTGGTAGGAACCATCGAGATCCGAAGTGTCGAGCGGGGGCGCACCCGGGAGTGGGTGAGGACAATGGGCTTGTCAGCCGGTGGTGTCCCTACGTAACAGTGTTGGTTCAGGTGGGTCCCAAGGGCCTGGGCATGAATGTCCAGGGTGGAATCCACCGAGGTTCCGGCGGGTAGTGCGGGCTTAGAAGAAAAGGTGCAAACAATGTTGCCTTTGACATTGAATGCCGCGGACAACACTGTCACATGGTTAGCGGTGGGGCGAGAGGAGAAGAACTCACGAACGGCTGCTGTCAAAGCAGCCCCTGACTTCCTCTGGCCAGTCTGGATGTAGTGTTTGGGGGTGTACACTAGGGTAGGGTCCTTAGCATACACCTTGGGTGGAGGGGGTGGTTGGCGCTGCTTCTTCGGCTGTTTAGGCCCGGGAGCTGCACCCGCGTGATACTGTTGCTGAGGGGGGGGGAGGGAAACCGGAATGGCTGCCACCTGCGCATAGGTGGCAGGGGCCGTCGGTTGGGCCTGTTGGGTGGATGGGGCAGGTGCTGGTGCTGGTGCTGGTGCTGGTGCCCGGACTGGGCGCGGCGCCGGTCGGTCAACCACAGCCTGCATTTGCCTGGAGAGGGAGGCCACTTCATTTGAGAGGCGCGTCATGTTCTCAGTGAGCGCAACAATCTCTGGGGAGGGGGCCCTTGGGGGTGGGGTGGGTTCTGGGAAAGATGGGAAGGGGAGGACGCTGTTCTTGAGACAAGCAGCATAGGCATTGAAGGCGGTTCTTGCAATTTCCACTGCATCGGTGGAGTTGGCGTCTGCTCCTTGTGCACGCATTACTGTCGCTAGAGAGGCGTTGAGCACCCCGAGGATGTTGCCCGCGCACTCTGCTGCAACCATTGCAATCTGCGTGTTGGTGAGGTTTGCTGCTGAGGAATCAGCAAGTGCCTTCTCGAGGTAGGTCTGGACGCTCAGGGGGACTGCTCTAAGAGCGCGCTCCCAACCCTTGAGGCCAGCATTGGGTGGGGGACGGCTGGCAAGTGGGGACAGCACATCGGCGGTGCGCTTGCCCTTGCCTACTGGAACGTAGGGGGTCATGTCTGCATCCTCGTCACCATCATAGGTGCTGGGGAGCAGCTCAGAAGAGGGGGGGAGTGGGGACTCCGCCGCCAGTGCCCTCTGAAATGCAGTCACTGGGGTCTGGGGGCCGGAAGTGGTTGGTGCCAGTGGGTTCATGTCCACATCGTCGGCAGGGGGTGGTTGGGCACCAGTCACAGAGGACGACGCCCGGGAAGGTTTGTTGGCTATGGGAGGTTTGCTGGTGTGCTTAGTTGCCATTTACGTTCCGTTAGAATGGGAGCTGAGGCTCGACCAAATCGGGAAGGTAGTGGTCAAAGGTCAAGGAGTGGCTGGCATTTGCGCTACCTGCTACTAACATCCCAGAACTCGATCTCAAAGCGGAGGCCATTCAGCAGGCCATGGTCACTGCTATGGAGGCAATCACCAAACCTCGCAAGCCCTCAAAGTCGGAGGTGCCATGGTGGACACCAAAGTGCACCGCCGCGCTTGCATCCATCAAGGCCGCCACTACTGCCCGTCTGAGGAGTGCCGCCGTCCGGGCCTTTAAGGCTTCAACTCGGGCGGCTAGGCGCTCTTTCTACTCGGAGCAAGTAGCTAAGGCAGAGCCTGCTACCATTTGGAACTGGGCCAAGCGTGGCCTGGGCATCCGACCAACACCTGTGCCCTCACTCCGGCGTCCGGATGGGACCTTCACCCAGACTGAGGAAGAGAAAGGTGAGTTGTTTCGTTCAACATACTTTCCACCACCTCCCCCCCTACCGGCAGGTGGTCTCGGGCCACTGCCACCCATACTCTACAAAGAGATGGATGATGCACTGACCGGTACTTCCAACTTGTCGGCTCCGGGGCCCTCGGGTGTTGGGTATCACCCCCTTAAATGGGTGGTGTACTCATATGCTAATGAGGTGTTGGCGCTTTTCAACGACTGTTTGCGCTTGGGGCACCACCCTAAGTGCTGGCGGGCGGCAAAAGTTGTCATGCTCAGGAAGCCTAACAAGAAGGATCCATTCTCCCCCTGCTCCTATCGTCCTATTACTCTCGAGGAGACCTTTGGGAAACTCCTTGAGAAGATTACTGCTAACCGGCTCCAGTATCTGGCCAACACCCAGAACTGGTTGCCCAAAAACCAGTTTGGGGGGCGTCAAGGACATTCTGTCTACAATGCTGCCCAGCGCCTCATACAGCTTGTGGAGAAAGCGCAGTCGGATGGCTTAGTGTGTTCTGTCCTTGCGGTAGACATACAAGGCTTCTTCAACTCAGTGCACCCACACCACCTTCACCACCGTCTCTTGGAGTTAGGCTGCCCGCCAGACATGGCGGACTGGTGCCTCTCGTTCATGACCGGTCGGCAGGTTGCTATCTCAGTTGATGGCACCACCCTCCCTAGTGCCCAGAAACCGGACTTTGGGACGCCCCAGGGCTCTCCCATCTCACCCATTCTCTCCACTCTTTTTGCAGGTTCAGCCATCAAGCGGTTTCGGTTTGATGGATGCAACTTGCTTGCATACGTCGACGACCATCTTATTGTCATTGCCGGCCCCTCAGTTACGTCTAACTGCAGGAAGCTGGTACCAGCATACCACCAACTCAACTCCCACTTTCGCGACATTGGTCTCAAGATCGAAACCGCCAAAACCGAGCTTGCCCACTTCCATCCGCCGCGCCTCAAACATGGCTACCATGGTTGGGAAACCAAAGGCGTGCAGCTGGACCCAGACACCCTCATCAAGCCCTCCATCCCCTTGCGGTGGTTGGGCATCTGGTGGGACCCGGCACTTTCGTTTAAGCCCCATGTTGAGCGCATGCGCTCCAAGGGCCTCTCCACACTTGCGGCCATTCACCTTCTCGCCAACACCGAGCGGGGCATGTCTGCCCTCCACCTTTGCCGGTTGTACTCGGCCTGCGTCCGCTCTGTTTTAACATGGGGCGTTCCAGTGTGGTACACTGGCATCCGTCAGAAGGGCCTTGTAGCTCGTCTACAGTCGGTCCAGAACATTGCTTGCAGGTGGATCCTTGGGGTATACCGAGGCGCCTCACCGCTAAGCACCAATTTCCTTTGCTCTTTACCTCCTTTTCAATTTTATTTTAATTATCTAAAGACTAACCATGCTCTTCGCCTTTGGCGCACTCCACATACTGTAGGTAGACGTAGGATTACTCCCTCACGGCGCCCTCGCCCTCTTTCCACTTCGCTACCGGCCCTTGTCCCTCGTGTCCAACAGGTCCCTGCGTACACTCACCCTCCCTGGTCAGATCCTCTTGCCTTTGCAGGTGAGCGACTGGACTTCCGAGTCCCAGAAGGCACTGTTTCAGAGCCGTACCAACTAAAATTGTGAAAATATTAGCGATAATTATCGCGCAAACGTTTAATAATTATCGTCGATAACGAAAACTCTATTTTGCGGCCGCACGGCAGCGTGATGCCGGGGGTGCCGTGAGTTAGCACCCCTCGGCACCCTCCCCATGGCAGGGATCAGGCCATATTTGGCAATTAAAGCCTTGCTTCAATGCTTGGCTCATTTTCATTGCAATAATTTGAGTTCCGGGGCTAGGCCCCTGGTAATTTGATATAAAATACCCTGCATCTAGATCTGAAGGTAAATCTTTTTACTTTGTAATATGATGTAACCGTTAATTTACAAATAATATAGCGACGGCAGCGCGAAGCTCCGGCGCTTACGATGGGCGACAGCGTGGCGCGCGCGCGCGTTGTCTGTCTTTGTCTCCCTCTTTCACAACCGTGACCTTGTTCTCTACGGTTGACACGACTTCGTCATCTGCCCTCTAATCTCCGCCATCTTGCTCCTGCACTACTCGTTGGAAGAATGTCAACGCAATCTCATTCGCCGCAGAGGAGCAGGAAGGTTGTAAATGTGGCACGAGGAGGTGAGTTTGAAGCACGCTTTGTGCGGCCCGTCAAAGCAATCTCTCATCTTTCATTCACAGATCCAACTAGTCTGGCCATCGCGATGGGGCACCAGCAAAGTTCTGTTTTTCGCGAACCGCTACCTCGCCTTCGTTGATTCTAACATAGTAAGCACTCACGCAAGCTCACGAGCCCCGCGAATGCCCGCTGATCTGATAGTCGTTTTTCCTGCTCTAGTTGTGATGTTTGGGTCGGGAGCTACGGTATGTGACAGTGATGCGGGTTGTCATGGGCGCATCGTTCAACGAGCTTTTCGTAGGTGTGCGTCAGAGGGTTTCAGGTCTTGGGTGGTGCGTAGTCTATTAGGCTTTTACTCTTCTTCAAGTTCAGGAATGTTGACTTCACGTTTGCTCGATCTTAGCTCTCACGGTCTTCGGGATCGTCGCAGCTGAACGTACGTATGAATATGCTGCGTTCTCTGCTGCATTTCTCCACCACCGTCTACCTCCCGCCACCGACCTCCTGCCAGCACATCGATACTCTCCCTTCTATACCTTTCCAACTATGACCCGTTTAAGATGCAGTAGTGTCACCGAGACATTGCCAGTCCTCCGGTTTGAGCGCGCTACTCGGGCCTAGCCACACTCTGCTGTCAGACCGTTGCCGTTCAGCGCAGGAAAAATCTGATGGCCCAGTCGAGGTCATCGCTTTCCACTCATTTTTAGTGTAGAAATTATGTATATTAATGGCCTAATACTATCTTATATATAAATATGATTGAAATATAAAAAAAACCGGTCGAAAAAGTAAGAGAAATGAGCTGCAGACGTTGTCGAAGGTCCCCTTCGACCCGTCCACGTCCTCGAAAGTGGGTTCGGCGATTCCCGGACTATTTAGCCGAGGCATCGCCGGTCACCTTTTTCTCTCGAAATTAATTCACTTTCTTATGTTATTATCAGGCACATTATATAGGGCTCTAGAGCTCATTGTATAGTAGATTATCATATTTATTCTAGCAGTAGTTGTGTACTTCGTTACTGTGCCGCTTGTGAAACAATGCTAAAATGTGTCATTCTTCCAGTATTTATTCATTTGTATAATTTTGTGAGTCTCTGAGACTCCAGTCTTTTTGCTAAATCAATGTAATTTACAATATATAGAAGTCTAAAAAAGAATTATGATCATAGGTGGAGTGGAAGTATGTAAACTCGAAAGTGATGCTTCGAATGCATCACATTGAGTGAAACTTGTACGGAAGTGTTCGTCACTCGAACACATTTGAGCCCTTCAAGTTTGTTTTCTTCACAACTTCCGATCTAGCGCCTCAATAAGTTTTATTTATATGTCTAGTAAATCTATCAAAGTATTATTTAATTTTTGAACATCAGAAACATATGATATTGAGCTGCAAATGTTGAGAAATGGGCTAAAGTGCTCAAAATAGTCAGATTTCGAGTGTTGTTCAATTTTACACTCTCATACAGGCATTGCATGACCTCCAAAAATTTATGTGAGCTTCATTACTTTATTATGTACCCATATGTAAATTTGCAAGGCAATCAGAGCACTGTAAGGTACACGGAAAATCGAAGAATCAGTCAAAATATGCATGATTCATGAATTTCCATGCTATTATCTAATTTATATGCTTTTGATTCACTCCTTCACCTCTTTAATTTTTGTGTAGCTAAAATGCTATCTATTCAATCTAAACGCATACTGTGCCTGAAGTAATATGAGCTGTATTAAATATGAATCATATGTTCTCAATATGCTTGAAGCCAGAAAAACATTGAGACATACCTTTTGAGGTAATTTCACACGGCAATTCAGGGTTGCGACGTGCCATCTCTGGTCGCACGTCGCAACATCTCCTTCGCCGTCTTCCTCTTTTTTCGCTGTTTCTTGGCCGCTCCGTCCAAGATCCAGCTTATCACCCCAACCATTCATCTGCCTGCAAGCATTCTGCACACCCGGGCACAGTATTCTCCCTGCTTTCCTGCAGCGAATTACCCTTTGCCTCTGCGGCATTGCAAAGTTACCCAGGTGGGAGCTCCGCTTTCTATACCCATGCGCGAATACAGCTCAACCGAGAGCTATAGGTTAATGTGGTGAGTAGAACTCTTGCCTGGCCACATGACAGCCATCTGACTCGGATACTCCGTAGATTCAGCGCTACGGCGTTCACTTTCACCAAACAAGCGGTTTTGGGACTTTGCTGGCAGTCACGGGCTCGGATCGTTCGAGACCAAAGCGTATGGCGTGACTTATATGAAATCCTGGCTCATTCAGATCCTCTCTCCGCTCCTCTTCTTCGCCCCGGTACAGCACCTCCACACCCTCAAGAAGATTTGGGTCGATGGGCTCTTCACGCAATGCCTCTGGGCACTGTTCCTCGAGAGGCTCGAGACAGATTGGGAGCAGTTCATCCTTTATGTACATTCTATTTACTCTGGTTTCACCCTCCTCGACTCATCTGCTTTACGTCTTCTATGCGATAGTCTATAGTCCTTTTGACAGCGAACGTCTCATTCCTGGCTATCCCGACCGTCATCTCAAATCAGGGTCCGCTACTTTGGGCTTCCCCCGCTCAAGTATTCAGCCAGGTCTGTATCGTTTGCAGCCTCGGGAGCATCATCTTGGGTCTTTTTGCGATTCAGAGGGACAGGAAAAGACAGCTTAGGCAGTGACCGCCCTAGCGCCAACAAACGTGGTCGGCGCGCGCGCGCGCGAGCGTACCAGACCTTGCGCGCGCACCGCTTTTTTTGTATTTAAATGTCATTAGTATTGTAAATAAGTGTATAGCCTGGACCGTAGTCCAGGCTTTTATTTTATTTATTTTATTTCAAATTTATGCGTGCAAGGGTTGACAACGGCGAGTCGGGCCTACCGCCACGCGCGCGTCCGCGCGCCGGCTTTTTTTTGTATCTAAAACATCAATTAGAGTTTTAGAGTAGCTGGCCTGGACCATTACAGTGGTCCAGGCTTTTGAAATACATTTTAAGTCCTTTTTTTCAAATTTACGTGGCCATCCGAAGGGTTCGAGTGGCCCCAAAGGCCAAACCCTGAAGTGCCAATCTCGGCAGACCCGGCATGCGCGCTAGCACACGGCATTGTGCTGCCGCTTGTTTGCCGGGTAAGGGTTTTCCTTATCGGCGATAATTATTAAACGCTTTTGCGATAATTATCGCTACATATTCACAATTCTAGTTGGTACTGGTGTGTTTCAGCTGAACTGCGCGAACAGCATGTAAACGATGCAATCAGTGCCTGCACCCCCTACTCTGTGCAAGTCTTCACAGACGGCTCTCGTTTAGAGCGCGGCTCAGGCTCAGCTATTGTGGCCATGCGGGGCCCACAGCGTCTGGCCTCCCGGCGCCTTGCCTCCCCCAAGATTGCTACCGCCACAGATGCAGAGATCTTCTCTCTTGCGTCTGCACCCGGGTGGGCTGCGCGGCACTTGCGCGCCCACCTCATGGAGGTCCCATCAGTCATTTTCCTTGCCGACTCACTCACTGCTTTGAGGCTCTTTCGAAACTGGCCCTCAGCACCCGGTGCTCACCTCCTACAGCATTGGAAAGCAGGTGTTCAGACACTGCTTGACCTCAACCCAGACCTCCAAATCGTTTTCCAGTGGTGCCCTGGTCACTCGGGCGTACCCGGAAACGAGTAGGCAGATGAGGAAGCCAAGGAGGCAACTGCGTTGCCTCCCCTCACCTCTCCACCCTCCATCTCAGCACTTCGAGAGGTGAACACCCGCGACACACATGCAAAGTGGGAGAAACTACTTGAGCGTCCCATGACCTCCACCACTGATAAGTACCTTGCTATCTCTGGCCCACCCACTCATCGCCCTCGTCGTCTGATGACGATGTCAACCGACCACCCACACGCTGAGCTCACAGCAGTGGCTCAGGTACTTTGCTGCGCTGGTCCCTTTGGGGGTTACTGGATGCGCATATGAGCAGACTACCGCACCCCAAGCTCTCCTCCGCGCGAACGCGGGGAGTAGCCACCTTTTTCTTTTCTAAGCTTCGGTCATGTAGCCTTGACATGGGCAAAGCGATATGTATTCCGTTTCTCCTCCTCCATCTCATCTTCTTTAATAGGTAGCGCTTTCTCCTTACCGCCGCCTTCAGCGGCGGGCGCCACCCGCCCAGTTTCTTGCGATGCTTGATGACGGGCGCCTCTGTAGTAATAGTCATGTACTTAGTTACTGTGCAGGAATAATAAAGTCAAAAAAAAAAAAAAAGTTATAAGAAGGCAGAATACAGCAAGCGTTGCATTGAGGAGGCTGCTCAGCAGAAGAAGCAGAACAAGTCCAAGAAAGGGAAAGCTAAGAGTGCAAACGTAGCCTCTGATGCTCCCCAAACTGGCAGTTCTGATACCAATCAGTCCTCTGGAACACAAGAGGAAGCTGCGGAATTTGCTGGCAACACTGCAAGTATTTCTTCGTCATCCAATATTCTTGGACCTATCATCTCTGACGCAAGCTCTGACTGGAATACAGACACTGGGGCAACTCGTCATATGACTCCTCACCGACATTGGTTTCATACCTATACGCCACATAGAACACCCATTCGTCTTGCCGACAACCAAATCATCTACTCTGCAGGGTTGGGATCTGTACATTTTCAAGCACTTGTAAATGGCACACCTAGACACAAATTAGTTTTTGAAAACGTACTTCACGTTCCCTAACTTAAAAACAACCTTCTCTCTGTTCTGTATCTAACAAAGAAAAAGCAATTCACTGTCCTTATTCAATGCGATAAACTCTATTTCCGCAAGGACAACAAGCTTCTCTTTACTGCAACAGTCAATGAGCAAAACGCAGCATATTTGGATGGTTACCCAGTTCCAGTCACTCAGTTTGCAGGCCTGGTTAATTCAACCGCCTCTACATTAACGCTATCATTATAGCACAGACGTTTCGGCCATTTAAATCTAGGCAATATACAAGAGATGATAAAGAAGAAAATGGTTACTGGCCTCAAGGTTCAAGACTCCTCAGTTCCTGATCCCATTTGCGAACCATATCTTGCAGGGAAACAACATTGTGGACCAATCCCTAAAACTGCTCAGCATCGAGCTAAAATCCCTTTAGAGCTCATTCACTCCGACTTACATGGCCCTCTTCCCATACAAGCCAAGAATGGCGCTTGCTATTGGGTAACATTCATTGATGATGCTACTTGCACTTGGGTAGTAGTGGCAATACAACAAAAGAGTGACACTTTTGCTGCGTTTAAACTGTTTAAAGCACATGCTGAAAATCAGCTAAACCGCAAAATTAAAGCACTTAGGGATGACAAGGGTGGCGAATATATGTCAAAGGAGTTCAACGACTATCTTTTAGAGTCTGGAATTAACAGACAGCACACCACAAGAAATGAACCTCATCAAAATGGTGTTGCTGAACGAGCTAATCGGACACTTCAAGAAGGGATTACTGCAATGCTTACAGATTCAAAACTACCTTCATCATTCTGGGTCGAAGCTCTCAACACTTTTGTCTATGTGCACAACTGCTCACCTACGTCCTCACTCAAAAACACCACCCCATATCAGAAATGGTTTAAACAAAAGCCAGATGTATCTAACCTTAAAGTTTTTGGGTGTACTGCCTACGTGCATATTCAAAAGGACAAAAGGAAAGGCCTTCAATCTCACACCCAGAAGTGCATATTCGTTGGATATCCACTAGACTACAAGGGATGGCGGTTCTGGAATCCAGACACAAAGAAGTTCATCATTAGCAGTACCGCTGTATTTGATGAAAGAGTATATCCTGGTACATCCAAAGAAATCGTTGATTTATCTGTCCCTCAAAACTCTACTATGCCTAGCCCTGCTACCATTGTTCTGGTTGACTCTGATGAGTCTGAGGATCAAGGGGGAGAAGACAACAATAATAATCCTCAACCACCTCAAATTCCTCAGCCACAAACTCCACCACGTGTAAACCATCATTAAAGACGACCATTAGTACAACTGCCCTCTCCATTGATTGCAAACAGACCTAAGCGCACAATAATTCAACCCAAACCACTTGACTGGAAGAACAGTGTTAAACCTTTACCATCAGAACCAATTTGATCCGCTGCCCCATCTCCTGAGCCTACTCCTGTAAACTTTCAACAATACAGAGAGACAACTCAATTATCCAGTGATGATGAAGACAATCAAAGCAATAATGGTTCTGATTATTCTGATCATCCTGATTATGATGTTGATGACCTGAACGTAATGTTTGCTGGCCTTTGCAAATTTGTATGCAATGCAGGTCTAGACAATGAATACATTGCACTTGAAGATGCTGTGGATGTAATTAGTGCACAGGCACTCTCAGCTAGCAGCTCTGAACGTTTATCAGAACCTAAAAGTCTTAAAGAAGCACTTAAGCGTTCAGATGCAGAAAAGTACTACAACGCAGCATTGGAAGAGATTTCTACCCTAGTGGCAAATGGAACTTGGACACCAGTTCAACTACCTCCAGGCAGAAAAGCAATAGGAAGCCGATGGGTCTTTAAAGTTAAAAGAAAGGCAGATGGGACGATTGACCGCTACAAAGCCCGACTAGTTGCTAAAGGTTTTGCACAAAGACCTGGTTTCGACTTTGAAGAAACTTTTGCTCCTACGGCTAAATGGACAGCTTTACGTGCTATACTTGCTCTTGGAGCACTAGAAGATCTTGAAATGGAGACAATAGATATTTCTAGTGCCTTCCTTAATGGAGAACTAGAGCATGACGTTTACATGCAGGAGCCTGAAGGTTTTGAGGAGTTAGGTCCAGGATGGGCGCTGAAGCTTATAAAGTCCATCTATGGTCTTAAGCAAGCAGGCAGGCAATGGCACAAGAAACTCGACTCTGCACTAGTTTCAATGGGATTTAGCAAAATCCGTTGTGATAATGCCATCTGGATCTTTAAAAGAAATAGCACCAGAATTATCCTTCCAGTCTGGGTTGACAACATGACTATTGTTGCCAAGTCCAAGGCAGATACACAATGGGTAAAGGATGAGCTAGAAAAGCACTTCAAGCTCAGGGACTTAGGCCCTATATCCTTTTTACTAGGTGTTGCAGTCACAAGAGACAGACAACAAAAAAGGATTACACTTAATCAACGGCAATTTATCCTGGACTTCCTTGCACACTATTTTCCTAATCAAGAAATGCGAGGTGTAGATACACCATTAGATCCTGGAAGAAAGCTTACAATGGATATGTCACCCAAGACCGTTGAGGAGAGACTAGCAATGAAGGATAAGCCATATGCTCAAGTAGTTGGTACCCTAATGTATCTGACTGTTGCTACTCGACCAGATATAGCCAAAGCGGTGGGAGTACTATCCAGATTCACTGCGGACCCTGGACCTCAGCACTGGAAGGCAGCAGTTCACTTATGTCAATACGTTGCAAGAACACTGGACTACAAGTTAACGTATGCACCCAACCCAGAAGATTCTGAATTATTCAGCTGCTACTCAGACGCAGATCATGGTGGAAACCCAGATAATGGTCAATCTACAAGTGGAATGGTAGTTAAAATGGGAACTGGTGCAATTAGCTGGTCGAGCAAATTACAGTCAATTGTAGCACTGTCCACAACAGAAGCAGAGTACATATCTGCTGTTTCAGCAGCACAAGAAATTCTTTGGTTAAGGAATCTGTTCCAAGAGATGGGTTATAATCTGCAGCATCCCCCTACGCTCTATGTCGACAATCAGTCAGCTCTTCAAGTAATGAAGAATCCAGAACATCATGGGAGAATGAAACTTGGATTTGCGATTTTATTGGCTAAGGGATGTAATTGCATCAGGGCAGATTGAAGCAGAATACCTATCAACGGATCTAATGCCTGCAGACATACTCACCAAGTTGCTTGGAAGAGTAAAAGTAAAGGATATGTGTCGCATGCTTGGACTTATGAAATGAGTCACAGTATTGCAACATCAGGTGAGAGTGTTAAGCATAATGATGTTATGCATTACAACGGACTCTTAGTATAGTATTAGCTTCGTAGTAGAACATGTGTGGGAACTTATAATTACTTACATAATCATAGTAATGTAGCGGCGAAGTTGCTGACAAGTGCACTTATCAGCAGCTTTGCAGGTATGTAGTAGACAAACTTTAAATATACAGTGCACTTATCAGCAGCTTTGCAGCCCTTATAAGTGACTTCTCCTGTAGCTCAGCCACTGCACTTAATAGGTTCTATTGTTGGAAGCCATGGGAAGAAGATGTTGATGATGAACTGATGGAAGTGTGTGTCAGGCTGGAATCCTGCATGCCTCGGGAGTGTCTTGTCATTGGGAACCGGGATCATGCCAACTCGGGGCATGATGTCCTGCAAGGACAAATACTTGGGGACGCCTTTGGGATCGGGACGAGAGCGCGGGAAGTGCTCGGGAACTGGAAACTGGATTCGGGATTGGGATACTTTAGACTGGCAACGCCAGGAATACACGGGACAAGCTTTAGACTGGCAGCGCCAGGACATGAGTGACGGCAAGTGGGCTTTGGGGCAGTCCCATATGAAGGCTTGGGGTGTCGGGGATGCTTCTCGGAAGCAGACAAACAAGAGACAAGCTAGAACAAGGGACAAGACAAAGACATGGGTGGATCTCGACAGCCTGGCCTGTAACTAGGCCCAAGGACTTGTGATATTCGAGTCCAGAGTACTAAGGACATATGCTATGGACTTATATACAAGAAGGGGGAAAAGGAAAGGAATCCCAGACCGCGCAATAGCGTGGGAAAATCGGGGAAACGGACAATGCGGCAAGCAATGAGGCTTCCCCATGTAAGGCTAAGGGAGAAAGAGGAAAGGAAATACAAAGGAGTGTCTGGGACATGTTTAGGACATTGGAAATCAGAGTAATGATGGGGAAATGAGGGGAACATGTGGGGGACACAAGGGAGAGGTGAGGATGAGGGGGGAAGGGCCTTTGGGAAAAGGGGAAAGAACTTCGGGGAAGTCCCCGGGATAAGTCCAAAAGGGGAAGGTTATGTCACGACGTGACAGAGAGCCCCGGAGTTGGTCCCAAAGGAGAAAGAGGGATATGTCACATCATGACAGTGTGCCGGTTAAAGATAGTGCTGATGGAGGGGTGTTTTAATGGTTTAAGCACCAAGGCTCATAACCTGTTGAATTTAGAGTTTAGTGAATGATTGAGAAGACTCAGAAGGAAGCTCAGAATGACTCAGAAGACTCAGAAAGAAGCTCAGAAGACTCAGAAATGACCCAGATGCACGTAGTGATAGTAAACTAGCTACTGACACGACAACAACAAACTTTTCACCTGAGTCACGTGACCGTGTGACAGTCAGAATTTAACAACGCATCGTACAGCCGTTTGGTACAAGCGTATTGTACACTTGTACATGTCAGGAATCAAAGTAAAATAATAATCAGTAAAATGAAATAAGTAAACCGTACAAAATCAAAGGAAATACGTGGGGATTCCTGACAGCCACTCTGTCCGGTGCATGCATGCCATAGTAATTGCAGACATGGACAGTGTGGGTGGAGCAGACCTCAATGGTGAGGACGTCAGTGTCATGGAACACAGCACCAACAATAGACCATGAGGATGGCGCAATGGACCGGAAGACATAAGTCACCACCCGGGGATGGGTGGCAGGTGGGAGGCATGGAGTGTAACCGGCAATTGAGGGGACATTGAAGATGTCCGTCCCCTCAGGGTTAATTAGTGAGGGTTGGGTGCCAACCTTGTACCAAGGTGGTTCCTGGATTAAAAAGGTGTGGGGGACTGGGATTGTTAGCAAGAAGAGGGAGAAGGGAATGTATCGCTGCAAGTGAGCGGGCAGCGTTCTACTGAAGGACACGGAGTGTGTCAATCATTAATCCTTGTGCATGTTGGCATTGTTGGTGCTGTCATCGTCAGCTGGGGCGTTGGAGTACTTCTTCCGCTTAGGGCAATCACTGGAGGTGGCTATGTGATTCTCCTTACAGCTGGCACACTTGGTAGGATGTGGGCAGTCATCTGACTCCAGAGTTGCCTGTTTGGCGCAATTGGGCATTTGGAGCGGTGGTGGTGGGTGGCATGCTTGCCAGCGCAATATGCACATGTGATCTGGGCCTTGCAGCCCTTGGCAATGTGGCCCAGTGACTGACACCTTGTGCACTGTGAAAATGCAGGGCACACTAGAGGCACTGAGAGATGGAGTTGTTGGCTGAAAAGCCACACCCAGGGCTTCCTGAGGAGCCTCACGCGCATCTTACCAGCTCTGTCAACAAAAGAGAGTGCTACTGGGCAGAACTCAAGCTCCTTGAGTTTGTCAGGGCGGCAAGCAAAGTGTATGTGTTTTGGATATGTCATATATATACTGATATTACAAGTAGCAATTCACCCTACAATATTGCATATGACTTGCACATTCCAACTACATCTCAGACATGCATTTGGAATATGTTTAGGATACTTGTGATGGTTGTTTGGCATCATGTGCCTGACACGTATGCCTCCCGTAAAGTTAAAAATGACTGTTCTTTCTCAAACTTGTATGCTTAATATCAATTCAAATTAAGCTCCAATTGCCTTGAAACTTCGTAGGGTATATGTGGGATATATATACAGTTGATCAAAGTTATTATTACACATGTGACACATACTGGAGTGTCTGTGAAGGCCATACAATTTTCGCATGTGCACATAAACGTAAAAGAGTGTTATTGACATCACCAGTGACCGTGTGACCTTTCTGGCTGCCAATTCTTGTTCCCCTTGTTGTCCTGATCCATTTTGGCTATCTACTTGCGCCATTACGTGTAGTAGAAGTGCAGTAATATAAATAACATTTAAATAAAAGAATAATCCACTGTGCTATGTAAAGTGCCTCCCCCACCATGATTGATAACTGTTTGGACTTTTGTAGTATGCCCCAATAGAATCCCATCAATACTTGCATCCTGGGGGTATCTCATTGTGGTAAAATGAGCCCGGTAGTATTAGCATGTCAACTGAAACGTGTTTAGATAATTCTGGTATGTTCCTGGCTAGAATTACCATATATAGCTATTAGAAACATGCTCAATATGCTTCTACTAATATATTTCGATTTTACTGTATATGCAGCCAGTAAGCCCAGGGGAAGCCTGCATATATGCACTTGAGTGCAATTATAATTATCTATTTTATAATGATTTTACCACTTTAGGAAGGGCCCAGAGCAGCCCAGAACACCCTCATACCCTATTTGGGCCGTCCCAATGCGTAGTTCCCACGCTAGAGCAAAGCGGCAGTGTCCCAGAATATTTTCTGATTTATTGGCTATTTTTGCGCTATTTTTGGATGTCTGTAGGGCCTGCAAAGGCTAATTTGAATTTATTTCCACGGCATTCTGAAGCAGTAACAGCTCCAGGTGACCTGGAACCTGCCGGACCTGATGTGCCTTATATGCCAAAACAGGCAGAAATTATGAAATTCTGATTTATTACAGCATGCTGTCAATCAGCAGTGCCTGAGCACTATAAATAGCTCAAAAAAGCGGTGGGTATGCAAATGCATTATTCTATTATCCAGTAGTATATTCTCAATAGGTATTGCAGGCCTAGTATTCCCTAGGTATGCAACCCTTCATCAGAGCCCAGCAAGGCTGGTTTTCTAATTTATGCTTCAACCAGCATCTGCTAAGCTTGAAGTAATAAATGTTTTACAGTAAAGCTGTGGTTCATTCAATGATACCCTTCATATCAATCAGCAATGGCTGTTCATTCATTCAATCAAGGTAGCATATATATCCAGCAAATGCTGTATCTCATTCATTCAAGTAGCTGACAGGACTGATTTGATTAAGTCCCAGTAAGGCAAAGCATTTCGAGGCGTACCAGCCATTCCAGTAATACCAGATACAGTAGTTACTGCAAATACGTGGAGTAATTT
This sequence comes from Trichaptum abietinum, assembly GCA_910574555.1. Taxonomy (NCBI): domain Eukaryota; kingdom Fungi; phylum Basidiomycota; class Agaricomycetes; order Hymenochaetales; family Trichaptaceae; genus Trichaptum; species Trichaptum abietinum. Next base: position 1,453,171 of record CAJTBE010000011.1, on the reverse strand, counting down.
GCAGCACTAAGTAATCCGGCACTGTAATACCAGAACTACAAAATAAATAAATAAAATTACACCAGCAAGAGTCGAACGTGCTACAAGTACAAACCCGAAAAGGCAATATACCGCATGTAGCACGTTAACTGTTACACTATAGTGGAATATATATACTATCCCCAACACTAACTTAACAACCCTAACTTCCTATTTTCACTAACCCTTACCCAAACCCTTACCCTAACTATGTGGGGCATAGCCCCCCAAACTCCCCACTAACCCTTAAATAACACTAACAACAACCCTAACAACAACCCTAACTCCTTGCGGAGCTTCACCCCGTTGAATGCATATATAATTGTTAAATGAGGTAAGGAATTATAGGGCTCTTTAGTGTAGTGGTTTGAGTGGTTGTTTCTTATTATGGTAATCTTGAGTAAGTGTATGGTCGAGTGTTCGACTCCCGGTGTTGCATTGTTTTAATTTCTTTTGTTTGTACTGCCACGTAGTATTACTACGTGGGCTTAATATTACTAAATGGTATTACTTTCACGGATTACTTTACTGCTTTAAATTACCCCACGTCTCTGCAGTAGTTACTGGACTTGGTATTACTACTGTGGCTGGTAGTGGTGGCATTTCCGGGATTCCTGAGAATGCTGGAAACTAGTAAGGGCCCGAGCAGATGCTCTTTGTGATCTCCATTATTTTGTTGTTTTAATGCCTTTAACTCAATTAACTGACAAGGTGGAGCTAGAGCACCATTTGAATAATTTCATAGAAATCATATGCTATAAATCGCTTAACTAGGCTAATACAACCCCAGAAATGATAGTTTTTTTTACAGTTAAGTCTTGCTTGGAGTTTTGATCAACTCTTCTTTGACTGTCTGCAAGTATCTGCATAGGCCCCTGTGAAGATAATGGGATTGCAGACAGAGCATACAGTTGGGCCTGCATTCTCCGGGATCCCGACCGGAGGTGTAGGCAGAGCACTTGGTGGCCCCTTACTAGTTTCCAGCATTCTCAGGAATCCCGGAAATGCTTTGCCTTACTGGGACTTAATCAAATATAATTTTCACGCGCTATTTGAGATAAACTACTGTCACATGACCGGATTCGGATCGAAAACACTGGTTCAAGGCATAGCAATCTGAAATGCCAACCTTTGGCCATTTTTTCTTCATATACCGCGGATATACCATGTAAATTCTATACCTACAAATTTTCATTAATTTAAGATCAGTCTATAGCCAGCTATAGAATATTTTTATCAAGGAGGTCAGTCACCTCCGGAATACCCCAAACAGATCAGCATGGGAATATGATTTTTGAGTTACTTCTACAAGTGTTCAAACATTATCCTTCAACATTATGAGCAGCCAAACCTGTACAGCAGATACATACTATATCATACTCTGCTTCTGTTATGTTTTTTTCCCGAAACCTTGTGATTAAATGCTGTCAATTGAACAACAATGTATTTCAGTATCTGTTTGTACTTGTTTGTTTTGTGATCTGTTTTGACTGAAATACCATGACTTGAGGAAGATTGTGTTACTCCGAGCTCATCTACAAAGCCTTTCTCTTCAAACAAGTTGCGCAATGACTCATGTGGTACTGTTACTCAATCTGAATAATTACTATCTGCTATATTCATTTATACTATCTTGTAAAAGATATTCTTTATGAGCACCTTTGTACAACAGTCAGCAGAATGTATGATAGATTGCAATATAATCGCTAGCTCATAAATTACCGTAAAATCTATGGAATATATAGGATGGTATATTAGTTAATTTGTGCAGTCAGATTAAAGATAGCTCTTTTGGTGTGGTAGATATGAGTTAACTTCAATTAAAGGTTAAAAGCAAAGGTGCACATGCATATATGTACATCTGTTATTGATTATGCATGTTCAAGAAGACAAAAGTGCAGAATATATATTGCTGACATGTTCACTATGATAATTGTGAAGGAACATTATAGATTGTTTCCCTTGATGTTGAACAAAATGACAATCTTCGGAAAAGATATACTACATGAAACCAAATTTGGTAATTGTCTGGAAAATGACCATATAAACTCGATTTATTGCTTCTAACAGTGCTATAGTTATCAAAAAAACTTGATGGTTATAATGTACAAGCACATCCATATATTTAGAAAAAAGAAGTAAGAGATTTCATGCAGTTTTGAGCTTCGTATTGCACCCGCGATCTGTTGATAGGTGCAATCCGTTGATGATCATGTGACAGTACTACCAAAAGTAGAAGGTATAAAGTACAGAGTTAGAAGTACAGAGCAAAATTACATTCTAAAAGTACAGAGCAACAAGTAACAAGTACAGCCCTAAAGTAGCGAGAAAGGCAAAAAGAAAGTAGAGAGTACGAATACTTGCTGAAGAATGCTGTCATAGAATGCTGTCATAGTTGCCTAAAGACTAGCTATTGAAGTGAATTCATAGAGTGCGGATAAGGAATTCCGTACTTTCGTGTCGGGGACCGCTGGCTTTTGTCCAGCACTAACTAATTCCCGCTACCAAGGGTAGCTGGGTATCCTATGATGTATGCAACTGTCCGGATTCTCTGCCAAAATTCGACATGTCATGTGACCAAGAAGTTTTCTCGGATTTGTCCGTTAACGTGGGACAGTGTTGCCACATCCCCTGATTGTACGCCCTCTGAGTAACATCACATCATTGCATTTCTCATCAACGAAAGGTCCTACTGCTCAGACAATAGAGCTTCGCCTAGGCGCTCAAGTCGTCAAAGTCAAGTGGGTACGCGTTGAGCTTCGGCCAGGCAAGCACGTTCTACAACTTTGTTGGTCCAAGTCCAGTCAAAGTGCTTGAACTTTGAGTGCCTGTTGTCGGGCGGTTTCCAAGAAGACGCTGCTTCTCTTCCTCTGCAGTAGACCATGGCGTGCGGCTTGCGGGTTTAGGAGCTCAAGGTAGTTGGTGCTGAAGATTGTGACGGTTTTGAATGGGTGTTGGAATCGATACCGGTTTACTTGCTTGTGCACTGCAGGATGAACCTGATGCTGTATCTGGTTCTGCTTCATGCGTGATGTTTGACTTCTATCATAAAACCCAAAACCCAGTTAGCCGCGTTTGTATTAACAAGTGGATGTCGACGAGAGTTGCCCAATTGGTCGTCCTGCACGGATGTGTACCCGTTGACCTGCGCGTTACCGTTTGTCATTTAGCTGAATTCATCGTGATTGGATCTTGATGTTCCTGCTACAACTCCATTCGTCCTTGCATGGAATGTATGTATGCTATTTACAATGTAAAACATGTACGTTTAGCAATGTCTGTGCTTGTGGTAGCCAACTCTGGGGTAGCGGGCTTTGCTGTGGGTACCACAGCCTCACACTACTTGTTTGTACAGAATTGAGCTTTGGTGATTCCCGCTACCAAGGGTAGCTGGGTATCCTATGGCGTATGCAACTGTCGCCGCTGGCCCGCAAAAACCTTAATAAGCACGTGATCAGTAAGTTTTCTTGGTCTTGCCCGTGAGCGACTTGGCAAGCGCCGAACTGCTCAAGCACCCGCCTCATCCCCCGCGTCACTCCGCAAGGATGTAAGATTTCATTTCTATGAGACGTCAATTCTGGGCCGTTGACCTTTGACTTTCGTTAATACAGTAGCACTTTACGTCCACCGCCAAACGTCAAGTTTGTACAAGGTAAGACTAGTTGGAGAAGCTATAGTGTTCTTATTCCCGCTACCAAGGGTAGCTGGGTATCCTATGGCGTCGTAATTGTCGCCGCTGGCCCGCAAAAACCTGAATAAGCACGTGACCAGTCAGTTTTCTCGGCCTTGCCCGTGAGCGACTCGGCAAGCGCCGAAATGCTGAAGCACTCGCCTCATCCCCCGCGTCACTCCGCAAGGATGTAAGATCTCATTTCTATCGATTTTGGGCCGTTGACCTTTGACATTCGTTAATAGCACTTTACGTCCGCCGCAAACATCGAGTTTGTACAAGGTAAGACTAGCTGGAGAAGCTATAGTGTTCTTATTGTTTCAGATGGACTGACAAATACTCCGTGTAGGATACCCCGGTATACCCGCGAACGCATCAGAGAGGCCTTATGCAGAAGTAAAGGAGTGCATCCTCTGGTAACATCACATTATGCAGTTTCTCATCAACTAAATGTCCTACTGCACAGACAAGAGAGCTTCGCCTAGGCGCTCAAGGCATCAAAGCCAAGTGCGTATGCGTCGAGCTTCGTAAAGTAGAGACACTGCCGGACGGAGGCCAGGCGAACACGTTCTACGACTTCGTTGGACCAAGTCCAGTCAAAGTGCTTGAACTTTGAGTGCCTGTTGTTGGGCAGTTTCAAACAGAAGCTGCTTCTCTTCCTCTGCAGTAGGCCACGGCGTGCGGGATGGGGAACTTGAGGTAGTTGGTGCTGAAGATTGCGACGGTTGAATAGGTGCTGAAGATTGCGACGGTTGAATAGGTGTTGGAAACAATACCGGTTTACTTGCTTGTGCACTGGAGGATGAACCTGACGCTCCCGTGCTATTGTGCGCATCACGACGTCTTCGCTTCTCTTTTGCAGTCGGAAATCTGCTCAAGTGCGTGTTACAAATTCTAACTATGTCAGCGGCCCCCTTTGTTCCGACGGACTCCCGCGACTCCGCACCCTTTGCCCTATCTGTTTCTATTCTTGTCTTTGCTCAGTCATCCTTGTTTCTTATCGTCCAATCCCGGAGCCCCACATGTAACCCTTTGCCCTAACCCTCTGCCCCGCTCCCACACTATTATTAGTAGCCTATTGTCTACGGACCTATTGTTCTCTGCTTATTGTTCATCAGATGTATCTCCGCTTCGCAGCTATAGTATATAAACCCCTGTACTTAGCATGATCGAACCCTAAGTTCGATCTCCTTTGTCAAACCCCCCGTCTCTAGTCACACTATACATCTGCTTTATCTCTACTCCACATCGTAGGCCTTTGTCCATACTTAAAGACTCTAAGTGTGGAGCCCTAGCTCCGCTATTAGTCTTAGCAACCAACGTTGCGAAACCCAACTATACGAGACCGTAAGTTGAGACGTAACAATTAGATCGAACTTCTCTACCGTCGAAGACATCCGTCTTTACGACTACAGTGTTGAGCCTTAGCTCCACGTACTACTAACCAGTTGTAAACCTATCTAGTCCAGAAGAACTACCGCTCGAGGTAATCCCTTCAGTGTAGCAAGGTGCTCATCGATTGCAAGAGGGAGGCCAAGGAAAACTTCGAGAGTCGCGATCCGAAGATTAAGAAAACCGCTCCAGCTCATTGGTTGATTAAAACCCCGGACAGTAGCGTTACGAAGAACAGGAACCAACTTCTGTCATATACAACGGGACTGTAGCTGTGCACACAGGAAGAGGATTCAGTACCTGCAAAGAAGGCATAAAGCTGCTAGCCTAGTCTTTGGGACGCCTATTGGACAACGAGCAAACATTTGCAGACGTGCCGCTTGATACAGCGAAGGGAGACCGATCCAGAAATCGAAGAACAGACAAGCTGTTAAAAACATCAATAGTTATTCACCACGGCAAACCTAATCCCAAACGGAGTTCAGATTCTTGACCAGACCAACACCAATCAACGTGACAACCTAGGACGCCCTATATACGAAATCCGATACTCAGTCACCAATTGCTATCAATACGATTCATACAGTTTCACCCAATACTGCGACGATACTGTTTGGACAATCACTCGAACTGCGAGTCCCATTGTCAACCACAGTGACACTTTCATCCTCTACCACACCAACCCAGACGCATTCTTCTACCTCGAAAACTTTGCCCCCAACAAAGTCCGCATAATCCACATCTGTGGAAGTGACCGTCGACTTCTAAGGATACACTACACCGTACCGCCATCGTGGCTGACATCCTATCCCTTCCAGCCCTTGACGATCCTATCTACTCTACCAGAGACCTCATCCGAAACCGATTCCTCGCATTTGCCGAAGAGTTCGACGACATCCTAAATCGAATCCGAACACTCTTGGACGAACGATATCGTGATTGGATTTCAGCTGTTGAATACGCACAATACACTCGAGATCAACAACAACCTTGGATATACAAATACGGACTCTTGTGGCATCATACACGCTTATTCATCCCTAGAGAAACTTACCTACGTCGTTTCTTTATTGGTCACATACATTTCGATAACCACGGAGAAACGTTACATCGAAGTGAAGCAGAAACTACACGTCTTGTAGCAAGACATTTCTGTTGGGCAAATCTCAGCGACGACGTCAACCACTACATCTTTCAGTGCACCTGTCAACACCACCAACCCACACCCAATAACACTGCCCATCACTACCTAGCACCGCCCATCGAAATACCTGAAGACCACGTTACTGCTCATACTCTCAACTCTTACTACGACGACTCAGACAGTTACGGATATCATTCCGGAACCGATTAGTCACCACGGCAGATAAAGGCAAAAACAAGTCTTCCTCGCGTCAGACTACTCAAACACCTGCTATACCATCATCATCAACTAAACCAAGTCGAACCCAAACTACGCAAACACCTGTTGTTCCTACAGCCTCAACCAGTCAAACATCCGAACCAACATACACCAGCGTTGTTAAAGCACCACCACCACATCGAAACCTACACTTCAACAGAGAGACACAATTCTTTTACCTCACCTTCGAAGGAGAAGTAGGGAAACGACCTTGGTCCTACGACCCATCTGTACGTAGGTGGACACCTATTGCAGCAAAATCAGCAACAGCAGGACGAGCCTTCTTCATTGCCAATACACCTAACTGGGAAGACCTTGCCAGCCGATCTCTAGCAGGAGAATTTGATAATCGCGAACCACCCCCACCACCATTTCCTACAACCCTCACCTTCAACGAAGAAACTCAACTCTTTCACTTCCAAAATAGTGACGGAACTCTCTCAGAGACACCTTGGGTGTGGAACCCTATCAACGACGAGTGGACTACCGTACCCCCAGGTTGGGACCCCAGAGAAGCATACGAAATTTCAACACCCAACTGGAGGGAGTTAAAAGACGAATATTACCGCCGACACCCTGAACTTACCCGCCAACCAACACCACCCCCTCGTGAACCAGCACCGAGCCGTGAACCCTCACCAATTCGCGAATCATCTACTGAATCGCCTACCCCAGCCCCTCAGGATCCACCCAAAGACCTCTTTGAAGAACCGTTTAAACGACCAGTATCACAACAGTCTTCGATATCAGGAACTTCCCACTACTCCTTCGCAGAAAAAACTCCCACTCGACCAACAACCAATCCTAACCCACCTCCCATAAAACCAAAACCCTCTCTCACATACACTCGTCCTCATATCGAACCACTATCACGAAATACAATGGCTGGTACACAAACTATTACAGTTACAGACGCCTCATTTTTCCGCCCCCCACCTGGAGAAGAAAGTATTAGTGCCTGGCATGGCTTCGGACAAGGAGGAAGAATGTGGGGACCAGCAAGAAATCGAGGACGAGATGATAGACCACCTGGAGGAAACCCACCAGGAGGAGGAGGAGGACCAGGAGGAGGAGGAGGAGGACCAGGAGGAGGAGGACCAGGAGGAGGAGGACCAGGAGGACCAGGAGGACCTGGAGGACCTGGAGGAGACGACAACGAACCTGAACCAAATAACGTCAATCAAGCCTTTATCCCGATGAAAATCAAACCCTTCACCGGAACTCAAAAGGATGTTGATCGATTCCTCATGCAATGCAACGTCTTCCTACAACTCAACGCACAACAATATGACACCGATCACCGATGCATCGCATTTATAATTTCCCACTGCTCAGAACCAGGATCCATACCATTTGCCACCCAATATGTCACATCGGGTCGACTCGAAACAGATACCTTTGAGGAGTTTATTCAGGAATTTGAACGAACTTTTGTATCATCGGAACTCACTGTCCAAGCTCAACTAGAACTGGATAACCTCCGTCAAACGGGATCTATCGAATCGTACAATCTTGCGTTTAAACCACTGATACAACGCGCTCGAATCACTGGATATATTGCTCAACGTAACCAATATTGGAAAGGACTCAATAACAACCTCCTACAAAAGTTACTAGCTTGTCATCCACAACCCACTACAATGGACGGATGGTACTATCTTGCCACCAAACTGGACACTGGCTATAAGATTGGTCGCGCAATGGATAGACGCCCCAGATTGAACGAATACCAATCCACTCGACGACCTACACGCCAAGCCAACCGACAAATCCGCGCCATTACCAACGAAGCGTACATTGAAGAGGAACCCTCCAATAACTCTTTCAATGACATAGATCAGCTCGTCGATTCAGCAGTCAACCATTTATTCCTTGCGCGTTTATCAACGGAAGAATACCAGCGACACATGAAAGACAACCTCTGTTTCAATTGTCACAAACCAGGACATCGTACCGCTAAATGTCCTCAGCCACACCCCAAACGCAACAACAGATCTCGATGGCCAAACTCACGCACACCTAAAGCCAAAGTCATCCGTCAGATCACAGCCACGGATGATCAAGACGAATACTCGGAACCCGAAAACGAAGATGACAACCAAGAACCACTTTCAACCGAAGATCGCGCTGCCCAAATTCAACAACTTCTCATTGGTCTTGACGATGACACGGTCAATCAAGTCTTTGATAAAGTTGAGGAAGCAAATTTTTAAACGACGAAGAGCTTCCGCAGCCATCTCTCTCGTTGAATATTCGGCTGCTCATCAACTCTATTAACGACAATCATGCCTTACGAATTCCAATTACCTTCAGCTATAACAATAAAATCCACAAAGCGACTGCACTTCTAGACACCGGAGCCGAAGGACTATTCATCGACCGAAAACTCGTAGAAAAACTCCACCTAAAAACAATCAAATTACGACACCCACTGCGACCCAAGAACGTTGATGGAACACTCAACAATGCCGGACGTATCACCTCTTATGCACCTCTTCAAGTCAAACTTGGAAATCAACAATATGCTATGCGATTCTATGTTACCACTCTCGGAAAAGAAGAATTTATTCTTGGCCTACCATGGTTCAAGAAATATAAGCCAAAAATCGACTGGGATACAGGATCCATACAGCTCAATCGCGTCAACATCTCGACTCAACTTGCACAACAAGCTCGAAAAGGACTTGAAGCTGCTAAACCACTTCTAGATCTTGTACCTCGCCAATATCACCAATTCCTTTCCTTATTTGATGAAGAAAAAGCACACCGTTTTCCACCAAAACGACCATATGACCATGCTATCGATCTCAAACCAGACTTCATTCCCAAACGACATTCTCCATATCCACTATCTCTTCCACAACGCGCCGCTCTCGACACCTTCATCAACGAAAACCTTAAAAATGGATATATACGACCTTCCAAGTCACCTATGGCATCACCCCTTTTCTTTGTTGACAAGAAAGACGGAACTCTACGACCCGTACAAGATTACCGTTACCTCAACAATGGTACAATCAAAAACGCGTACCCATTACCACTTGTTCAAGACCTTTTGGACAAACTCCACGGATCGCAATACTTCATCGCTCTAGATATCCGATGGGGATACAATAACATACGGATCAAAGAAGGAGACCAATGGAAAGCTGCGTTTACCACTCAACGAGGACTTTTCGAACCAACAGTTATGTTTTTCGGCTTATGCAATTCTCCAGCAACTTTCCAACACTTTATGAACGACATCCTTGGAGAAGAAATCTTACTGAACCATCTCTTGGTTTATATGGACGACATTCTCATCCATGCCCCAACCCTACCAGAACTTATCCACCGCGCCAAACGCGCCTTCACAATCCTTCAACGAAACGACTTATACTTCAAACCCACCAAATGTTTCTTCCATACACAGAAACTCACTTATCTAGGACTCATCATTACGCCTAATCACATCCAAACGGATCCTACCAAGATCGAAGGCATCACCAAATGGCCAGTACCCACCAACGTCAAAGATGTTCGCTCATTTACTGGTTTCACCAACTTTTATCGCCGATTTATCCCACATTACGCCGAGATTACCAAAGCACTGGACAACCTCAAACGAAAAGACCAACCGTTCGTTTGGACTGAGGTTGAACAGAAGGCATTTGACGCACTCAAAGCTGCATTTTCTCAACATCCGCTACTTCTAATGCCGAATCCCCACAAACCTTTCTTCTTAGAAACCGATGCTTCCAAAGTCGCTACTGGAGCTGTCCTTCGCCAATATGACGACAACAGTGTTCTTAAACCCATTGGATACATTTCGCAATCACTCAACTCAGCCGAACGTAATTACGAAATTTACGACCGAGAACTACTTGCCATCATTCGCGCCCTTAATACTTGGAAACATTATCTCCTTGGATCACCACATCAAGTCACCTTGTGGTGTGACCATCGCAATCTAACCTATTGGAGAGAAGCCCGACGACTTTCACCCCGTCAAGCTCGATGGCATTTGTTGTTATCACAATTCGACCTTCACATTACTCATGTTCCCGGCAAGCAGATGATACAATCTGACCTTCTATCACGCCGGGCGGACCATGTTAAACAGGGGGAGAATCTAAACGAAGTTTCTATAATGCTGCCGAATGACCTCTTCATTTCCGCATTACAAGACCACAATGATTCGGAAGACGAAGAAGAAAGCATTAACTACGAGTCTGACGATGACCTTCCAGACACTGATAACCTGACGAAATCCATCAAAGAATCAATGAAGAAAGACGAATACCTCACCAATACCATTTCTCAACTAAAGAAGAAGCTACCACCCGCTCGAACCGCACTCAAAGACTGGTTTTTCGACGACACTGGCATTTTATACTTCAAGAACCGCATCTATATCCCGGATAATCTCGAATTAAAACGCACAATCTTACGACTTCACCATGATATCCCAATACGCGCTCACCCTGGTATATTCAATACTCTGGAACAAGTCCGAAGAACGTATTATTGGCCCCGAATGCAAAAATTTGTATCCGATTACGTCCATGGATGTGCACTATGCCAACAAATGAAAGTCAATCACCACCCAACCGCACCACCACTAATGCCTATAGCCGCCGATAAGAACTCTTTTCCATTCTCTCACGTCAATATGGACTTCATCACCGACCTTCCAATGTCCCATGGATACGACACCCTTCTATTGGTCATTGATCACGATTGTTCCAAAGCTATTGTTCTCATCCCTTGCGAAAAGACAATAGACGCCATCGAAACAGCACAACTATACTTCGATAACGTATACCGACGATTTGGACTTCCCATCCGCATCATCTCCGATAGAGGACCTCAATTTGCTTCTAAAGCATTTCAAGAACTATGCAAAATCGTAGGAATCAAATCATCTATGTCAACCGCTTATCACCCGCAAACAGATGGACAAGCAGAACGAACCAATCAAGAGATCGAAGTCTATCTTCGAATCTATTGCACCGGAGAACCCGAAAATTGGTCTCAACATATTCCCAACATTGAATTCGCCCACAACAACCGCGCTCACACGGTCACCAAAAGAACCCCTTTCTTGCTTCTCATGGGATATGAACCAATTGCCCTACCCCTGAAACACCCGAAATCGAATGTTCCATCAGTATCACAACGACTTGCCAATCTCACGGTCTACCGGTCAGAAGCCTTAGCCGCTCATTCAGTTGCTGCTATGGTTATGAAAGAACGTACCTTCCGGAACTTCAAACCATTCAATAAAGGCGACAAAGTCTGGCTAGACGCCAAGAACCTCCGAATCCCTGGCCTATCACAGAAGTTCAAGGAGAAACGTGACGGACCATTCCGGATCAAGAAAGTCTTATCACCACTAGTCTATGAGTTAGATCTCTCACGGACTAAATGGAAGATACACCCGGTATTCCACGCTGCGCTTCTCGTGAGATACACCGAGACCAAAACATATGGACCGCCCCACAGTAATCCCCCACCTGACCTGATCGAAGGACAAGAACAATATGAAGTTGAAGCCATCCGTGCCCACCGTGGAAACGGCACTAGACGACGATACCTTATAAAATGGAAAGGTTACCCCACTTCCGGAAACTCATGGGAACCTGAGTCCAATCTCCGGAACGCACAGACCATCCTCAAAGCCTATAAGAAGCTCCACCAACTTGCCTGAATGCCCGCATCCCACAAACTCGTTCGCTTCTCTTATCCCCACTCCTCTAACATCGTCAACGACTCCACTCTCTCTGCATCATACCAACAACCCATTACTCCTGAACCCACAACCCTCGTACTACCGCCTACCTCGATTCCAACCCGCCCCAGTTACCTGGACGCCGTCCGACCCTCATTCACAAAAACAAAAACAGAAAAACATTTTATACCTGACTGGCAGAAAGTATACTCCAACCGTCTGCACGTCCCCACCCTCTCTACGTTCCTCATTCATTGCTTCTACTTCGACCCTGATCACGCACAACAACTCGTCAACTACTTCAACATCTCTGCCCGCGTCCAACCACCTCTCACTCTGACCCGACCAATTGTCCGACATCGCCGCAAACACATCAGTCACTTCGAACCTCAACGCTCTGATCCTTACTGTACCTGCAGTTGTTGCCACTACAACTGTCCAACTCACTCCCTCTAGAACATGCCCCCTACTCGTACCCAACGTCCTCAGCCTCGTAACACACTTCGAACATCCATCCCATCTACTCATCAACCAGACCTCAAGATCGACCACCTAGAATCCGGAAGAATCACGCGCCTCTTTTCTGATCGAACTATCCACCAACGTCTTCACCACTCTACCCACAATGTCACTCCTATACTCAATATGTGGACCCAATGCTACGATATTGCCACTCGCAACCAAGAAGTCATGGACTCCAACATCTATCTTGTGGAAGGAACCCTCCGACTGCTCCGACAAACTCAGAACTCCTTCCAAGATGCACGACGTTTCGCCATTGATCAATTCCTCATCCACGCTCCACCCGACATCATTGCACCAACGGTTATTGACCTTACTACGGAAGATGAAGTCATTGATCTCACCAAGGACCTCATCAATTCAGTCGGTACTCAAGTCCCAGAACGGCCAGACCTCGCTGACCGGATATCCGACCCCATGGAATTTAAGTCACCCAGCCCCGCATATGAAGTTCACACCGCATCACCGTCACCGGTCACCAGCCCCAAAACAGACAACAATCCCTTCTCAACCATGGCTCTCGATTCTTCGACCACTTGCTCGACGCACACCCCCGTTGAACACCAATACGATCTGGCCGCCTCCACCTGCGAATCGTATACATGTCCATATTGTCATAAGCGAGCACCTGGACACATCGCCTCAGAATGCAACGATCATCGATGCGTCTCATGCGGACAACAAGAAGGTCATGACGATGAATGCGCTACCTTCCGAGTCCTTCAACAACGTGTTCAGAGACGTATAAAGGAACGCAACTCCTCTCAAAGCGACTAAAGCACCTGTTGCTCACCACCGGATACCCTATTGGCGTTAACTTCGCCTATATGGCACGTTTTTCTTACTTTCTTTATTGGACTTAACTTGTCCCTATAACGGCCATTTTCTCTTTATCTATTAACTGATTTCCACTACGTTTCAATTTAAGAACGGGGTAATGTTACAAATTCTAACTATGTCAGCGGCCCCCTTTGTTCCGACGGACTCCCGCGACTCCGCACCCTTTGCCCTATCTGTTTCTATTCTTGTCTTTGCTCAGTCATCCTTGTTTCTTATCGTCCAATCCCGGAGCCCCACATGTAACCCTTTGCCCTAACCCTCTGCCCCGCTCCCACACTATTATTAGTAGCCTATTGTCTACGGACCTATTGTTCTCTGCTTATTGTTCATCAGATGTATCTCCGCTTCGCAGCTATAGTATATAAACCCCTGTACTTAGCATGATCGAACCCTAAGTTCGATCTCCTTTGTCAAACCCCCCGTCTCTAGTCACACTATACATCTGCTTTATCTCTACTCCACATCGTAGGCCTTTGTCCATACTTAAAGACTCTAAGTGTGGAGCCCTAGCTCCGCTATTAGTCTTAGCAACCAACGTTGCGAAACCCAACTATACGAGACCGTAAGTTGAGACGTAACAGTGCGGAACTTCTGCAGGGGGGGTATCTGGTTCTGGTCCGTGCGTTGTGTTTACTATTGTAAGCCGGTTCGCCGTGTTTGTATTAGTCGACGAGTGTCGCCCATTTGGTCGTCCTGCACGGACGTGTACCCGTTGACCTGCGCGTTACCATTTGTCATGTAGTCAAATTCATCATAACTGGATCTCGCAGCTCCTGCTACAACTCCATTTGTCCTTCAAGGCTGGAAATGTATGTATACTATTTACAATGTAAAAAATGTATGTTTTTAGCAATGTCTGTGTTTGTAGTAGCAAACTCTAGGGTAGCGGGCTTTGCTGTGGGTACCACAGCCTCACTGTTACGACTCAGAGTAAATCTATGCGTCTCAAGACCTCGGACTCGTTCGGTTCGGACGATCAGCGGCTACGCGAAGCGGTTCCAACTCTGGGAAGCACTTTACAAGTTAATATTCTATTCTAGTACACAGAAGCATCAAAGTAACGTCACCTGGGAAGCACTTTACAAGAGGCCAAAAGTGGAGTGCTTCGCAGGTAGAACGGCGCTTTTGGCAAGCGCAGAAAGAACTGTATAGTTAATGCAAGCCACCGCGGTTCTATCCGAACCGAACCGCGGTCCGATCCGAATATGAAATAGAAAGTAAAACAATCATAAGTCAACAGGTTCGAACCAGGTTTGAACCCGAGTTCACAGAAAGTGTCCATTAGTGAAATATAGCAGATAACAGCAAAAGAGATCATCGAATAGTAATAGAATGACTGACAATGGACGTACGCGTCGTACGGCCGTTCGGTACAAGCGTATCGTACGCTCGTACATGTCAGGAATCAAAGTAAAATAATAATCAGTAAAATAAAATAAGTAAACCGTACGGAATCAAAGGAAATACGTGGGGATTCCTGACATTACCCCCCTCTAAGGACACTGCTTAAACAGTGTGTCGACCGAACCGTTCGTTCGGTTATCGTACCGCTGTAGGGTATTTGCGATGGAACGCACGGATTTTGGCTTGTGCGTGAGCCATATCAGCCTCGTCGACCCATGTGTCTTTGTCCGACTGATAGCCCGTCCACCATACGAGGTATTGGAGCTTCTGGTTCCGAGCCGTCCGGCGAGAGTTAATGACTTCTTGTACTTCATACTCTATGTCTCCATCGACCGGTACGGGCTCGGGCGGTGGCTGGACGCGTCCTGGGATTGTATCAGGCTGATACTTCGTCAGGAGAGAGACATGGAAGACCGGATGGACTTTCATCGACGCAGGGAGCTTGAGTTCGTAGTTCAAAGGACTTAGCTTCCGTACGATCTCGTACGGACCGAGCCGGCGATGGTTCAACTTCCTAGCGCCTGGCAATGCAATGTTGCGTGCCTCCAGCCATACTCGATCGCCTGGTTCGAGGTCCGGTACGTCCGTACGGTGCTGGTCGTAATAACGTTTCATACGATCAGCAGCTACTTCCAGCGCCGCCTGAGCATCATCCTGAGCCTTCTTTAGCAGGTCTAATCGGTCGTCCGCGGCCGGTACGGTCGATAGGCCCGTACTGGGCACAATCGCAAAACCGGGCTCGTACCCGTACAGCAACGCGAACGGTGAGAGTCTGGTAGCTGAGTGGGCTCGAGTATTGTGTGCAAACTCGGCCATAGGCAGTAGGCTTGCCCAGTTCTCCTGCCGGACGTCCGTAAACGCCCTAAGGTACTGCTCCAGCTCTTGATTAACTCGTTCGGTCTGTCCGTCCGTCTGAGGGTGGAAGGAAGTCGATGTTGCACCCTTGATACCCAGTCGCCTGAAGATCTCCTTCATGAACCGAGACACAAACTGAGGTCCCCGGTCCGAAATCACCTTCCGAGGCGTACCATGGTGCTTCCAAACCTCAGAGACGAACAGTTCGGCCGTACGGGTCGAATCAATATCAGATGTCGTTGGTACAAAATGGGCCTGTTTGGTCAGTCGATCCACTACCACAAAGATTGCATCAAACCCGTTCGAAGGTGGCAGCTGTGTGATAAAATCACAAGTGATCGTTTGCCACGGTCCGTCCGGTACCTCGTTCGGTTCGAGCGGACCAACAGGTCTATGCGGCAGATTCTTTGTACGCATGCAGGTGTCACATCCGGCTACGTACCGTTCGACAAAGGACGACATCCCCGGCCACCAGTAGTTACGGCTCACCAGCTCATACGTTTTCCACCGTCCGGGGTGTCCAACCGGCAGAGAATCGTGATGTAACTTCACAATATCTCGCCGAATGGCTTCGTCCTTGGGCACGTAGACCTTACCTCGATACAGCAGCAAGCCATCCTCCGTGTTCCAGTCCTGCAACTCCTTCTTCAACGAGACCGGCGCTTTCCCCTTCAAGGCCTCAATGGCCTCCACCAATTCCTCATCCCAACTCTTCGATCCTCCAATCCTCTTCAACAGAGCCGTGTCCCCCTCGATCCTAGCCATCCCTCAACGCATCGCATGCACTCGAAAGAGCTCCCGGTCCAAAAGCGTACGGTTCGCGTTATCCGTACCGTCCGGCAGCAAATCCGTACGCCTGGACATCGCATCTGGCTTTCCCCCAAGCCTTCCAGGACGGTGACGGATCGCAAAGTCGAACCGGCTCAGGAATATACTCCAACAAGCTTGTCTACGCGTCAGATTTCGAGCCTGTGAGAAATACAAAAGGTTCTTGTGATCAGAAACCACATCAATCTTATGTGGAGAGCCTTCGAGATAGTGCCTCCACTCGTCTAGTGATCTAACGATTGCTAGAAGTTCCTTGTCGTAGATCTCATAGTTTCGTTCGGCATCATTCAAGGACTTCGAGTAGAACGCGACCGGATGGACCGAACCGTCCGTACCGACTTGCGAGAGGACGGCTCCAGTTGCGAAGTCTGAAGCGTCACATTCAAGAATGAAGGGTTTCTCGAGGTCAGGCATCGCTAGAACCGGTGCCTCAGTGAACAAACGCTTCAGTTCTTCGAACGAAGCTTGTTGGCGCGGTCCCCACTCGAACCGAACGTCCTTCCGGAGCAGTTCGGTCATCGGCCGTACGATCCGGGAGTAATCTTCGATGAATCGACGATAGAAGTTCGCAAAACCAAGGAAGGCTTGGATATCCTTGACCTTGGTCGGTACGGGCCACTCTAGGACCGCGCTGACCTTGGCCGGATCCATGGAAACCGTACCGGCTCCAATCACCATACCTAAGTAATCCACCGACAACTGGTGGAACTTACACTTCTCCGGTTTAACGAAGAGGTCGTGCTTCTCGAGCCGTTTGAGTACGGTACGGACGTGCTCGACGTGCTCCTCTTCGTTTTCAGAGAAAATCAGGATGTCATCAAGGTATATAATGACAATTACCCCTGCCAGGTCCTGGAAAATCTCGTTCATCATGTGCTGGAAGGTTGCCGGAGCATTGGTAAGTCCAAACGTCATAACAGTCGGTTCGAAGTGACCCTCCTGCGTACGGAACGCAGCCTTCCACTCGTCTCCTTCCTTCATCCGGACATTGTGATATCCGGCTCGAAGGTCCAAGGTGGTGAACACCTTTGCCTTCTTCAGCGAGTCGATCAGCTCCGTCGTGAGGGGAAGGGGGTACCGGTTCTTGACAGTCATCGCATTCAGCTTGCGATAGTCAACTACCATGCGAAGCGAACCGTCCTTCTTCTTAATAAAGAACACAGGAGCAGCAGCCGGTGACTTGGAGGGTCGAATGTACCCTTTCCTCAAGTTCTCCTCGATGAACTCCTTCAGAGCGGTACGCTCGTTCGGCGCCATGGGGTAGATCTTGCTGTACGAAGGAACGGCACCCGGTACGAGGTCGATAGCATGGTCGTACGGTTTTCGAGTCGGGAGCCGTTCGGCTCGATCCTTCGAGAAGACCTTTGCGAAGTCCCGGTACTGTTCCGGTACGAGTTCTTCGAACGACTTCTGCCCCTCCTTGACCGCTGTCTTCTCAGCAATAGCCTGAGACCAAGTGTACGAGGCAGCGATCCTCTGGACAAAGTCCGGGTCATCCGAGACAAAAAACTGTTCAGCATTGTGATATATGTCCCAATACTTCTCAGAATATCGAAAACCCGGTGGGACTTTGTCTCGTTCGTCCGCCGGTTCGTCTGGCGTACCAGAGTCATCCGGGTCATCGTCTAGCTCGGCCACGGTCACTCGTACGCGTGGGGCCGGTCTGGCCTTCGTACGACGTGGCTTCGTACGCTCATCCGAGCGAACCGCTCGTACCGCGTCCGTGTCCTGCGGACCTTCGAGTTTGACCTTCGTACGGTCCGTACGAGGCTTACAGACGTCCGCACACCGCGTAAACGTCATCTCGTCGTTCGCCCAGTCGATCTCTGGGTTGTGGAGCCGCAGCCAGTCGACCCCAATGATCAAAGGGTAGTCCCCAATGTCTGCCACCACAGCTGTCACGCTTTCCGTGTGGGATCCAACTGTCAGACTGAGAGGGACCTCGTCCGTGAGCCAGCCCACGTTGTTCAAGGTGTTGTCCGCATTGTAGAGCCGCGTACGAGGCACCAAAGGCCTGGTACGGAGTCCGAACCGTTCGACAACCGTACGGTTAATAAATATCGATGAGGCCCCACTGTCTAGGAAGGCTCTCATCCTCAGGAGTTTTCTGCCATCGCTCACTCTCACTGGGAATCGGATGAACCGGCGCAACTTCTTGTCTATAGGTTGTATACTAGTGGACACATAAGGGGCTGGAACATCATTTTCTAACAGTGAAAAACGGTTCTGGGTCTCAAGCGGCGCGACAATGCGCTGAGACCCTAGTTGAAACCCTGTCCCTTTGACAAATGAGCCATCAATACTTTGGCAGCCTCCTCAACCGAGATTAAACGTTCGGTGGTACCGTCCGTACGGTTCGAACCGTTCGGGGTTTCGTCCGTGGTGTCTGAGATCGATGCAGTGGGGGTGACCGGTGCCGTGCTTGGGGTAGCAGCCGCGTTGACGTTCGTACGGTTCGAAGGGTTCGTCTTCGTACGCTTGGGGCACTTGAACGAGATATGACCTTTCTCTCCACAGTGGAAGCAAAGTCCCTTGCGTAAGGCTTCGTCCCTATCAATCTGATCGACCTCCATTGCATTGGGGTCACGGTTCGACGTGGTACGGTTCTGGTTCGGGCTCGGCTGCGGTCGCGAGTGAGAAACAGTACCGGTACGCGGAACAAAGGCGTTGTTCGTACGGTTCGCAGACCGGAGGGATCGAAGCTCGTCGTCGTAAAGGCAGGCGGCCTTCACATACTCGTCAAACTCGGTGGGCATCTTCTTCAACGTCAGGTCCGTACGGAAACGGTTCGAAAGTCCGTGTCGGAAGAGCGCAATCCATGGCTTCTTGTCCATCTCCCACTGAGTCTTCACCTTCAGAGCCCTGAACTTGGCTGCATACTCCGAAACCGTACCAGACTGCTTGAGATTGAGAATTTCGTTCTCAGCAGCAGTAACAGTGTCTGCTTCACCGAAAGCAGCCGCCAGAGAGTCCAAAAATGTTGTCAGACTGTCGAAAATCGGTACCGGCTCGTTCTTGTGCAGAGCCGACGTGTACGGACGTACCCATTCGTCCGCTGAGCCCCGGAGATAGCTTGCGGCGAACGCGCACTTCGTACGCTCGTCCGGGAACTCCATCTGCCGCAGGGAAATGTAGGTCCTGACCTGGCCGGACCAGGACTCGAACGAGACCTTCTCGTCGTCCGGTACGACGCCCTTCGTACCATAAAAGAAACTGGGGGCAGGAATCTTCGGCCCTCGAGCGGGGCGCGATGCAGCAGCACTAAGACTCATCATCTGATGAAGCCCAGCATTCTCCTGCTGCAACCGTTCGAGTTGTTGCTGGTAGGGGGCCAGGAAGTACTGAAATACTGCCTCAGTACCTGGGTCCATGGGTGGTGCCCCCCCTTCGACTACCGGCGGGTCACCCGGCGGTGTCGGTTCGGTTTCTGGGTTTCCAGTGTTTGACATCGTACGGGCGCTCGCAGAGAGGCGAGAGTCGGCAGGATGGTACGAAAAATGGTTCGAAAAAAGCGCGAGGCGGTGAGAGACTAGACTTTTGGCCTAATGTTACGACTCAGAGTAAATCTATGCGTCTCAAGACCTCGGACTCGTTCGGTTCGGACGATCAGCGGCTACGCGAAGCGGTTCCAACTCTGGGAAGCACTTTACAAGTTAATATTCTATTCTAGTACACAGAAGCATCAAAGTAACGTCACCTGGGAAGCACTTTACAAGAGGCCAAAAGTGGAGTGCTTCGCAGGTAGAACGGCGCTTTTGGCAAGCGCAGAAAGAACTGTATAGTTAATGCAAGCCACCGCGGTTCTATCCGAACCGAACCGCGGTCCGATCCGAATATGAAATAGAAAGTAAAACAATCATAAGTCAACAGGTTTGAACCAGGTTTGAACCCAAGTTCACAGAAAGTGTCCATTAGTGAAATATAGCAGATAACAGCAAAAGAGATCATCGAATAGTAATAGAATGACTGACAATGGACGTACGCGTCGTACGGCCGTTCGGTACGAGCGTATCGTACGCTCGTACATGTCAGGAATCAAAGTAAAATAATAATCAGTAAAATAAAATAAGTAAACCGTACGGAATCAAAGGAAATACGTGGGGATTCCTGACACTCACACTACTTGTTTCAGATGGACTGACAAATACTCCATGTAGGATACCTTGGTATACCCGCGAACGCACCAGAGAGGCCTCACGCAGAAGTAAAAGGAGTACGTCCTCTGACTCGGAGTAACATCATTGGTTCATCGGCGTCATGGCACGTGACAAGTACTAGTAAATGTGGCGATAAATACGGCCAAAATCGTATTATATAGCGCTATCAGAGACAGCGGTCCCCGACTCGAAGGGTGGATTTTACGGGCTGTGATCACAGCTCAGCTTCAGAGATGCACAGACACTGCTACTTTGTCCAAGGTTTCCCCGATACTACGTGTTTGTAAGCAAGTCAGATTTACTCATCCACTCTACCTGGATGTCCAAAGCCAGGGTGCTTGCTAGACTCGTAAACCAGTCACTTATCCTGTAGACAACCACCGATAAATTCACGACAGGCTTGCGAGTCTAGGTGCTTGCCGCTGCGGCGGCCCGTCGTGCAATTGGGAGTAAAGGGCACTATAACCTCTGAATTGCCGTGGGATACCTGCAGATTTCGCCCTGAGAACTTCCCTCACTCTTTACATTACGTTCAAGTTGCTGCCGCTTCTTATAGTCACCTTCGTTCAGTTCTCTTCTTATGCCGTCCAAGGCGTCGAGGTTAATATACGTCAGCCAAAACGGAAGACACATCCAAGTGACAGTGGCTTGAAGACAGAATTCCTGCAATGACATGCAAAACATATATGGTGTATTCGTGCTATTAAGCACCACCCTTTGGTTCTGGAGTAGAATTGCAGCTCTCTCGATCAAACGTAGGGTGCGTTTCGAACTGCGTTACTCACACGTACGTTACTCAGCCTTTCTTAGAATCTCTTAGGGGCACGCAAATGAGGTTGCGGGTGTGGGTGTTGATCGTTACTCCCGCAAAAAAAAAATGATTCTCGCCCATTGAAGGGAGGATGGGGATAAAAAATGCGCCAGCCTCGGGGGGATAACCGGCACCCAAGTTTAGACCCGCAGTCCTACCAGCCATTCTATTCAATGAGATACAGTAATTTGCTGTATGTATTTAATCATCTGATTGAATGAAATACAGCTTTGCTGTATAACACTTATTGTATTCTCTACAGCAAATGCTGTCTAATGCATTATAGCCTTACTGAGCATCTGAGATATACTAGGTCTGCAATCTGTAATGGGAATATAGCACTGGATAATAGATTAATGCATTTGTTTACCCACCGCTTTTTTGAGCTATTTATAGTGTTCAGGCACTGCTGATTAACAGCATGCTGTAATAAATCAGAATTTAATAATTTCTGCTTGTTTTGGCATTTGAGGCACATCAGGGTCTAGGACCCTGAGGTCCGGCAGGTTCCAGGTCACCTGGAGCTGTTACCGCTTCTGGGGGTCGTGGGAATAAATCAAATTAGCCTTTGCAGGCCCTACAGGCATCCAAAAATAACGCGAAAATAACCAAAAAAATCAGAAAATATTCCTGGGCACTGCCGCTTTGCTCTAGCGTGGGAAATACGCATTGGGACGACTCAAATAGGATACCAGGGTGCTCTAGGCCACTCTGGGCCCTTCCTAAAGCGGTAAAATCATTATAAAATAGATAATTATATTTGCACTCGAGTGCATATATGCAGGCTTCCCCTGGGCTTACCGGCTGCATATAAAATACAGTAAAATCAGAATATATTAGTGGGAGCATATTTAAAATGTTTTGAATAGCTATATATGATAATATCAGCCAGGAACACACTAGAATTGTCAAAACACATTCTGGTTGACATGCTAATGCTACCGGGCTCATTTTATCACAATGGGATACCCCCGGGATGCAAATCTTGATGGGATTCTATTGGGGCATACTACAAGAGTCCAAACAGTCATCAATCATGGCGGGGGAGTCATTTTACGTAGCACAGTGGATTATTCTTTTATTTAAATGTTATTTATATTACTGCTCTTCTACTGCATGTAATGGCGCGTTTAGATAGCCAAAATGGATCAGAACAACGAGGGGAACAAGAATATGCAGCCAGAAAGTTCACACGGTCACTGGTGATGTCAATAACACACTTTTACGTATATGTGTGCATGCAAACATTGCACAGCCTCTACAGACACCTCTGTACGTTCCACACGTGTACTAATGACTTTGATCAACTGCATATATGTCTCACGTATATCTCACGAAGTTTCACGTTAATCGGAGCTTGCATTGAATTGATATTAAGCCTACAATATTGAGAAAGAATGGTCATTTTTAATTTTACGGGAGGTGTACGGGTCAGGCACATGATGCCAAACAGCCATCATATGTATCCTAAACATATTCCAAATGCATGTTTGGGGTACAGATGGAATCTACAGGTTATATGCGTTTTGGACATGTCATATGTATATTGATATTACAAAAAGCAATCCACCCTACAATGTTGCATATAACCTGTAGATTCCATCTGTACCCCAAACATGCATTTGGAATATGTTTAGGATACATATGATGGCTGTTTGGCATCATGTGCCTGACCCGTACACCTCCCGTAAAATTAAAAATGACCATTCTTTCTCAATATTGTAGGCTTAATATCAATTCAATGCAAGCTCCGATTAACGTGAAACTTCGTGAGATATACGTGAGACATATATGCAGTTGATCAAAGTCATTAGTACACGTGTGGAACGTACAGAGGTGTCTGTAGAGGCTGTGCAATGTTTGCATGCACACATATACGTAAAAGTGTGTTATTGACATCACCAGTGACCGTGTGAACTTTCTGGCTGCATATTCTTGTTCCCCTCGTTGTTCTGATCCATTTTGGCTATCTAAACGCGCCATTACATGCAGTAGAAGTGCAGTAATATAAATAACATTTAAATAAAAGAATAATCCACTGTGCTACGTAAAATGACTCCCCCGCCATGATTGATGACTGTTTGGACTCTTGTAGTATGCCCCAATAGAATCCCATCAAGATTTGCATCCCGGGGGTATCCCATTGTGATAAAATGAGCCCGGTAGCATTAGCATGTCAACCAGAATGTGTTTTGACAATTCTAGTGTGTTCCTGGCTGATATTACCATATATAGCTATTCAAAACATTTTAAATATGCTCCCACTAATATATTCTGATTTTACTGTATTTTATATGCAGCCGGTAAGCCCAGGGGAAGCCTGCATATATGCACTCGAGTGCAAATATAATTATCTATTTTATAATGATTTTACCGCTTTAGGAAGGGCCCAGAGTGGCCTAGAGCACCCTGGTATCCTATTTGAGTCGTCCCAATGCGTATTTCCCACGCTAGAGCAAAGCGGCAGTGCCCAGGAATATTTTCTGATTTTTTTGGTTATTTTCGCGTTATTTTTGGATGCCTGTAGGGCCTGCAAAGGCTAATTTGATTTATTCCCACGACCCCCAGAAGCGGTAACAGCTCCAGGTGACCTGGAACCTGCCGGACCTCAGGGTCCTAGACCCTGATGTGCCTCAAATGCCAAAACAAGCAGAAATTATTAAATTCTGATTTATTACAGCATGCTGTTAATCAGCAGTGCCTGAACACTATAAATAGCTCAAAAAAGCGGTGGGTAAACAAATGCATTAATCTATTATCCAGTGCTATATTCCCATTACAGATTGCAGACCTAGTATATCTCAGATGCTCAGTAAGGCTATAATGCATTAGACAGCATTTGCTGTAGAGAATACAATAAGTGTTATACAGCAAAGCTGTATTTCATTCAATCAGATAGCTGGCAGCAGTGAGACCCGTTTGGATCTTGCTGGTCGCAAAAAACTCCCGGTAGCGAGGATTTGACTCGCTCCACCACCATCCAGAATCCTAATTCTAACTCAACTCTACGCATGTTTCCCCGCCGCACAGGCCGGCTGCCCGTTGAGGATACAGCCAGTCAGTGCATTACCGCAGAACCGAGCATGCAAACGCGGCCTGGGCATACGAGGTGGCCGCTGAACTCGTCGTCCCAGCGGCTGTCCGAAGACCTAATTCTACACGCATGTTTCCCCGCCACAGAGACCGCCTCCCCCAGGAGGTTCAGCACTCTGCACTTCCACGAAAACCGGGCATGCAGACGCGGCTTGGGAGTACGGGGTGGCCGCCGGTCGCGGGTGTGTGTTGCCCCGCATGGTGACCGACGGCCGTCTTCCATCACGCTTTCCGCGGTGCAGAGGGTAGCATTGCTGCGACCATGACGGCGTACAGGCATGACGTGTACGGTGGCTAAAGTACACAGGATATACTGTGGGCAGGCTAGCAAGGAAAGTACGAGCACACCGATGTCGAGCGTGGTGGTATGATTCGGTGGCTCGACTACCTGTTGGCAGGGCTTTTGGTGGAACGACGCTGAAGGACGAGTACCGACATGCTGGATGCTGGAGTCGGTGGCTGGAAGTCGACGATGGTAGAGGGGGGAAGCCAAGAAGTGGCATTGCTGCGACCATGACGGCGTACAGGCATGACCTGCACGATGGCTGAAGTACCCAGGAGGTGTTATGGACAGGCCCCGGGGAGAGTACGAACACACCGAGAGTGGTAGTGAGACCCGGTGGAACGACTACCCGTCGAAGGGGTTCATGCTGGCGGAAGAAGTTGATGGTGGTAGAGGTAGGAGGACAAGAGGTGGAGGTGCTTCGACGCCCAGCCATCGACTCCTTTATACCATCTGAATTTGTGGCGAACAAACAGACGCTTTGGGCTTGCTATTTTGTTCTGGACGGCTGTGGTGCAGCGAATATCCAGGTCGGAGGAGAACGGATAATCGCCGGTGCTCGCCAGCTATGCGTCAGCCGTCCAGCCTCAAATCCAATTCGAGAGGGAGGTCCGACTCACCAGAAGCCGGCAGTGATACTACAGACAGTAATGTGTAACACAGTTCGATTTTAACCAGGCAAACATTGCGTTCCGTCAACTCTTGATCAGGTTGCAATGTACTACGTTGGCTTCTATTGGCTTCTGATAGTCCAATTCGTAAAGTGCCTACAAATTCTCCGTCTATTCGTAAACGACGCTCACCGTGACGATGCCGCTGTGTGATACATCTACAGGGTATCATAATCGGAACAGTTATTATGAAGGGAGAGCCATCACTGTCCATGCCCGATCACTCACTTGAGCAAACCAGATGATCACAAGAAGAAAAAACTGGCCGTCACTTCCCAACTCCTGATTGATAGGAAGCACTACTTCAATAGACTGGACTTTCTCGAGAGGAGACTCAGGATGGCGTATATCAATGTGGGTGTGGTAATAGAACAAAATGCATGGTGTTGTCGCAAGTTGGGTTTGCGCAAGTACTTAACCAGTAAGTGAATCAACATTGTCCCCGCGGTGGACCGGAAAGCGTTTGCAGTCATCCTCCACGCAAGAGAGACTGAGTTCCACAGACATTGACCCGAGCGGAACGCACCGCAGTCAAAAGCCTACCAGTTTATGTCAACACTCCGAAAGCACTGGCATCACATGTAGAAACACTCACTAACACCGAAGCTTGCTAACGAGTTCGAGTTGAATATCTTCACTACACTTCCCGCATTCAGCTTGAGTGCAGACGTCGACCAGTGATATAGCGACGAGCACCATGTCTGTCATCATTAAACGGATATGAGTATGCAAATAAACGGATATGAGTATCAAACAAGAGCGAAGCTGCCGCTAAAACAAATCAAGGCATTCAGGAATTTCAGTTTCACCTTCATGTGCGAACTTTGCAAAGCCTTATTCGCAACGCAACATGAAATAGAGTTGCCGCTGCAATATTTAGGTGGTGTGCACTCCGCTCTGAAGACGTAGGATATACCCGAAGGCTCAGGGTGATTGTCTCTCTCTGTAGATTGAATAATTAAACAAGAAATGAGGAAGCCTCAGGCCACCCATGAGTCTGGATTCGGGAGTAAAGAGTCAAGAGCACTCAGGTTTTCTAACTTTTCTTCATCACAATACTTTCACTTTCTCATTGAATGGGGAGTAAGGGATCTGCCGTCGAAGCTCGGCCCGTTATCGTACTTAAGATATGTGGACATTGCTGTCTGCGCGTTTGCGTTTTCTGTCCGGCGAGTCTGCTCTTCCGGGAAAGCACGCTCTGCACAATTTGCCCTAAGAAGGGCGTGACCTCCGTCGGACACCTCAATACAAACACCTCGAGAGCCTGAAGCGCATCCTCGCGCAGCTCATCGTCCTCCTTGGTGGATACTGCGAGCACACCAGGGATGATTGTACCAATGTTGGCTGAGATTCGTCCGGGACTTTGTCGTGCGACTGTAGCGACTAACTGAACTGTTATCCTCTGATTGTCAAACCTAGTATTAATATAGAGATACTAAAACCCTCACCTTCAAAGCCTTCGAGGGCTCAGCAATTGTACCAGCCGCCAAACCCGTGTGGCCCCTGACAACAGTCCCGATGCACATCGCCACATTCCCGTAATTCAACACACTTTTGTTTGTCTTTTTCAGCGGAATGGTGAAATTTGAGATGGCATGTGTAGCAACCTGCGAGTCCGCTTCGACGAGCACGGCGAAGAACACGAGAAGCGCGTCCAAGCTCACGCCGGTCAATAACGGCGAGTGCGCAATAGACTCTAGTACATAACCAAGAGGTGTTCTGTCTCAAAGTCTGGGTACGTTACCGGTGGCAAGAGTTGCATAAGGCAGGCAATGATGGAGAGTGCGCTAACAAGTAAGGATATGTCTTGAGTTGAGATCTGATGATCTGGGATACCGGAGTTGTACCTACACATGCGTCTAAGCCATTGATTGAGATATGAGAGACTAAAGGATACCCACTTGTGAAGGAGAGTGTCTAGGCACTCCGAGTCGAAAGCCGCACCCTTGCCCGATTTTCCACTTTCCCTCACGAGGAAAGCAATACGTGAGAGACATAAAAAAGCATATGTACAAACAAAGTAATAATTACGGTTTAGGAAAAGAGATGGGAAAAAATAAATGGATGAGACGTAAGTCCGTGAGTGTCGATGACGTCGACCACGTGGCATAACGGTCGCACGATTTCAATAAGCAGGGCTACGGTTAGCAATAAAATCTGAAAAAGGGAAGAAAAAAATAGAGAAAAAAAGAATAGGAGAAAAGAGACTTAAAATACCGAGAAAAGAATGAAGCGAGATAAGAGCGGACAAATGAGAATGAGTCAGGCGTGGGAGTGCTGACAGTAATCATTGAATTTCACGACGACACATCCCTCTCTCCGCTACGCTTCGAGCCGGGGATTCCCACGCGCAAGTTGGTGGGGAACGACAACAACCTCCTTGAACGCGATAGGGTTTTGAGTGAACAGTCGAGTACTTGCACAGTTACAGTACAATAGTCTCAAGAAAACGTCGCGGGAGGTGTGGGGAACGTTGATGCAAAATGACTGAGGCTCTGGAATTGCGCAAATTAGCCAAACAGCTACAGGCTGCGTCTTCGGCAGAGGTGAAGCAAATTTCAATCAACTTTCCTACAGAATACCTTTCACTTTCATTTCAGGAACTCCCTGGAGCTGACTATGCCTTACTTCGTCCATGTTTTGTAGGAAACTATCGATATTTTGCAGATTTTGAAGAAGGACGCTGTTGTTACGGAAGCTATACTAAGGGTGAGTGCTCATATCATTTGCACACGTCTGACCTGCTAATTCTGTTATGTAGGAGAGCAAAATTGGCCTCGCTGTAGGCAAACTCCGATCATATTCATCAAAAGAAGTTGCAGATCTTGCGAAGGAACTGGTCAAAAAGTGGAAGAATGACGTTGAGCGTGAAAAGCAGAGTCATGTCGTCGCCGGCAGCAAGACCCCAACGCCAACTACGACAAAGCCCCCTCGTAAGTGCTATGGCATCACGCACTTACTCGACAGTTTGGCAGCTTCTGAAACGTATCTTGTAGCAATCCGCAAGGCCTCAATCGCTGAGTCAAACGGGACACCGACACCCATGACTCCAACATCCGAGTCTTTCGATGGCAAGAACGGAGCATCGCGAACTGCGAAAAGTGACGGCATCACTATTAGTGTAGGGGACAAGACGCGAGACAAGTGTGTTGAGCTTATCTACGACGCTCTTGCATCGGACTCTGGTTCCCGTGAGTCATTCCACCATGAATGCAAAATCAATTCTGACGCCGTACGTTAAAGCTTCTGATCTCATTCTCAAACGCTCCAAGGCAGTAGAGGCAACCGTACTTTCTGACTTCAAGAACGATACTGGTAGGGAATACAAAGGCAAAATACGCTCTTTGTTCCTCAATCTTAAGGATAAGAATAACCCTGGACTGCGTGCGGCTGTCGTCAGTGGCGATTTGAGTGTTGGCAAATTTTGCAGGATGTCTAGTTCGGTGCGTGATTACTTTGGTATGTATGCTAACTCGCTGATACCTTTGATTAATACTAGGAAATGGCGTCGGAGGAACGAAAACTCGCAGACCAAGCTATCATGGAAGAGAATCTTCACAAATCGCTTGGAGCGGGTGAGCGGCAGGCAGAAACGGATGCGTTCCAGTGCGGCAAGTGTAAGCAGAGGAAGACAAGGTATCGTCAGGCCCAGACGAGAAGCGCTGATGAACCTATGACGGTACGTCCTGCCTATTGGCTTGAAGAACAAGAGAACTAACTTCATTCTTTTCTGTGTGTAGACATTTGTCACGTACGTTTGCTTCTTCTACAGTTCTACCCTGGAATTAATGTATCTAACCGCGGCACCTACACCTGTAGATGTGTCGTATGCAATCACCGGTGGAAGTTTTCTTGAATTTATCCCGTCCTTTCCCTCCTTAGTCCTATCTTTTTAACTTCCCTTCCTGAAGCCGGTATTCGAGTTCCTTTCATTTCATTTCAAATTATTGAGTCCTGTTTACTTTGAGCAGCATGCCATCGAGCTAGCTATATCTTCCTTGCCTGACTTTACTCCTCAGTGTATTAAATAGTAGAACTTCTGTATAACCAGTATCTGCCATCGCTGACAATCAATGACTACACGTCTATTAGCCTATGGAGCCGGTCTAAGATCCAAATTTAGAATTGCGTGCCCGAGCTCAGTCAATGCATGGCTTCCATCACAGTATCGTTGCTCTTGACTCCGAATAATGTTTACCATCAGCTAATCCATTTCTGACAAAAAGCCGACTATTGCTACCCATACTTCAGCATGAGCTACGAAGAAGGTCTCGTCGAGAACAATGGCTTGGAGGCGACTTTGCTTGCTAGTGCAGCAAGTGTAGAATATGATGAGCCCAGAGCCAAACGGCACCTGCGAGGCTGGCTGAGCTATGCATTTGCCAGGTTCACTATCGCATCTCTTTCTCCACTTATGGCATACTGATCTATGTACGCACAGCGAAGTGTTCGTGGTCGTCTCTCTGACTATGTTCCTCCCAATTTGCCTGGAGCAGTTTGCACGAGACAATGGTGTCCTCCTGCCGGATAAAACGATGTCATGCTCATCTTTAGGGTCTTTGCCGCCCATTCAACAGACAAGGGGACCTTCAGACATCTCCGTTGCATCGGAGGAATTGAGGTGTGTAGTTAAGATAGGCTGGGTGTGGATTGACACCGCCAGCTTTAGGTGCGCAAATACTTCGTTTATTTATTTCATGTATTGAACGCAAGACCGTCTGCATCACCGCAGCTTATATGTGTATTCATTATCGGTCGCCCTTCAAGCCCTGACTGTTATCTCTATGGGTGGGATTGCGAACCATCGTATGCCGCCCAATCCTCTTGCTTTACCTTACCTTCCCCCTGCTCATCAAAAATTCACTTGTAGCCCCGAACCGCAAATTCGCCCTCCTCCTTTTCGCCGGTCTGGGATCAACATGCGCAATGCTATTTCTTCTCCTTCCCTCGACGTCTCCGATGTGGCCTTTATCAGCACTCCTAGCTATATTAGCGAATGTTGGGTTTGGCGCGAGCGTTGTCGCGATGAATGCGTACCTCCCAACCTTAGCACAGGAAGATAGTAATGTCGTACATGCTCTCCAAAAGCTGACATCAGCATACCATACTGTATCAGAAACTGATGAAATTGCGCAAGACGAGGAAGATGCGGCTAGGGGAGATGTCATTTCAGCATCGGAACCTCTCCTCGCGACAGTAAATTTAGACGAACATCCAGGCTTCTCTTTGTCGACGATACCGCATGAACTAAAGCCATTGCTTGAAGAGTATGTGCAACTCCTTTCTCGCGCGACATCGCGGATTTCGTCTACCGGCATTGCGTTTGGGTACTTCTCCGGTATTGCCGCGCTCATTGTCGCACTCATTCCTGTAATCGGGCTCAAGGGGTCAACTTTCTCCTTGCGGCTGGCCATCGGTCTAAGCGGTGCTTGGTGGGCATTGTTTACTCTGCCCGCGTGGAGATGGCTGCCTGGGTCAGGCGGGGATGACATTCAGAGTAAAGGGGTATATGGGAATGAGAGTGTGGGCGCTGAAGTCATCAAAGCCTGGAGGGAATTGGGTCGAACATTGCATTGGAGCGAGATATGCAAGCTCAAAAATACGTTCCTTTTCCTCGCTTCGTGGTTTCTTCTTAGTGATGGTGAATTTCTTTCCTTTCATATAATGCATGAAGCTGATCGTAGTCCAAGGGTTTACTACCATCACTTCTACTGCCCTTCTCTTCGGTAAAACTGCACTCCACATGCCCGCTTCCTCGCTCATACTTGTCGGGATTCTTACAAATGTCTCGGGCATCCTGGGGTCACTCGCCTGGCCTCGGATTCAGGCATACTTTCAATGGTCAAACAAGAAAGTCCTCATCATACTCGTCATGATGTGCAGCTTGATTCCTGCATATGGGTGCCTTGGTTTCTTGCCCATCTTCCTCGACAGCTCAAAAGACGAATTGCACATCACGAAACTGAGGTTGGGTGGATTGACAACTCCGGGAGAAATGTTTGGCTTGGCGGTTTACTTCGGGACAGTGTACGGCGCTTTCCAGGGATATGCAAGAGCTTTCTATGCTAGTCTTATTCCCCCAGGAGAAGAGGCGCGTTGGTACGGACTCTACTCCATCACAGACAAGGTCAGACGCTGTGCCTTTTGCTCACATTCTTTACTCATTCACCCCAGTCAAGTTCGTTCCTCGGTCCTCTCCTTGTCGGGCTCATATCCGACCTCACTGGCAATATCCGATTTTCGTTTTTCTTCCTCGTCGCTATGGTATGGCTCGCCGTACCTATCCTCCTTGCCGTTAATCCAGAGCGAGGGCACGAAGACGCTCAGAAACATCGAGTTACTGGATGACAGGATATCCGATTAACTATTCATACAATAATGTCAACGATTTGCAGTACCCTTCCTTCTCTCTCTGTCTGAGCACCTACGTATGTAACTGGCGCAAAATTAATCGCATAACTATCAGTCAGGACCAAAGGAGGGGCAGTCATCCTTCCCAGAATTTCGACTTACACATGTTCGAGCACTTCTCAGCGGCCTTCGTCGTCCCGGATTCCATTGTATAGCGCAAAAATCCTCAATCATCGGGTAAATATCGTATGGTGTCGCATTTCAGAATCTGACGCTCATATGTTTGACATCCCATCATTAGTCAGTACCGGGACCAGGCTCGCGGTTTTTATAGCATGTATGTCAAAGGATATCCCAGAGCATGAGAAGACGAGTCTGCATGACTGAAGCAGCTTCTTGTAAGGTTCGTGAGTCGACGCATCTTCCGCCTCCGCGTTGCATATTAATGTAATTGCGGAGAGTTTGGCATCTGACGGTTAATTTGAAGTCTTTGTGATTTCATCTTATAACGTCTGATCTGATACTAGCCAGTTAATGATGCCATTCATGAATAGGAAAAGAGAACTACTCCTATGGTGCCGTTCACTTACAGGCGGCAACTCTTGTGCAACCGCCAATTTGGTCGGCGGAAAAAATTAATTCAAAGATAATTCTATAAAAATTCCTTGAAGTTTCTATCAGTTTTAAATGCACAAAATAAGGCCTTTAAGCAAACCTCGAAGTGTTAGAAGAAGAGAAGTCAGCACTGGAAAAATCTTATGCTGTTCCCTTGCACAAAATTGTAAACATAAGTTAAACTTTTGTTTTCCTTTTTCAGACAGTAAGATTTTGAAAAAACTTTGAATTTGTCTCAGCCTTTTGTCTCACGTCAAATGGTGACCTTAATTTAAACATTTGATGCATGTAAAAGGATAAACAAAAGTAAGACTTTTCCTAATGCTTTTGTTACCTACAATATTTAAAGTATAACGTAAGAGTTTTTCTAGAGGAAAAAGGGTGAACAAAAGTTTCAATTTGATACATAACAAAATTAAAAGCTTTGTTTACAGTTTTGAAGGCTGTAAAATTATAAGAAAAGTTCAAATTTATCTTAGCCTTTTGTCTGCCGTCATATGATAACTCAAAGTTAAACATTAAACACATGGAAAAGGATGAACTTAAGTTAGACTTTTGCTACTCCTCTTGTCTTTGATGATATTACTACACTTTTTGCAAGAAGGTAATACGTTTCTTGCGAGAAGGTAATACATTTTTTGCGAGAAGGTAGCTAGCATACTACACTTTTTGCAAGAAGGTAATATGTTTCTTGCAAGAAGGTAATACGTTTTTTGCAAGAAGGTAATATGTTTTTTGCGAGAAGGTAGCTAGCATACTACACTTTTTGCGAGAAGGTAATACATTTTTTGCAAGAAGGTAATACGTTTTTTGCAAGAAGGTAATACATTTTTTGCGAGAAGGTAGCTAGCATACTACACTTTTTGCAAGAAGGTAATACGTTTCTTGCAAGAAGGTAATACGTTTTTTGCAAGAAGGTAATATGTTTCTTGTGAGAGGGTAATTAGCGTACTACATTTTTTGCGTTTGCGAGAAGGTAATACATTTCTTGCGAGAAGGTAGTTAGTGTACTATGTTTTTTGCAAGAACATAGCTAGCATACTACATTTCTTGTGAGTGACATTCTAATGTACTACATTTGTTAATATAATATCTCTCATATATACAAGCTAGTGTGACAGTGTCACATCCTTTTGCTTCCAGTTTTATACTGTGTAAAAGGCTGGACAAGATTCATACATTTGTTGCATATAACAGTTGAACTTTTGTTTAGCCTTTTTCATCCCGAGAAACCCTTTTACTAAATTTTAAATATCATCAAAGACAAGAGGAGTGTTACGTTCACGGCTTCAATGGACTTATCACGGAAATGATAAGTGACCAAAGCGTTGTTGGGTGAAGTAGCAAGGTACAGTATGAGAGGGTCCGCTTTGTGAGGGTCTATTATACTGGAAGTCGTGGATGAACAGAGTCTTTGGTACGTGATTGTAAAAGACTATAGGAGGATTGACTTGAGTGTCAACCTGGGGCCTATGTACATGCACTTATATACTGTAGAGAACAATAGGGTGGAGCGAAAGAGGTCTCCGAAGGAAGTTACATCATAGTGGGGCGAAGTGGAGTGAGTCCGTACTAAGTGGCTCTAATTAGTGGAGTATGATGTCGGAAGGTGGAGTAAATGATGTCAGTCCGTCGGAAGGAAGGACTGGATGACATCGTCCGGTCGGAGAGTGGAGTAGTACAACTACGGAGTAGTGGAGCAAGTGGAGAAGTGGAGTAATGATGAAAGTATGATGAAAGGATGATGCATATGTGTACGCATATGCAAAGAATAGACGTGGGAAAATAAGTCAAGTGAAAAACAAACAAGGCATAAACAAGGGTACGCAGCTTGATGCGTAACAATACCCTGTCACTAAGATTGAAATTCCGTAGTAGCATGTAAATGCGAATGCGAGAATTTCAAGAGAAAATACAACGCTATAGGATCAAGTTAAGATCAATAAGGGTAAAAGCGTAAGGGAGTTAAATAACAGTCGCTATAGGACCAAGTTAAGGTCAATAGAAGAATGGAGCGCTGGATACATTGTTGAAGGTTGTCTGCAAGGGCTGAGAAGTAGTGTCCGTTGACATATGAAAAGTGGAAAAGAAATGAAGCGTATCAAAAGAAATGGGTGCATATACATTGGGCGAAGTGAGTTCGTCCGGTCGAGGTGTGTTGACCATGTACATTGGTGAAGGTTGGTAGAGAGGGACGTCCGGGAGAACCATGTTGGGCAGTTCAAGGTTGGCGAGATCATGAACTGGGTTGTTGATCGCCTGAAGTTCTTCCTCTGTAGGAAGTCGGAGCTGCTGATGGGGACTAAGCACGGGCGGAGCTGACTCGAATTCGCGGAGTCGATCGAGATCAAAGATCGGAACGTGCGGTTGTTCGTAGTAAGCTTCGGGCTGTATCAGAGGGGGTAGCTCGAGAGCGGAAGGGGGCGTCATGGGCTTGGGTTCCGGGTGGTCTGGGAGTCGTACGTGTCCGTTCTCTTCTTTCACAGAGAGTAGACGTTCAAGCTCGAACTCGTTGAACTGATTCTCGAGTTGAGTAATGAGAACTTGATTCATACAACGCACCAATTCCTGAAGTTCGAAGGAATCAATCTTCACTTGCTTTCGTCGATTATCCTCCAAGGTATCCAACATCTGCGTCAAGTAACCGTACATCTGTTGCGTAGTGTAGGCTATATGCGGAAGAGGTTGTATGTCGGGGCTGCTTGTGAGCTTCTCAAGCATGCCGTTGTGGAGGAGGACCGTTGCGCTTTGTCGTCGTGTCTGAGAGGTAGGCTGGAAGGTGAGTCCGGGTAAGATGGTTTCACAGTTTGGAGGATGAATGATTCCATCTCTATACCGGTCACGAGTCGGAAAGAGCAAGTGTTCTCGAGGGACAGGATGAACACGTCCTGAGAGACCGTACTTGGCATGGCGGACGGCGGGCATGGTTAGTGGCGGTGGACTGGGCAAGATCTGCAACAGTGGCAGATGCAGAAAGGGTCTTCGTCGTAAGGGGCGAAGTGTTGGTGTGGTTGTCCTGCGTGTCTGATGCGTCGGGCAATCCAGGGGACGTAAGGGAGGTCGAGGAGTTCGTGGAGGAGGTTGAAGATAGGAGCTGCGTGCTCGGGGTTGAAGTAGGTGTGGCGGAGTACGAGAGTGGTGAGTTCTGGGTGTGGGGATAGGGCTTTGAGTCGGCGAATGTTAACGTAGTCAGTGTGCTGGGGATCGAAGAGATAGTGGCGGACGAGGTCAAGGGGAGCAATGGGTTGTTGAAGTGGTGTTGGCGAAGATGGAGGAGTAGGGTACAGGTTGTCCGGATTCGAGGGAGTCAATGACGGGTGCCAAAATGCAAGTGTTTCGGGGGTGTTGTCTCCCCAACCAGCTATCCAATTACCGTCTTGGACAGGTTCTGGTTGCGGTTCAGTGATGGCGAGATGCTCAGCGGCGTCAAAGAGAGGGAGTTCGAAGGTGGGAAGGGCGGTGGCGAAGTTGTATGGCATGGCGAGAGGGAGGGGTGTTTTCTTTATCAGAATCGTTGTTATCGATGAGAGTGGTGGCTGTTGATTCAGGAATAGATTCGGTGGAGGAGTTCGGACTATATGCGGGAGAGAAGGGTTCTAAGGGTGGAGGCGGTGTGGAATCTTCGGAGCGAGATATTCCGTTCGGTTGAATAGGAGGAGGCCTTCGATGAATGAATCGGAAACCATTCGGAATGTTGACAAGGTTTCGGAATTCATTTGTCCGTACCATTTGAATCAGAACATAGAGTCCTATGGTAAGACGTGCCTGGTGGAGTGGAGTGGCGTGGAGGAGGAGGGTTGCAATGTAGTTGATCAGGTGGTGAAGCGGCGAAGTGTTGGGTTCTTCTTGCTGATGAATGAAATTGAATAGATGAAAAACGAGTGTGGGTTGGTTGTTGGCCGGAGTTTCCAAAGCAAGTCGGCGTAGATCCACTAGAATCTGTTCTACACTTATTTCCGTGGGAGGGGTAGTGTCAGGTGGTGGCATTTGGGGTGATGGAATCGGAGTAGGGCGGTGGAGGTTGGTATGCAGGGGTGGAGGAGATAAGGAATTGGTTGTGTCTGCCATACGTGATAGTAAGCTCTGGAGTTTCTGGTCGGAGTCTTCCTACAAATCTGATCCGTTTGCTGAACGTTTGATAAGGTCCTGGTCCTTGATCAATACGTCTGAAAGCTTCGTCCAAAAGTTGCCTAGCAAGTTCCTTAAACTGCGGGTGAATGTCCAGTGTAAGGATAAATGCGCAAGCGTTAGCTAGATCTGCCGGTCTGATCATGCTGATTTTCGGAGGTTGTTTCTTGTGTGTTGAAATAGTTCTGAAGGCGTGTGAGAGTCGGAGAGTAGGGTTGGATGGTTCCTATGTTCGGGGTTCCTTTCGGGTGGCGTTGTCAAAAATCGGTGGTTCTTTCGGGTGGCGTTTGCTTTGTTCCAGATTCGGAGAGAAGTTCGGATGATAGGTTGGTCATCTGAGCTTGTGTAGCTTCTTGTATTCCGAAAGTAGTTCCTGTGAATTCTTGAGTGCATCTTCGGGTTCCCATGAGTTCTGTGACGTCGGATATCCTAGCCATTTGACAAGGTATTTCCGTCTCTTGCCGGTTCCTTGATGTTTCAATATCGCTTCGACTTCGTATTCTTCTTCTCCTTCGATTAAATCGGGAGGCGGTTGAGAGTATGATGGTCCATGCTCTTCTGTCTCGGTGTTCGGAGTTAAGAGGGAGGCGTGGAATACTGGATGTATCTTCCAATGTGCCGGAAGATCAAGTTGATACACATTGTCTTGGAGTTTCTTCGTTATCTTGAAGGGTCCTTCTCGTTTAGATTGGAATTTCGAAGGGAGTCCGGTGCGTCGGAGATTGCGGGCTTCTAACCATACACTTTGTCCTTCTTTCAGGGGCTGAAAGTGTGATTCTTGGGTCTCACGTTGGTATTCCTGTGCGAGAGTTAGAGCTGCTTCGGCTTCGGATCGGAGTTCCAATAGCTTGATCAAACGTGATTGGAGTGTGGGGATGTTGCTATCAATCTCGGACTTTTCCGTTGGGAATGACGTAGGATCGTATCCCATAAGTAATCGGAAAGGGGTCTGCTCGGTGGTGGAGTGTTTGCGATTGTTGTGAGTGAATTCCATCATTGGAATGTATCGGCTCCAGTGGTGAGGGTGTGTTGCTGCATAGATTCGGAAATATGCTTCGATTTCTTGATTCGTGCGTTCTGCTTGTCCATCGGTTTGTGGGTGATATGCTGTAGACATTGCCTGCTTGATGTGCAGTAAGCGGCATAGTTGTCTGAATAGTATCGATGCAAACTGTGGTCCACGGTCTGAGATTATTTTCCTGGGTAATCCAAACCGTTTATACACATTGTCGATGTATAACTGTGCGGTGTCGAGTGCAGTTATTGTCTTGTTGCATGGAGTTAGCACTATTGCTTTGGTGCAATCGTGATCCACAATAACACAAATGCTGTCATAGCCATTCGATTCCGGTAGATCGGTGATGAAATCAATGTTGACAGTGGCGAAAGGGTATGTGTCTTTGTCTGCGATGATAGGGCTAAGCGGAGGTACGAGTGGATGGTGGTTTATCTTCATTTGTTGACAGATTGCGCATCCTTGAATATATTTCGAGATGAATTGCTGCATGCGAGGCCAGTAGTAGGTTCGGCGAATTTGTTCCATAGTGTTCGCTATTCCTGGGTGGTTTCGCGTAGGGAGGTCATGATGAAATCGTAAGATGTTTCGCATGATTTCCTTGTTCTTCGGAACATAGATCTTGTTCCTAAAGTGTACGAGGTCGTCCTTGATTGTGAAATCGGTCATCTTTGGTTTCGTAAGGGGTAGTTCTTTTTGGAGGAAAGTCATTGCTTCCTGAATGTCTCCTGTTTCTTGTTGTATTTGGGAGTGAAGTTCGTCAACGTCAATGATGTTTCGGTCATCATCGTCCTGTTCTTCGATTCGGGCATCAAGTATTTCCATTTCTTGGATGAAAACTTCCTTGGGTAGAAGTGTAACTTCGTTGTTAAGTTCTCCTTCCGTTTTAAATTGATCGGCTCTCCGGTGTAACACCTGGATTTCATCCAGTGTTCGCAGCAGATCCAGCAGCAGCAACAGCAGAGCAAGTCCGAGGCCCAGAGGAGTCCGAGCAGCAAGTCCGGGGCACAAGTACAAGACCGAACGACCCAATACGAGTCCGAACGAGTCCGGAGTGGCAAAGCCAGGCAGAACACGTCCGGGATAGCAGGAGAACACAGTCCGAAGACACCAGATGCATGTCCGCCAGCGAAACGAGCCAGGGAAAACGGTACCGGCCGCGCAAAAAGGAGAAGAACATCATCCGGCGGACGAGCGGACAACGGACAGTGTTCGGACGGGCCGGCCACGCACAAATGAGTGCTCGGATGACGCGCGTACGAACAAAGAGTTCGAGCGACGAGCATACGAGCAGTCCGGTGTTCATGGCCAATGAACGAACGAACAAAGCCAGTGTCCGACGCACGAACGGACGAGCGGACGGGAGGATAGGGAGAACGGACGCGGACTTGTGCGCGCGCGAGAGAGAGTGGCGTGGGAAAGGGAAAGAAGGTGGCGCGGGAGACGGCTCGGCAGTAGGGTGACACCCGGAGTAGCCGGGTTCACACGCGATTTTAACTTGTGTTAGTCACCCCATGTACACCGTGGGACAATTTAGCTTTTCTTCCGGACCATCACCATCTAATTTGTGTGAGTCGCGAGCGAGGAAGAAGAGCGCGGGGCCAGTGGAGTTTGAGCATAGGCTCATTCTGCACACTGTCTTCGTTGCCGCGGTACAGTAGAGGGCCACGGGGCTTTCTTATTTTGTGGTTTTCACTGAGTTTTGCGCCAGTCGCGAAGGCTGGTCGGCGTACGGACGCCTTGGTGGTATCGGACTCGCGCAGTCGGCACCAAGCTTATTTTGTGGTTTTCACTTAGTGGACAGACGGAGGCTCGTTAGCCTGAAGGTTGGACAGCGAGTTGGTTTGAGTTGCTGGTCTCGAGAGTTGTTCGGCGCACGGGCGCGGACGCTTGTCGGACAGTTGGTGTTTTCTGTGGTCGTCTCGTACGGACGGACGGACGGACGGACGGACGGTTCTTATTTGTTTCGTAGTCTTCTTCTTTCTCTTCTGCTTTTCTATTCTACCTTTGTACCTACATAGGTCTTGTGCTGCACACCCGCTCACCCTCAAAACTACTTGTTTTCACCGGGAAAGAGCGTCGGATTGAATCATATGTTTTCCGGGGATCGCTTGGATCTGAAGGGGGTATCTTGAGAGTTCGTTCTGCCATCGGGCTTGTCGAGGGGTTAATCGTTGCGGTTGTCGCCAATATGTCAGGTTTTTATGATCACAATGAACTGTGATTATATGCGGGCTGCCTAGTAGATAGTGTCGCCAAGTTTGCAATGCTCGGATGATTGCAAATAATTCCCTGTCGTATATTTGCCAGTTTCGTTGCGTCTGGTTAAGTGCTTGGGAGATATATCCAATTGGTCGGAGTTGATTATCCTTGTCGAGTTGTCGTAGAACTGCTCCGGTTGCTACGGCTGATGCATCGGTTTCAAGATAGAAAGGTTTGCTGGGATCGGGCTGCATTAGAAGGGGTTGTTTTGAAAACAAGTCCTTGAGTGCTTGAAATGCTGCTTGTTGACGTTCGGTCCAAACAAAGGGTATGTTTTTGCGTTTTAGTTGATCAAGTGGTCGGCATATGGTGGCATAATTTGGGATGAATCGCCTGTAGAAGTTCGTAAATCCTGTGAATGATCGTATGTCTCGTAGATTCTTCGGAGTAGGCCAGTCAACAATTCCTTGTATCTTTGTTGGGTCGGTCTTGATCTGTGATTCCGAAATAATGTAGCCAAGGAATGGGACTTCTAGTTGATGAAATCGGCATTTGGCGGGTTTGAGATATAGCTTGTGTTCCTTGAGAACTTCGAAAACTTCGAGGGTATTCGAGATAAGTTGTTCGAGAGTGGCTGCATGTATCATAATGTCGTCCATGTAGACAATACACTTGTTGGCGTTGATTTGCTTTGCAAGTATGTCGTTCATAAAACGTTGAAAGGTGGCGGGTGAGTTGCATAGTCCAAAGAACATTACTGTCGGTTGGTAATATCCTTCTTCGCATCGGAATGCGGCTTTCCATTGGTCTTCTTCCTTGATTCGGATGTTGTGGTATCCTTGCCGGATGTCGAGAGTAGTAAAGTACTTGGATCCATGTAGTTGATTCAGAAGTGTTTGCGTATTCGGTATCGGAAATCCATCGCAGATTGTATGTTCGTTGAGATATCGATAGTCCTGGATCGGTCGGAGGGTTCCATCTTTCTTGCTGACAAAGAATAGTGGGGATGCCATAGGTGAATCGGAAGGTTTAATGAAGCCTTTGCTGAGAAGGTCATTGATGAGCTCGCGTAGTATTGGTCTTTGGTGGTAAGGAGTGTTGTAGGTTGGAAATATTTTTGGTACAAAAGAGGGTTTTGTTTTGATTTGATGATCATAGGGTCGCGCTGGCGGATATGTTTGGATTTCTTTTTCGGAGAAGATGTCGGCATAGGGCATATATTCCTTTGGGATATTGAGCTTTTCTGGCGGAGGTAGTTTCCGTTTCTTTTCCTGTTCCATACGAGTTGAGATTGTGATTTTGTTTATGGTGATTGCATCGTTTCCCCAGTCTATGCGTGGTTTCGCTTGCTTGAACCATGGTAGACCTAGTATGATGTCGTCCTTTGGGATATGTGTGAGGTAGAACATAGTTGAGAGTGCATGGGGGTGCATAATGTTGAGTCGAGTTCGTTTGGTAACACTTCCTTGAGTATTCAGTGTTCCATCGGCGTTACTGACGAGTATGGGTTTTGTGATTTTCTGCGTGTTTATTCCGAGTTTTGATGCAAGTTTTGAGTTGATGAAATTGAGTTGTGCTCCGGTGTCAAGTAGAGCAGTAAGAGTGTGAGTGTGTCCGTTTACGAGTATCTTGAGTGGTATGCGAAATGAGCGAGAGTTTCCGTCGATAGTGATGGTGTTGAGTTGAATCGGATTAACCAACTCAGGTCTGATCAAAAATTTCCATCATCATCGTCCATGTCTTCATTGTCATCGTTCGGATCGGGCATTTCGTCTAGCATGTCGAATAATGCTTCCTGTTCTTGTCCATTAAGTCCGGTCATCATTTCGTGGATTTGAATTGCGCGTTCTGCAATTAGATCATCCGGGTCCTCGGGTTCGTTGTCAAGATCCATAGAATTGATGTTGCGTTTCTTGAAGCGTCCGTTATTCCGTCGGAAGTTGTTGTGGAATTTTCGGAAGGGCTTCCGGAATTTATCAGGTCGTGCTGGTCGAGTAGGACATTTGTTTGCGAAGTGTCCTGCTTTTCCACAAAAGAAACAAAGTCCGTCTTTCTGTGCCTTTTGCTTTTCTTCATCGCTAAGCTTCTTGAAGTACATCGCGTACAACTTGAAAGATTCTTCCAAAGTTTCCGGTTCTTCTGGCTCTGGTTCGGAGTCAGAGTCTATGTCCATTTCGTTAAGTCGGCGTCTGTGAAATCGGTTGGATCGTGGCTTGTACGAAGTTCGTTCGAATGGTTTTCCGTATCGGTCACGGAGTCGATTCGAGGGTCTGAATTCTTGATAAACTTCTTCCAATGATTTGCCAATTTTCCTAGCTGCTTCGTAGTATGGGTCCATAGTCTGTGCTCCATCGGCAGGTATTGGAATATCCTTCTGGAGTAAAGCTGATTTGGTTTGTCGAAGTAGTCCATTCTTGAATATGGCGTATAGGACTGTAAATTCGTTGATGTTTGCTTCTCTTGCCAAGCGTTGGAATTTATGGATGTAATCGTCAACTTTCTCGTTTGGTTGCTGTTTGATATTCTGGAGTTCCTTGAATGCGTCGGAAACACTGTCTGTAGAGATGAACTGTTGTCTGAACCGGGTCTTGAATGCGTTCCATGTAAGGTTCCATGCATCGAGTGCTTGTTGCTCGTTGGTGATGGCAACTGCAAGATCAAGTGCGGTTCCATCGGTCATGTATGAGATAGCAAATCGAACTTTGCGTTGGTCAGTCTCATAGTCTCCGTCGTTCAGGGCCAAGTAGTTTTCGATTACGGATAGCCATCTCCTAGCTTCGCGTCGGTTGCCTGTAAAGTTAAAAGGTTTATTTGCTCCGGTGCCTCGGGGTACGTGATCGGCTTGATCGGCCATTGCAACTTCGGCTGGAGATCCGGGGTCTGAAGGAGATGGTGGCGGTGGAGGGTTCTGTGGTGGCTCGTTAGCAAGATCGGGTTCTTCTTCGTCGTCTGTTACTGGTGGCGGTGTAGGAGAGTCTCGGGAAGATTCGTTAGCGTTAACCGATGTAGATCCTTCGCTTGTGTCTTCTTCTTCGCTTGATTCCTTTGGAGTATGGATTTGGTTTTGAGTAAGGTCGGTCTGTACTTCCTGGGTAGTGTAGGTTTTCGGATATTCGGATGTAGGTGGTGCAGTAAATGAGGGGTACCAGGTAGATCCTTGCTCGAATTGAGTGTCGATGCGTAGTCCGTGTAGTTTATCTGTGAATTCGGTTTCTTTTTCTTTTCCTTTACTGGTATCGGGTTTTTCGTCCTCGGGTTTTATGGATGATAATGTGATAGATGGTACTGCGGATACTGGTGTCTTTTCTTCGGGTTTTGGTAATATTGGCTTTTCTTCTGTTTTCGGTGGGTCAGGAACAAGTGATGTCGATGGAACGGATGTTGTAACGATTGGTGGTTCAGTTGTGACAACTGATGTGTGTGTGCGCTGTGAAGGAGTGGGTGATGGTAATCGAGTGAGGGGTACTCTTGGTGAATTAAGTCGGCTGCTATGTCTTGTTGGGTTGAGTCCTCGATTGATGGATGTTAATTCTTGTTCGGTGGGTTCGATGGCTTGATACCAGGCATTCAAGCTATGATAGGCTTGCGGTATTTCAGATCTACTTGTAAGAGTTCTCCACTCGTTTCTTTGGGTTGAATAGTAGAGATAACTTCGTTCTTGGTTTTCTCGGATTCTAAACCAGATTCGTTGTTCGGCGTCAAAGAATGCGTTGGCGGGTCTTTGAATTCCTGGGGGAAGGGGTTGTACTGCGGGAGGTTTCGTTGTGGGTTTCGGAGGTACTTTGGGTGCCAGTTTAACGTCTTTACTGAACTCAATCAGTGAGCGGTGTCGGGTTCGTGAGGAGGGGGTGTAAGCGTCCTGCTCGGAGCTGGAGTTTGGAGAATCTGACAGATGCAGTTCTGTACGACGTTTGCGACGTCGTTCCGTTGTCCGGGCCAATAGAAAAGATGGAGAATGTTAATGAGTGTTTCTTCCTCGGAGTAATGTTCGAGTTGATTTGCCAAGTTTTCGTGAACAATCTTGATGAGCAGTGGGCGGAGATAACCAATGGGTATGTATGGTTTGCCTTCGTGCCAAAAGATGTTGTATTGAAGTTTCCAATTAACGGGTTGATAGTATCGAGTGTGTACGAGGATTTGGAAGTATTGGGGGTCGTGTTGGTATTGCTCTCGGAT
Organism: Trichaptum abietinum; assembly: GCA_910574555.1. Classification (NCBI taxonomy): domain Eukaryota; kingdom Fungi; phylum Basidiomycota; class Agaricomycetes; order Hymenochaetales; family Trichaptaceae; genus Trichaptum; species Trichaptum abietinum. The sequence goes on along the minus strand of CAJTBE010000011.1, from coordinate 1,409,028 downwards.
TTGATGGTCTAGTCCGCTGATAACTAGAAAGTGGTGGTTCTTTTCAATTAATCGATCAACGTCTTGAGCTGGTGCTTGATTCGCCAGGTTGATTGATTGGTTGAGTAAGGGAGTTATGAATGCGGCGTCGAGTTCTCTGGAATGCTCGTCTAAGATGCTGTAGACGTTCGCGAGATCCTTGGGCAGTTGTAGGGGTCTGAAGTTGAGGAAAGGGTTGTAGAATTCGTTGGACTCCTGGAGGGGTAGTAATTTGTGGGATGGGTCAATCGGGAGTTACTGGAGGTAGTAATCGATGTTCTTCGGATACTTGGTTCCAAGTGTGCTCGGGATTCTCGAAATTAGAACCTTCTTCTTCGGAGTATGCGTAGGTTGCTTGAGTAACTTCTTGTTCAAGTCGAGGGGGTACTAGTTGATCGTAGAGGCTTTCGTGATCAGCTGTTCCTCGATGTTCGTACTCGGAGTAATCCTGCGAATGTGATATTCTGCTTTCGTCAAGTTCGGAGGGGTCGTGAGGGGGTGTGTCGGAATTATGAATGGGTTGTTGTAAGTCGTAGATGGAAACGGGGCTAAGGATGTTAATCCTTATCACACTTTCCAACGGTATTTCCGTACGATCGGCGAGTAGTAATGTGATCCTCAGGTTGGGCAGTTCCTCGGGTTATCGTCCCTTTGAGCTACTTTGTAAAGATATACGTGAGTGTACTTCGACTCTTCGTATATGCTCGTCCTTCTTTCTTCCTTTGGTTCGCTGGATAATCGATGTGCTGTATCGATGTTCACCGTGTATTGCAGTCGTCAACGAGTGAGGGTTGTGCCTGTATTGCGTTGCAGTTTCGCTAGTGGATTAGACTGTTCCTCTGCTTCCTTCTTCTCTTCGAGTTACGTTGGACGTGGCTAAGCTGCTTGATTGGGTCGCTATCCTCTTCTTCACGCTATCACCAACCAAACGCGTAACAAGGACCGTAAATTCTGGCGTGAACCTGCTTAGTTCTTTGATCGTTTCCTATTGCTTCCTTCCAAGATAAGTGTGGGTACACTGTATGCTTGGTGTGTTCGATTGTACTGTCGTTCGTATGTCTTTCGTTCCTATTTGATGGTTAGTATCCAATGGCCAGTTGAGATGCTTAACTGTCAAGTATTCCGGATTGAAATACGTAGGGGTTGCCGTTTAATTCCTGCTGTGGAATGAGGAGGAATGTGTCGGAGTTGAGATCGATCTCAGTTGAGAAAGAAGTCAATCCTAATTGTTACGTTCACGGCTTCGATGGACTTATCACGGAGATGATAAGTGACCAAAGCGTTGTTGGGTGAAGTAGCAAGGTACAGTATGAGAGGGTCCGCTTTGTGAGGGTCTCTTATACTGGAAGTCGTAGATGAACAGAGTCTTTGGTACGTGATTGTAAAAGACTATAGGAGGATTGACTTGAGTGTCAACCTGGGGCCTATGTACATGCACTTATATACTGTAGAGAACAATAGGGTGGAGCGAAAGAGGTCTCCGAAGGAAGTTACATCATAGTGGGGCGAAGTGGAGTGAGTCCGTACTAAGTGGCTCTAATTAGTGGAGTATGATGTCGGAAGGTGGAGTAAATGATGTCAGTCCGTCGGAAGGAAGGACTGGATGACATCGTCCGGTCGGAGAGTGGAGTAGTACAACTACGGAGTAGTGGAGCAAGTGGAGAAGTGGAGTAATGATGAAAGTATGATGAAAGGATGATGCATATGTGTACGCATATGCAAAGAATAGACGTGGGAAAATAAGTCAAGTGAAAAACAAACAAGGCATAAACAAGGGTACGCAGCTTGATGCGTAACAAGGAGTAGCAAAAGTCTAACTTAAGTTCATCCTTTTCCATGTGTTTAATGTTTAACTTTGAGTTATCATATGACGGCAGACAAAAGGCTAAGATAAATTTGAACTTTTCTTATAATTTTACAGCCTTCAAAACTGTAAACAAAGCTTTTAATTTTGTTATGTATCAAATTGAAACTTTTGTTCACCCTTTTTCCTCTAGAAAAACTCTTACGTTATACTTTAAATATTGTAGGTAACAAAAGCATTAGGAAAAGTCTTACTTTTGTTTATCCTTTTACATGCATCAAATGTTTAAATTAAGGTCACCATTTGACGTGAGACAAAAGGCTGAGACAAATTCAAAGTTTTTTCAAAATCTTACTGTCTGAAAAAGGATAAACAAAAGTTTAACTTATGTTTACAATTTTGTGCAAGGGAACAGCGTAAGATTTTTCCAGTGCAGTAATAAATGAACTTAAGTGAAGTTGATTGACAAATACAGTACCATAAACGGTAATGTTATATACCTTATATATCTGCTTATGTAATATAAGTTAATACATTTGACCCTGCCGCCAAATTGAGAAAGCCTTAAACTTGTAACTCAGCCAATATTGAAGATATAAGAAAATCCTCTAGAGGATCTGTTCCTTTCGTCAATAGGCGCATTTCTACTAAAGGGTTTTTAAATATCTTTTTTTCCTGATTTCCTATTTTGGTTGCACAAAAGTAGCTGTCTTTAAGTGAACGGCACCATACGACTCTTACCTTCTGAACGGTCACAGTACAGTATATTTAGTTATTTGTGACGTGTTCGACTTGAATCAAGTTGTGACGCGACGTGTTATTTGGTGGGACAAACAACACGTGGATAATGGCAGGTTAGTTTACTCAAAGCACTCGAACGCTGCAACTCGACTATCTTTCTCTCTCGCTTTTATTTTATACATACGAAGACCCACTATGAGCGCCAGCGACACTGAACAAACACCTGAAAGCAAACTCGACATTAATAGAAAGATAGAGCTTGCGGTAATTTACGAGGAACGCAGTGAGCTTCGATAACTCCCACACGCCTTCACTTGTCCGCGACTCAATCTGCCCTATCCATATAGAACTAAGGCTTCATGTGAAGATATTCCACACGATGAGCAAGATCATGGAAGCGGCAGCCGTGAGTGCGCCTTCACCAAACAGACTAATAATACCTAACTCACATTATCTTTGCAAAAAAGAAATCGTGGAACGTAGACGCAAGTAAGTCTGGCGGAGCACGTTTCAAGCGTATGTCACTGACTATGTCCAGAGACCCTCAAGTTCACGTATAATGGTGTGCGATTGCGAGGGCACGAAACGCCCGAAGATGTGTGTTATGTGCGAATGAGCTTGTTGCGAGAAAACTGACTCGTTCTTTAGCTGGAGATGGAGGACGGTGACTGCATTGATGCCCACATCGAACAAGTATGCTTGCAGCTCTCGACTTGTCATCTGATTGCTCATTGAATATTTTGTAATAGGTTGGAGGTCGTGGGCCTGATTTTCTGTGTTTTGTGTATTGAGGGATGGTTATCTGTTTTCGATAGTTTAATGTATATATTGTACTCTGGCCGATTCGGCTGGACGTGACGCGGTGGACGGCGTTTGCCGGGACAGCGTTGTTATTTTCTTTTCTTTCTCGACAGTCTCCCCTCTTCTACCACCCACTCGGCACTCATGTCGTCTTCAGCGCCATCGACTACGTCGTCGGTAGTCGAGCGTGTTCAGGACCTCATCTCTGAGCACAAGCGTGCCCTTTTGATTGGAGCGGCCGTGGTCGTTGCAGCGGGTGGTGTCGCTTACTACGCTTCGACTTCCTCGAGCTCGTCAAGACCACCGAGCGAGAACGGCGATGTAGAGACGACCCGCAAGAAGAAGAAGAAGTCCGGGAAGAAGAAAAAGGCTGCAAAGGAGGCGGGTACTTCTGGTCCAATATTGGAAGAAATCAAGCCTCAAGCAGCTAAGGTTGAGGAGGTCAAATCGGAAGATGTTGATGCCGGTACGTTCTTGCCCAGCACCTTGTGGCGAACCTAGATGATTTATCTTTCAGTAGCTCTTGCCGCTGGTGTGGATGTACAGAGCCTTCCAGCCGAGGTACGTCCGCTATGTTGCTTGTAGCAGGACATGTGAATTCTTAATTTATGTCTAGCAAAGGTCCAAGTTAGCTACTGACCTGAAGACCAAGGGCAATTCAGCCTATGGGGACCGGAGATTTGAAGACGCTGTTAAATTCTACACTCGCGCAATCGAAGTCTCACCAAAACCTGAACCTGTGTTTTACAGCAACCGTGCCGCAAGTTCGCAACGAACGATTCCATTTTTATTCTCTGAAAGCTCACCACCCTACATCTCCAGGCTACATGTACTTTCCTAAGCCAGAATATGAGAAGGCCATAGACGACTGTACCGAGGCATTGAAAATCAACCCAAAGCATGAGCGCTCGATTCAGCGAAGAGGGAATGCACTCGAGAAACTCGGTAGGCTGGAGGAGGCACTGCGAGGTAAGTAAGCTTTATTGCTCTTTAGGATACAATTGCTGACACTTGCCTGGAGACTTTACGGCTGTCACGCTCCTCATGAGGTTTGCGGACCCGAACGCTTCGCAAGCTGTAGAGCGTGTCTTAAAGAAGATTACGGAGCCGAAGGCGAAGGAAATCTACTCCGTAACGTTTCTGCGGTCTACGCTCAATTCCTTTACTAACTTCGCCAATGCCTCTAGAAACGAGAACCTCGGCTACCACCCCACACATTCGTAGACGCGTACTTTGGTGCATTCCGATCTCGTAAGTGCCTCCAGCACTCATAGTTAGTGCTTAATTTCAAATTCTCGTCTAGGTTCTATTCCTTCTCTTCCAGACGAGTCTAATACCGGTGACAACACGCTCAGACTGGCACTTGAGGCACTCGAAGCGCGCGACTACGATCATTCAGTGACGCTCATTAATGAGGCAATCGAGCAAGGTATCTCCTTCACGGAAGGCAAGGCACAAGCTCTGAATGTTCGGGGGTCCTACAAGTTCCTCTGGGGTGATTCCCAAGGAGCAAAGGAGGACCTTGAGGAGGCGATCAGGACATTACCGACATTCACGCAGAGCTGGGTGAAGATCGCTAGTGTTCATATGGAGCAGGGTGACGCGACAGCTGCCTTCGAAGCGTTTGAGCAGGCCATTAAGCATGACCCTAACGATCCTGATATCTACTATCATCGTGGCCAAGGTCTGTACAATTTGGTGAAATTTTGCGTAGCTTTGCTCTTATTTGTGTCTATCACAGTGCTGTTTATTATGGGACAATACGAAGAGGCAGCCGAGAACTACAATAAGTCTATGGAGTTAGACCCAACGTTCGTGTTCAGTCACATACAATTGGCCGTTGCGCAATATAAAGGCGGTCGACTCCAGAACGCGATGGCGACTTTCCGGAGAGCACTCAAGACGTTTCCTGATCGGAGTGAACCGCACAACTACTAGTGCGCATTACCTGTCTTTTTCAATCCACCATAGACTGATGAATGCCTCAGTGGCGAACTTCTACTGGATCAAAAGCGCTTTGAAGACGCAATCGAGAAGTTCGATCGCGCAATTGAGATAGAGAAGACCAAGAAACCACCGATCAATGTCCTCGCGATTGTCAACAAGGGCCTCACCATCTTCCAATGGAAGAACAACCTCGATGAAGCGGAAAAGATTATCAGCGAGGCACTTGACTACGACGCGGATTGTGAAGCTGCTGTGGCGACGTTGGCACAGATCAGTTTACAGCAGGGTAAAGTTGAGAGAGCTTCGGAGCTATTCCATCACCAGGTTGAGCTTGCAAGGACGGAGGCAGATATTTTGAACGCGCTGCAGTTTGCTTATGTACGTACACACTCTCTTTCTCCTACCTACGTCTGTTTGAACACGCCTTTTTCCAGGCCGCGGAAGCACAATATGAATTCGCCAAAAACTTCCCAGAAATTGCGCAAACCTTCAGGTACGCTGACGACCAGGCGCGTGCTGCGATGATGATGTAAAACGAGACGACCTTATATTGGACATCTCAATGCTCTCGTATTTGCTATGTCATATTAATACTAATTTTTGCCAATGTTGATCCCCTCTCTCTTCGCATGAATTTTGGTGTATGATTAAGTGATTTACAAACGAATGAGGCTACGACGCGACTGCCAGTAAGACGACGCGTCCTAACTACACGTAGCGTCACGAGCAGATTCCGAAAGAGATGAACGAGCACAGCGTGCCTAACATGCGTCTCGCTGTCGCAGGGTTAGCTTCAGTCCAATCGCTTCATATATCTCCTTACTAGCACACAGACATGTCGCTAACCATCACGCGTACTCAAGCGGACGGACATGTTCACATCGACGTAGCCCTCCCATCCAAGCCGGCGACTAGTCCAAGCACTGAGTCTGTCCACCAGCGCCCACCGTCTACACTTTCATCTGCCTCAACACCAATATTCCGCTCGCAATCTCCCATACACTCACGAAATTCCAACGCCGGAGCTGTAGTCAAGTCCTACGCACCCCTCAGCGGCCATCGCTCTGTATCATCTTCTTCATCGCTAACTGAGAAGTCTCTGCCACTCGTGCCCGTGAACGGTGACCCGCATAACACCTTGGATTCTGTCCGGCATCGCGTAGCGCAAGGCGTCGCTTGGAGAGCTATCAGCCACGCCCAAACAATTGACGGTATAAAAGTGGGTGTCGCATTAACACTTGCAACGGCCTCTTCGCCCAAGGACGCAGAGAATACGCTCGGTCATGTCGTCCGAGCGCTCCGAACGTCCCTCAAACTGCACCAGTACCTATTCGCGGTTGCATCAGCCGGACCGCACGCATACCGTTCTACGTCGAACACTATGTCGCGTTCGAGATCATACTCAGGTCCGGTGTCGAAGAACAGCAAGCGGAATGGTAAAAGCAGGGCAGATCCCCCGCGTTGGCCCCTTGTTCTGATCGGCTCGTCCGCCCAGTTGGTGGAGAAAGCGTCGACGCTAGCGAGCGCAAAATTTCTGGGCCGTCTGCGTGAAGTGCGTGCAGAGGGTGGGGATCGCTGGTTAGGGTATATTGAAGACACGTACTTGAGCGACGAAGGTATAGACGGGAGCTGGGGGGCGGATGAAGCAATGATATGGGATATTGTGCGCAAAGTAAGCTGCTCTCGTTTGTTGCATATATGCATGTGTTTGTCCTTAACCTCAACCTTCAGACATCACACGTACTCAATCCCAAAACGCCTCCCCGAGGTGCGCAATCGTCCGCCCAATTGCTGGCATCCGCTCGCACTCGTCTGGAGCGACTCACCCCGGAACAAGCATTATCGGAACTGCATTCGCTGACATTTGTACTGCCCGTCGTGCTTGTAGACATACGGCCCTCCCCTCTGCGTCTATTGCACGGAGAGGTGCCTGACTCCCTCGTCGTTGCGCGCACGGACCTCGAGTTTAAGTTCGATCCACGTAACGTGGAGGAACGCTTATCCATTGCTGACCGCTTTGATCTAAGAATAATCGTTTTAGATCAGGATGGCCGCGCAAGCAGCCTTGCAGCCGTCGCGCTGCACGAGATTGGGCTGTTGAATTCTACGGATATCATTGGCGGATTCGACGCTTGGAAAAATGCGGGCCTGCCGACGTTTGTGCAGCCTGAGGGGTCAATCATATCTTCATGAAATGTAACGCTGCTCTTCCTCTTCATATGCACCTCTCCGCTTACATCCTAATCCTGTACAACACTATGTATCGTGTAAAATTCTGGTTACCATGGGTTTCCTGCATAGATCTACTATGCATGTATCCAAATGTACCCTTATATGTTATGAATACAGTAGTTTCGCTTGCGGACAGTTACAGCAGGCGTGGGAAAACAGATTAACGGGACGGCTTTACTGTGCCACCCGCATCCTCATCCCAGGCCATTACATTCGTTTATATCTCATCGACCATCACACGTTGCGGTCTCTGTCGCCTTTTCTTGATATAAGTGATGAACCTCTGATTGTGGTGAGAATGAGTTGACTTTGTTTGGGGATTACTTGCTAACATACTTTCTCTCAATCTGAGGAGAAGGTGTTGCACAACTTGAAGAGGCTCCGAAGAAACCCTCTCTTACTACCACGACTGTCACTCACTGTTCTCGCATCTCCAATAGGTGTCTCGTATTCACACCTAGCCACCTGCCTTCTCTGGCCTTCTCTTGAGGAAACCCACCTGCGATCTTCGCGATAGTCGAGGGTGCCTCGATCCATCTGGACTATATTGACTCCACTCAGTGAAGAATACCATTGCACTCGGTTCGTCTAGGGTCTGAACAACGCACGAGAAGGAACAGTGCTTTCACTATAAGTACCGCTTCTAGATTCTTCTGCGGAAGGTACACAACACACCTCAGGTCACGGTCGCGACTTGCTCGAAAATCAATAAAGCACCCTAGGTATAGGCAAACCGGGTTCACGGGCTTCCTTTTGGTAGATCGGAGACCTGTCTCAGCTTCAAGGGGTGAGTCAATAGGATTACAATTCTGTCTACTGGACTGAGCCATATTCAATTCATCGCTATGCACTTTAGAGACAAATCCCATTTCTATCCTCAAAAATTTCTCGGCTTCTTTTTCTTCCAGATCGTGACTCCATCGTCTTTTTTCGACCTCCTTTCTGTCTTCTCGTTTTTTTCGACTGGGACTCAGTGGAACAAGATTAATTTTTGGGTGACGTATCCTGGACTTGGACTACTGACCCAACTAATTCGGCACCGTCAACACCATCCAGACTCGCTGCATTGTGCATTCTAGAGTATTCGACGACAGCTAGGTCCACATTTCGACGCAATCTCGACTTTCGTACGCCCTGAGCCGGCCGGATCATCAAACTCAAGAGTATAAAAGCTCGCATGGATACAGAGAAGGACGTCGACTTTGACAGCGAGAACTACTACAGACACATGCACCCATACGACCTTACACTCCTTGGTCTTCCTGACGAATTGCTTATCAGAATCCTACTGCAAGTCGAATGGCGTTCAGTAGTGACCTGCACAGGTGTATGTCAGTTTTGTCTGCCGGTTCATCCAATTTGTCGCTTATTTCTGTCTCACTACTGCCTGCAGGTCTGCTTGTCGCTTCGAAATCTCATCCAACAGTCTGCTGTCTTGAAGTACCATATCGAATTGGGGGCTGATGGGCTCGTTGATTCGTCATTGTCGAACCTACCGATCTCGGATCGTCTATCTCTCCTCTTAACAAGACGGGAGTCTTGGCGAGAACTAGACTGGAAGAAGCGCGATTTGTTGCTCGCAGAAGGTGAATGCACAGCGTACGAGCTTGTAGGAGGTGTTTTTGCAAAGGCGATGCCCTCCGAAGACTTCCCTCGCGATTTCTTTGACCCTGGGTTAGGTGCCTACGGATTTAACTATTTCAACCATGGAAGACAAGAGTCGAGGAGATTGAGTCTCATGTCCTTACCTTCAGCTACCAGAAAAGAAGGTGTAGCAAAACTGGAACATGAGGATATCGGACTTGACTGCCGTGATTTTGCGATCGATCCTTCGCAGGACTTGATTGCACTCGTAGAGTCTCTTGTCGTTGAATCCGAGAATGATGATATTCCGTACGCGTTATTTGGTTCATCCTCCGGAAAGTACTGACTCGTGCTTGCTCAATATGCAGGTACAAGTACCAGGTCTCAATTCACCTTCGCACTATCTCCGCAAATGCTGCACACCCATGTGCACAAACACTTATCCTCACACACATGCTCCCTTTTGCTTTTGACGGTGCGATTGTACAGATTTGTGATGACGTCCTTGCGCTCTGTTTGCTCGTACACTCAGTTCCACGCGTTTTAATATGGCAATGGACTACAGGAATTCTCTTGGTAGTACGTTGTTCAGTCGTCCCGAAAGCGCAATTTCCACTCACATGTCGACGTGATATACAGAGAGAGATGGATATCCTTGCATTTCGATTCGTGGATGACTTCACCTTGATCTCGGCACGAGCATTCATGGTCACTTCCCATTTTCCTGTTGGCTCCATCAAGCTATATCCATTTGAAGCCCCTTCGGATTGCTACCCTCACCCTACATCTCCATGCCCTGCGATAGATGCATGTGTCCGAAATCGCATCAGCACAACCGAACACCTATATCCATGTAAATCGGTTTCACTTACCTTCCCCACCCTCGCATCGAATAATGTCTACTCCGAAATCACCTCGCATACCGCCCCATTCTCCTCTGGCACCCGTGCAGGAAAGCCTTATAGTACATCAGAGGATGTACGGGTGCACATAATGTCTGTTGCGACAGAACCACAACGCACGGTGGTCACTGGAAACCTTTCAGAGGTTGCTGATCGGTCAATCCTCGATCTGCGTGGGGGGGCCGTGACTGGAGGAAAGGCCGGAAACTATACTGTCATTGTAACAAACCGTGTATTTTTAACGTATGTGGAGATGGTGCGAAGTCTAGTCATGAAACAAGAGGTGGAAATCCCCTGGGAAGAATGGGGGCCGCGAAATACCCGATGGTTGGCTGAACGACATAACTATGCCTGGTTAAGGTATGTCATTCGTCCCCTTGTTATTTATTTACCCTCCCCTGCCACATATTAATTTTCCCTATCGCTGTCATTTCCCCTATCCCCTCACCTATCGCGATGGGGCTTGAAAGTAATGACGCTAACTATTTAGTCCGTTCATCTATCCTTCTACGGGAATTCGCAGGTTCGTACATGGGTCTCGATTTGTTCGTGCCAAAGTTGCTCCTTGGCCTGCCCCTCGCGCTTCTTGTCGATTGCAAGTGCTCGACTTCAACGTGCACCCGAAGCGTCACGAACCTAAGAACGAAATTTCATCAATAAACTCTGACGATAGCAATGAGGATCTGCATCGGAGACCCGTACAGCGCATTGTTGTAGATCCGACGGAAATTCACGAACCGGCAGTATTTCGCTCGGATGTCGTGAGCTGCCTTCCGTACCACGAAGTCACGTCTTGCGAGGAGTTTCCGTATACTGGGTTCATGATTGATGAAGAACGGATCATTGGACTTTCGGTGTGTGATCTACTCCATCTGTGATGAAATCCAATGCTCAAATTATTTCCAGGCACCGGCCTTTTCTCTCAACGACATGAAGCATATCGAAGTTTTCTCGTTCTATTAGAACGGCCACGCTGCTGAACTCTAACTCACGGAACCTCAGTTAATCGCCGTGTGTCATTCTCTTTCGGATCGGAAACAGGATAAGTGCCACGTTTTGTACTGGATAAATCTGCAGGTACCGGACAGTAACTTATTTTGTAACAATAATCTACGTGTAATTGCATGCTATAGAGTAATCGTTGCCGGCCTGCACCTTATACGCAGACGCCAATAACTCAAACCTATTTATTCCTCTTCATGTCAAGTATATTCCATCTCTAGATAACGTGAGTCAAATTGTATAGTGCTGTCATGCTCAATATACAAAGCGCGTTCAAGAATATTGTCGGTTCATAAATGGCCGCGTAGGAGGATGACCTTGTATACTGTCTCACTACGCACCTTCGGATGAATATTATCTACTGGGGACTCACGGCAATATGTGAGATGGGCAAACAAGATGCTTTGCGAGGGGCACGAGTTACTGGGACGATCAGGCTGGTAAGTATCAATCAACCTGATCATCCCTCTCAGGCTCATCTTGCTGGCGTGCGGAGAGGCAGGTGTCGGAAGACCCGAAAAACTCGAGGATGTAGGCTCATTCTCTCGTTCAATTGTTTACTCATGTGCTTGAGCAAGTTGGGTCCTCTCTAGTAGAGTCTAGTATTTATGAAATTTGAGGTAGGACTCTCCTTACTTGGTTACCAACTTGAAGGATTGGATTGGAAGACCTCGAACCAAGAGGTGTTGAAGGCATTGGAAAAGTAACCATCTAGATGGCCGTTGTCCGTATTACTATCTCAGTATACTGATCCTCACATACCGCGTGTTCAGTCTAAGCGTCGTATATTCTCAAATTCAAAGCTTCCGTCCACATCCACAGAACGAGGCCGCTTTGGCCCGTCATCTACTTTGGAGGATATATTGGACAAAAAATGTGCATATGGCGGCCTCAGCACAGGTCCAAGGAAATCCAAGCGCCTTACATCTCTTTGGCCTTAGATAGGCATAAAACCCCAGACGTCTTGGGCGACCACCTCCTACCAGCAAGCATTCAAAGCTTTCCCAACTACTTAGCAGTGCAATAATCCTTCGGCTTCTTTTCGAGCGCCTATATCCAAGAAACACGTCGGTAGAGCTCATTCATCTGTTCATAAATAACGCTAATTCAGATATTCAGCAGATATCAGAGATGTTTTCCCTGACAGGACTCTTCAGATTGTTCTCCTCTACTGCAGACGAAGCTCTGTCAGCAGCGGGTGCCCCCCGTTTCTTCGCTGTCAATGGCGGAGAGGGCGACCAAAACTCCAGCATTCATTTGCACCTGCACACCACCGCACCAGTGACCATAGTCCATGCCACATCTGCTTCCAGTGTAGAGCATACGAGTCGCGCAGGCTCGACAGAGGCAAACGCTATGCATTCGGAACCCCGACAACGTATCCAGCCCCTTCGCCGCCGGCGCAGCCAAGACGCTCGCGCTAACATCATGCGCGCCGCCGGGCAGCAAGGCGCAGGCCATGGCGCGAACATCCAGCGGCGAGCGCCCCGCCCCTCGTTCAGTCACGCAGGCCAAATCAGAACCCATCCCCGCGATGTTTCTCCTGCACTTTCCGATGTCTCTGATGTTTCAAACGCAGCGACTTTCGGTGGGTCATCCCGCGAGTCTTCTCCTGGCCTAATTCTTTTCCCTCTCTCCGGTCCTCGCACTGGCGACAGTCATGGCTCCGGCTTCAGAAGTATACAAGAACGAAGCTGTGAGGCAGCAAAGGAGCAGGGTCTGCGTCCGCCCGAAAGTGTAGACAGTCAAGACAGGCTTTTCGAGGCACTCAGTTCGCTCTCCCCCGCCATCGGAGCCACCGGGTCCGCTCGAAATCTAAGAAATGGCGCAGCAGCGACCATTCCCGTGATGCAGAGAAGGAAGCGCACTCGATCATTCATACACCAAGCTAAAGGGTACGATGGTGACGATTCGGATTCCGAGTTTGAGGTCGACACAACACGTCGCGTTCGCCGTAGGCTCTCATCCAGCACACGCATTCCCTTTGGATCTAGCAGTGACCCGTTATCCTCTACGCACAGCACATCGTTGCATCCACTCACCGCACCCACTTTTACCGGTGAAGGGAAAGGAAAGAAGCGGACTCGCGCGACCGTCGAAACAGATCACTCTTCTTCAGAGGAAGACTCACCTTCACCCACAAAGCGCCCACGAGTGGTTTTGCGGCCTCAAAGGAAAACCAGACCTCATCCAAGCGACCGAGCCCAGCGAAGCGTTCAAGCATCTCCTGCTGTCAAGCCCGGTCCTCACGGTTCAGATGCATCCCGGTCCTCACATAGGCTCGCCCCATCCCAGATTCCACAGAATTATCCATCTTCCAACCCCTCGTCCTTGTCCACATCTTCGAATTCGTCGATCTCTGCTTCCCCATGCACCTCATTTTCGTCTGTTTCCTCCGCCGAGATGGTCAAGGAGGAGGACATGGACGAGGGTAAAGAGTTGATGACAACTGACTTGAGGCGAGGGTGACTCTGGATGGGAAGTGACACTTTTTGTCCTAATCGATGGCGTTCCCTTTCCTTATCATATCTGTCCGTCATCCCATTAATCACCAGTGTTTTTCTTTCTCCAATCTACCAAAGGCCACCTTCAAACGTATCTTTCATCTAATACACCCTTTGATGTTTAATGACTTTTCCTCGTGCAAATCGTCTTTTTACTCACCTGTTTTCGTTGCCGCTCCGAGACTTTTTGTATTTTGTGTATCCGTTTTATCTCTTTTCTTTTTGGGCGATCGAAGTGGCAGTAGTAGTAGTATCCATATTTAATCAAGAGAGCACTCTTAGGGTTTGGCAACAGACAGCATTTCCTGCCCCCCTCTCATCATTTTGCGCTCGTGTGTGTCAGTAGACTGAAAGTCAGTCATGCACACTCTTTGAAACACTTGCCTTCGGTAAAGTGAGGCACAGCCAAATTACGGACAGTCAGCCCAGCCTTGCGTTCATGGAGAAGACGAAGATGGCCGGGGCTGAGTAAGGACGGTGGGGAATGCGCCAAAATGGTCCTAGATGGCGACATGACTTGTAAGTATATAGAGTGCTGAACTTCTTGCTCGCTCTATCTAACATTATTCAGTATGGCCGCCAACGCTGTGAAACGTCCTGTTCTTGTTGTTGCAGGAGTGGGAAATGGGTCTGGTTAGTCTCCATTCCATTGATGTATCTGCATACTGATGTTCAATCATTGATTAGGAACCGGAGGTGCAACAGCGTTCGTGACAAAAGCATTTACGGCGTTGAACAATACACTGACTTTGGTGTCTTTAGGAAGGTGTTCGCTCTTGCTGGCTACAGCGTTGCAGTCATTGCACGAAACCCGGAGCATGTCAAGAAGACGGTGGATGAAGTAACGGCAGCGGGCGGCGAGGTATGCTTATCCCAAGTCTGCAAAGGCCTACTCTCTCTGACAACAGCCTTAATCTCAGGCAGCTCCATTTGCCGTGCAAGGATACGATGCTGTCTCGCTCACCTCCGCCTTTTCCGCCATTCAGCAGCATTGGCCCTCCTCAACGCATGCGCTGCGAGTTGCTGTCTTCAATGCGGGATACGGCGTCTGGAAGCCTTTCCTGCAGATCACGGACGAGGAGGTTGCAGAAGCGCTCGACACGAATGTCCGCGCCGCATTCACGTTTTCTAAGCTCGCCATCACCGCATTCAAGGCGAACGAACTCGACGCGGTCGGTAAGCGCGGTGCACTGATCTTCACGGGGGCAACGGCCAGCTGGCGTGGAAACAAAACGACAAGCGCGTTCGCGGCGGGCAAGTTCGGCCTGCGTGCGCTGAGCCAAAGTTTGAATAAGGAGTTTGGACGGGAAAATATTCATGTAAGAGCCACGACTAATTGCAGAAACTACCCGCTAATCTGTTGCATGTACTTTAGGTTGCTCATGTATGTATCGATTTACTAGAGACGTCTTTACCCGATTAACATGACTCCCTTCAAATCAAACAAAAGGCTATTATTGACGGTGGTGAGTACGACAATAGTTGTCCTTTTAGCCTCATCCATACTTACTGTTACACAGGCATTATCACCGACCGAAGGCGTGGCAATGACCCGGAATGGGAGAAGAACGAGGATGTACGCCTCAATCCGGAGAGCATTGCCAAGGTTCGCTCATCAACTTATAAGCCCCTTTCATAACTTATAACTCTGCTTTGTTGTAGTCATATCTATACTTAGCCGACCAGGACCGCTCTGCTTGGACCTGGGAGCTTGACCTCCGCCCGGCGCACGAGAACTGGTGAAAGCAGTCAAAGACCAAGATGTGTGGAAATGCGATTTTGGTCGTGTTGTAAGAATATACATATAGGAGCTTTGTACGATTAAAGGCGTTTGCATGTATTCTGGGAACAAAAGATTAATTGAATGAAACATAAATTGTTGAGTAGACAAAAAACCATTGTTGCTGAAGGAATCCGAGACGCGAGACGCGACGCGTTTCATGTCTTTCTCTCACCTCTTCAACGCGGCATTCTTATGAATTCTACTTCTTTCAACGAAAGGATAGCTTGTTGCAGCTTGATTGCACTGTACATGCTACATATACGAAGAAGAGCTGGCCGCTCCATTCAATATTAAGGACATAGTAGGCGTATTGCGCAATCATTCGCGATCGGTTGAAGTGGACAGAGAGGTATGTCTCGTTAACACCTTACTGCATGGTGCTATCTAACCAACAAAGTTCGGTGTTTTGTTGACCCCCGAAACGGCTTGAAGCTTTGAAGGCGTTATGGCTAATAGGCTATGGGGCAAGTTGATTGCTCACTAGTGATCGGCCAAGCTGGTTCGTCCTTACAAACAGCCAACAAGATTGCTAAGTCAAATGCTAGTGACTGAAGGGTCAATGCTTGGGCTGAGTAAGGACGACGAAGAATGCGTGTAATGCGACAAGGATGGCGACATGAACAGTGGGAACCTCAGAAGCAGATACAATACATAAGTACCGTGGTCTCTACCATCTGCTCTCAAATTACAATCCTTCATCTTCTTTCACAATGGCCGCAATCGCCACGAAACGCCCTATTCTCGTTGTAGCAGGAGTGGGAAATGGTTCTGGTCAGCTTCCGTTCCTTCATGACCGTTAAATGCATCTGGATGTTAATGTTCCTACTTTTCATCATGAATTAGGCACTGGAGGCGCGACAGCGTACGCATAAATCAGATATTTGTCGATGAACAAAACTTTGAACCCATCAATAGGAAGGTCTTTGCTCAGGCCGGCTACAGTGTCGCAGTTATTGCACGAAACCCGGAATACGTCAAGAAGACTGTAGAAGAAGTGAAAGCAGAGGGCGGCGACGTGTGTTCACAAATTCCCGTATATAAGAACCTACCTAATCTAAAAACACGAATCTACGCAGGCAGCACCGTTCCACGTACAAGCATACGACGCCGCCTCGCTGACCTCTGCGTTCTCGGCTATCCAGGAACACTGGCCGTCGTCTACACATGCACTGCGCGTTGCAGTCTTTAATGCTGCTTATGGTGTCTGGAAGCCGTTCTTGGAGATCACGGACGAGGAGGTCGCAGATGCGCTTGACACGAATGTCCGCGCTGCGTTTGCGTTTTCCAAGCTTGCTATTACTGCCTTCAAATTGAACGAACTTGACGTGGTCGGCAAGCGCGGTGCGCTGATCTTCACGGGCGCAACGGCCAGCTGGCGCGGAAACAAGACGACAAGTACGTTTGCGGCGGGCAAGTTTGGCCTCCGTGCATTGAGCCAGAGTTTGAACAAGGAGTTCGGGAAAGATAACATCCATGTAAGTTTTCCTGCTCTTCTCTCAGTCATTATCCGATATCCTGGGACCTGACTAATGTTTTTGCATCTATCTTTGCAGGTTGCTCATGTATGTCTAGATTCATTGTACGATATTACTTGATCTGATTTTCATCAAAATTAGGCCATAATTGACGGATGTAAGCGCCTATATTTGATCTCTCGTTCCACCAACTAACAGAGATCAAGATATTATCACCGACCGGGTAAAGGAAAGGTACGCCAAGGGCCCGGAATGGGAGAAGAACGAGGACGTTCGTCTCAATCCGGAGAGCATTGCCAAGGTTCGTTTGCATAACTCACCGGATTATGTCTTTGGCCATGGCTAATTTCTAATCTGTGTCAGTCTTACCTGTACTTGGCTGGGCAGGATCGCTCTGCTTGGACGTGGGAGCTAGATCTTCGACCAGCTCACGAGAATTGGTGAATATTGTAACACTGATGAAGTTGCTATGGCTCTCATATGTTGTACTTCTATTCCTTTGTAATTTTTAAAAATATGCGGAGAAAGAGACTACTTAAGATATGTCCTCGTTTGCAGATCTAGGACAATAAGATCGACCTTAAGTAAGTAGCGCTAGCACACCAAAATAGCGCGCGAGCATGCAATCAGTCAGCTTGCTTTCCGTCTACATGTGGGATGCGAAGTACGCTCACCCCTTCACTTCTCACCTTGATAACCTCGGTGGAGGCTACTCAGCGACATGTCCGCCTCAGGATCAACTTCAGAAGGCGAACGACTGCCGTTGCTTGGCGACACATCGAAGGTTAAGTCTGAAGGCTATACGGACAACGCAGAGATTGCAGTTGATGAAGAAGCACCGGTCGTCCTCGTCGAAGAGGTAGACGCAGCGGCGGAGGAGACCGTGAAGTCTCGTTCGACGTACGCAATCGTACGCAATATCTTTCTGGTACTCGCGATCGTCGGAGGGCTTGCGCTGTTCGTAAAAGCTTTCATCGATGCAGACGATGTGGAGGTGCGTTTGACACAATTTCACAGCAAGCCGTTAATTTGATGCTATACATCGTGTAGTTCGATCTTGGAAAAGCACTGAAGAGTGCCCTCGGCGGAGGGCTGAGTGGTGCAGCTGGTACGTTGAAGAGTACATTTTGAAAGCGAGATTTAATATAACAGCCGAACAGCCATGGTTCTTCAAGTTTTAACTCTGATGGTAAGTATATGAATGCTCTCTTATGCAAAGCGCTAACACAATGCTCAGCCCCTTCGTACTGTCATGAACTACCAATACCGGTATGGCACGACAACCACCGAAGCTATTAAGACTCTGTACGCCGACGGCGGCTGGACGCGGTATTACCAAGGCTTGACTGCTGCTCTCGTTCAAGGCCCCGTTTCGCGCTTTGGCGACACTGCGGCAAATGTTGGGATTCTCGCGCTCCTTGAGTCGAATGGCTTCATGAAGAAACTGCCGTCGCTCGTCAAGACTATCTTTGCTAGTTTGGCAGCGGCAGCCTTCCGGATGATCCTCACACCCGTAGACACGGTGAAGACGACTTTGCAGACAGAAGGCAGGAGTGGTATGAGACTCCTTCGAGCGAGAGTGGGTCCACGAATCGCCTTCTTGTCCTCTTTCTGAAACCACCTTACCAACAGATCAGAGCTAATGGTGTCGGTAGCCTCTGGTACGGTGCATTTGCTACCGCCGCTGCAACTTTTGTCGGGCACTACCCGTGGTTCGGAACGTACAATTACCTCTCGGACAACCTCCCTGAGGCACACGGTGTATGGCAGACGCTCGCGCGCCAGGCTTTCATTGGGTTCAGCGCATCCGTTGCCTCCGACACCGTCTCGAACTCACTCCGCGTTATCAAGACGTACCGTCAGGTGAACGCTACCCGCATTTCTTACGAAGCTGCCGCCCGTGCAGTCATCGCCGTCGATGGCTTAAAGGGTCTCTTTGGACGTGGGCTGAAGACTCGCATTATTGCAAATGGTTTACAGGGCTTGATGTTCTCTATTCTGTGGAAATTGTTCTTGGACATGTGCGTGTCTTTTTTTATTTTACGTTCCATCAACTAACTTGCGTCCCTGATCACAGATGGAATGATAAAACGAAAGCATGACATTTTTGGATGCCTGAGTTGTCACTTACTGGCACAGTGCAATTCGTTATATAATGGGTATTTTAGTTTGAACGATCGAAAAGAACAATGCATATTCATCATCCTTATTTAAGCCAGTGAGCAGGAACCCCTAAACGGAGGAGTCATCAAGGTAAATTGTGCATATAGTGAAAATTCCTAACAATCTATGCTAGAGTTAGCTTTGTTGAACGATCCAATCCAGAACACCTCTCCCCCCTCCCGTTGGCTGCGATCGAACCTCAAGGTTTAGTCAAAGCATCCACATCCTTGATCTGAAAATGACTATGAAACACTGTCCTTGGACTACGGGCCAAAGCAACTGGCAGTGCATCCCGCATAGGCCATTTTGGTATGCATAAAAAGAACAGGAAACTAGTGGCAACGGCTTCCGTCCTTCGTTTCTCTCTACCATCTGCTCTATAGCTATTCGCTTGATCTACAGAGAAAGCCTTACCTGCTACGATAATCGACGTATTCATTTAAGAGAAGAATATCTAACTGCAATGGTGAGTGGCCCCCATCCCTTGGGCTAACTTGACCATTAATGGACTTCGCCACCTATCCTACAGCCCGCTACTACCTCTCCTCCTTCCTCTCGTACCTCGAACGAGTGCGTTGGTGCACTCATGATTACAGAATCGAATCTCGCGCATGTCGATATTGACGCACCAGGTTCAAGTGTTTCCCCCGAAGACAATGTAGTTGTGGTGGCTCAGGGTGGCCCACAACCGAGCATAACCACAACCACATCTACGAGTATAAAAGGCCCAAGGAGCATACGCGCTCTCTTTCACTCTACCCTAACCCATCTCACTCTCAACTTCGAAGAACTGAAACAGAAAGTAGGCGTTTTTTTTTATTGTGCGCGCTTCATGATATTTACATCATTTCTCTATCAAAGAGTATGAAACATAAGAAGAAGAACATACAAAGCCAAGCAATCGCGAGTGTTGATAGTCAACGCTCTGTACCTAATAGCATGCTCGAGTTGTTCGAGGCAAATCTTAGCGCTCGCGAACCTTCGACCTGCTATTCGGATGCGGCGATATACGCCCACTCGCGAGAAGTGACTCCAGAACCTGAGTGTCAGGCGCCTTCCGATGGAACCCTTTTGGTCCTCACCGATCATGGAGAGAAAGAAGAAGGAACGGCAGGACAAAATCAGGACAAAGAAATGAAAAGTGAGTTGCTTTCGGATGTGTATCTCTGTTAACATAAGTCTCACTTGGCACTTGGACTCGGTAGCCACAACCGTAGACGAGCTCGATGCAGGAGAAAACACTGCCGACCTCAATAATGACTGTTTGTTAGACGAAGGGGCTAAAACAGTCATTATAGAGGATGACAGTGACCAGAGCCGCTATGTCGAGGCTGCCAAAGCCACTGGAGTGAAGCCTCGCGACTTCTACTACGAGATGAAGCGCACGAACCCGCTCCTTTATCCCGCTTCCCTACCAGAAATGGGTTCAGCGTCATCTCAATCCCCTGATCCCTCGAACCCAGCGCATCAAAGCAGATCGACATCCAACCAAGAAGCCTCCGATGTGCAACCTGCAGTTAAGATATTCATCCCTCATAAATGTTACATTAAATTCCGTATCGCGCGCGCACTCTACCACGAGTCTAACGTCTCAATCCCTCCGGAGGTGCCACCTATCGAGCTCTTATATATGATCAACTTAGGATGGATCAAAGTAGCCGAATGTGATTGGCCGACCGCCCGTCAGATGCTAGGACATGATCTGCTAAGTTTTGCTCAGGTTCAACCCGAGTTTCGTGTCGGCCAGTCCCGCGGGTCGCGTCGCCCCACTGAGGAGGAAGTAGGAATGCACATTACCTCCTACTCTAAACCGACCAAAATTCAAAGGGGCGAAGGACTCTTGGACAATGAGGAGGATCGCCGACAGAACGGACCGTTCGGTATCTCTCTCCTGCACTTAGTGGACAAGGCAACACTGGAGGAGATCTACAAGGAGATCGTGAGGGTAGATGAGGAAGGCGAAGGCGCAAAGGAGAACCTAGACCATATCTGGTCTCAACGGTCAGGACAATGTGCAGCGATGCTCTTCAAACCAATCCTGGAACGCATGAGGACACCCTATGCACCGACAAGTCCCCTGGACTCATTGCCCACTGAATTGTTCGATTCTCAGGACGAGAAGGACCCAAATGACGATCATTTGGGTCAAGGTGCTCCAGCAGACGAAAACATGACTGGTCCTAGTGGAAGCCGAGGAGTCAAACGCACTAGTCCATCGGATGAAATGGTTGAATCACCACCAAAGGAAGTCCTTCGACCTTCATCGTCGCGAAAACGCCGAAAACTGAATGGCAATGTCGGAACACCTCCAGCACCTTCCACTTCAGCACCTCCGCCAATATCAGCCGCAGCTGAATCATCGAGTGCAATCCGTACCCTCCGGTCCAGAACATACCGGACAGACGCGCCTACCGTAGGTAAACCGCGGCCGCGGAGACGGAAAGCGAAACCAGTCGCCTCGGAAGCAGAGGCGAACGCAAACTCAGTATCGCCTTCCATCGCAAACAATGTTGCATTTGGAACCGATAGCAAAGGAAAGAAGAGGTGTCGTGAAGAAGAAGTGGACTCAACTCCAATAGAACCGCCGAAGAAGAGGCCAACTGGTAGACGCACGAAAGCGGTATCTAGTTCAACGACTGCCGCTGGTGGCATTCCTGGCCCGAAGGCTGAGGATGAGATGGTCGCGCTCGCTGATCCTGTTGAGGCCCCTACTCCGGAGGCTCAGGATGAGACTATCCTTGCCGCTGATGTGCCTGTTGCTCCCATCGGACCAGAGGTGAACGTGAACTTTCCTATAGCTAGACGGAGAGGTGCGCCGTTGGGGGGCTTGAATCGTATGAGGACGTTCACAGATCTGGGCAAGCCAGAGCGTCGTTGATGGCATTATATAGAGCCTCTGTCTTTGTTCTTCTTATCGTTGATCTGGTATATACATTACAATCAGCATACCCCTTTGTTTTGCCTGCAAGCAAGATTAGTTCTAATTAGAAGATCCATGTTCGTGATAAAGATGCAAATGTATGCCGCGAGCCTGCCTTGAACAAGGATGTGTAATAGAAACTGTCAGCTGTGCAGTTGCTATTGTAGTCCTTCGGCGCGCCATCCTTCCTCTCCCATAGAGGACTAGATCACTCTCTCCGCCTTTTCTTTGTTTCTTTGTTTCAAACTGCAGGACCACAAAGTTTAACTCGTGGGGTGGCACGAGTGAACAATGACGGGGCGGACATCTCCATTGCTCAAATTCATAGACCACTTGCACGTCTTAGGATCATGGATTCATGATAAGCAATCCTCGGCTACTATCGACAGGCTGCGCATGCCAGTGTTTCGGAGATTAACAACGTACTGGTGGCGGAGGGTCCTAGGACCTAGCCATGCACGCTTCGCTCTCCGAGTCCTCACATCTTCGCAGAACTGCCTCACCGGAGCTGTGCCTAACGTATGAAGGTGAGCACGAATGCCATTTACCCCTCATTCACACTACTTCGTCCTACCACGGAATGTTGAGCTGTCCGGTGGGGCAATAAAAGAGGACGTATGCTATCGCACAGCTATTTCTCACTGTCCAATTGCATCGGCTCCGTTTATGAATGCGATGTCGGTACTTCTTCAGTACTTGTGATACGTATCTCAAAGTGGCTGCACAAACAGACTTCAACCTTACTCGTTCGAAAGCGAAGAACTTCTGACGCATCCTGTCGGAAAATTTGCCAGCTTTAAGTATCCTAGGTCTTCCTCGTCTTTGTCAAAACCTATGTAGGCCATTGACATTTCCCATGGATAGACCCTTTGCATGTCTCAGGTTCTTCTAATACTTTTTCGGACGTAAGTCTCAGAACTTCTAATGTACTTGAGAGGGCTATGTATGCTTATTTTTTCAATATGCATTCAGAGTGAATCACGGTGTTGAGTGTCCGTGCGCCAGGCCAACCGATTCCACGTATGTATAATGCGATGAACTGCCAGGATGAAAGCAATGTAACGATACATCTTCCATTCCGTTTGATCAAACCAGCTCCGTGGCCCTCGCTGGATAAGGAGGCTTGATCATCAACCCCCTGGCTTGTCATGAGATGCATGATGGACAGCCAGTTTTGGCCCTGGGTATGAGCTGATGATGCACGAGCTCCTTGCTTTTCTGATGTGAACTCCACAAGACCTTTTCTCAGACATGTGGTTGATGAGAGCGCTACGATATACGTTCGGTTTAAAGCCGCATGGTCTCGATCTTTGTCGAAAACAAGGCTCTTATTTAATTTCTGATGTGTTCGGCAACAAGAATCAACGTTTCTGTCTCTAATCCTCTATTGCGAAACAGGAGATTGCCTTATAGGCTACGGTGAGTTGCTGTTGCTCTCGCATGATCTGACTGTCTCCCTTATCATTACATGCGATTCTCATTCTTAGATGGCTTCCCAGGATTACCACCTTGATACTACCTGCATGGGACATGCCACATTTCAAAACATGTTATGTCGCTGACAATGCGTTCGCGCTACTTGTGAGCGATTCATTGCAAGGAGTCAGTCATCTTAGCCAGTTCAAGTCTTCCTTCTGAAAGGGGACGCCTGCGTACTGTGAGTAATAACCTATGTAAGAGCGGTAATGTTTAATCATCAATTTCTTGTATAGCCATGTCCTGGAAATTTGATGTTTTTAAGCTTGTTCTGCTTCGGTGCTCAAGTCGCATACTAGCTTAATATATTCGACCGCGAGTCCCTTCCGCGCACTAAAGGATGCAGCGCCCTTGTTGTCGTTTTCGTTTGTGTAGAAAAGGGTTGATTTACCGATCACCGAATGACTAGTTCAGGGGCACACTAAGTCGTTCGTAAGTATACCCTTGATCTTCCTTCATCAATGCCATATCTGATAATCTCCTTCTACACGGTTTAGGGTTGCGGATTCGACTTCTTCACTATCGTATTAGGATTGCAAATCACTCAGAGTCCTCTAATGAGCGACGTATATATACGGGCGTTGAGATCCCAGTCACTCGACACCTCTCCTTTCCATGTATTCCAGCCCATTGACAAACAAAAGGGCAAAGGCAGCTAGAGCAAGAAACACTTCCCCCTGCTCTCAATGTCAGAGAGTACATCGGGGTGTAAGTCCTTTTATCCGTGTATACTCAGATGAAAATAATGATCAATATACATATCCCTCTGGTATTTTTCGTAGTGCAGGGGCGGGCCACCGACCTGCTCGTATTGTGAACAGTTTGGGAAGCCTTGCGACCTAGTCGCTCGTAACCCAGAGCAAAGCATTGGACAGGTAGGGCAGCCCTTTCCAAGCCAATTCCTGTGTGTTGACTAATGTAATGGATGTTGTCCAGGGAGAGCTGCAAATAATCATAGAACGACCGGGTGTAGCTCCTCGGCCGTAAGCATACCTTGTGCGATTCCACTATTAAAAGCTTATACCTAGCCATCGAACAGATCAGTAGAAGGAATCATACGAACATCTAGCCAAAGTCAGCATTCCGAGACTACTACAATGGTTCTACGGCCTTCGGAGGTTCGTCCTTTACGAAAAGCACACAGAGAGAGTTCACACACCTATGAGGTGAAACCATCATAGAGACGCCGTGATACGAACCATCATATCGTTCCTATCCATTCCCATGCACACCTCGGAGATAATATGGTTCTCATTGAACCCATGGCCCGCGCCCTTCAGTTTAGGCCATCCGTAAAATTCTCTCGTCAACAAGTCGATGCACCAATTGCAAGCCTCGACGAGACAACTAGCAATCAAATGGTGAGTAACTGATACTTGAAATCCTATCATAATAATAAGTGCTATAGTCGGATGGACGGGACACGGGAAGTCGGACGGTCTGGCGCTCAACTACACCAACCGTGCCCTTCACCCAGAAGGTAAGTGTTCAGTCATGGGAGAGTTCAAAGAGCGAAAATTACGATAACTCTGAATCCTATAGGACCTTGACGATTTGCACTACTCATTCAAGGTTCTCCAGGACGGATTAGACAATGTACTTTTACCGGCACAGAACGCTGCTAGTCATGATTTGAACGACGATACGGTAAGCTTTTAATTAAGTAATAAGGTAACATCATGACTGATACTTTTCCTTTGTAGCAGCGGAATATCGAAGCATCTGATGGGTGCTCTACCAGTGACTGCGATGAGCGAAGATTTCTCAGTGGTTTCTATTCTTCTTGACACGCCAATCGGGATGGACCACCGGCTGTTTCTGTGGAGTCTTCGAGCTTGCTTTGTGTTCTCATCAAATCGGCCTTCACGCTCAGCGTCCATTCTGGACACTATGTATTATGGTCCTTGTCCGCCTTTTGTTCAAGGTCCTCGGACTATCGAGTTTTACCAAATTGATGGATCATTTTTAATCTAGCATCATGTCACTACAGGATTTCTTATTCCGCCACCCCTTCAAAGCGAAAACGAAATCGTCTCTTTCTCGGTAGGTCAGCGGCGTGCTACATTTAATTCTGTAAATCCAAAGGTATCATAAAGTAAATAACACAGCGTTTCCATCGGCTGCTTTGATTCCAATTTTGTACGCTTATACCGGGCCGGAATGCCGGTGTGTTTCAAACCAAACGAAGGTGACTCGTTTCTATCTTCTTCTCATAGTATTGCTCACCTCTCAATGGGAAGGATAATGCCAGACAACGACTAGTAGTCACTGCCGGAGTCCTTTCATGCAATATGCAAGTGCAAGCCCGCCATTACTCAGATACAATACGAAAACCGAGCCACCGTGTCGAGCGGTTCGCGGTTGTACTTCCTGCCTTAGTTTCCAGCCTGGTCAAGAACCCCCATCGATAAGGTGTGGCATAGCTCTAGAACCCGCGCTCATAAAACATCTAACTTTGCCTGATGTCTTAGGATTGAAGGGTCAGGCGGTAAGAGACCCCGCGGGTTTGCAATACTTTTGCACAGCTCGTGACTCTGTGATAGCAACGGTCGAACTACCGTTCGCCCGGCAGACGCTCCTGACTCCACAGTTCACACAGGTCATACAGCAAGTACATTTTTCCCTCAGCGTAACATTGATGTTCTTTTGCAGGCTTCCATTGATCATCATCGCCGTTGCAGTTCGTAGCAATGCTACTCGGCTTGAAGGAAGCCCCGTCCGTATCTTGGTCCCGCTCATCCTGGGACTACGAATAGGCCTGATCTGATGGCCATCATGGATAACAGGCTAAAGTTCTGTTTTTGAAGAAAGCTTACTGGAAGTGTCCATGTCCAGGACCGAGCCAGCGCAATGCGACAATATGGCTTTGTTTGAAATAGCGCTCTGTCGCTTTCCGAAGACTCAGTAAGTCTTAAGATGTTCTACCTGCCCCCTTTTCCATGCGTAGGGGTAGGACCCGATGCTACCTCTCCAAGTTCCTGCTTCTCAGGATCATTCCGTCTCTGAAACTATGATTTGGTTCGCTTTCCAATCCGGGAATCGCGTACTTGGAATCGGATAGAACCACAGCTTCATGATCAACCAACTCCTGTCGTCCGGCATATGTTACTTGGGAGCTTACCACCATCGATAAGATCTCTCCTGATCGTCATTGCCTCATGTGCGGCATGGTGCTAACCATGCTAATAGCGTCTATTGATCTGACAATGGATTTGTCTGGACCTGTTGAACTTGTGAAATGACAAACTAAAGCGATGCAGATCGTGACTGCGAGTGAGTGGTAATCAACATATTGCGTGGTTTTTTCATCAGTGTTCAGGATGTGTTAAGGAATCGTCAAGTCATTTCTAATAGGCTCAGTCTTACGGCATAGTTTCGGTCTAGCTTTGAGAGGGACTTCTGACAGCAGCACTCGCTTGTCAATCCACTCTGACTCCAAACACTCGCCATCGATTCAATTAACCAACTCTTCTTTTACCTCATGTGTCTTGAGCCTCTTTTGGGGACAAGACCTGCTAGAGCTAAACGACTCCATCAGGCACATTATCTTGGGATTCGGTGGGCAGGGACGTCAATTTTATCCGCTTCAGAGGCTCTGATATTTTTAGACCACTACAACCAAGTCTGATCATCTCCTACTTCATCTAATGTGCAACGTGAGTCATGCTCTCTTTGTATCAACGATCCCTTCACCTAAAATGATAGTGACGCAATAGACATTCAAACCCCATACGCTTGCAGAAGCCGCGAAAGGTGGTTCACATGTACGTACATACATATATAATGGGCTTTGCTTGAAGCCACGCTAATTACCATTTTGTCTCTTGTATGCTCAAGCGTAAAGGGGGGCTGCCAACATGCTTGCATTGTAAGCAGTACGGGAAGCTATGTAATCTACTCACTCGACACCCGGAGCATACTGATGTGCAGGTAGATCAGTCGCTTCGGTCTACTATTGTTACGAGTACGATGACTAGATACAGATCGCTGACAACCTCCTGCAGAGAGATCTAAATAGTCATAGAAAGCCTATGCAGGGCACCTCATCAGTTCGTTCCACTCCAGTATGCTGACAGAACATCAATCTACAGGACATTGACAACCTGAACAACTCGTTGCAGGTACTTACGAAAGATCAAACTCTTTGTAACCGACACCTCCTATTGCTGCTGGGCGTGATCAAGATGACAACAGGGTGAGTAACTATTTGAACTAAGGACGTCTACTAGTAGTGTTACTGATCTTGGCGCTCAGCGTTCATTTTCCCATCAGGAATATTATTCTAGTCCGCCCCCTTCCGCATCGGAAACATAACTCGGAAGTGCTTTACTATGCAGTACGTATTCAATAAAACATGAGCTATTATTCACATCGATGTACCTGGCAATCCTTGTCGTAAATGTGTCTATTTCTATGTCACGCCGGATCTCCTGTAGAAATGGTAGATCTAAGGCAAACTGAAACGATCTTGTCGCCCGAGTGCTCATCTTTGCACTTGCATTAAGCTTTAGTCTCGTATGTGATACCACTGTGTTGTTAGCACCCTGTGACAGCTTGAAGAACTCGCTTGATACACAGCCATGCATAGCCATGCCAGTGTGTATGACAGCATTCTTCGGCAAGTAGCGAAACGTCCATCAAGGGAAGTAATTTCGCTAAAATGACTGCTATGTAGCAGCAATACAATATCAGCCTGCCCGCCAGCTCTCTTGATCTCTCTCTCTCTCTCCCGCTATGATACCCGCCCTTTGGTTTGTGCGAGTGTTTGCCCTGTGTAATGTTATTTCTCGTATGTTAGAAGCGGGTTGCTAACCAAAGTCAACGGCAGCTTTCAGCGTCCTCATCGCAGTCGCTGTCCTCGGTCTGAGCGCGAACTATGTCTCGCAGATCTCCTCGCTGAGCATCCCCGGCGTCATTACCTTCCAAACACCTGCATGGGCCAAACTCGCCGTCGCATCTGCCTGTGCTACAATCGCGTTTGTGACGCCGCTGTAAGTGACGAGCGTGCACCTCTGTTCACGACGAACTGACTTGCCTTGTATAGCATCATCGTCGACTTCGTTCGCAAGGGTGCATTCATTTCGTGGATTGTGGTCGAGATTATTGTCGCATGTTTGTTTTTTCCCTCTCATCTCAGAATCAGCATTCAAATGTGCGCTAACATGAACGTTAAACAGTTGCTGTCTCCGTTCCATGGCTTGTGGATGCGCTGGATGCAAATTCTGCCGACAAACTGAAGATCTTTGCTGAGTTCGGCCTGCCTCAGACATGCGCTAATATTGACGAGCTTGCCAGTAAGTCGATGCCTTTGATACCCGTGGTACACTTCCTGCCTACTAAATGATGTACAGAATCAGTCAATGGGCTCGAAGTTTCGGATCCTCTCACCTATGGACACCTCAAGGCATTTGATTTCGATCTTCTCCGCGGGCTGTGCCGCCAGCACCAGCTGATCGAGGGCCTAGCATATGTAGCATGGATTTTGCGTGAGTGTTCTATGACTTGACGTGCCCACTTTACTCACTTTAAACTCAGTGATGGAATACTCTTTGGCCTTGCTCGTCCTCGCCATCAGGGCGAGCATGCATGGCGTGCCAAACGTGTGGACTGGCACCGTACGCGACACGCACCTCGCAGGCCCGGGTTATCAGAAGAGCGTACAAGCGGCCTCGGTCACCACGACAGTAGCTCCGACGCCAAGCCCTGCGCATAATATGGCGCAGGGTCAGGCTACACCCGTTGTGCGGGCCAGGTTTAAGTCTTAGTTCCAGTGGCTACGAATGCCAGTAGATCTGGATTTTGGTACATATACTAGTTTTGACTTTTTCTCTGTAATGATATGTTTTGTTCGAACATTGCTTCCTATTGATGAAGAACACAATGAAGCACAGCGCTACAGGTGGTCATTTTCGGAAGAGCTGAAGATCAATAATTTATACAGTACCCGCTCGGTTATCTTGCTTTGACTCCAAGCTTTGGGTCCAATATGACGTGCTTGTGCTTTCAACCTTTCATCTCGTCTGCGCATAACATATTAATTATGAGTGCAACAACGTAGCTCCAATGCAGGCGAACCTTCAGCACTTCTAAACTTTACATCCCTTTCTCTAGCTCTGCAGCATAGTACATATCGGACGGGTATTGCATATCATGTCAGCCAAAGGCTAACACGTCGACTTGACTTCGCGAGTCGCTAGTCACTCCTGCAGTGTCGTGTCACTGAATTGAATCCAGGGGGCAAAGCCTTTGTCTTCATTGACGTTGGGATATGAGGCTGTAATGGTGAGAACGATAGTCGCGCAGCTTGGACGCACGCCAGGCCGGGCTGCCGAATTGACGGCTTTCTGGCCATCTCGGTCGCAATCCCACAGCACATTCTTTCTTGCTCAGACCCAAAGAACGCCTGTCAACGGAGGCTATCCTTACGTCTGGCGAGCGGACATGACTCACTCAGAAAAGTATGTACTTTCAGAACGTTCTCGTGCTCATCAAAATAATTCATCTGCTACCAACGCCTTAGATATAAAACCCCCATGGGGTCATGCTTTTGCTAGCCAAAATCCTCTCTTGCAAGCCTGCAAACATTCGTCGAGAATGTCCACCAGCAAGCAACCTGTGACTCTCCCGGAACGCTACGGAGAAGGGGATACGTACCTTGTCCTGAACATCCTTCCAGATGACCTCCTCGAAACTGCTTTTGAGAGTCTGAAGAAAGAAGTCCAATGGAACACGATGAGCCACCACGGTGGCGAGGTGCCTCGTCTCGTCGCGGTGGAAGGCACAGTCGAAGAGGATGGGACGTGAGCAAATCCAGTCTTCTCCTCCATGCCCAAGCTAACCATGTCTCTCAGTATGCCAGTCTACCGCCACCCAGCGGACAAATCTCCCCCTCTCCTCCCGTGGTCGCCCACCGTACAGCGTATCCGGGACGCCGTTTCCACATACCTCAACCAGCCTCTGAATCATGCACTCATCCAACACTACCGCCACGGCGGGGACTACATCTCTGAGCACTCGGACAAGACTATTGACGTCGTCCGCGGGTCGTACATCGTCAACGTCTCCCTCGGCGCCCAGCGTGCAATGACTCTTCGCACGAAGAAAGATGCCGCGCGTGCTGCTCAGACCAACGCCTCTGCTTCTCCTGCCGCTGCTGCTGCTAGCTCTGGGCAGAATACAAACTCGTCGGATAGAGGCAAAGCAGCAAGGGAGACACAGCGCGTACCCCTCCCGCACAACAGCGTGTTCGTGATGGGCCTGAAGACCAACGAAAAATGGCTGCACTCAATTCGTCACGACAAGCGACCAGTCGTGCAAAAGACACCCGAAGAGCTTGCCTTCAACGGGGAGCGCATCAGCCTGACCTTCCGGCACATTGGCACATTCCTGAACAAGGACGAGACACGCATCTGGGGGCAGGGCGCGAAGGGAAAGACCCGGGAAAAGGCTGGACAAGTCATACGCAGCAGCAAGGAAACAGGAAAGATGATACGCGCTTTCGGCCTCGAGAACAGCAAGAGCGACTTTTTCTGGGAGAGAGTCTACGGGAAAGGCTTCGATGTCTTACATTTTAGTTGATAGTGTAGGATGGCATAGAGTGTATTACAGACCAATGCTGAATGTATGATACCAAGTGACATGCATACTACCACATCCGAACGCTAAGCACGGGGCTACAAAGATCGGGTGGAGGGAATCGAGAGTATAGAGCGGAGGGGTATGTACAATGAATAAAAAGGAATTAACAATTATCATACTATGAACGTGAAAGTGACGAGAGACGAATCTCTCTCGAGGGAGCCACAGGCTGCCCGGCGGAATATATAAAAGAGAACTATAAGGGTGCGGACAGTACACTGAAAAGAATAGTGAAGTAGGAACTATAAGACCGAGAATATACTGAAGATGAAAGCGGGACACAAATCGAGATGATGCTTGAACTATAGCGACGTGCAAAGTATTTAAAAATGGGCACTGAATGGATATGAAGTGTCCAAGCCGTAGAGTAGTAGACAGAGGGAGGAGACACAGAACAGGACAAACAGAACGAGATTGCATATGCGCTGAGAGAGAGAAGAACCTGCGAGAATAATAATGTGGATGCATGCGACGACATTGACAAGAGAGAGAAAATGAAAAAAATAAGAGAAGAAAAAATAACCCAGCAAATAATGGACTGGTATGTATATCACATTTTAAAAACCGTCCAATCATCCTGGAAATATAAGGAGAAGAATCCCGAGAAGCGGAATGTGCTCGACACTTTCAGTGTTGGAACGGTACACTCTGCGGCGTGTCCATAATCGAACGCGCCTTCGACATAGACGCGCCCTCAGAACTCACCACACCCGTGGCAACTCGCACACCGGCCGCGACCTCGTCATTCACATACCAGTCGTGCTCGCCCTCGATGTTGCTACCCTTGTGACACGCAGCAGCATGCTTCCACCAATAAATCTCGCGGAGCTTCGCCTCGACGCACTTGACACCCTCGACGGCCGCCCAGTCACCACAGCGATGGCACTTGCCCTCCAGCAGCTCCGTCTTCTCGTTCTTGTGGTTCGGCCGGCGCGGCGTGAGACGGTATACGACCGGCGGAGAGAATGGCAGGGCTGTCGTCGGCGAGATGCCGTGAGCGTACTGCATGTGGTAGTTAAACGCGGAGAACTTCATGCTCAGCCACTCGGCCTTGCCGGCACCCCCGCGCGCCTTGCTCTCATAACAAATAGGGCACAGTCCGGCTTTATCACGCCCAACACCGCGAACGAAGCGGGGAGTATAGAGATCGCCGATCGAACGAGGTACATTGAAATGTCCACCGGGAAGAGGACCGGGAGGGTCAGGATACCTAAAAAATGAACTCAGCACAAACGAAAGAGAAGAAAATGGCAGAAAAGAAGCACGTACTTCGGGTTCGCAGGATCGAGGTAGCCGCACATAGGGAACTGGCGATACAACAACGGGAAAGCCGAATGGACAGGTATGTCAGGCGGGAACCCGCGTGTTGGGATTTCGAGCGGGCTGTTGTCCACCGGTAGGAGTTTTTCAGCAGCTACGGGCCTGTTGCTACTTCCCACTGCATCCTTGCCTTTGCTCTGGACATCCTCCTTCTTCCCAACCACCTCGTCCTCGTCCATCTCAGTCAAATCCGAAGACACAGTCGTTTCCCGTGGTTTCTCTTTCTCCATAACCTTCCTCTCCCTAGCCCTCCCCTTCACGGCACCCTTTTCCGCCCTCACACGCAGCGCAGGAGAGGCAGAAGGCGATCCTTTCTCCCGAGTCGCCCGAGATACACGACCACGTGCCTTCGCTTCACCCACATCCACCTTCTTTCCGTTGACCGCGTCATCAATACCGGCGTCCTTTTCTGATGATTGTGTCCGAGCGCGTTTCGAAGAACGACGCGCTACTGGGGCAGGCGACGCCTCTGCGCCACTGGTATCAATTTCCGTTTCACCGTCATCCGTGTCAACTTCGCGATATGGCCTTTTCTGGCCCGCACGGACGGCCGCCTCACGTTTCGGACGAACTGAACGCGCCGTCGCTGGTGTACTACCCTTTACCTTCGGTGGTGCAGATGACCTAGCCTTACTCGGCGCCGGCGACGCAACTGACTTCGGCCTCGTACGCGCAACAACGGACTGAGCGATGCTACTCTTGTTATCGCGTTCGCACTTGCTAGCAGAAATCGCTGCCAGGACATCTAAACGGCTCTGCGGCGTACTCAGGTCCATGTCGAAATCATCATCATCACCCTGTGAACTTTCCTCTTCAGCTGGTTTACCACGACGAACATTACGGGCCCCTTTGCGAATTGCCGACAGGTCATCCTCGCGTTCCCGTTCAAGCATTTCCGCCCTCAAACTCTTCAACTTCGAGCGTGTGCGGTACCTGTGTCCGTCTGCGTCAATTTCGAGCGGACCACGCTCACGCTCCTTTTCAAGGAGAACAGCCTCAGTCATTGACGGGGTCAGATTCAATTGTAGGCGGAGGGGCGACGGTTCAAATCGGCGTGGTGGGAACTTGCGATGTGTACGCGCAGGACGACCATGCGAGTGAGTACTCAAAGACGACGATGGGCGCGAGTGCACCGATGGCGAGCGTGCAATTGGCGTCGAAGCGCGCAACGTCCCAGTAACATGAATGGCGGGACTCACATCAGACGCGGACGCGACGAGCGATGTCAACGGTGATGAATCAAGCGGCGTGTAATGGGCGCGCGGTTGGGGCGCGGCGATCCGGAAGGGCGACTCTTGCGCTTCCACCGGTTTCGGGTGAACGTGCAGCTGGGCTTGACTGGGTGAGCCCCCTTTGTCTGTGCCCTCCTTCACCTCGTTCACTGCCGGTATTGGAATAGGTACTTGAGCAACCGTTGCACCCGCCCCTGTCGAGACAGAGACGGGTACATTTATCGATGGAGTATCGGGTGCACTATCGCTGTTGGAAGAATCAGCAACCTCTCGAAGGCGGTCAATGAACGGTTTCTGTCGTGCGGAAGACGATGAAACCGAGTTGCTACTACTGGAAGGGGTGGCAGTGCTGTCATCCTCGCGCGGAACGCATACAGCCACGCCATCTTGAACTTCAAGGCCACGGGGTGTTTCAAGAACAACTGATGAGAGCGTGTCGTCGGCAGACAAGGTTGTCGCAGGTGTGGACTCGCCCTGTCGGTCGACAGGTGAGATGCTCTTTCCGAACGTGGGAGCGAGCGGAGGCGTAGGCTGAGGCTGAGGATAGTAGTCTGCGAGAGACATCATTAGGCTCCCGTCACTTGCATTCGATGTCGAAGCAGGACTCGTATAAGACGATGTGTGTTGTGGTTGTGAGGGTTGTGGTTGTTGCTGTGAATGTGCATACACATTGTTCACCGCAACGCCGGCTGGAAAGCCCGGAGAGGCATAACGTGCAGACAAATGCACATTATTTGCGTAATGAGGTGGGTAGACGGGCCCGAAGGGCGAAGAGAAAGGGAGCGGAGAGGAAGCGAGAAAGTCGGCGTTCGTAGCGGTGTTGTACGCGTTCATGTACACGTCCCGCGGGTCGCTCCCGGGTGCAAACCCGCTGCTCTGCGGGGAGAAACCCACCGACTGCGGAGACATGATGGGTAGCTATATTACAAGATTTGATTGCAGAAAAGATATATAGAAGGAAAAAACGCGTCAGAAATCGGGCGCATACAAGAGCATAAAGAGAGGGTGTAAGAGCGGAACAGAGCGAGACATACCTGGGTGGGGGTGATGTTAAGCCACTCAGCGTACGACAGCTCATTGACGTGCGCGGCCGAGGGCGAAGGGCCTGCGTGTCCATGGGGGTGACCATGGCCGTGCGGTGTGCACCGTGTCGAGGTTGAGGTCATGCTTTGCGTATGTGTATGCGTATGCGGGTGGGTGTGTGTATGCTGCGACTGCGCTGTGATCATTGGGGAGAAGAATGCGGAGTATGTGAATGGGGATTATAGGAGTTGGGCCGTGCTCATCGTATGCAACGACGAGGAGGGGGTAGGAGGGATGGAGGGGGAGGAGGAAAAGACCAAGGAGGAGGAGGGAGAAGGAAAAAGAGCGCGTACGTACTTGAAGCTAACGTCCACAAAGACAAGGTTTATTTTATTTGCACTTGTTTGGTTTCCAAGTCTAACACATTTCATACCATCTTTTTCTCCTCGTGTTTTCCTCGTTCCTTAGCATGGTTTATTACAGAAAATTAGACAAATATGCCACGTATTTTATACAACAGTCCTATGACAATTTTGTTGTTTGTTATCCCGAGGAAAATGAGTTTTTCACCTTGCAACCAGGCCACCAGAAACGTGAGAACGAGGATTTAGCAGTTACACGTTCACTTATTGCAAAGTCGCACACTGCACAACGCCTTGACACCGTGAAACTTGTTGTACACGACGTCCAAATGTTGCCTTCGACATTCGTCGCGCTCCTGGCGTCGTCGCTGGGCGTCGTTCTTTCTCTACTAACGGGTGCGCGTGCGTCGGCACTAACAACTGCCATTGCGGGCAACGAGCGGCTCTGTTTCTTCGCCGACGTGGACAAGGCCGGAGAGAAGATTGGTGTACGTCCGTGCTCTTTACGTCCTGCAAAATTGCATTCTTATCATTCCTGATGCAGTTCTACTTTGCCGTGCAATCTGGCGGGTCATTCGACATCGACTTCACCGTCACCGACCCAAGCGACAAGGAGATCCTGGATGGCCAGAAGGAACGCCAGGGCGACTACGTGCTCACCGCGAACAAGGCGGGCGAGTATGCCTTCTGCTTTACGAACGATGCCAGCGGACTGAACGAGAAGCTCCTCGACTTCGATATCATGGTTGAGAGCGAGCCCCGCCGCGAACCATCCACGAAACCTGGCCAGGTTGCAGATCACACGAGCGCGTTGGAAGAGAGCATCTTTAGGTTGAATGGTCAACTAATGGGCATCAAACGCACGCAAAAATTGTAGGGACTATTTGTCTGTTTTCGCTATTCCTTACATTCAACTTTTTTTCTCTCTAGCTTCCACACTCGAGAAAACCGGGGATTCTCCATCGTCAAGTCTACGCAATCCAAAATTTTCTGGTACGCCATCCTGGAGGTATTAGGCGTGATATCTATGGCAGTGTAAGCTCTCAACTATCCAACAATTGCGGTTGTTGACAGATCCTGATTCGTCTGTTATCAACAGAGTTCAGGTCTACATTCTTCAAACCTTCTTCACAAAAACCGGTCGGCGGTACAAAGTATAGGGACACTCACCAACCTCTTCGTTTGTCTAGTTTGTCGCGCTTTATAGCATCATATGTATTATTGTCCGTTGCATGGCATAGATATCCTCCTTTTCATTTCAGCCGTTGAGTCAACGCATCAAACATACCATCAAAACATCTCTAGCCTATATGCTCATCAAATTCTGATTGCAATCATCCTGACCTTGATCTATATAACTTATTGCTTTGAAAAGCGTGTGTAATGCTGGATTGGTGGGACATCAAAGTGAGACATTAAAGCTCTTTCTTCCCGCACTCTCACTAATTTGATCTAAGCTACAGCATAAAGCCCTTCATCTTCACTTCTATACGAACCACCTGCAATAAAGGTGTGAAGATTATATCTCGGTCTAAGATGTGAAACTTGTCTAGCTGGAAACCCTATATGACTCTTAAGTCTTCTTGCTGCTGGCATCTAATTCTGGTAGACGCGCTTGAGATAGCTTGGCACTGCACGGAGAAATGTCGAGGAAGGGCCATGACGTTGGCTCGTCCAGCTTCGCATCTCAAACCCTGTTCCAAGGGTATTCCTGCTGAGTGAAACTTAAATTTCACTCCATATTCTGTATGTCTTGTGATAGATTCATATGTAAGACCCCGTACTTCTCTACTTAATCCTATGCTATAGTAATTGACAGCTTAGCTCTGTCAGAACAATCACAGGTTCCTGCACATCAAGGCTTATACAACTAAGCGGACCTTCAACTTGTCTCCCTTAACCACTTCATCCTTCTTCGCCTCCAGCTCTTCAACATCCCAATTGACGACCATTACTCTCCCAGCTAGCCACTCTTTCCGGTCTCTGGTCAACCATACCAGCGTGTTGCCTACGAGCTCGGGCGTGTCGACGAGGTTGTCGTGAAATTCTGGTGGTAGGCTAGCCCCCATGTCTGTAAGCACGCCGCCCGGATCGAGCGAAAAGGCCAGGAGACCGCGCGCTCCGTACTCTGAGACAAGAAACTCTGTGAAGCGCAGGATGGCGAGCTTGCCAGTCTACAAACCCAGAAGGCATAAGTGCGGAAATACTGAGTTTATAGGTGCGTATATACCTGGTATGCGGACCCGCCTTCAGAAGTTAAATGAGCGCCTATACTTGATAGATTCACTACCGTCTTCCTTCCTTCCAGTCCGCCGGCGCCGCTTTCTAGTAGCAGCCCGAGAAAGGCGTGCGTGACGAGGTACGTCCCCTTCACATTGACCTCCCACGTCGACCACCAGGCGCTCGGATTGCTTTGCCCTATCAATGTGAAGTTCTCTAATACTCCAGCGTTGTTCACAAGTACATCCAGTCTGCCGAATGTGTCCTCGACTGCCTGTGCCGCGTGCGAGACAGATTGCTCGTCTGATACGTCGAGGGGGAGTTTCAGCACCTTAAGCTGTCCTTCCGGATGAACGGCATGTATTTCCTTCTCTACGGCGTCCAGTGCGCTAGCGGAGCGAGCCGCAAGGATGAGCCCTGATACACCCGCACGAGCAAATGACAATGCCATCGCACGACCAAGTCCTCTACTTGCACCAGTGATCAACACAACTCTTCCAGCAAAGTCACCTGTCGCAACCCACTGCGAAGGTTCAATCGCGGGATAGCTATCATGCCGGCTCGTCTTCGTAAACAGTCTCCCTAGAGAGTGAGCAGCATTCAGTTGATACAAGATCTCGGAAAGGGTAGTGGGGGCTCTGACCTGTGGATACAGCAACATCGACCATTTTCGCTATCTGAGGTTAAGTTGCTTGTTATCCTAAAATGATCTCGCTCATAGCTGAGATCCATCTGTCTTTTATATACGATTAATATCTGGGCCCGCCAATGAGACAATCGGTGTTGATTCATGGCTTGGCTGCATAGTACGCGTCCTTCGGCTTCGGCACAACTCGTATGTCCGGAATTATCTACGCGTCCCTTCGGCTCTCCGCTCGAGCCAATACTTTGCGTTTTCGAGCTTCATCTTGGTCAGAAATCCTCTGCTTTCTCAGCGTTCTGTGCCCTTCATACTGTTTCGCTCGCACAATTCGCAAATCAGTGACTTCGCCTTTCGGTCCGTGGTAGTGGCTATACAACGGAGGCAACAAACCTAAAGACAGTTACCACAGTTCCTAACCGCCATTCCTTGCCTATTTGTACGACGTCCGATGCCGATGGAACTGCGACGTGGAGGTCGCACCGGGAAGTGGAACGACGGACGACCCTTAGCACCAGCATGAACGGTCGCCCGATTGTTTGTTTCAAAGTTTCATTATTTGTTCAAAATACATTTAAGGTAAATATTATTTAAGCCATCGAATCGGGCGACGTAGGGAGCCCCTGGGAA
This sequence comes from Trichaptum abietinum, assembly GCA_910574555.1. Lineage (NCBI taxonomy): Eukaryota > Fungi > Basidiomycota > Agaricomycetes > Hymenochaetales > Trichaptaceae > Trichaptum > Trichaptum abietinum. Next base: position 1,370,611 of record CAJTBE010000011.1, on the reverse strand, counting down.
GGAGGGTGATCTTGGTCAGAAATCCTCTGCTTTCTCAGCGTTCTGCGCCCTTCATACTGTTTCGCTCGCACAATTCGCAAATCAGTGACTTCGCCTTTCGGTCCGTGGTAGTGGCTATACAACGGAGGCAACAAACCTAAGGACGATTACCACAGTTCCTGGCCGCCGTGGCCCAAGGGGAAAGTTTGTAAGTACAGTACATATGTACTTCTTTATCCTCTAATCCATTCCAATTAATGATGCTTATACACAACGGCAGGTGCGTGTTCTAACTTTATACTACTAGACGAACCTTCAACTTATCTCCTTTAACCACTTCCTCTTTCTTTGCCTCAAGCTCGTCAACATCCCAAGTAACGACCATCACCCTCCCAGCTAGCCACTCCCTTCGGCCTTTGGTCAACCATACGAGCGTGTCAGCTGATAGCTCAGGCGTATCGATGAGAAGGGTACGGATGTGATCAGGTATGTTCGCGGCCATATCTGTGAGCACACCTCCTGGGTCGAGCGAAAAGGCCAGGAGGCCCTGTGCGCCGTACTCCGCCATAAGAGCCTCTGTGAAACGCAGGATTGCGAGCTTTCCGGTCTGCGGGACAAAATAAGGAGGGATAAGTGTTTTTAAAGCTCTCAAAAAATGCACAAACAAACCTCATAGGATGAACCACCTCTACTAATCATAAAGGCACCTATGCTCGAAAGATTCACAACTGTCTTTCTTCCTTCCAACCCTCCACTGCCACTCTCTAACAACAATCCGAGGAATGCGCGTGTGACAAGGTACGTCCCCTTCACATTGACCTCCCAAACCGACCACCAAGAGCTCGGGTCACTCTCGTCGACTGGTTTGAAGGGTTCCAATATTCCAGCATTGTTCACAAGTACGTCGAGCCTATCAAAGGACTTCTTGACTACCCGCGCCGCCTCCGAAACGGATTTCTCATCAGCAACGTCGAGTGAGAGCTTCAGTACCTTCAGCTCTCCTTTAGGATGAACAGCTCGTGCTTCGGTTTCGACGGCGTCCAGTGAGCTGGCGGAGCGCGCAGCAAGGATAAGTCCTGATACACCTGCACGAGCGTACGACAATACCATCGCACGACCAAGTCCTCTGCTTGCACCAGTGATCAGCACAACTCTTCCACTGTAGTCGCCCGTCACATCCCATTGCGAGGGGTCGATTGACGGATAGGTGTCATGTCGGAGTGTCTTGACAAACTTCCTCCCTACATATCGAACGTTGAGTCGATGTCCATTTTAAAGGAGTACACTGACCCGAGGCTTCGGCTTTATCCACCATTTTGTCGACTTGAATTTGGTAGGGGAAAACTGGTGCATTTGTATGTACATATACTTGCTTTTATGGGCTCAAACATGCTTATACCAATATATTCTCTGCTCAGTAAGCGCACTCAGACTCGGACCCGTTACCTACAATCCAAGACTATCGCATCATCGGTACAGTAGAAACATTCCGATTCCGAACTGGACGGTACTCACACGTGACCGTCGGATCGGTTTGATTCTTGAAACAAACATTCATAACCTTTCAGCAGCAAAACATAAAAAGACATACATCTTGCTTGGCATATATGCAGTAGACTCGACACAGTCGCAACTATTTCAATGCAATAGCGACTGGTTTCGTCTATACATCGTTGAATACTAGTGGCTTATTTATGAGTAGTGCGGTGAATACAACTCAAAATCGCTTTTGCTAGGTCACCCGGCATATTTCATTCTATCAAAAATTCAATTGACAGTAGCAAGTTGGTGTTCAAGAGGAACTAAAGCTCAAGCATATCTCCCCACACTTCGCGGACCCATTTCAGCTCGCGTACGAGATCTTTCACAAGCTCTCTCAATGCATCCTGCAAAGCCCGATCTCCTTCATATCCCTTGACTCGTACTTCCCCGACTTCAATCTTGTCCTCCTCCATGTTGCCGCTTCGGTCCGTGGAAGACCGGACATCGATATGCAGCGGAGGCGAACCAAGGCGGGGTCGTTTACCGGGCCTCTCGCCTGCTGTCCCTGTACGCAAGACCATCGGTGCCGATGGGACATGAGATGTGGTGAGGGAGGAAATGATTGCATCAGGTAGAGCGGTGAGGAGACGCGAACGGAGCAACTTGAAAGCACCGGCATCAGCGCGTAAGAGGCCCGACACAGCCGTTCGCATTCGGTCTACTTCATCGGCCGGCTCGTGACTGAAGGCTAATGCCGCCTCTGCAGATGGTGACGAAGGGGCAGGAGAAGGTTGCGAAGATGATAGGTCTGTGCTGTTAGTTATACGCCGGCGTTCCTGTATGACTTCATCCGTAAGGTGAGCCAGCTTCGTTGAGTCTGAGTTCCCATTCTCATCAGCATCCGAGGTCTCAATTTCTTGCGCGAGGAGCGTCAAAATCCTCTCCGTAAATGTTTTCTTCCCATCATCAGTCTCTGCAGAAGAGAGGTTCGGCGAACGCGAAGACATGGGGATAAGGGTCCGCAGCGCAGCGGTAATTATAAGCGACTGTGTATAGTTTTGCACTCGCACTAGGTCAGGAATGGAGAACAAGAAAGGTGGGGGCAGAATGTGCTTCTTTGGTTCAGTCGTCTCCGTGGTGTTAATTGAAGAGCCAGAAATCTGTTCATCATAAGAACCTGAGGGCAAAGGACATGCAACAGGCACGTCTGCACTGAAAGCATCAACAAGCCTCCGTATCCACGTCCACTTGTTTTCTTCTTCACGTTCAGCCGCAGTGATGACCCACTCTCGCCACTGCGTTTGCACTCTCTCTTTACCGCCATATAGCTTCAGTACAGCCTCTCGTTCCCCTTCGCTGGCAGTTTCTCGAAGGGTTGTGCGCAAGTCCGAGTCCGGTATGGATGCAAGCATGAATGCTTTCAGATCGGTTTGCATCTGTGCAATGATATCTAAAAGCGAGTGTGTTGCGTCGACGATTGCCCGACCCATGCTTTCGCGAGAAGAAGTCACAATATCCTCCGCATCAACTGGTACTTGTGATTGTGGTTGCGATGGACTAGGAAGAAGAGAAGCAAGCACTCGATCAAGCGCTTCATCGCGTACAGGAGCACAACGTTCTCGAAGGGCAAATACAAGCTCTCGAATGTGGCGTACAGCAGATGTCAGAGGGGCCGACGTGGGAGACGGGGGGCAAGACAATGTCGCAAGAATGCTTTGTGAAGGGGGAAGTAGTGGGGGACTGCTACTCGTTAAAGCAGTATAGAGGTCTTGATAGAGTCGGCGGAGACGAGCGAGCTGTATCGAGGGCAGAGGGCTTGAAAGCGCTTCGCGTGCCTAAGAAGCAATATAGAAAGTTGATCAGCTATGTTTAAAGTGAATGCATCAAGCAAATATATACAGTATAGGATTATAAGAAATATTATATCGGTATTTAAAACACGAAACAGAGTCACAGGCTGGTCTCCCCATGAGGGGAGGTAGAAAAGGAATATTCGAAGCCAGTGCATCGCTGAACTATTATTTGCACGTAAAACTGCTCACCTCATCCCAGAAAGCTCGGTGGGCAATCTCAGTGATCGCCTCCTGCATGCTCTTCCGTTTCTCTGTGGTTCCGGTCTGCTCGTCCGGTATACCCATGCTCGTTGGATCACCGCCAAGGGCCTTTATGACTTGCGGTGAGGCAAGAACTGATCGCATTGATTTTCCTGGAGTCAGAATTCGCCGTGGGTGCAAAACCAGTGTATGAAGAAAGGCCAAGGATGAAAGTATGGATGCTACCTCAGGATCTAGAGTAGGATGTTGGGACAGGGACGGAGGTGCAACAAGCGTATACTTCGGAATATCCGCAGATACTTTACTAACAAGACAGGGCAATAGCACAGATTGTGCGTGGGCGAGGATTTGGAGCTCAGATGGTGTATCCCCTAAGACACTGTCCGCAGCTAGTGTATCGAGGTTATCCAGAATCAACTGTGCTGCTTTCTGCTTAGCGGAAAGGTCATTTGATTCCACCTGGCTGAGTAGAGTGTCCAAAGCAGCAATCGTTTCAGATAACTTTGCATGGCTTTTCTCGTTATGCAGTGGTTCAGATGCAATATAGTCATTTTTTGAGTTAAGCAGATTGCGCAACGAAGAGAACGCGTCCATGTCCATCTTCATGGACGAACGAAAGAACTGTGTGCTGAGAGTGCCAGTGACGACAATTATAGATTTGTAATACATCGCTTACTACTTAATGCTTACATTTGTATACAGTGACTACTAATCGTTCTTCAACTCATACCATCTTCTGGACTCCTTCATTCTGATCCATACTCATCCTAGTACTCGTCGGGGAAAACGCATTCTGTGAAACAAATTCACTCCTCTGTTCTAGTCTTATTGATGGAGAAACGAGTGTCTTTGTTTTACCAGTGCGCAATGATGATAACAAGTGACTCTGGCAGAATCGTAAAGTCTCAGGAGAAGAAGTCACGGCCAAAGCCTCCTCGTTTTCTCCTCAGCATCCAAACTACTTCCTGCCAGCTCCTAATTACTTCGTCTACCAAGTCACGACTTCACTGTCTTCGAGAATAAGATGAAGGTAGAATGCTTGACAAATTGCATTTTAACTCTGGAGTAACCCCTGAACTCTACCGACTTCTCAAAGTTGTTAGACTTGCCTGCCTGATCCACCTTCTCGACCTCTCAACAAGACTGGTCTTACCTGCTAGACACTTTCTCGGATTTTTAAATCTGCAAGACTTGTCTGCTAGACCTTCCTTCTCTCGCTGCTCTCCGCAATAACTCCCGTCGTAAGAGGGACTCTGAACGACTGTCTCGTTCGCCGTTCTCCTCTTCTCTGGGAATCCTTCCTGTCTGTCGTCGCACGCCTTCCCTCTCCTTTGCCTAATAGTCAATCTACAAAATGACGGAAGGCATCAACGTTTACAAACAATTCGTAGACCCAAGTGAGAAGTGGTGGAGGAAGAACAGACTTGTGAGGTTGAATCTTTGGATTATTCTTTAGTAAGTCGTATGTCTTGCAAGCTACATCCCGTGTCCCATACTCAAAACCGGTGTAGCCTGATGACTTCAATGACGACTGGGTATGACGGAAGTTTAATGAGTGCGGAAACCGACTCACCTCGTATGTTTCTTTACTCACAAATGCTCTTAATATTGTAGCTGGGTATCAGCTTCTCCACCAGTGGGAGGAATATTTTGACCATCCTGATGGATCGAAACTTGGCTTTCTCAATGCTATTCAAACAATTGGCTCCCTCGGATCGATCCCTATTGCTCCATACGCGTCCGACTATCTCGGACGGCGAGGAGCGATTGTGATGGGTTGTTTTATTGTAATCGTTGGCGCAGCCCTTCAAACAGCTGCACAGAACGTGAACATGTTCATAGGCTCTCGTGCCATGCGTGAGTGCCTAGCTCCTATGTGTTAATAACCGTAAGGCCTGACATTTTTTCTAATCAGTCGGCTTTGGACTTGGTTTTTGCAACAACGCAGGCCCACTCATGGTCATGGAACTTGCTTATCCGTACGCTTACATTTTTTTTAAGTTCACTGTCTTCTCGCTCATATTCGATTCAGTACGCAGCGCGCTGCTCTCGGTGGTATCTACGACACAACGTTTAGCCTTGGCGATGTCATGCATGTCTTTTCTTCCTTGTTTTCTTAGCATATCGAAAGCTCCTGACACCGATGGAATTTAGTGCGGCATGGGTTACGTTTGGGTGTCACTTTTTGCACAACACATGGGCCTGGCGCCTTCCTGCTCTGTTGCAAGTCATCCCATCCATCATCCAGGCCTGTCTACTTATGTTTGGGCCTGAAAGTCCACGATGGCTGATGGGACAAGGACGGTTCGTTTCCTTCACACTTTCCATCCTATTAATTCTGATAGTCATTGCTCTAAACAGTGAAAAGGAGGCCTTTGACACGCTAGTCTATTATCATGGTTGTGGTGATCCCCAAAATCCGCTGGTTGTGTACGAGTTCGAGGAGATCAAGGCTGCGATTTCGCATGAGATCATTCAGAGACAGACGGGATGGAAAAACTTGTTTGCCACGAAGGACATGCTCCGCCGTGTTCGTCTCATGATCGCGATTCCATTCTTTTCCCAATGGACGGGGAGTGGGCTTATGTACGTGTTGCCCAGCTATTTTAGGTATCGACCTACTTTCTGACTTGTTTGTGCAGCACATATTGTACGGATTCGCTATTTTGGATCTTTGGCAATCGTTGATTTGTTAAATTGAACGCAGACTTAAGCCCAGTGCTTAACGCCGTTGGAAGTGCGTAAACCTCCGCTTACACCTGAAATGAGAACTGAATAATAATTATGTATCGCCAGTCTCGGACCAGGTTGATAAGCTGCTGATCAATTGCGGTCTGACCATGTGGGCCTTCATCTGCGGATTATCTGGTGGTCTGCTGGCCGATAGTGCTGGGCGAAGAAAACTTTTTCTTTTTTCAACGGCTGGAATGCTTCTGGCGTTCGTTCTCCAAACCACATGCTCTGCGGAGTTCGCCATTCACAAAACGAAAGGTGCTGGGACTGCTGTTGTTGTATGGATATGTGCGTGTCTTACTTTCACTCTTTTTGTCAATAACTTATCAATCTACACGAATAGTCTTCTACAAAGGCTTTTACGCACTGGCATGGAACCCAATACCGCTCCTCTACGTCACAGAGATCGTTCCATTCTCATTACGTGCAAAGGGCCATTCGATATTTTCGATCTGCCGCGCAGCGTCCCTGGTCTTCAATCAATACGCAAATCCAATTGCTCTTAAGGCCATCGCGTGGAAGTACTACGTGCGTTGGACAAATCGGAAGGAGACATCACTGAGTAACTACATTTGCTACAGATCGTCTACGACGCAATTATCGTTTTTGTTTTCATCTTCATGTACATCTTTTGCGTGGAGACAAAGGGTCGGACATTAGAAGAAACAGCCGTGTGAGTCTCTTTCTTACTTACGTTTGCCGAGCCTATCTCACATTGCCTTCTACCTATACAGTCTGTTCGATGGCCTGGACGCAGTTGAGCACCTTGCGAAGAAGGGCGAACAACGCATCGAAATCGAATTAGTCCCCGTGCCCAGCCCTTCGCGTACTCAATGGAGGAGGCTTCCATGAATCGTGTTAGTCCGAAAGGTGTGAAGGTAGGAAACGATACGCAAATAAATTTGCTACTTCGCAAGCTGTATACTTTTGGCAAGTGTTATTCAAGACCCAATGTTCTGTCCTGTAACCATTCACGTTGGTGTCACTTGGGTAAATCAACGCTGCTTCTCAAGTCCCCTTTCACTCAAGGTTTATGAACATGAATATTTCATGCCGACCATCTTATATTGCGCACGATATACATACAGAATATCACTCAGTACACTTAAACAACCATCCTGACCTTTAGCTTATCCCCCTTCACGATATCATCCTTTCTCGATTCAAGCTCCTCGACATCCCAGGTAACATCCACGAAGCGCCCCGTTAGCCATTCTCTACGCTCTTTCGTAAGCCACACAGTAGTATCCCCTGCAAGCTCTGCGGTATCCTCCAAGTACGGGTGTAGTTCCTTTGGTAGCTTGAGGCTCATCTCTGTCGCGACGCCTCCAGGGTCAAGAGAAAAGCTAATCACCCCTTGCGGACCATACTCGACCTCTATGAACTCTGTGAATCGCAAGATAGCGAGCTTGCCCGTCTGTATAGCAAAGTCATCAACCTTCGAAGGCAAATAATATTAGATATTCTTACGGAGTACGACGAGCATCCAGGATCATTCTTATGTGCTCCCCTAGAGGTGACATTCACTACTATCTTCATACCGCCTTCGCTTTCCAGCACCAGAGGAAGGAATGCACGGGTGATGAGGTAGGTCCCTTTCACATTGATCTCCCACATGCGCCACCACTCATCTTCATCACTCTGGGTAATCAGAGCAAATGGCTCCATAATTGCCGCATTGTTAACCAGCACGTCAAGACGACCGAAAACCCGGCGAACCTCGTCCACAGCGCGTGCTATGGCTGCTGAGTCTGTGACGTCCAATACCAGCTTCAGAACTTTCAGCGCGTCAAGTCTCTGGGTAGCCTTCTCATCTGCGGCAGCCTTGAGAACTAACGCTGCTTCATCTAGTGTCCTGGATGAGCGGGCTGCTAGTACAATTCCTGAGACGCCCGCGCGGACGTAGGACAGAGCCATAGCAAGACCGATCCCGCGACTTGCGCCCGTGATGAAAACGACGCGTCCTGTGAGATTCCACTGGGTGGGATCTATAGCTGGGTACGTGTCATGGTGTAAGGTCCTGACAAACGACTTCCCTAATCCGAAACGCAAATAAGTCAACGTACGAGACAATTATGACAACTGACCTGTATGGTCTATGCCACTGCCATTGAGTGCCGTGATATCACCCATTGCAAAAGATAGATGTACAAGAAGAACATCAGTCCTCGAAGAGGCTGCTTTAAATGCGTCTGAGCTCACTATGCGTGTTTCCGCGAGCCTGAGAGCTTATTCCTTTGAAATCGCATCATTAGTTCTTCAGACAGAGGATCGTGCATTAATCCCTCTCACACCTATGTACGCACCACCGGCTCCATGGAACAGGTCTACGGAAAGCTATTCAGTGACCTTAGTGAATAGATTATAAAGAGTCTATATAGAGTCCTAGTCCCGACTCTACTCAGATGTTGATGTTGGAGATGAGAATTAGGTATATACGACGGACGCAGTTGTGGTGGTGCCGTTCACAGAGAGACATGACTAGGGAATCACAGCATGATATCTTGAAAGATATAAAAGCCAAGGGAGTAGCTAGAGATGGATAGAGTTCGTCTAGGTCGGCCAAAGAGTCATATCTAGACGGTGACAGCGAGATGTATGGCGGTAGAACGAATCTTGAACTTAGGAACGCTGAAATATGAGACTAAGTTTCTCACGCTCAACCGGCGCGTTCACCCTTTGAATCAACTGCTCTTTGCCTTCTCTGCCCTTTCCGACTTCTACGAAGTAACCTTGGAAGAAACATGTCTTATTTCCTCCCACATCTGCCCTCTGGCTGGCACGTCGATGAGGCGATCAAGTCTGAAGAGGACCGTGTAGTTGTCCTTCGCTTCGGACATGATTGGGACCCGCAGTGCATGAAGATGGATGAGACGTTGTACGGCGTGTCAGACAAGGTGCAGAACTTTGCGGTTATCTACCTGGTAGACATCACGCTCGTACCGGACTTCAATAAGGTGTGTGAGCGGCGAGGAGACGGTGCTCAACGAATGTCACCTGATGGATATGATGTTTCAGATGTACGAGTTGTATGACCCGTGCACTGTAATGTTCTTCTATCGGTAAGTGTTTTCGAGGTTCTAGTGTAACACATCGGATGTTGACTTCCATATACACATAGGAACAAGCATATCATGATCGATCTTGGCACTGGTAATAACAATAAGATGTGAGCATAACATTTGACCTTCATACGACGCGATACTAAACTTGCTGCTCTCGTAAAGTAATTGGGCTATGGATAACAAACAAGAGGTGAGCTTGTCAGATTATCTCATGAATATAATGGGCGCTAAATAGTTGCTGTTGTCTTGTGTGTAGCTGATTGATATCATTGAAACTGTCTATCGTGGCGCTTCCAAGGGACGTGGTCTGGTTGTCTCTCCCAAAGGTCTGCATGTTCTTAACCCTCCGAAGTGCCAATGCTAATGCTCCACCTTATTAAAGATTACTCGACTCGGTACAGGTACTAATCAGACTTCCTACTCGTTCTGCTTGCTTTCGTAGTTGTTCCGGTCTTTCACTCCGCTACTTGTGCCACAATATGTAAAATAATAGAAACACGCTTCGCCTTTATAGTTTCAAATAACCAAGCAAAGAGAACCAAAGTACATACAAAATGAAAGTACAAGATTAGATATATATTGGTAGGCATATGATCCCTAGTTTTAGTTGCCTTTCATAATAGAATCAATCCGTGCTTTCTGAATTCTGCGCCTCAGAGGAACGAGAACAGTGAAACCAAATAGGAACGTAGATAGTACGTATTTGAACTAAGAGGACAAAGTATTAGGATCACATGCAATCTCTGGTTCGCTCGAGTAATGAATACTCACTCCAACGGCAAATCCTGTCCGGTGCTTTGCACAAAGTCGCTGAACATACAACGCCTCCAGAACGTGTATGACGGCCACCGAACCCCAAATGACCTTGAAGACGTTGTATCCGCCGAATGTCGAGTAGAGCCACTGCCCTGCGTCCCATTGTGGACCAGAGAACCGAGGAGCAATGGAAGAATAGACGAAGAGGCCGATGGCAGCCACAACCTTGAAAACGCCAGAATCGATTTCAAAAGTGGATATTTGCGGGGATTTTGCCTAAGAGAGAGAAGCAATTGACTTGAGATAGGATGTGAATGGTCGTTTCGAAGCAAACACACCATTCCGAGAGACTCTTGCGCATCAGCAGTCATAGCGAGCAAACGAGGCTTGACTTCCTCGTACCCAGCCAGAGGCGGGTCGAATTGCACGCGCACCTCCGTCTTCTCTTCTCCCTTATCCTTCACCTTGTACTCTAGCGTCATTCCCTAGACACATAAATTAGTTCCACAATATGAATGGCAGACAAGCATTACGACCCACATTACTGTCTATAGAGGACATCTTAGCGCTGACGACATGCTCCTTGACTTTGCCCCAGTACTTCACGTACGCGACGAGTGTATCGGGATGATTTGACATGTACATGCAAAGGAATGTCGATTTTTCTGCAACCGGGTCGGACATATTGTCTGAATCTCTCAGAAGTTGAGAAGAAACTCAGATTGTTGGGACTTGGACGGTAGTCTCAGCTTGAAGTGGTTTAGACACTGGTGGGGAAGAAAGGCAGGGTCTCAGGCTCAACCCGTCGTCGCTTGCGGACAACTGCAAGTGCGTGTTACTTCTTCATCTTCCGGTAATTCTCTCACTTTTTGCTCCCGAGGCAACATATTTGCAAGCGTGTGCCATTGAGTTTGTGCAAAAGACATTGATTTAATTTGCGTGCTGACGAGGTACGATATCACACGCCCTCGACTGGGCCACGTAGTAAATACATTCGCTGGAATATGAGAAGGTGAAGCCTCTTTACTCGCTTTGGCTGCGGATGCGGTACGTTTCCTCATTCATGCACGTCAAACTTCACTTATCTCACCGAATCAATCGCTCATATCGCCATCATGTCGGTCTATTCACCTATTCACCTTTTGCACCTCGCTTCTCTGGCCCATAACGAAGAAGCAATTAGTGGATACAAGGTTTACGACTCGGAGGACCGTGATCATCGTGCTGGAAGTGCTGTATCCAGCGGCTTGTGCAAAGCACCGGACGTGCTTTTGACATTCATCTCTTCTTACACCGTGTTCGTTCCGTTGAGTAATCCTAGTTGAATATGATTGATCTATGGGCGCTTGTTTGGTGTGCGCCTAGTTAATTCCGCCTACTCTATTCTTAGTTGTTTGTCTTGCTTTATCTCCAATATGTGGCTGACCGGCTGGAACGTTGTTAAACGTTGCTGCCCTCATCGAACAACAACTTCAGGTTAACCACATATCCAACGATGCCACGATACAAAGACTTCTACGTTGAAGTGAAATGCAACAACGAGCCCCTCGATGAATATAACGAAGGGATCGATACCAAGGATGCAACGGATAATACATACCAATGCTGGGTGGCAAGTGAACAGGGCAAGGTACGTGTGCTCAACGTCAAGCACCACTCGTCCACCTCTGAAAAGACCTCCTAGCAATTCTCCGTTTACTACGAGAGTGAACTAGGCTACGTCGATTATAAAGTTGTCATCTATGTAGATGGCGTCCGAACGGCTGGATCTCTCGTGCCCTCCCGGGAAAGGCGAGGAGGAAATAGCCGCGGCGTAAGAGTCGGCGAAGATCTAATGAGGCCTTATGTATTCTCCGACGTGCAGCTTACTGGTGAGCCAAAGATGCACATTTCTTGGCTCCTCTAACAATATTGCATAGATGATGAATCACTTGCGGATGTCCGGATAGAGACCTCTAAAATCGGAGAGATTACTATCAAGATCTTCCGTGTTGAGCTGAGGCGGAGATATCATCCCGGATTCTGTGGCGGCGAGGGAACAACATTCTTACCGGATGGTATGGTGCATGAAGGGAAGAAAGTCAACGGACACAGAACAATGTGCGTACATTGGGTTTAAGCTCTATTCAAAGTAATGACAATTGCCCAAAGCTTGGGTGAATTGATACAGAGGAAGAACAAACGAGGCGGATCGAGCTCTCTCCCCGCTTCCGCAAGATTTACGTGGACCGGCCAAAACGGTGAATCGGAAATGAGCCCGTATGTTACATTCAGAATCTTATACAGACCCAAAGGTAAGTGGCCTTTTCTTTCTTGCGACTTTGTGATTTAGCCAGGCCAGCTAAAATCTCGCGAATTAGCAACATTGATCGCTCAGGGAATCATCGCTTCTCCGCGCATAGAGCAATCTCAAGGGCAAGAAGAAAAGGTCGATCGGAGGGCTGTAGAACGGATGCTTTTCAATACCTCGCCTTCTTTTAATGTTGCTCGTTCCGACAATACTCCTCCTCCTCCTCAAGGTAGTCTCCTTTCCACATCTCCAGAACATTCAGCCATGAAAAGGAGAGTGCGCGAGATAATAGATCTCTGCGCTGATGATGCGATTGAGACTATAGCGAATCTCCAGGTAAGACTGATTATTTAAACTCATTTGAGTTTGCTGAGCCCCTTTCTTGTTCGTTAGAGGAATCTCGAAGAAGCGAGGAAGCATATGACAGAACTTCAGGGAACGTTCATTAAGGCTGAACCATGGCCGGTAAAGAATGAAGTCATAGACCTCACGCTGGACTGAGTTCGACCGGCAACATATACATGAGACCCATTACTACTTTGCATGGATTCCGGATTGCTACAGTACGCACACTATATTCTCTCTTCTCCCCCCCAACATCGCATGGTCATTGTACACTACAGATCTATATATTTCAGATCATCTCATTATGTACACATTATACATGCAGCTCCGTTCTGCAACTTTCGCCAGTATTCTGCGGTTAAAGAAATGCAATCTTAGGCTCTTGGTACCTCGGCAGGCTTGGTTATTTTTAGCGTAACGCGTTACATTTAAAGCGCGCAGAGGGGGAGCTGCGCTGCGCAGCTTCATACCACCACCAACACCACCACCACCATCCTCACAAAGCGACGTCTAAGAGAGAGCTCAGGCAGTTTGGGCATTTGAATAAACTAAATCACGAAGTGCCGATCTCGAATCTCCAATCAGAGACGTAACAACAAAAGACTGACGCATTCAGATTATATTCAAGATGCCGAGGTACAGAAATTTTGAGGCATGGATTCGCTGTGGCGACAAGATAGTGAAGGAGTCTCTTGGTGAAGTGTCACCTCAAGATGGCAGTGTATATACGTGCTGGATAGAGAGTGAGGCCGGCAAGGTCAGCATCCTACAGCCACGATCTTCTTCGAGTCTCACTTCTTTGTCTAGGATTTTTCTGTTTGTTGGGTGTCGTTGAATGAGGAGCTGGGCAATATGGGAACAATCTACGTCGATGGTGTTCGTACTAGGCAGAAGCTCGTCATGTATCCCAAGGTCCTAGGGGTCAGTAATGGTGCACGAGTGGACAACGAAGGCACAAAACGTTACAAGTTCACAGATGTGAGGCTCACCGGTAATGAAATCATACAATCGTGGCATAACTCATTATCTCAATAACTCCGTATCTTTTGTAGACGATGAAGGAGCAGCTGATAATCTCCTAGACTCGAGGAATATCGGCGACATAAAATTAACAATCCGTGTAGCAAAGTCCATGTTCAAGAGATCGTCGAAGGAATTGGTCCGATACGCTCCGTTCTGTCCCCCGAAGTTAGGTGAAGGTCTTATACATGAACAATCAAAAACCCTACTCAGTCACAGAGTGAGGTATGCTACTAGACTTTATCTCTACCTTATATCTTGTTGAACACACATGATGCAGCCTAGGGCGAGCCAAACCTAAGCCCTATAGTCCCTGCAAGTTTCGCTTTGAATATCACGAAAAGGACCACGTTACGTTCATATTCAAGTACAGACCTCGAGGTGCGACACGATAACTTGATTTACCAGTAAGACAGTGATGCTAAATCATTTATCACAGCATTTTGGGAAGCACAGGCTCAGATCATGAAAGCGCCTGCCCTTCAGGCTCCTAATGTGCCTCTCAAGTGCTTCCATGTGCCCAATCCCAAGTTAGGAGCGGATGAGAGCGCAGAAGAGAGCTTAGACGTACTCAAGGTGTGTATATGCGTCTGTCTATCATCCGAGTCCGACGTGACGTTTTCTTCATAACTATTTTTCCATCGCAAACTAGCGGCAACTCCGAGAGGTACAGGATAAGATTGCGCGGAAGAGTAAGCGAGTCAAAGTGGAGCCCAAGCTCATACTTAAGAAAGAGCCAACAAATCCTCCCGCTGGGAGCAAAATCATCGACTTGACCCTGTATTGTATGAATTCTTAAATTTTGCCATTCTACTTAATTCCTTTAGCGATACAAAGTATTATATATTACATTCACAAAAAGCTCTTGAGGACTCCCAAACTTCTGGTATCAGATTACTAGTGTGTAACTACATCGCGAGATTCAAGTTGCGTACTCCGGGTCCCGCCGGGATTGATATGTACATACATTCCTGTCTTTGGTTTAAAGCAAACCGCTGGGGTTACTGCAGTCGATACACAGCATCATAATGAAAACAATCTTGATTATCAAGGAGCTCTGGAGCTAGAAACCTCATTCGCCTCAAGATTGTCCTGTACATATACATAATGCAATAGCATCTAGTAGCTGCCGAGTTCATGAAGGAAGCTGTAGTAGTACACTCGGCATCCCGGGCCTGTAGTACCACTACTCACACTAAGTCACGGTCACGGGACCACACATCGTCACGCGTATTTTAGGCGCTACGGCCACAGCGCGTTTAAGGGTCTACTTGCTGTCCACATACCACCACTGTCATTGCACGCCAACATACTTGGACTCGGACTTTTCTTCCCTGACACCTGGATAGCGAACCTTCTGAGTATATTTCACCTACACAACACTGAAGTAATCAAATGCCGACGTTCAATAACTTTGAAGCGTGGATTCTCTGCGGGGACAAGAAACTAGAGGAGTTTTGCGGAGAAGTATCCCCCCAGGATGACACTGTATTTATCTGCTGGATACCGAGTGAAGCTGGAAAGGTCAGGATCATGTAGTCAATATCTTCTTCGTGTCTTTATATTCTAACTTCTCTTCGCAGACCTTTTCTGTGCACTGGAAGTCTTTGACAGCCGGGTTGGACACCAAAGGGAAAATTGACATTGATGGTGTTTGTACCGGCGCAACTCGGGCCACGAATGACAGGGATGGACGCGTCTCAGGTGTACGGACTTCTAAGAAGACATTGCGGCCTTTCATCTTCGCAAATATGAAGCTTACTGGTAAACATTTATATAACTCGCTTAATCTATTTGCAATGATAATAACTGCTGGTAGATGACGAAATCATAGCAGATGGAACGGTGGACACAAAGGACATCGGTGAAATTAGACTGAGGATTTTGTTAGCCAGGGCCAAGTTCGAAATTCCACCGAATGATAAAGTCTCTATCGGACCTACTACTTTAGGTGACGGTTACATACACGAATCTTCGAAGAAATTATGCAGTCACAGAGTTGGGTAAGCCTTCAATAGACTCGCCATTTATGAGAAGAAATCTGACTAACAGCGTATGGTGCAGCTTGGGGAAAGCTATTAATGTACACTCAAGCCGTCGCACACATCGTGTCGAGTATCGCGACAAAAAAGGCGTAACATTCGTTTTCAAATATAGATCTCGTGGTAAGCCTCTTGACACAGAATCCGAACCAGTAAATCACTGTGTGCTAAACCATCACTAGCGTTCTTGGAAGCACAGGGCATCATACAGGCGCCCAGTCGTCAAGAATGCGATGAGTCTCGTTCTACTACGACGAGGGCAAAAAGGAAGCGCCAGTCTTTGGTCTACAGCGATACCAATGCCCTGGAATCTCAGCAAGTGGGAGCAGTGAAATCGGAAATAGAAGAGGAAGGAGAGGATGAGAGTATAGAAGTACTTGAGGTACGCATATATTCAGATTTGAATCTCCGACGTATCTTCAACATTTCTTCCAAATATTAGCGTCAACTCCAAGAGGTACAAGCTAAGATCGCGCAGAAGAACAAGCGCGTCAAAATTGAATCTTTCGATCAGCAAGAACCGATGATACCAAGAGGTGGCAGTAGCGCCATTATTGATTTAACCCTGGATTGAACTTTATTATGCCTAAGCTTCCTTTCATCGCTCGTCATTTCGTGTTTCTTGACGTCCATTATCGTATTTATCTTTATTTTATGAAGTACTCAGATGTATCAATATGTCAGAACGGTTGAAATCGTCCCCCTCCGTTCATCCCCCCTCATAACATAGCTGCATCGCAAGCATTGCGATATGCGGAAACTGCATTTAGTGGCAAGGTTGTTCATAGTGGAGTGCATGTACAGTAATATCATCCTTTGAAAAGTTGTGTTTTTTACTTAGAGCTTTATAGGAACTGAGCTGCGGAGCCTGCTGAATACCCTTTCGCATGGTCTTCGTAGAACACAGAGTTCAAACAAACAGATCGCATTTTCCATTATACATTGTAATCGAAATCTACATTGGCCTGCCTGCAAATTCATTTCAACTTGCTGAACGAGTCTATTGACGTTTCTAGATTTTCGATTTCAGCTTCGTAAGTCTTGAGCTGTATTATATCATACTGTCAGTGGCAGCACTAATGAGTAACGATCAAAAGAAGCTGACCTTCTCAGCGTTCGCTTCGCGAACGTTCTCCGGTACGGTCGTCTCATAGTCTGGTACAGACACCATCTTAAGAATTTTCTCGGCATTCATACGAGTGACGTCCAGCTTCTTATTGCACTTGGCAATCTCTGCATCAAGATCAACCAAACCCTATGAAATATAAATGAATTATTTCTTTGGAGTATAAAGGCCAGGAAAGCTTACTCGGACGAGGAGATGAACCGACACACTCGGTGTCAGTACAGTGGATCCACAGCCTGCTGCTATATCTTGTGAGGAGCGAGCAACCTTGCCGCTCTTGCAGCCTTTCGTTAAGGATATGATTGTTGGCAGCTGAGATTCAAACAAAGCTGCCTCTTCGTCATTCTGCGCAAAAAAGAAGACTAGTAATCTATTAGTCAAAGAAACTAAAGCAAACCGAAGAAGATTAACGTACGTTGAATCTCGCTCTGCAAGTTATATTGCGCTGCTAGTGAACGTCCGGACCGGATCGCATCAAAGATTAGCCCGAAGTCCTTCTCGGCCTGAGCGAATTCGAATGCTTTGTCCTGTTGGTTCAATAATGAGAATGAAGAAGCAGAAGGAAAACAAGAAGGATCTTACATATACAGGGTAAGAGGATATCATTAAGGACGGCGTCGGGTCATTCGGCCGTCTTGGCAGCCGTTGCCAAAGTTCTTCCGTAACGAATGGCATGAATGGATGGAGAAGACGAAGGCCATAATCCAAACAGGTGTATAATGTGTTCTGCGCAGAACGACGGGTCTCTAAGGACGCCGATTCGTCGGTCATGGGCTTCATCGCTTCCTGGGGGCATGTCAATAGACGAATCAGGAGATACTAAGGCATCCCTCAGACGTACAATATAGACATCGCAGAGTTCATACAACCAGAAATTGTATACTGCGATGGTCGCGAACATGAAGTTGCGGTCAGTTAAATGTTTATTGACCTCAGACGCTGCAAAATTAAGTTTATGGAAAATCCACTTCTCCACCAGGCTTTCCTTTCCTGTCGGCTGTTCACGAAATTCTTCGTATCAACATGAGCATAAGAATACTGCGAAAGGCATACCTTGGCAAACGGCTCCGGAACAAATGACTCGTCTAATTTGAGCATCGCGAATTTAGTGGCATTGAAAATCTTATTGCAGAATTTTCGGTAGCCCTCCACACGAAGAATTTCCAAATTAATATCACGATTGGTACCAGTGTACGCACACAGCGCGAACCGCAGTGCATCCGTTCCACACTGGGGAATGCCCTTCGGGAAGTCTTTCTTCTGGCCCTGCGTGGCCTTTTGGATCTCCTTCTCGTCAAGATTTCCTTCGTACAACTTCTCGTGTAATTTCTCGAGCTCAAGACCTTGGATGACGTCTACCGGATCGATAACGTTACCTAATGACTTGCTCATCTTGCGCCCATGCGCATCGCGAATCATAGCATGGCAGAAGACCTCTTTGAAAGGCATCTGACCGGTCAACTTGATGCCAAGCAGCACCATACGTGCCACCCAGAAGAAGATAATATCCCATCCGGTCTCAAGTACTGAAGATGGGTAGAACCTCTGGAGGTCAGGCGTGTTCTCTGGCCAGCCTAATATGGAGAACGGCCAGAGACCAGACGAAAACCATGTATCCAATACATCTTCATCCTGTTCAAGAGTGAATTTCGCACCCCCAGCCAATGCCTTCGCTCGTTCGGTGGCTTCTTCCAAGGTCCGTCCGACGACCCAGTTCTTGCCATCAGCATTCTAATAACCCATGATTTAGCCTCGGAAAAACCTTGTAAACAGAAGGGCTCACATCCTGCTCCTTGCCTTCTATCCGCACGAAATACGCAGGACACCGGTGGCCCCACCAAAGCTGTCTAGAGATACACCAGTCCTGGATGTTCTCGAGCCAACGATACCATTCTCCCTCTGATTGCTTTGGGTTTATGACGAGCTCGCCAGCACGCGTTCGCTGTGGAAGTCAAGTCGAGGAGATTAGATTATCACTCGCATGTAGAAATGATCGTTGGTGTACCTTCACGGCCTCTTCAGCAAGGGGTTTACAGTTAACCCACCATTGTGGCCTTAAAATCGGCTCAATCACGTCTCCCGATTTCCTAGTTAATTAATGAGTGAGATGATAGCTTTTCAATAAAAAAGATCACTTACGTGCAAATAGGTATTTGCATGGGGTTATCCTTTGTTTCAACATATAAACCAGCATCTTTCAAGGCCTGGACGACTTTCACCCTTGCATGGAAGCGTTTCATTCCCTGAAACAAACGATTGTCAACCTTTTTCTGACTCTGAAATGCGGATTAACTGACTTGGAACTTCTCGCCAGCGTTTGCGTTGAAGGTTCCATCATCGTTCAAGATGTTGATAAACTCTAGCTTATGCCGCACTCCGACTTCATAATCATTTGGATCGTGTGCAGGGGTGATTTTTACGGCACCAGTACCGAATTCCATGTCGACAATCTCCGCGTCTGTAACGATCGGAATTCGCCTATCTACGAAAGGGTGAAGGACGTATTTGCCATGCAGATGCTAAACAATACTTAACACATCAGACTTTCTGCAGCAAGAAGTCCTTACCTTGTACCGAGCATCATCTGGGTGAACAGCAACGGCCGTATCTCCAAGCATTGTTTCAGGACGAGTGGTGGCAACAATGATTTTCTCATCTAACGCAACTTTCAGTTGACCATTTTTCGGCACACGACACAGAACTGACGTACCAGAGCCCTCAATCGGGTATGCAAATGAAGTGATCACGCCAAATTCAAACTTCTCCTTCGCATCATAACCAGGAACATTCAAGAAAGTCCGCCCTGTAAGCTGCTTCTGATCGACCTCCAAATTCGACAGTGTCGTGTTCAGCCGCACACACCAATTTACGAGCCGATTCGCGCGGTAGAGAACTCCATCTTCGTGAAGTCGACAGAAAGTTTCGACAACAGCTTTCGAGAGTTTTTCATCCATAGTAAAGGCAACACGATTCCAGTCGTAGCTACCACCTAGACGTTTGAGTTGACTCGTAATTCGACCTTGGTAGCTAGCCATGAATTAGACAGTAAAGCAAGAGAAGAAGCAATAGGATCCTAACTCGTTCTTCCATTCCCAGACAGTGTCCAAGAACTTTTCTCTCCCAAGATCATGCCTCGTCTTTCCAGAAGACTTGTATAATCGCTTCTCAACAACAGATTGCGTAGAAATGCCTGCGTGATCAAAACCTGGTACGAAAAGCGTGGTTTTGCCTAGCATTCGGTTCCAACGAATCAGGGTGTCCTGGATGGCGACAGTGAGGGCATGGCCGATGTGCAAACTTCCGGTAACATTTGGGGGAGGTGCAGGGATGACGAATTGTCCCTCTGGCTTTATAGAGCCATCGGGCTTGGTTTGAGGAGCGAAAAATCCTTGAGCATCCCACCAGTCATACCATGCCGATTCAACAGCAATTGGATCGTATCCACTCGACATCGGCTGGGTCATATCTTTATAAAATGACATAAGAGACTGAGGACGTGAAGTAACAGTTGGTACCACGCACCCTTCTTCTGCCCTGGCGGCGTAGTGTTCACGAACGGCCTCTCCTCATCTTTCTTTTCCTTCTTCTCCTTCTGCTTCTTGTCTCCCGCTGGGCCTTTAACTATCACTTTCGCTTCTTTTGCCGCAAGCTTC
The DNA here is from genome assembly GCA_910574555.1 of Trichaptum abietinum. Lineage (NCBI taxonomy): Eukaryota > Fungi > Basidiomycota > Agaricomycetes > Hymenochaetales > Trichaptaceae > Trichaptum > Trichaptum abietinum. The sequence continues at coordinate 1,350,066 of CAJTBE010000011.1, read as the reverse complement.
GCCTCCTTCTCTAATCGTTTTGCTTCTTTCTTTGCTACAGAAGGATCTTAGGATCGTCTAACGCAACAGCATGCTGCTAGCAGGACATACCGGCACTTTTTGAGTTAGGGTTGGGTCCACCCTCGACTGGCGTCTGCACACCTGAGCTGTGAGTATCGTTGGGTGTTTCTGCCATGAATCTAAGAGACGTATACTGAAGACGACGTGGTGGAAAGCGAAATCGATGCAAACTGACTCGCAGCATACAGCCAGCACTAAATTATGCTCTGACTCGAGTTGATGAACTTTCCATTTTCGGATTTCAAACCGCCTCTGACTCGTCCTGTCTCACGTTCTCTTCCATTATTGCTACTACACATAGACTTGCTTTTCACCACGTCGGAATGAGCCAAACAAAAACAGCTGAAAGAGCTGAATGTCAGCTTCAAGCTTATCGATAGGACAAATGCCCAGAACCGTTATGCTTCAAACATAGATTCACGCACGATACAATACCACTGGCACTGGCAGTCAAAGTTTGTGATTTTGATTTCTCATTAGTGTGTCTTAAAAACTTACTGAAATGCAATCGGACGACTATGTAGATCGCGGTCTTGCGAATGCATCTTCTCGGCAATTTAGTTGCGCCTCTGTGGAACTACTAGTACACTTACCAGTGATGTCGAGCTAGATTCAAACGATCATAGGCCCCTTAAGCATATGCCTTATTCTTGGGGCTGGACTGTAGACGACTAGAAAATCTGGAAAGGACAGGTGACCAGGGCGCGATATCGGACCTCCTTACCAATGTCGTTCATTCTTTCCCGGAAATGAGACATCCGCAAGGTCAATCGCGGATAGTCTACTCAACTAAACCAGCAAAGAGAAGTCTGTGGCCTCTAGCTTCCATAATGCTTCTAGCTATATCATGGCCTCCCACTATTGTTGAACGAATATCTTGCGCAGCGATTTACCTACCCTCCACTCTAGGCCGTGACTGCGCAGCTGCAGTCTATCACTGTCTAATACGCAATGACCTTTGATTTGTTTGCGGAGGTATGCGAATAGGAGTCGTCTGGTCTCGTTCTGCCTAGGTCGAAATATTTGAGACATGCGTTTCCCACTCAGGCAATAATCGCGAGCAATTGCGGCTTAGTCGGCCAAAGGGTCTATGTACATGCTTTTCGACCTTCAGCGATAAAGGCCATCCGCTACGATAAGTCTTGGCTCGAGAAGTCGAGACTCCTGAACTATGCTCATATAAATTATCCCAGGAGTTTGCAGACATATCCCATCCCTCGCTTAGTGCATTGCTAATAATTCAACTCCTGACGCTCATTTGTGCTCGCACGGAGTTGCCTTCAGTCAATCGCCCTTCATTTCATATCAGCCTTCCCAACCCTCCCATACGTCTCTCTCTCACTCTTTCTCCAACTATCTAGACAACGCACCGTCATGGTTCGCATGAAACGAGCTCTATCCTCCGCGCCTGCGTTTGCCTTTACCCTGGCATCTGTAGTTCATGCTGCCCCAGCTGCTGGAAAATCAAGTCGAGATGTCCACTCTGAGCCTTCGTCACCAAACAATGTCGTTGGATTTGATCAGGACTATTTATGGGCAGGATTAGCCAATTATTTGTCGAGTCGTTCCGATGATGGCGAAAGTCAAGATCATACCGTTTATTTGACGGAGACGTACACGGCCGTTTCGGTAACTACGGCCTCTTTGGCCTGCTCTACGGGTACGAATCGTTCTAATCCTCGCATTTTCTATCGCTTATGCCTACACGTATACCCTCAATACAGATTCGGAATCTGCTGAACGGACTGGCTCGTTAGACACTGCATCAGGGACGACGGTGACTGACGGCTTCGGCACCATCACCGTGTCTTCCACTCGCACTGTTGTCACCGATTTGCCTGCAGCACAGAAACGACCATAGTTCTCGAGACAAATACCGCGGTGGTGCATTCTGTGGTCTTATCTACTTAAACGCAAACTGTTACTGAGATTTCAACCTACATCAAGGTTGATTTATCTACCACGGCCGAGACACCCCCATTAGTTGCTACCATCACCTTTTCCGCAACGACTACAAATACAAAAACGATAACGAAGTTTATTTCTCAGCCTTGAATTTCAACATAACTATCGCCTTTGTCGTTACCACTACAGTTTCGGTCTAGGTTATTTTTTTGCTTCGAAAGAAGCCGAGCAGTGCTCCACTACTACTTTATCTAATCCCCTCTTTTCTTTGCCTATAAACTTCAATTCAGAAGTTGATATCTTACCGAAATTCACATTCCTTAGTATGTTTACTAGTAATATCCGTGTTTATATAACAATCATATTTCCACGATTTATTTAATGCAATAGAGTTTACTTAACTATTTGCCACAGACAAATAGACATAAACAACACGCCTTCGAATTCGGTTCCTCGTCCTACATACAGAGCTAAAACGAACGAGTCGTTGACGTTCTCCTCCTCCTCCCCGTTCATTTCCTCCCGTTCACAATTAAAATGGCCGCTGCAGTACCCCCGTCTGATGGTATTGGCATTGCCAACCTCCCGAACCAGGTCAATTCGACTTCGCTTGTAGATATTGTTGAATGTGATACTGATCTTCACAACAGAAGCACAAAATTGTCGCTAAGCGTGGTGCCCACTTTACTGTGATGGTCGTTGGTATGTAATCTCAAGTTTTAAAGCGTACATACTTTTGGGCTCATGAAAATTGCTAGGCGAGTCGGGTCTGGGCAAAACCACGCTCATCAACACGCTTTTTGCGACCGAGTTGTCTCCGGCGAAGAACTACACTCGTCGCCACCAGAAGCAACTCGACAAGCTTACGGAGGTGGAAATTATCAAGGCTGAGCTGGAGGAAAAGCAGTTCAAGGTCAAGCTCACTGTCATTGATACGCCCGGATTTGGCGACTACGTCAACAATCGTGACTCCTGGGTGCCAATCATCGACTTCGTTGACGACCAACATGAAATCTACATGAGACAAGAACAACAGCCCATGCGTGAGGAGAAGAGTGATCTCCGGGTACATGCATGCTTGTATTTCATCAGGCCGACTGGGCACACGTATGTTCTTTGCTATTTCTCGGAAGCTATTTCCCCCTCATTGTTAGCGTAGCCTCAAGCCGCTTGACATCGAAGTCATGAAGCGCCTCGGTACTCGTGTCAACCTCATTCCGGTTGTTGCGAAGGCAGACACTCTGACCCAGACTGATCTGGCTACCTTCAAGCACCGCGTAAGTCTGTTCGCTTCTGGCAACGAGAGCCGAGGAATTCGTGTTCTTACTCTTATCCCCTTGTAGATTCGTGAAGTAATTGCTGTGCAGGGCATTCGCATTTACCAGCCTCCCATGGATACCGATGATGATGCTAGCGCAGAACATGCTCGCATTCTTACTGAAGCGATGCCTTTCTCCATCATTGGGAGCACTGAGGATGTTAAGACTCCGGACGGCCGTGTCGTGAAAGGCAGGGAATACCTTTGGGGCGTAGCAGAGGGTGAGAATTATCGCTTCTATTCTATATCACATCTGGAAATCAAACAACTTCACTGTAGTCGAAAATGAGAATCATTGCGATTTCCGCAAGCTACGTTCCCTCCTCATCCGCACACACATGCTCGACCTCATCTCTACAACCGAGGAGCTGCATTACGAAAACTACCGTCAGCAGCAGATGGAGACTCGCAAATTTGGGGAGCCGAAGGTTAAGAAGCTCGATAACCCGAAGTTCAAAGAGGAGGAGGAAGCTCTGCGCAAGCGATTTACAGAGCAGGTTAAGGCAGAGGAATCTCGCTTCAGGCAGTGGGAACAGCACGTACGACCTGATTTAGATTTTTGCATTGATAGAGATACTGAAATGCGTCTTCTTAGCTCATCGCTGAGCGTGACAGGCTCAACAAAGACCTTGAGGGAGCGCACAGCGAAATCAAGAGGTTGGAAGCAGAGCTTGACAACTTACAAGTTGGATACGGTCGTGGTTCTGCAAGGAGGTGATCGATCTTGGTCAAAGCCATTAGGGCTATTGGACCCGTGAAAAAACCATCTCCTTTATTCGTACTTCTGCTCTCCTTACTAAAGAGAATTGCATACCCCTTCTATATTCTCCGTTGCCTGCCTTTAAGCTCTCCCCTTCCACTCTCCTTGTGTTCTACTTTATCGCTGGTATTTGTGTTAGCCGCTCCTTTACTGCTTTTCTATACGACCCGGAATACATTAATTGTGTGATAACTGAGTGAAGGCAATATTAGTCGATAGGCCAACCCATTACTTATGCCGAGAGCATTTGGGTTCTTCAAGTTGAGTCTTCACCAGACGGGAAAACAGAATTTGGCATATTACGTAACCCAGAATTTACTTTGTTGATGAAATTTGTTGTACTCTGAAAGCAAGAGAACCTCCTACCATCACCTTTTGTCAGTGCTAGATCTCTTGACCGTTCGGCATGGCCAAGTCTTCGAATGGTGCAAAGGAGAATCCATATCTCGCTCACCTGGCCCCAAGCCAACGCTACACGGGGACATCAACGCCTCCGAACATAAAGGAACCGTTATATGGTTTCTTACCCCGAAGAGTCACTGGCGAGCAAGTTAAAGGAGCTTTAGTAGGTTTTGATCCAGCTTGTATCATGTTTTTGTTGCTTACTTTATTACAGGAGAGTGATGTCAATCCGTTCACCAAGAAACCGGTGTCTGCTTCGTACAAAAAGATACTAGAGTCGCGGAAGAAACTGCCTGTTTTCGCTCAGATGGACGAGTTCTTCAAAGTGGTGCGTCCTTTTAATGTTGATATCGCACTAGAGGACGGTTTTCATTGATGTTTCAGCTCGAGTAGTTCAGCGAGCATCAAGTCATCGTCATGGTTGGCGAAACAGGAAGTGGCAAGTGAGTGATATGCCATTGCCCATTGAATATCGCTAACCAATTTGCAGAACTACACAGTAAGCAAACTGATATCTTCGGGGCTAGCGCCATATTCTAAACTGCCTCTAGAATCCCACAATTCGTTGCATATTCTGACCTCCCTCACACGAAGGGCAAGATGATTGCGTGTACACAGCCTCGGCGAGTGGCAGCCATGTCGGTTGCAAAGCGCGTGGCCGATGAGATGGATGGTGAGTGACTCACTTGCATAGATTTGGGCTTAATCTCACGTGGGATATCAGTGCAATTGGGCAAGCATGTTGGTTATTCCATCCGTTTTGAGGACATGACGGAGTCAGGTACAACGTTCCTCAAATACATGACGGATGGTATGCTTTTGCGCGAGGCAATGAACGACCCTTCGTTAGAACGTTATTCCACTATCATATTGGATGAGGCACATGAGCGTACCCTGGCCACCGACATTCTAATGGGCCTGTTGAAGGGCATTGTAAAGAAGCGGCCCGACCTAAAGCTCATTGTGATGTCTGCGACTCTCGACGCACTCAAATTCCAGAAATATTATGGCAATATCTCTTCGGAAAAGACGGGACCAGCACCTTTATTCAAGGTGCCAGGACGGACGCACCCCGTTGAGGTGTTCTATACGCAAGAGCCAGAGCCCGACTATGTCGAAGCGGCCATCAGGACTGTCTTGATGATACACCGAGCCGAGGATCCGGGCGATGTGTTACTATTCTTGACCGGTGAGGAGGAGATAGAGGATGCGTGCCGAAAGATAAAACTGGAGGCAGATGACTTAGTCAACCAAGATCCCGACGCCGTCGGTCCCCTTATCTGCATCCCTCTTTACTCGTCATTGCCCCCACAGCAGCAACAACGTATATTTGATCCCGCCCCCTCGCCACGTTCGCCCAATGGTCCTCCAGGTCGAAAAGTTGTGGTATCCACAAATATTGCGGAAACATCCCTGACGATAGACGGCATTGTCTATGTTGTTGATCCAGGCTTTTCGAAGCAGAAGGTGTACAATCCCCGCATACGCGTCGAATCTTTACTCGTTTCTCCAATTTCCAAGGCGTCCGCACAACAACGAGCCGGTCGCGCGGGTCGTACGCGTCCCGGAAAGTGTTTCCGGCTTTACACTGAGAAGGACTTCATGAATGAATTGGAGGAACAAACATATCCGGAGATTCTAAGGAGTAACTTGGCGAACACAGTCCTGGAACTCGTGAAGCTGGGCATCAAGGATCTCGTACACTTTGACTACGTCGATGCACCAGCCCCAGAGACTTTGATGCGTGCATTAGAGTTGCTCAATTTCCTTGCTGCTCTTGATGATGATGGAAATCTTACCGCGCTTGGAGGGATCATGGCGGAATTCCCATTGGATCCACAAGTAAGGCAATGAATCAATGAATGAATCAAAGGAATATCACTAATATCACTCTTTAGATGGCGAAGATGTTGATAGTCAGCCCAGAGTTCAAATGCAGCAATGAAATTCTAACTATTGTTGCCATGTTATCAGGTATATTTCGTCTTAACTTTGCAGCTAGGTGGTATAAACTCACACCACATAGTGCCAAATGTTTTCGTCAGGCCAAACAACCAGCGAAAAGAGGCCGATGCCGCAAAAGCTATTCTTTCGCATCCCGATGGAGACCATCTAACGCTACTAAACGTATACAATAGTTATAAGCAAAGTAAGTGCGGGTTGAATATCTTTGGATGTCGCTTGCTCATGAGGCGATATGGCGCTCTAGACTTAGACGATAAGAACTGGACCTGGACAAACTACCTTTCAGCTCGTGCGCTTGCACAAGCTGATAATGTCCGTCAGCAACTCGAGCGAATCATGGAACGCTACGAGATTGATCTCGTGTCTACTCAAGACGAACGCAAGTTTTACCTCAACGTGCGCATGGCACTCGTGAATGGCTTTTTCATGCAGGTCGCGCATAAGGAGGGCGAGAAAGGCGCCTATCTGACCGTCAAGGATAACCAGGTGAACGGAGAACGTGTTCTTTTTGAATGACTTTTACTAAGTATTTCTATCAAGGTCGTAGCATTGCATCCGTCATGCGGACTAGAAACCCAACCTGAATGGGTGATATTCAACGAATTTGTCTTGACTACCAGGCCATACATTCGAACAGTCACGGAAGTGCGACCTGAGTGGTGAGTTGCTTCTCCATGGTTGATCTTCGGGAACTGATATAACGCTTTCCGAATAGGTTGCTGGACTATGCACCAGCGTATTTCGATATCAAGACATTCCCTGACGGTGAAACAAAACGTGCGTTAATTCGTGTAGCGAACAAGCGCGCTGGAAAGTTGGATCGGATTGATGAAGGGAAGGGAGGCTCTAACGAGCGCGCCAAAAAGAAACAGAAGAAAATGAAGTCGTAGATCATGATGTAGTGGAGCGACGTGTTACTCTTGTTTTTCTATCTGTCTTCTCCATTGCGTTTGGTTTTAACATATTAAATTCTGTTCCATACTGTAGATATGGTGGTAATTGATATAACAGTTATCCGCTAGGCTTGAGTTTCGATACCTTTTTATCCACCTCCTGGTAGGTTTTGATCTACTACTGTACACTTGAATCGACCTTATCAGCATCCGCCGGAGATTCGGCCATCAAGTCTTTGGGATCTAGGGAGACTTCCTCGTCCTTTGTCTTGTAACCTCCATCGTTTGACCACAGTACTGACACTTTTGTTAGTATTTCCTTCCCACTATGTCTCAGAAACTCTTCTGGTCTCTCTATCCCTACATGAAAATGCTTAACAAGGTGTTCATGGTTGTGAATGCTGTGATCCGGATGCAAGATGTCGTGCACCCTTTTGATGAACTCTGCTCTGCGGCTCATGATTGGTGTTGTTTCAATTCTCTGGGTGGATTAGTTAGCTAAAACTACCAGTGTCACTGGCAGCGACAATTGAAATGTAGTCACGTACTATATGGACGGCGCTGTCTATCACTGTCATCAAAGGGTCTGCGAGATCAAAGACATGCCCTGTCTTAATCTTCGTCCACCTTTCATTATTAGGTAGTGCACGCTGAAAGAAAACGTTTATGTGTTCCGCCGGAAGAATGTACACCTGCGTATGTGTCTGAATTGAACGATAATGCTAACGTGTCGAAGAAGGTTATGACTCACCTTGAAATGTGTATACCAGATAGCTGCCAGGGGATGTCTCATCTGAGAGCCGCGCATTGAATCATATGGCACAATATCAAGTCTGTAACCTGGCCAGTCTGGAGCAGCTTGAGTAGTATCCACGACGTCTGATATATCCTCAGAGAGGCGGAAGCCGACGAGGTACGGTACCCTTTCCCCAGAAAGATTTACCTTGATACTTTCAAACGATGTACTGTTCGACAGAGGTTCAAGTGTCAGAGTAGGACACATCAAAAGTTAAAGGACAGATTCGAGAAACCTTAGAAGATCCATGGATAGTATGTTATATACATCTTCGCTTCCAAACTTTGCCACGACATCGATGAACGATTGAAGACTGAAGATTGCATGCTATGCTGCAAATTAAGAGGATGTCTGAGAGACTAGTTGCCCTGCTGTAATTTCGCGAAAACCAGAGTCTCCAGTGTGGCTCTAGATGCAATTATAGAGCAATGCATAGGTTGCAATGTGGCAAGGCAAAGGATCTGAGACACATGCATTAAAGATTATAATTGCAGATACTCCCTTTCGAGTCTTAGAAGTCACAGCGGATGAAGAATGGCACTGCGATGGACGATCCAGTTGGCAATTTGCAGGGCAGAATAGCAGAGGCTCGGAAACGCAAGACGCTAACATAAGGTTCAAAGTCAGACCGGCAACCTCCGCGCGCACAGCCTGAGGAGGCTCATCATCGTTGAGCTTCAGTATTTAGTACTCTGCAATGTCCAGTGCTAGTGCTCGTACGAGATAAGCGATCTGAATCACTGATTGATCTAAATCGTGATGATATGTATTTTCCATCAAAGAATTAATCTTCTACTAGTTCATCATAGAAAAAGATTTGAAAGAGGCCAACCTTTATGTAGTTACGCACTTTCACTTCGCTTCTCTTGGTCGATGTTCTAGCGCTCACTGGAAGTACTAGTAGTACTAGGTACTAGAATTCCACGAACCACGATTCAATATATAGCAACCCAACTTGAAGTGTCACATAAATATATTAGCATGTGACTGTGCATAAATATCGCACCACGTGACTGTGACGAGTCCTGCTCAACTTAAAGTTGCATCCGAAGCTCAGCGCTCAGCTTCCTACTTCTACTACTAGCGGCCATTGCAAAACCCATCATATTACTGAGAAGGCTATTAATCGTCATTCTCCCGAGTCTAGAGGGTTCGTATGCGGGGACTAGAATCTTGAGAACGAATGCAATAGCACTCCATACGTTATGATATCCGCGCCTATTCTATGGAGAACAACTTGACGAATGACAATGGATAGCGCCCAAAACGCCCTGGGATACTGTGTGGCGTAAGGCCCTTCCGACGCCCACATATGTATTTAATTGGCGAGGGTGACTACATCTGCAAGTACAACCCCCATATCTCAAACTTTGTCACTCACATTCAGGCTCCTCTCTTGCTCTACTAGTAGTACCGGAATGTCCAGTGTCGACAAGTCTCGTCATGGAAGATATGCAGTGTCAATTTTTGTGAACGGAAAAAGAGCGCAAGAGCTCAACGCAGGTGCTAATGGGAAAGTGTTAACATATTGGATAGAAAGCAAACCGGGTGTAGTAAATAGGATCCGTAAACCCAAGGAAACCAGTCTGCTTACTGTCTTGTCTGCTGTAGGAGTTTGCCATTCACGTCACTGAGCACCTGAGTGCAACGACTGTGGAATCGAGGGTGGACGTCTTCGCCGATGGCAAGGAAGTAGGAAAGGCCATCCTCAAGTCAGGCGAAACCTGCCGATTCCTGGGCTCATGGCTGGATAAACATACACTACGCCCTTTCGTTTTCAGAGAAACAAAGGAAGCGGGTTCGTGTTGCTCAGCATGAACCTTGAGTTCTGTAATGCTGACGAATGCGTCATAGCTCAACTCTCATCGAAACTTGGGAACAAAATAGGATCCATCCAGGTGAAAGTGTCTGAAGTTGTTGTAGACTCTATTTCAGGGTTTCTGGTCCCCCCGCCTCCACTGCCTGAATTTGATGCCACCATTAAAGGGAAAAGGTTGCAGCACAGAATTGGGTGAGCTGGACGTTGTATCTCTTCCTCTTCCATAACTCACTAATGGATCCTCTCTCTATTATTAATAATTGCCACTAGATTGAGCGAAAGAGCGCGCGATCAGCAATACGACGTGCAGGCCTCTCGCTTCACTACTCTACCGTTCGATCCCTATTCTCCAGATCCTATCGCTGTCTTTGAAATCTTTTATAGTCCGAGAGGTTTGTCATTTGATGAAGAACGATCGCTACGGTATTGACATCTATATTTCAGAGTATCTCGTTTCAATGGGTTATTTGTCGCCATCTTGGCCCAGTAAAACACAGGTTACAAGCCCATTCAGTGTTCGAAGCCGATCTTCCTCAGACATCTCTTTTCTGTCATTGAAGGGTACAACTTCTGCTCGACAGGTGAAAACGAAGCCAGGGGCTAGTCTTCTTAACTCCCTGACTTCTTTTAAGATATTAATTCTTTTCTGTAGCCGGAGGAAATCGAAGTGGCCAAAGAAGCGATGCCTACCAAACGGTCTTACGCAGCGCAGCAGGACGATAAGCGAGCAATCCACTCTAATCAGAAGAAGCGTCCGAGGGCACAGTTTGAAACTTTTGCTTTCCCTTGCTCTCTTTGTGCGGTGGCGGGCACAATCTGCACTCGATTGTCTGGTAGAACAGCATGCTCACGATGTTCTAACAAGAAGCAGCGATGCGATCTAGATCCTAGAACTTGTGTCACGAAGATCGGGCTGAGTAAGTCTTCACGTAGGACGACCGAGGACGGTAAGTTGAAAACTATGTATCATAGATGAGATATCAACTGACCCATCAGTTGTTTGTCTAGCGGTCGGCAATAGCGTCAATGAAGTTGCAGAACGCGATCGGTCTGATACGGTATGCTCGGTTTAGCATAATAATCCTGCAAGCCAGACTGAGCGGGGATACAGGCTTCTAGCTCCGAAGATAGCGGCACAGATGATCATTCAAGCGACGAAACATACGCCAAAGGGAAGAAGCTAAGCGTACAAATCCCCGACCTTGCAAAGGGCAAAACTCGTAACGCGAAGAAGGCGATGTTCTCAAGGGAAATACAGATCGACTCCAATGCACAAAAGGTGAACAAGCTCCTGAACGTCTCCGATGGCGACAACGACATAAGTACTTCGACAACAAAGATTGGTAGTATTTCAGACATCGATTCGGGCACCCAGTACTTTCAAACCCTGCCAAAATCCGGAAATTCTTCGAATTCCATCAGGAGAAACACACGGCTCCCGATATCTGAAGTTGGCCAAACCGAAAAACTGCTTGCGACATTGCGAAAATGGTCGGATGACCTCATGGAGTTCGTAGTTGATGGTGACGAGAATGGACATGTTGTGGTTGTAGCAGGCGATTTGATAAAAGAATTGGAAGGAAGGTTTAGGTCGCTGCAGGCAGAACTGTTGAAGTCAAATAGGGTTAGATAAGATTCTCTTTGTAGGCGTGTATGCGATATCCATATAATGCATGTCCTCTTTCCTCTATGGAAGCTCCTCGTGTCTTAGTCTAGATTCAACGGCGTGACAGGTAATACGACAACCTTTCCGATGTCTTCTACCTGCCTATCCAGAGCGCCAATGGCTTCTGCGCAAGCAAATATTTCTTGCCCTATACTGTTTTTATACATTCAACTGTGAATAACGGGCGGTCAAGCATAAGCTCAAGAGTAATCCCTCAAAGAAATACAAGTCATACCGAAATTATAGTGTGGTACATAAGATAATATTTAGAGTTTGGCCTTGACACTCTTGGACTGTCCCCTCGCTTTCTCCTTCAGTCTACGCGCCCATTCCTTCCTGACCCGCTTCCGTACGGAATCTTTCATGATCTTTCCGTTCGGATTACGCTCTGGCGCAAGTCATGAGTAAAGCCACACATGAGCATTGAATCCAAGAGATGCTCACCGATCATCTCGTCTTGGACGAGCACCATGACGGGAACGGCATGCCCTGGAAGTCTGCAAAGATTCAATTTGTTGAGGATGAACTCCGGTAAAAAGTACACAGTGTATTGCAACTGACGATTTCCTTGCAATTGCAATGACCTCCTCTTCAGTGACTTGGCCATGGAAATGGGGCTTAGTGGCGACTACAGCAGCCACTAACTCTCCTAGGCGCTTATCGGGTACGCTTACGGCAGCGGCGTCTATAATCTTCTCGTCTGCATAAAGGGCGTTCTCGACTTCAACCGAATGCTACCCGAGGAAGGAATGAGAAGGGAGTCCTTGGCAAATAGACGAAATGTCACTCACAATGTTCTCCCCTCCTGAAATTCGAAAGGCGGTGAATAATGATTTGTTAGCTGAGCTAGATATTGAGCATACCTCTAATGATTATGTCTTTGACTATAGTACATGATGTCCGTTAGTAAGCCGAGAACTCAAAAAAAAATCACAGTACTTACCACGATCCTTAATGTAGACAAAGCCCTCCTCGTCGATAGTTGCTAGGTCTCCGGACTTGAACCAGCCATCACGAGTAATGGCTTTTTCAGTAGCGGCTAATAGGATTCATGTTTACTTTCCCTTCAGCAACGGTTAGTTTAGAGAACGGACCTGGTTCTCCATAATAACCCTTCATGACATTGACACCCTTTCTGTAGTTCATTTAGTATGTAACCAAAATGGATTGGTCTACACTCACATCCATAGTTCACCGATTTGGTTTGGGGGCATAATCTTGTTTGTCGTTGGGTCGACTACTAACAGGTCGATTACAGGCGTAGCAAGACCACTGGATGGCATGTTAGACAGCAGTTGTTACGTGTATTTTCTACCAACTCACCAGCTCGCTGGGCGCACCAAGAAATCTAAGTGAATAAGATGTGAGTAATATAGTCGTGTTTTTTCACATATCAATTTTACCTTCGCCTAAATGTGAAGTCAGTTGATTATCCGTTTACACTGATCAAGTGAGCTTACCTTGAATAGTTGTGGCAATCGCATTTGTTTCGCTAAGCCCGTAGCCTTGTCCACTACATACAACCGTTAGATAACAATAAGATAGGCACAAGCGGTACACACGCATCGACCATCTTTCTGAATCTTTTCAGCACGTCTCTCGGCATAGTATCTGATGCCGGAGCGCCACCGCACGATAAACTCTCGAGATAGTTAGTCTCCATGGATGTCTCTATTAGGTCCATCACCATAGATGGGACACCTCCGGCAGTCGTAACGCGTTCTTTGACGATTATCCGTGCAGCTAAGATTAAAAATAAACCTTGAGGGCCGAAACCCCATGAAGAAACAAATTAAATATACCGTCATCCTTGTCCCACTTCCGCATGAGCACGACTTTTCCGCCAATCCCGGTATAAGTTTGCTATGATGTTCAAGATTAGATTTGATACCGGTGAACTGGGTGAGAAGCTTACCATTGCACTCGTGCATCCGGTGACATGAAACAGTGGTACACTAATCAAGGCCGCCTTTTGCATTTCTTCGGGGTTCGGTGTCGGCAGTGAATCACCATTCCGCAGTAGAGCCCGAAATTTGCCAATGAGGGCATTGAAGAAATTAGTCAGGAATTGCCGCTGGGTAGACAGGACACCCTTAGGGAGACCCGTCGTCCCCGAGGTAAAAAAGATGGTTGCATCATCCTCCGGTAAAGGATCGGGGATTGCTTTCCATGCGTCTTCCGGACCATCATACGATGCTAGCGCGTCCTCGAGAGAGGACATGCCTTTCCACTTCCATTTAGACGAGCGCACTTCATGTGAACGCGCGACTAGGACGCGGTTGAGCGATGTCCGCTGCTTGATCTCGTCAAGCGTCCTGCCGACGAGCCTGTCTGCACGTTCGGGATCCACGATGATGACCTTGGGGTTTGTCTTCGTGATGCAGTGCAGAAGGGGATCGTGCAAAGACCAGGCGTTAACAAGTGTTGCTACGCCGCCCAAGACATGGATTGCCCAGAATGCAATAACGAACTCGGGGAAGTTCCGCATAATGATAGCAACTGTTTTGATAACCGCAGCATGAGAAACGCATGATTGGGGCGTCAGAAATAGACCTGCCTCTATCGCCCTTCCGCACGCCATACTTGGCGTAGAGTAAGCTCGCGAGCTTTGTGACCCGTTCGTGCGTCTGAGCATAGGTATAGCGTTCGTTCTCGAATACAAGATAATCTCGGTCCTTGTGTGCGTCTGCCGCAGCAAGCCAGAACACTCTTAAACTCTGTCGACGAACGTAAACAAATTAACGTGGAGCTATAGAGACTTTCCACATACCGCAGGAAGGTTCTTGTAGACCTTCTGAACTTGCCCATCAATGATTGCGAGCTCTAGCTCATGAATCTGTCCGGGGGCGGTGATGATTCGGTCGCATTCCTGGGTGGTACGCTTTGGCTTCCAATCAAAATCAGAGCCAGCCATTTCAGCTGGAGCAAGAAACAGTCAAGAATGAAGCAGGGTGCGCAAAAGAGGACCTGCAGAACTGGGAGTGCATAGTTGAGTGTGCGAGTGGGCTTTAAATTGTGGTGGAATTACGGGTGCTGAGCTACTACCGGCCAATGATGGAGACCGGTAGCCGACTGCAATACACTGGCAGGGTGGCCTGTTTTAGACGGTCCGCTACCAGTCGACTTGATCACCTGCGCACTTCGACTGCGTGTCTCTCTGGCTAGCCATATCTCTCGGCTCGAGACTATCAAGTTCCTGGCATAACGATAAAGCAACCTTCGGCAGCGCACCTTCGGTCTCGGTGTTTTCAGGCACTACACAACTGCATGGAAGCTGTCGAAGGCTATAGGCAACCTCAGCGCTAACTTGTCTTCTCGTAAATCCATCAATGGTCCTTCTGTTGGCAAAATCCAAACCGTGGCGGTGAGCAGGATGTACATCGCCTAACCATTCGGTGGTACATCGACCCGATTGCCGGTATGAACGACAGATAAACCATTTCTCCATCGAAAGCATGCTGTTTCTTCTGCATGTTGAGCTCGTGCTGCTTAGTCGCTCACGCCGATGTTCAGGAGGAATGAGAGAGGGGCGATGGCAAATGTGCTCAAGAAGGGAGAGATCATAGGACTAATGGTCCAGCGACGACGGCGAAGAGGATGAACGATTGTAACTAGTGAAACAACTTGGTGCGTCGTCCGGCAATGCGTATACCGAAATGAGACTCACAGATGATGCACAACAGCTTCCCTCCACGGATTCGTCAAACTACGAGCCCATTGGGGCCTGTCGCCTGCTTGCAGCCTTGAGGTCCTGACCAAAGTTGACAAAGGGCCATTTGTTCAATTTTCGACAAGATATGGCGGGTGTCCGAGGTG
The DNA here is from genome assembly GCA_910574555.1 of Trichaptum abietinum. Taxonomy (NCBI): domain Eukaryota; kingdom Fungi; phylum Basidiomycota; class Agaricomycetes; order Hymenochaetales; family Trichaptaceae; genus Trichaptum; species Trichaptum abietinum. The sequence goes on along the minus strand of CAJTBE010000011.1, from coordinate 1,334,666 downwards.
TAAATGATACAGCGCTTGTAGATTTTCGGCTCACCTGCGTCGATCCAGGAACCATCGAGTGTCACACCTGGAACTTTATTTTCCGAAAGCTATCCTCAAAGCCAAGGTTCGCCGTTCTCCTGCCTAATACGCTGGCAAAAGACTGCAGCATGTCAGTGGCTGGGCCTCGTTGCAGAGTCGAACATCATGGGTATAGGACTAGCTGTATACTACCAAGGCATGAGTCTGTGAGTAATAATGGTGTCTTGAATAGAAGTTGTAACTGATCAGATCGGCTCGAGTAGTGGAGAAGAGCGATTGATTCTCCATCTTCTCCGTACAACCTGGACTCCGCGATGTCCTGACTATTTCCCCCGGTATTCAACATAAGCTCTGTTTCGTCTCGCAACTCGATGCCTTTTCTGTATGTAACTCTTGTTTCCTTGCTAAGGTGTGTTTAAGACCTTACACATGGCGCGCCTGGCTCAGAGACAATTGGTTACGACACGGTCATGTAACCTACATGGACCGCCGGAAACTCGACCCATCAATGCAGCGTTCGTTCTACATAGCAGCGCGGAGACGAATTGCAGTACATAATTTTAGGATGTGTTTACACATTCAATATCGACCTAGCCTCTTATAAGGCTTGAAACTATCATTCATCCAGAGTCAAATCGATTACACTCCTCACTCCCAACTTGAAGGTCGACCCGATCCGCGGTTCTCTGTCACTTTCCTTGGGCTCGTTTTTGGTGGCGGGTTGTTCGGCACGCGAGACCTTTGCGAACGCCCGCTGCACTCTGGCCTCTTCTCGCCCAATTTTCCGCTCCTCTTTTCTCAACCTCTGCCTTCTTCTGTCAATCTCAGTTTGCCATCTCTGTATGGACACCACATAAAATGTGTATCAGACAATTGGACGCCACCAGCCACCGCCCCTCGCCATTCTGCTGGACCACGTACCTCGAGCTGCCGAACCGCGTTTTCACCTTCATCTAGCCCGAAACGAGGATTCGTTCCTGCAGGAATGGTATTCTGGGCCCGAAGGACGTCTGAATGTTCCTTGTCAGACGGTCTTACTCAACAAGAAATCTACGAGCACTTGCCAAGTGTGCGGTACATGAACACGAATGTCGCATGGTGACTATGCTCCCCGTCTACCACCCATACTCTGTCGTGTTTTTCTTTGTCAATTTTCTCCGACAGTCTCGTATAGTACTCAGCTCCTGGTTATAAACGGTTGATCATGATCACACTCACTTTGCGATATGGGTAACGGTCGACATTGCCTTCTTCTCCGAACCAAAAGCGTTACCTTGAGCGTACGAAGCTGACACTATCCTCCCGTCCGAGGCCTCCGGAAGCACCTCTGCCCCAAAGACCGACGAGTACCGGAGAACATCCAACCGAATAGACCCAATCTCCTCTTCAGGGTACATGGCCGAGATACCCGGTTGGTCTGAGATGTGACAAGGTTTCAGCTTCCTCGAAGCATCATGATAATACATTTGGCAAATACCTTCAGAATTACTGCAATGGCTTCCGACCTTCACAAACTTGAAAGCTTTAACCGTGTTGTTGTCAACATATGCTCCCTTGAGCGTAAGGGTCTGTTGTTTTTCGGCATCGTCTGTAAAGCGCCTCAGGACTTCCACCCCGTCCAGATACAGTATAAGCAGGAATATGAAGCGTGAAGGGGGAACACGGAGAAGGACAGCGAACTCCTAGAGAAGGCAAGTATGCATACGTATTAGTGGCCTTCGAGTCTTAGGTCATGTCACGAGTTTATGTACGTACTTCATCGCCCTCGCATTGCATATAGCATGAAACCTTGTTCTCGTTTCGATTCTCTCGAATGTCGTACTCCTTTGCTTTGCGTAAACGTCCGTGCTGGATCCATACACCTAACCCTTTGAACATGGGCATGTTGCGGAGGAGTTGACCAGGCTGATCGTCGAATATATCTCCCAAACATTTCATATAAATATAAAACACTCTCTGAAACTCACGGCGATGAAAGTTAACTATCCTCCGTGGCATGCATATGCACATTGACCAGGGCGCCATAACGTTGGGTATAACTGAGCTTCGCAATGAAGCGGCAAGTACAAGGACTCACGAGATCATCATTGATTTGCTGCCTTCTCCAGCACTAGATGTACCCGCAGCGCCCAGGAAGACTAGTGTTCTTGCACAGGAAGCAAGCAAAATGAGGTATAGTCTGAGAACAAGAAGATCCCGGTGAAATAGTGATGTCAAATCCCGAGGGTACGACTGAGAGTAAGCGGGTAAAGTCTTTATCGAACGTTCAAACATAGTATCATATACCACGCCAAATGAAATAGATCATAATCTCAGCGGTCCCTATCGGCGGTTAGATCAGATCCCGTCAACATCAACCTACCTTACATGATAACTCCTCGAGTTCAGGTTTAATTTCCGTCTTGATTCGCTCGCCTTCTTCGAGTTCGGCAAGGCAACGTTGAATATCCTCCTATTGTTCCTCAGGAACATAGTTGAAGCGTATTGCATCTGAAGCTTATATACGTGTCCGGGAGCGGCGGATAGCCATCTTTCTCTCTCTCTTCGTTGAGAACTCTTCAGCAGAGAGTATATCCTACGGCGATTCGGGAGGAGATAAGCATTGTGCCGAGCTATGGAGTTGACGTATCAACAGACTTTAATGATAGAAGAACGATTCTCGCTCATACCAATGTTTGTATAGAAATTTACACTGTAATTGCGTCTGTGTCTGGGTATCTAGGAGAAGGAGTAAGTGGGGACCGATTGGTAGAAGCCTCATTCTCTTCTTCAGGATACAAAGGTTAGCGAGTTTGATGAAGCAAGCACAAAATGCAATACCCACAAAATGTTGCGAGATGCGACCTTCATAACATACGTGTAGATGTCCGTGAAGATCGAAGATGGCTCTAACGAAGCTCGTGAGACTCCACGTCTCACAATGATCTCACTGACCCCGAGGTCATCGATACTGCCATGGATGCCACGTTAAAATTATCTTGGCAGTACAGAATGTAAATGTATATAACTTGAGAAGGAGTCACCCCAGGAGGCTGTCAAGGAGAAGAGAGTCTCGCCATTAGCGCAAGCGTTTGGATCGATAAATTAGATTTGCTACCCATCACGAGGGGTTTATACCGTCAGCTTTAGCGTTATAGCGAGATGTTTAGGTGCCAGCATTGATGATTGTTTAGAACTGAGTTTCATAGCCCCCTGACTAACGCCCATCTACCTCAATCCTGGCTTATCAGTTCCCGGCAAATGGAAGAAGTTCGCGATTATTTCTTTGGTAGATGCGGTCGTGTGGTGATATCAGCTTCCCAAGTTCTCGGTAAATTTAAGACAGCAGGCTAAGCAAAAGAATTCTGATGGCGCAGCCGGTGAAGGATGAACATGAACGTCATGGTCGGAAAGAAGTTGACTGCTGTGACAGAATGAAATAGTGGAGACGCGTCTGTCACAAAAAGCACAGTCGCTTGTCACGCTAATCTAATTTACACCCGCGTCGCGCTTGATTTCGCGACAGCCAGTTGCCCAGTCTTAAACCCCCAAAACGTCTCTCAAGTATATTCTGGATAAGTATTGCATTAATATCAGTCGACAGTACACTCTAGTTCTTCACCGGCGCAAAAGATGCTAAAGTAAAATAAGCGGATGAACTCCAGTTTGTCGTTTTAAATATAGCGCCTTCTATCCCTTGCAATGAAATAAAGTATAAGTTAGCCTGACCTGAATCAGCGCCGAAAGAGCTCAAGATTGAAGCTGGAGGTCTTCATCAGTCGGCGGTCAAATCAACAACTCCGTCATTATCGATCTCATACGTTGCCCACTCAGGATCAGGTTTGATCTCAGTCTTGATTCGCTTGGATGGGCGACTATCTTCCTCCAGCTCAGCGAGACGACGTCCTATATCCTCTTGTTGCTCCTAAGCGCCGATATGAAAGGGTTGAGCTTCTGTGACTACTATATGTGACGCATATACGCACCCGAAGACGCCGGATGACCCTCTCTCTCTCTCTCTCCCCTAAAACCTGTTCTGTAGAGGGTATCTCCTCACATTTGACTTCCTCCGGAGTTTCAGCATCAACAGATTGCAACCGCGGTGAGTCAGGAGGAATCAAGCCTTGAGCCTGAAGAAATGCTGGGAATCTGACATAAGTACTATTTAATGCAATGAATGAGATCTATCACTCACACCGAGATCTGTATATAAATTTGAACACTGCGACGGGATCTGGATAGTCGGGAGAGCGAGTAAACGTATAATAAGTAGCGGACTGCTTCATCTCTTCACCCAGACTTCGGAATGCATGAACTTTTCTGTTTGATCCACCGAATGTCAAGAACTCACGAGATACGATGGGATGCGACCTTCTTAGCACGTTCATGAACTGGAGAGTTCTCCAGGCCCGTGCTCGGCGTGATCGACACCGGCCCAGATGAAAGCTGCGTACTTCCACGTTCCACAACAATCTTCACGGTCCCAAAATCCTCGGATATGCCATTAGGGGATGCCAAGCTTTCATCATCTTACACGATATACGGAAATTAACTCAATTAACTACACGGCATAAAAAGGCACTCACCCGTTATTTTCATTGTTGAAAAGAGGAAAGGTCTAGCTGTGTCCCTGTTGACCGGTACCGTACTGATGCTCGTATTCTTGCCCATGTTTGAGTACGGGTATACACCTTTCCGCACAAGGCTACCATCCATATGAATGGTGGGTGCTAACGACGACGTTATGCCACTTGCTCTAAAAACGATAGAGAATTGCTGGGGTGTCGACCTTGCTTCAATAACGGATCAAGAAGGGTTTGTTATAATGCAAATTACCTTTCCAGCCTCACTCTCAACCCAAGTTGTTACAGTTTTACCATCAACTTGAGTGCCATATTCCTCCAATCTCCTCCCGTCGACCTCAATCCCAGCGTCACAGTATCCGATACGAGGCATGTTAATGAGAGACAAGTTAATTCGGGATGCAGCAATCACTGTAGTCTCGGACTTCGTGAATATTATTCAGTGTAGGGCGAGAGGAGGAGTGTGAATGAAAGAAAGCAAGACCACTGGCATTGAGGATGAATACTTACCGGTCCCGTTGTGGTACTGAGCAGAGAGTTGTGGGACTCGGACTCGGACGCGTCTGTTGCAGCCTGAGCCCACTTACCGGATATGTCGTTGAACCAAAGGCAATGACATTATTTGACATGAAATTTTTAGAGAAATAACACTCGTTACAACTCGTTTGAACGCGTTCAAATGAGTTATTTCATGCGCCATACTAAACTAATATAGCTATGTTAAAGTCTATTTCGGTATTTCTTGTGGCTATAACTAGTTTTAACTAGTTATAACTAGAAATAACTTGTGAGATAACCTTTTATAACGTGTTATAACTTGTTATAACGCGTTATCAGATAAAATTTATGTCAATTTTGAAATCCCAGTTCCAATGTTCTTGTGAGCCTTCTAAAGTACACTTCGGTATTTCTTGATGCTATTATGTTATAACAGACTATAACAAGATATGATATAATATAGCAAGATATAACTAGTTACAACTAGAAATAACCTGTGAAATGACTTATTATAACCTGTTATAACACGTTGTCTTGAAGATACACTTTGACAAAGAGAAATAGACATTCAAGTGTTTCATCTAATCCAATTCACAACTTACAAGGAAACACATTTTTTGTCCCATAACGCTCATGTAGTATCCCGGCTTCCCAAATCCCAAAATGCAGCAAAATCTTCGACCACATATCACCTAACTATACTACATTAAGCTGCTGCAAAAGCAGTCGATAGTGTACTCTAAATTGTTCAAGTAATAAGCGGATAACTCCGCGTAGGTCTGAACTATAGCATCTTCGTCCCCTTCAACAGAATAGAACATAAGTTAGTCTGACCTCTATCACCCCCATATAAGCTTATGATCGAGATTTGAGTTGTCTTCAATTGGCGGTCAAATCAACAACTCCATCATTATTGATCTTATACGTTGCCCATTCAGGATCAGGTTTAATCTCCGTTTTGACTCGTTTGAATGGGCGAGCAGCTTCTTCCAGCTCTGCGATACGACGTTGTATATCCTCTTGTTGTTCCTAAGCCCCGATACAGAAAGGATAAGCTTCTCTACAATAGTATTAATCCTTATATACGCACCCGGAGGCGTCGAATGGTCTTCTTTCTCTCTCTCCTCGCTACAGCGTTTTCTGCTGAGGGCGCCTCCTCGCTCTTGAATTCCTTTGGAACCTTAGCATCAATAGGCTGCAACGTAGGCGAATCGGGAGGAATCAGTTCTTGTGCCTGAAGAAATGCTGAAGCCTTTTAGAATGTGATATAGAGTATAGAGTAATGGATGATATTTATCACTCACACCGAGATCTGTACATAAATTTAAATATTGCGACCGGATCTGGGTAATCGGGAGAACAAATGAATGTGTGACGAATGGGGAGATTCATCCGAGTCTCTTTACCCAGACTTCAGAAGTATACTGTAAATACGTGAGTTTGGTCAGATAAGCATGAAACACTCACGAAATGCGATGCGTTGTGACCTTCTTGGAACGTTCATGGACTGGAGAGTCTTCCAGGTCCTTGGCCAACGTAGATCTCCGCTCAGAAGGACTCGAAGTTCCACATTTCACAATGATCTTGACAGTCCCAAAGTCTTGTGATATGCCATTAGGGGATGCCAAGTTTTCATCATCTTATAATTTGAGTTGCAATGTTACATGCCAGAGGACTGCAGATTTAGTGCAGAAGCTGCTCACCCGTAACCGATGTTGCAGAAAAGAAGAAATGCTTCCACATATCCCCGCCGACCGCTACACGTCTGATTTTTATGCTCTTGCCCATTGTCTGGGGCCGAATGACATAACTGGCTAATGCGATTCCGTCCATTTCAATGCCGAGTTGTAACGACGAATTTATGCCGGATGCGTGCCAGTGAAATACAATTGCAAATTGCTGAGATGTCGATCACGGTTTATAAGTATTCGTATTGAGAAAGATGCTTGTTAACGAGTACGATACCTTTTCAGCTTCGCTTTCGACCCAAGTCGATACAGTTTTGTCATCTGTCTGAGCTCTGTATTCCTCTAGTCTCTTCCCGTCCACCTCGATCCCGGCTTCACAGAAGCCAATGCGAGGCATCTGAAAGCGAGAGAAAATTTTCCGCTGAGGTGGGATCCTCGCTGAGCTGAGATATGTATTTGCTAGTCAACGTTCTTATGTATGGCATCAAGGTTATGATTGAGACTAGAATGAATTGAGGCCAGTGGTCGGCGAAAAAGTGTCCGCCCGGCGCCGAGGGCGGCAAGGCTCAAACGATCACGTGAGTCACGACAGTCACCGGCACTGGCTCCGCTTGAAGAGTTGCCATCTTCCACTGGCAGGTTCAACATCTTGCTAGCTAATATGCTACCGAATCTGAAAAGGCTGTGAACAATGCGTTGAATCTTGATCATCTCAATATGTCTTGCCTGGTCAAATTGCCAGTTTGGCGGCAGCTGCCCGCTGATATGGTTCCTTTCCAGACGCACAGTGGCCCAGATTATCTGTCGCACTTCAACTTGTAGAGGCTGTGAATGAAGTCAAAGATTGCCGAACGACTTGACGGCAAGTTGTAGGACATTCATAGCCTCCCTCTGTGCCGTCATGGTTCGCCTTTATGTAGGTGGCAACATCAGCCATAAAAGGCGGCAAAATCGAGACACTGTCAGTCAAGTCAACTTCAGCTCGTTCTTCTCATTCTGGCGGTCAACACACGATCCGAATCACTTGCTTCGAAGGTCCTTCGTCGTCTAAGGAGATTAAGGAGCAAGTCGCCCATGCACGCCAATCCTGAGCGTCGTCCGACCCGTGGCTTCCCCGGAGACAGTGTGCTTGACAGGAGGTATGTGGATGCAACATTTTATCATCCAATATGATCCTATCTCTGACACACTCGTGGATACTCGTCATCTGAAAACAGAGTCAGGATTCTCGAGCCCAATGGAATGGATGTGTTGGGCACGAACGAATACCAGGCCATGCTATACAACTCGGAGAAACGAGCGGAATTCTTATTTAGTCGTGCCTCATCTGCAGAACTGTCTCCTTCTGAGAGGAAGGATCTGATGGACAAATACATGTATGAACTCAGGAGACAAAGCTGGTGTGAAGACAAGTTAAAGGAATTGGACGCCTATCATAGTCAGGTACCTCAGCCTGTCTTGAACAATCTCTATTACCAAGAGGCGCCACTTGAAGCTACACTTGAAGAGGTTGATGATCGTGGAAACCCAATTAGACAATCTCAAGCTCAGGCCGGTCAGGGCCCAGCTTTTGCAAGTCCTCCGGACCCTCAACCAAACTCATATATGCTCGCTCAGCAACGTCAAGGCCAACAGCCGCCTTCAGACGAGCAGAATCGACAGCTTGCTCCCGTCGCACCACCCCAATTGGGTATGAACGGGCCAGTGATACCCATTTTTCCAAGCCAACTGTCGCCATACGTGTATCAGTACGGCTATTGTCCCGTTGTGGTCGTATGCCCCCCTCCACCACTACAGTACAATTATTACAACTCGCAACGCTTTTAGAACTTATGTATGTATCAGTCTTATGATTCAGAAACTTGAGATGCATATATTTTTTGTGCCTTATACATAAGCTCTATTTGAGGAGATTGGACCAACCACTTTGATTTTTCTAATACAGCAAACATAGCATTTCATACGATAGAACCAAAAGCGTAACTAACAGATGACAAAACAATGAAAGTTACGATACGCATACAAAAAGCCACATACGTGGCGTAGAACATGAGCAGATCCACCAAGGGATAGTAGCCAAACGCATTCGATCACTTTCAATGTCTTTGTAGAACCCTCCTTCCTCTCCACAATTTGGAAAACGGAACGGGCCGAGAATAAGTTTGTCCAGACCACAAGGCTACCAAGGGCTAACAAGCCAGTCATGAAGTAGGACGCTGGAGTCGCAGAGAAAAACGGTGAAGGAGTGAAGGAACGACCATCATGACCGCCCCCATGATGTCTGCCTGCTTATCTAAAACAGCGCTAACCTACCCACCTATGAGACAGTGTAAGTAACGATGTAAGAAAAGCATGGAAAGAAAAAAGCCCTACATTGAGATGACTTTCGTTTGGCCAATCTCGTTCATAGATCTAGGGAGCCGAGGGTATTAGGAGGGTACTAAAACAATAAGCTGATTTAGTTTCACTAACGTCCACAAGGAATGACCTAAATTACCTTATCAGTTGCTGCATAGGCCGGCTACGGATCCAACTTCTCCCCCCTTGCGAGGACACGAATAACTTTGCTAGGCTGCATCATGCTAGCATTCATCGCCATTGTAGCTGCCGGTCGTTCGACCATGACGCCCCCATTGCGACCGGGTCCGTAAACGTTTGTCTTGTCTGCCGAAAATTCACCTCTGTGCGGCTTCCGGCCCATAGGTCCTTTCGTTGGCCCTGAGCGGTGCTCATCCTCGGAAGATGAACGCACGCCATTGCGCGAGTTTCTTCCGTTGCCAAGACCAACAGAGGGAGTAGGAAGGGGAGTAGGCTTACACTCAAGCACTGGGATCCCAGCCTCTCTAGCCCACTGATTGACAAGGGTACCAGTACAACGCTGCTCGTGCTTGGACATATGTGGAGCGGGGAGAGGCACTGGACTAGTTGATACCGAAGCTACTTCTTGCATTTGAGCAGGCTCCAAACACACTGCAAGGATCAGACCCGGAACCGCTGATGATTCCGTGCTTTCTTTCTTAGAGGCTTCAGTTTGAGCCTTGTTGGCATTATCGTATTCCCAGCGAGCGCAGCAAATTGTACGGCGAAGCCATTCTGGGGTGGTGGCGTTGGGTGCCTTCATGTCAGACACACTAGCTTCCATATCTTTGAAAGGGATCTCATCCCATGGAACGTATGCATCATCCCGTTGCACCTTGATTCGGTCATTGACGCCTACTTGAGCCTCTAGGATCCGAGATGCGGCGCGCGCTCGTTGTGCCAACGGAGTAGTCCCCTTCTTGAGCAGATCGAGTGTATTGAGGGCTAAGCACAGGTATTAGTCAGTACAGTGTTTACATAGCAATAACTAAGCTCACCTTCTAAAGGAACAATAACAATCTCCTTTCTGTATGGCTTGCACCAATCCTTGAGCTTGCCCAAACCATGCACGAGCACACTTGCATCCACGACGACAGTTTTTGCATCCTGATGCGTAGCCGTTCTCTTTTCTCCATCACTAATCCTATCCCTGTCGTCCTCGTTACTCCTGCGAGATGCGTTGCGACCCTGTCGTGGCCCGCCACCTCTTCCCCGAACGTTGTCGTTTCCTTGTGATCCACGCCTATCCCGTCTGTTTCTGTCGAATACTGAGTTCGTGTTCGGATTCGTTGTCACTGTTTTCTCCAGCTCTTCGACCTTGTGGTTCAGAAACGCAGCTCCTAGCGCTCGCGACATGGCGTCTCTGTTCGCGGTCTGCGTGGCAACTTCAGTCGACTATCTCAAATCATATGAATGGAAGACACAACGGACCTTACTCTCCGCCATCTCCTGACCTGCTTGTCACCGTCAAGAAGTAGTAGAATATGTAGGTTATGTCGTAGAAAGATGTGTGTGAAGTGAGTAGAACAGATGGAAGCTGTTCGGTGGTCTTAGTGGTCTTAAGCATGATGCAGTGCGTGGGAAAGATATCAACCACAGTAAGTATGTACCTGGTCCAGATTTAGAACTTGGACTCACCTCAGGTCCTCAGTGACTCCTTCAAACCCAAGTACTCGAAATTACTAGAACGCAGACAAGTAGCTGTGTAAAGACAGCTGATGCTGGGGGCACATATCGGAGCTCATCTCATTTTACACCGTCATTTACATTAACGGGTCGGTGAATAGCGGACCGCTCACGGTGGCTCGACCCTCGTGACAACGAAACGCTCCTGACTCCGCAGAATTTGCCTGCAACAAAATACTTCCGAGTGAGGGTTCAAGCCAGCGGTATAGCTCACCTTGGGGTATGCAGCATGGGTAATGTTCCAAAAGCAGAGGGAAAAGGTTAAATTGAATGGTAAGAGCCGCAATAGTACAACGCCCGAGTCACCAACCCTCCCCATCCAACTCAGCAAGAGAATACATAAGTCCAGAGAGATAGTGAGCGTAGTGGTATTATTGGGAAAGGGATGCACACAAGACATGATTAAGGTTAAAGAGGAAAGAAGATGATTGAAAGGAGATGACATGTATCGCGAAAATATCGCAAAAGAAATCTGTTCTGGGCGCCGTTATATCGAGAAGAAAGGCTGTTCGCTGCCTTGCTGGTTTTGCTGTTGCTGTTGCGCAAATGGATTGTGCCCCGTTTTCTGTGCAACAACCCGACCGGCTTGAGTATGGCCGTATCTGTGAGACCATGAGCTTAAATTCTACTTAAAGAAAAGAACCAGAACATACCGTAACAAGCCGGTGTTACCGAAAGTATCTTGGCCGTCATCCCGATTCGCAAACAAGCTCGCTAAATGAGTGTGCTCGCCGTCGCTCCTTGCTGGTCTCTGCATGCCAGGGCCAGGCGAGACCGAACTTGGCGACTGCGCAGCGGACATAGCAGGTGAGGGCGTGTGCTGCGCAAACGTTGAGGGCAGACTAAACGAATCCAGCGTCGAAGCCGTGCTATTCTGGACCGAAATGGGCGGGCTCTGAGTCGAAGCACTAAACGGATTATTTGAGCCAAAGCTTGTCTGTTGCGGATATATAGGTTGCTGTTGCTGCTGAGCGGCTAGCTGTTGTTGTTGCTGTTGTTGCAAGAGGAGCATATGTTGCTGTCTATTCCACTCGTCTTGCTGAGCCGCCATGAGCTGAGCCTGCTGAGCCTCTTGCTGCTGACGCATCCATTCCTGTTGCTGGAGCATATACTGCTGTTGCATCGCCTCCTGTTGCGCCTGCTGTTGGTAAGGATTGAATGAGGTGAACTGGGGCGCCATCGCTGTATACTGAGGCTGAAGTTGCTGTTGGAACTGAGCAGACGGATCTATCAAAGGGAAGGGATTGTTGGAAGGTTGTTGACTAGCATGCAATCAATTAGGATGAAGACGAAATGTTAACCAAGATCACTCACGCCTGAGCCTGGTCATCAAAGAGGGATCTCGCGTTCGCATCGTCAACTGATTTCTTCCTCGCCGCCTCCTCCTCCTCGCTGATCTTGATCGCCCTCAATAGATCCTGTTCCTCAGCGGTCAGAGTGCCCTTCTTAGCCTGCTCCTCCGCAAGACTCCGTTTGCTCTCCTCGATTGCCTTCCGAAGCTCGTCCTCCTCCTTAGTCCGTCGGGAACCACTCGGCTGTGGTCTAGTTCGGCGATGCGCGTTCTCATCCTCAACATCGTCCACCACCTCGCCTCCGCCACGTACCATCCGGTCCCGCATGCTCGCACGGCTTCGTCGTTCCTCTCGCAGACGCGATTCATCCTGCAACAGATTCGTAATGTCCTTCGCCTTCTGCCGCACATTCGCACCCTGGTCTTTGCTGTACTCGTCTACATACTGGAACTCCTTCAAAGTCTTGATAATATAAACGTTGTCACGAAAATAGATAATGACATTCTCTGACCCGTTGTGCAAGAGGTAGTCGAGAAGAGTGAGCGCCTACGTAGAAGTCCCCTCAGTCATTCGTAAAAACGACAATGCCACAATACGAACCTTGAACACATGCCGCCAGTTCTTGCCCTTGTCATTTAAACGCTTATCGAGCATCTCCATGATCTCAACGAAGTCATTCCTGAAAGTCATATTTAGCAAGCTGAACTCCTGCAACAATAGCACATACTGATTATATGTCATTTGCGCAATTTCGTTCATTTGTGCACCTGTTGGGCCCCAAGGGTCATTCGATGTCGCATCCCGGACTTTCGTCTGCACATCACTATATCCCTTCGTATAGTTTTTGGCGACTCGAAGGGTAACCTTCCCTAGGTGTTGCAGCGACATCGCAGCTTGAGGGAACGATACACGGATCGCAACCGAAGTGGGTCCTATACGATGGCAGAAGTCAAGTGAGTGATGTCGGTGCTGCGCGATGAATGATCTAGCTGTGGTAACAAAGCTACGACTACTATTCAATAAATAATTAAATTTTGAGGACCATACACTGATGGTGAAGCGGTTATCATGCTTGCCTTCCACTTTAAGGTTTGGATTGTTTAACTATCAATCACGTGACAGCAAGCGGCAGGGGTTCGACTCCCCTTCAGTGTAATTTCTATTTCGCGTAGAATTTTTTTAAATATCCTTTCCTGTTACAAGACTACGTTTATTTTTGCAGCTTAAATTACCTCCCTAAAGGTGAATAATTTGCTTTTTTGAGCAACTAAAGATTACTTGGACTTATTTCATGGTTATACAACGACTTTCAGAAAAAAAAGTTGACTCGGATGTAAAGAAATGTAGAGGCAAATAACAGGGATAAGTACAAGTGTAGTTGATAGCATGGATAAATGCGTGAGTTAAGATCCATAAAGAGTGTTCTCGTGAGTGAAAAATGCAGTATTTGAGAAGATACAATATGTTAAACCAGAAAAGAGAGATCGCTGAGTTAGTCCATGTTTACATGCAAAACGAGAGAGATGTCATAGAGGGATTGCCGTGGTAGTATATTTGTTCTCTGCATGCTGATCGGAAGGAGGAATCCCATAGCAGTCGTAGCATGTCGTAGTGCCGCTATTTAATTACGTAAATAAACACGAACAGATGTACCGCGAAGAAAGGCTTGACTGACCATTGTAAATTTTCTATGCAACAGCTTCTGCACACTCTCCTTCCGCATCCAGGCAGCACTGGATTCACGAACTTCTCGTTGAAAGACTCGTCAACGCCAATCACAGTCGCGTCATCGTCATCATCCTCCTTACGCTTTCTACGCTTGGCGGATTCAGTGTGGCTTGTTACGGCCTGCGCACGGGCCCGCGCACGCGGTGTTTGGTCTAGATCGGAAGGCAGCGAGCGACGCTCAGATGTAGGTGATTCTGGGGGTGACGGTGAGTAGCTTAAATCAGGAGTCGGGGGTAATGACGGTGGTAGAGAAGTGCAAGTCCTTGCACATATTGAGCAGCTAGTGGCCCGACATCTAAATCAGATGATCAGCTTATATTCACAGTGAGCCATAAAGACACTCACCTCGGGCAGATTATAACATTATTCTGCGATGAGTCACTTGCCGAGTGCAATGCGAGTGAGCGATGACAGGAATTGCACGAGAGGTTTCCTTTATCCTCTGAAGGATATGCCACGTTCGCAAGCGGCGACAAACAGGCTGCTGTACAAGACGAATCTGTACTCGACGTCGTGTTAGGTGTCGTAGATATACGGCGACGTTTCTGAGGTCTCTTGGCCATAGGTGAGTAAGGGAAGGAAGGTAACGGAAACGCGTACTCGACGCGTCCTTATAAATGGTGGTGGATCAAGTCAAAGAGGCGCCCTAAAATAGACTCCGTTGATGCCAGTTGATATATTTAAAAGCATACCATTTACGGACTTGTGCCACTATCTTAGCCACAACTTGGAAGAAAACACCGTCAGTCCATACACAACATGAGAGTCAAGATCTCATTTACATAAGCCAATACGATAGCGCGCTCATGATTTCAGAAAGGATCACATATAAAAGCTCATTTCCATTTATAATAGCGAAGTTCCAGTTCAAATCCTAAAGGATAACTTCTTGAACAAGCAAAGATAAAGTAGAATCCACGGGCCGCCGGGTCGGGTCAATCTGTCATGCCAGTTCGAAGCTCAAAAAAACTGGACTCAAACTCTTAGAGAAGAATATTGATGAGGCAGGATGAGCTGTAACGCAGGACGCTTACATTAGTAGTATAAGAAGACTCAAACTCTCAGATGGCAAACTGGTATTTGATGAACTTTTCCATTGATAAACAGTCGAAACCCAAAGGAGTGTAAGTAGTACAATGTACAAAAGATAGATAGAGCCTAGGACAGAGAAGAAGAGAAAAGAAGAGAGAAAAAGAAAGGAGGGAAACGATCAAATACCATTGACGGTAGGAAAGACATTACGAAGTCCGGACGAGAAGCCGTTTCTCCCTACAAGAAGCGGGTGCCCCCAACGAAAAGCAGTCCTGATCATCACAATAATAGAAGTCGTGTGTTCCTGGGAAACACCTACAATGACTGTTGGAAAACGGGAGGAGGTGAATACCGCCGGTCGAAACAATGTGTTTTCCAGAGTGTCACATCTCTGGCGTTGAGTCCGAGTGAACACGAGAATAGTTGGGAAGTCGACCTATCCAAAGAGCGTGACACCGAGGCGAATCTGTGTCAGATGGAAGATGGCCCTGATGTCGAATGGTCTCGCAAGCCACCATAAATTCCGAATGTTTGGCGTGGTCAAGTGCTAAGCCCGAAAGCGAAGGCTGACTTACAATGACAGGTGACGAAGACCAACTCTACCTACGAGTGGCAGTCCCTGACGAAATGTAGTTCCTTCTAGTAGGTCGAAGCAGTGATTGCCAGCCGGTCTTCAGTAGTTCTGTGTGGTAGCTCACAAGACTCCTTGAAGTTCGAGCATCGCCCAGCAGGAGTGAGAAAGGAGGAGACGAGAGGAGAAAAGACGGAGAGAAATAGGAAATAGATATGGTTTGCCAGAAGACCCATCCAAAGAGCATGTCACAGAGGCGAATCTGTGTCAGATGGAAGATAGTCCTGATGTTGAACGGCCCCGTAGGCCACCAAGAATTCCGAGTGTTTGGCGTGGTCAAGTGCTAAGCCCGAAAGCGAAGGCTGACTTACAATGACAGGTGACGAAGACCAACTCTACCTACGAGTGGCTGTCCCTGACGAAATGTAGTTCCTTCTAGTAGGTCGAAGCAGTGATTGCCAGCCGGTCTTCGGTAGTTCTGTGTGGTAGCTCACAAGACTCCTTGAAGTTCGAGCATCGCCCAGCAGGAGTGAGAAAGGAGGAGACGAGAGGAGATGATGGAAAGAGACTGGGGTATATGAGAGGAGAAAAGACTGAGAGATAGGAAATAGATATGGTTTGCCAGAAGACCCATCCAAAGAGCGTGTCACAGAGGCGAATCTGTTTCAGATGGAAGTTGGTCCTGATGTTGAACGGCCCCGTAGGCCACCAAGAATTCCGAGTATTCGGCGTGGTCAAGTGCTAAGCCCGAAAGCGAAGGCTGACTTACAATGAGAGGTGACGAAGACCAACTCTACCTACGAGTGGCTGTCCCTGACGAAATGTAGTTCCTTCTAGTAGGTCGAAGCAGTGATTGCCAGCCGGTCTTCGGTAGTTCTCCGTGGTAGCTCACGAGACTCCTTGAAGTTCGAGCATCGCCCAGCAGGAGGAGACGAGAGGAGAGAAAACCGGGGTATAAGAGGCGAGAGAAGACCAAGAAGAATGAGAAAAGGATCGACTCAGAACAGGAGTCGGTCCAGGATGCTTTCCAGTGTGAGCATGAGCATCAGCTATCCCCAGATGAGCAGAGTAGATTGTCCTAGAGAACTAGGAAACACAAGAGAAGTCAAATGAGCAGAATGTCCAGGAGTGATGGTCTTGATTGCAGTCTTGGGAAGAGTCGTTGGGCAAGCGGAGCTGGATCGCGAGCACGAGAACTTGTGCGCGGAGCGGGTGACCCTTTCGCGTTCACGGACAGGAGAGCCCTTCCTGACGAGGACGAAACTGAGCCTGGCTAGGACCCAGTTCGCCGGATGGGAAGGAAACCTTGCGGCACCAGATCTGGCCAAATCTGATGCATGAGGGAACCTGGCCAGGTAATTCCCTCCAGCAGGATGATAAATCCATCACCCTACTGTTCACAAGGCTCCACATCGCCAGAGGGCTCCCGCTTCGTAACTATCCGAAAACGAGCGCGATACGCGGGGGAGGGTCGAATGACTGGTCGCCGCTGTGCTTGATCCAGACTCAGTTTGCTAGACTCGAGACTCTTGAGACCTTAGGACGGAATGATTCTACTCTTGACAGCTTCTTCGGTGTTCCAAGACTTGTTTTACTGCTGGAATAGACCCCTGCAACGAGTTAGTATGTCAACACGCAATAAGCGAAAGGTCGACTTACAGTTCTGGAGAGAGGAAGCACGTAACGGGCGTCGTGCAGCGGGACCTGAGCACAACGACATTACTTGGTGCGCTAGAGCGCGTTAGTGTCCCAGTGACAATTGGTTGGGTGTTTGGTGCCAGTCCGACAAGCCGTATGCTGCTGTCCTCGTAGTTGTTGACAGGCGAATATCAACAGAGAGAGGAACTGTCGCAGCGGTAGCGGATGATGGAGGAGGTTGCTAAGTGGGCGTAACCTCGGGTGCGACGATAACTGCACCGCTGGAGACCAAGTGAACGAATCCAAAGTCGTGGTTGACTAATGGCAACTTCCTACACTAAGGCTGAGGGTAAGGACGATATCAAGTATATAACAAGGAGGTGCTCACGTTTTCAGAAGCGGTCTGCCATTTAAGAGATTGGACTCAGCGTTGCGGATATCTGAGTGGCAACTTCCTACACTGCGTAAGAGGGTAAGACTGAGTTTCATAAAAACAATAAGGAGGTGCTCACGTTTTCGGAAGGGGACTGCCGTCCAAACTAATGGACCCGAGGCATAAACTACTTTTGATAGTTAGTATATAATCTTGCGTCAATTAAAAAGTTGCCTACAGTTTCAGAAAAAGCCTCTGCTTTACGGACATTGTCGCATGGACAATGCCACCCGCGTATACGGCCAGCTACCCGCGCATCAGCCTCCTCCTGGATTGTGACAGAGGAGGGAATCTTCGCAGTGGAAACGGTGCTGGTCGCGGTATGGACATGAATAATCGTGAATAATCGTAAATGGTCGTAAATGGTCGTGAATGGTCGTGAATGGGTTGCTCGGTGAGACAACCTAGGGTGCATCGGAAGCAGCACCCTGTCTTTCTTCAATGCTAATAGGTCTGTTGACGAAGGCGAATCCGTCAATGACCGAGTCCATGAAAGCATCGAGACCGAATGAACAAGTCTTTGTGTCGGCTAGAATCCTTGTCGATCCCGGGGAGGGAAAAGAACAGACAGGGAATGGGCCGAGTGTCAACAGACAATATGGCAACTTCCTACACTATGTCGTGTGTTAAGCCGATATCAAGGACAGAGGAATGGAGTGCTCACGTTTTCAGAAGTGGTCTGCCGCTTAAAAGATTGGACCCAGGTTTGTAATATCTGGGTGGCAACTTCCTACACTGCGTCTGAGGGTAAGACTATATTTCATGAGTAAACGGAGGAACCACGTACGTTTTCGGAAAGGGACTGCCGTCCAAGCTAATGGACCCGAGGCCTATACTAGTGCTGAAGTTCAGTTTCTCGTCCAAGATCGCAGAATAAAGGTGCCTACGATTTAAGAAAAAGCCTCTGCTGTACTGGCAATGTCGAGTAGACTATGCCAACTCTGGGTATGGCCTCAACGTTCCGCGTAACAGAGTAGACGATTGCGCGGCGGAGGAAGAGGCGGTATCATCGGAAGGGTGAGTCCGGGTGTATCGGTTTCGTGCGTGCCCGTCGAAGGAGGCGAATCAGTCGACGAACAGGCGTAACGAATCCTATACAAGAGTGTAGCGGACTGTCGGTCGGGGTGCTTGAATAGCGATGACTGGGCTGGTACTGTCACGGTTCTGGTGGCACGAACAGCGAAAACAGGTGTCGAGGAATAGAAGTTCTTCTCGTTGGTCGAAGTTCGAATGAGATAGTGGCATGCAAACATCACTTGAATCGGATAGTGACGATGCCGAGAGCATGAATGACTAGAAAGCGATGGGCGAAGTAGGCGGGGTTGGAGTGATTGGCGAGCTGAAGACAGCTGATGAGTGTGTCGTTGCGAAGTTTCTTCAAAGGATCATGAGCAAATAGAAAGAAACGAGAAGAGTGGCACATACCATGTCAGATTACCCGGTCTCCAAGCATTCCGAGCCTTGGCTAGAACAAGCCTCAGCACGGTAGCCGGTAATATCTGACACATGGGTTGTCCTTCGGATGACTTCTCATCGGATGAGTAGAGTTCTCCAATGGCGTCGGTTCCCGCGAAGATACTTGCCATCCCATCGTTCTGGGATTCATCTTCGGTTTTGTCCTTGCCAGGCGCACTGTAGGAGGGTTACCGGCTCTCCAGGTGATCACAGCGCGCCCGACAACTATCTGCGACTCGAGACTGGTGTCTGCGAGGTGTATCTCGTCGATCTTGCTGGCGGATGAGAAATGTCCTGTCAGCGACGGCCTGTTCGATGGCAGCCAAGTTGGCGCTGCTGAAGCGTGCTTCGTGTCTGAGGTGTGCGAGACAGTCGAAGCGATGTCCTCAATCAAGAGGAGCAAGGTGTCGAATCCTCGAGGGCAGTGAAGTGAGCGCCTCGGGGAAGTCCATGACTTCATCTTCCGTGTCCATAGCGTCGTCCTTCTCCAGGTCAGATGGCAGGCAAGGAGCGTGGTGTGGAACGAGTGTGGTAAAGGAGTGGAAGGGAGAAGGAGGTGGCTATGGGGAGGTGGTGGAAGGAAGTCAAGGAGGGAATTCGATGGAGATCCGTTCTGATGAAAAGGTTAGAATTATATACCATCGAGAGAGGTGGCTGACATTCTAGTTCGCCCGCGTCCATTGCATGAGGGCTGACATTGCGCTAGCACCCTGTAGGCTTGAAGTCTGAACCATTGGCATCGTTCACCAGTTTCTACATGCTGCTCAGCGCGATGCAGCCTCTTCAAAGTTCGTAGTCATGTAGAATAATCCCTAATAGATAGCAATATATCACCGCACAGACAGTAGAATTATTCGTATGAAGACAGATTTTCAGCGGGGACATCGGGGAAGTGGCTGGAAAGGTCTTTGGTTCTGGATCTAATGTTGGTTTCTGATTGGATAGCAAAATATGACGCAGAAGGTAGGTGGCTGGCTAGTGCCAAGATTTCGAGAGCAAATTTCCTGCCAGATATCAGAGCTGAGGATGTTTGGTCTATGCGTAGATCTTAGCTTTCTTCCATTTGAGAATACTCATTATTTTCCATGAAAGAGCATTGAGTACTTTCTGAAGTTTCGAGACAGATGAGTATGTAGTACTACAATGAGTCGTTCGGACTCCCGGAGAGTGGCCCACGATCTCACGCGATCACGTCGATCTTGGCGTGACATTTTACCCTGACGAGTCGTCACGTCACTGTCTTCAAGCTGAAGAAAAGTTCTTCAACTTCTTAACTTGCAACCTTGAATTCCTCCGAGTTGTATTTAAGGTCATCCCAATACCTCAACGGCCGCTTACATCTCACAGATGCCGGCCACGAACGGGAACTCCTATGGCTCTTTTGAAGCATCTTCATCTAATGGAAAGACTCAAACAGACCTAGTCGGTGGTCCTTTTGCCGTCATTGAATCTGATCCTGGTCAGTCAGTGTGATCAAGAATGCCGTCGACGTAGAGATCAATTTAACGAATGAATTGACAAGGCGTATTCTCGACACTCATTCGCAAGATTGGAATCACTGGCATTCAAGTCGAAGAAGTTTACGACAGTCACTACTTGAATTTATTGCTTATTTTACAATTGTTTGTTTACCGTACAACATATTTATTGTTTCAGATCCTTTCAAAGACATCTTTGCTTACAACTCGCCTGAGCAAATACCCTCAACCCAGGAGGTCTCTTTGCCTACAGTTGTCAGATTCTCGTGCCCGTCCGCTGTGATCAGTATAACATCCTCAATCCGCACACCACCTACAGCTTCGTAGCGTTTGAGCACTTCATGATCAATATGTCTAGAAGACCGGACTGGAGCTAGAAGATGTTGGTGGAAGTAGATTCCAGGCTCGACGGTCTGATATTGTGACGCGGAAGTAACTTCAGTCGGATAGCTTCTTCGAGATTATGAAATGTAGTGTTTACTCACAACCACCATGTTTCGCTCAAGCGGAAGCCTAAGCCTGAGGTACGTATAGAACTCTGGACAACCGAACTCAACCCCTTTCGTAATGGTGTTATTTATCGCGGGCTTGCTTGCGCTTGGTACGTCGTGTACATCGAGTCCTAAGCTATGGCCGACGCCATGGGGGAAGAAGGCGGCGGTTACACCAGATGCAAGTATTGCTTCCTCTGAATTCCACGAGCCGGATCCCGGTGAGTTGGGCGACAGGAAAATACCCAGTTTCTGGAATCCTTTTACCAGAGTTCGATGGCAAATAAGTTGCACGGCGTCCCAGTGAAGGCCTGGTTTGATGATTTCGAGAGATTCCTAGACGCAAGTCTATAAGTTGTTTTGTGATTTGGCTGATAATCTCAGGGCCGTACCTTTTGCATCTCCAATACGAGTTCGTAAATTGCCCGTGCTTCGGGCGTAAACTTGCCTCCGTTTCCGACAGGCATTGTCCGTGTAACTGAAGATATATTATTAGCCTAACGGGAAGGATATGGAAATGGTCGCTCTCACTGTCGCTTGCATAGCATGTCCATTCGCATCCAGCGTCGATGAGGAGCACTTGTGCGTTGATGTCTTTCGCCTGTCCGTTGATGAGAGAATGGCTATTAAGATGATCATGTTGTCCGACGGGGCCCCAAGCAAACTCTTTATCATTGCAGCAGTAATGTAATGTTGCTGCTCGGGTTGACGCAGCCACTATTGGTAAATAAGCCTGCTGGTCCGCCCTGGCAATGTTTATGAGCTCGAGCGATGCAGGATAGACAATTTACCCAGTGACGCTGAGAGCGGCTGGCACTCACCCTTCACGTCTACAAGAAGCCACGAACACGGCCTCCGCTTCTGCCTCTTTCTCAATTAGCCATTCTCCAGGGAGGAGGGGGCGCTTGATTCCCGCTCCTGGTCCCCGGGTAATAAGACCCTTGGCCGCTTGGCCGAGCAGTCGCATCACAACTTCGTGAGCACGCGAACTGATTTCATTTGCCTTCCGGATCTGTGTGATCTCGTATTCTGTTTTGATGAGCCGTGCGCGATGCAGAGCCGCGAGCAAGTACGCGTCGGATACGGAGCTCACGAGATGCGTATACTCGTCGCTCAACGTAGGGAAGAGAGGCGAGCCTCTTGGTAGAATATGGAAGATGGCGTCCGGGAATGCTTTGTTGAGCTTTCCGATGGCTTCTCTGAGAGCTGGAACGTATGCAACACGTGTCTCTCCGAAGAGACTTGATGCCTCTTCTACTGTGGGCGGAGGGACACTCCACATGAGATCCGCTGGCTCTACCTCCGGGATGAACAGCTCAACAGATGGTGAAGAGGCGAGCGACGTTCCGCTCTGGTAAGTCAGAAGAAGGTAGGATCCAGGTACTTTGCATCCGGATAGATAGTAGAAATTGGATTCCTAAGTAGCTTCAGTAAAACCCCTAACTAGATCGGAGAATACAAACCTGGCGGAATGGCATTTCACGATCTGTATCATTTCGATATGGTGTTACACCACCCGCTAGAAGGACAACTTGAGTCTTAACATCGGACAAAAATTAGGGCCTTGACGATGCATATACTGTGTCTGTGCGCACCTTGGCTTTCTCTGCGTCAGGAAGCAGCTCCACAAGCTTTTCGAAAGTCTTTAAGACATGTGAGGTTACTATTGATAACTGTAATTTAGTAAACTGGTCCCATGTCTAGTAATGGTGTGTAGTTACTAGGGAAGGCCATCGTATAGATGCTCTGAGTTCACTGTGATGGTGGTAGGTTGTATAGCCTCTTCAATCTTGTGCTTTAGACGCGTGCTCAAGTCGCGCAAGTTACTTTTCAACACCGACCATCATGGCATCTTCATCTAAGTCAGAGCAATCGTATATCTTATCTTCTTTTCATGCAAACCCGTCTCTTCGTACTGACGGACGCGCTCTTCATGAGTATCGTCCGATTGCTCTAGAAACCCAAGTGGCTCCGCTTGCAAATGGGAGTGCGAAAGTAAATATAGGAGGAGGTAGTTTTACGGGTGTGGGAGGTGGTCTTCCTGGGACAGAAGTGCTCGCCGCTGTGAAGCTCGAAGTTGAAGATATCGTAACAGGAAAGGGAGTGGAGGGAGGTCGGATGGTGTGTACTGTTTCTTGGTTCGTCCTGCAGTACTGCAAATTTTGCCCGAAATTCATAACTTATATCAAACTCAACTCTTCTTACTGTTATTATTTATTCAGCTCACCCTCAGCGTATCCAAACTTAAACAACAGTGCTCTCGATGACTTGCAGTTTGATCTAACAGCTGTTGTGCAAGAATCTCTGGCGCATTCTTCACTGCGCCCCAAAAACCTCGCAATACTGCCTGGCAAGAAATCTTGGCTTCTGCACCTTGATCTTGTGGTCCTCTCCGACAATGGGAACATTTACGACGCGCTTTTCTTAGCTGCTGCTGCTGCACTGCGTGATACTCGTGTTCCTAGAACGCGATCAATTGAGTATCGAGCGCGGAAGGATGGATCGGCGGTATCTGACCGCCTAGCCACGGACGTCACGATGGGAGGTGAGGGTCGAAGTGGACTGGTCACTCGGGAGACAAAGCAGGCGACCGACTTTGAGCTTGCGGACTATTGGGATGAAGGCGAGCCATTGTTATGCGATGGTACTTGGCCGGTTCCCGTCACTCTAAACATCGTGAGTTGTCAAACTTTGAGTTTACTGTATCTACTTGTTAAAGCAAAATTGAAGGTGTCACCCACACACTACCTAGATGCTACTTCATTAGAGGAAGCCGCAACTCCCCTTCGACTTTTGCTCCTATTTTCATATCATAAAAACACGGCAAAGCTACAGGGAATGCGCCTTGTTGGACCGGGAGAAGCAAACGTAGCAGCATTTACCCCCCTCATTCGGGTAAGAGAAAATTCATCCTGCAATAAGCATTGTAAATGTACTTATGCTACAACAGCAGGGTGAAATTTACGCTCGTGAACTCAAAGGGGCTTTTGAGGGGAAGATTGAGGCAGCGTTGAGCAAGAGATATCGGAAGCAAAAGGGTCTCAAGAGTCGATGAAGACACGATGGCTTCCCTTCCGATTACCGTGACTTTGAGGAATTGGCAATCGTGCTGCCTTCTGGCTCTTATTAAGAAACCGCCACTTGCAAGTGTTTGTGAGGTCGTGCGTAGCTGCCATTCGGTTATTGCTGTTCGCGGATTCAGGTTCATTCTCACACAGTCTTATAAGCTGCTACCTGACAGATGTGCGTATCATGGTTCCACAGATCAGAGAACAACTCTTGATTTAGCTTAGGAGGTTGTAGTAGCTGAATTATCTTATCGTGTATGTATGTATGTCTGGTATGCATATACATCCGCCGGCATTCGGCATACCCAACATGTGTGGTGCCCGGGTGCAATGCTCTGGACGTATATAAAGCTTGCCACAAGAGGCTCTACTTTCTACCCACTCTAATCTCTGTTCACTTGCATTAAATGTCTGGTGCTATTAAGACTGACTTACTCATTCCACGAGTGGACCTGAGTGGATCTTCATACGAGGTATGTGAAAGTGTACGGTCTTGCAGTAATAGACGCTCACCCGGACATCTTACGAGTAGATCGGCCTGCAACACGGAACATTACTTCGCAAGCAGATAATTAACCAACTCGCTATTTATCGGATCATATTCAAGAGATCAGCAAATCTCGAATGGGCCCAAGTGCTTGAATACGCAAAGACATATCGGACAACTATAGAGCGGCTTGCTCCAGATCTTTATAACGAAATAGAGGGCATTTCCGCAGGCGTTGGAGACGAAGTGGATTTGCTTGACATCGTGGCCCTTAATGCGCGCAGCGAAATAGCATTGGGAACATTTGAAGATGGATGCACCAGTCTCGCTTGGACTATCAAATCCGAAGGTGCATCCCATCACCAGTTTCTCTGCCAGAATTGGGATTGGACTCCGGCAGTCGGGAAGAACCTAGCGATGGCTTCAATTACCAAGCCAGGAAAACCAAAGATCTGGATGGTCATAGAGGTATGGCTAAATTGCGCGCGAGACATCAGCGGTTGATACAAATTTCTTCTGGTTGTCTCCAATAGCCCGGCATTGTAGGCAAAATCGGATTCAATAGTTCTTCATTAGGCGTTTGTCTGAACGCTATTCGCGCTCGGCCGACGAAGACCAATCTTCTCCCCATCCACCTGATGTTACGCATTGCACTTGAGTGTACATCTGTTGAGGAGGCGATCACTACCTTCGAGAAGCTCGGGGGGCCGGCGTCGAGCCAGCACATTCTAATCGCAGACGCGACCTCAGGCAGTCGCGGTCTCGAGGTCTCACCAGTTGGCAGCAAATACCTCAAACCGGACAGCCAAGGCATATTTGTGCACACGAACCACTTCATCGAGAACACGTTAGTCGAGGAGCCACCGTGGCTGACTAGCTCGGGCCCACGCTGTACTCGTGCTAGGGAGCTTTGCGAAAACTTGCTGAAAGAGACGGATGCGAGCAACGTCTCGCCCCAGCTCCTTCGTCAAAGAGTTTTCTCGGACACAAGCGGCGACCCCGAAGGCATCTGCGCGAACAAGGGGAGTCTATTCGAAACGCTCTTCAACATTGTCATGCGTTTCGAGCAAGGTAAAGAGCCGTCTGCTGAGGTTATCTTTGGCAGGCCAGGAACGGAACACGCTAGTGCAGTCATACATTTGCCCTGGTAGTGATGTATTCATTAAGTCAAATATCAATGTATGATACTTTCCATGTCTCAAGATTATTTGCGCATGTAAAATCTTCGAGCAGCAAGATACAGAGTCAAAGCAATGCACACCACAAAAATGGAAGAAGTATACCCACTTGAAAGGCACAAGCTCGAAACGTAAATAATTTGTTTGATGGTGCAAAATTGACTTGCTCGTATTCCAGACGGAGAAAGAAGTTCGGAAGAACGCTGTCGAAGTGTCTTATAAGACGACTAATCCTTCCGCCCTCCGTACCTGAGTATAGAAGACAAATTGGAAAGGGTGGAGACGGGTGGTATGAAAGAATACGCAAAGTCTTCGATCACTTACGGTAACACTGACGTGAAGGCTTGCACCATACCCATTAATAATGCCATAGTCATCAATATCAGATACGTTTGCTGCTTCAGCCTTCGGGTGAGGTGTCGAGCGTTGCCCCAACTCGGAGGTATGCTATTGAAAATAACGGCACAGTTTGTATCCTAGACCAACATCAGAATAAGTGATGTGCGCACTGATTGTGTTATTAAATAGCGAGGCGAAGAAAAACGCACATTTTCTTCACAAGAATGTCCACTGGCACTTTCCCATTGGCTACGTCTACTACTACGCTGGTCGACGGAACGATGACATTCTCATCCGTGACGTCTAAATCAAGCTGCTCAGTTGTGCTCGCCAATGCTTTCCTAGCTGTCGCAAGAAGCGGGACCTACCGGGAGTAGTAAATAAATGGCATTGCAATGGTAGGCTTTCAAACCGGGTGCAAGGAATGACCCCTTCGCGAGCGCAAGTCGTACGAGTCTATACCACTCACAGCGGTTTGATACTCGAGATCGACAGCGAGTTGAAGATTGCCCGGATGATTCAAGGGTCTACCAGCTTATTACGGCCGGTGAGTACACTTCAAGTTGCTGTGCCATCAGATTGTATACCTCTTCGAAAAATGGGCGGACAAGTTTCTGTCGCAAAGCTTGTGAGTATCTTGACACTAATTATAGAGCTCGTCATGTAGATTTTTTTGGTTGTTCTGGCGTAAACAATGGTCGCTAGCCGACTTTTCCGATTCCTTTTGATAGACAGAAGGAAGAGAAGAGTGTCTCATAAGCCTCCGAGTCAACTTTGATGTCTATGATCACGTGACAATAAAGTCGACTCCGAGTCGGACGCGTCGCGACGCGTTCAAGTTCAAGTTCCCGGGTTCGGGGCCGCCTTCCTTCCCTTCTCCTCTTTTCAAGCAACCTATCACGACCACTACTGACGTTGAAGTGAACTAAATATTGCAATATACGATTCTTTACATCAGCGTATGTATGTAATTGAATCTCTAAGACAAAAAGGCTGCCCTGTCTTGTTATGGCTAATTACTGTTTCTATGTAGCTCTTGGATCGACTCAAACCGCGGATAACTCAGGCTTAGAAAGAAATCTGAAAGACCACATACTCCTCTATGCCATCGTAGCTTTATGATCTGCGAGTTGGGTTACTCTGGATGCACTACACAGGCTACTTTTACTGGCAAGCAATTTCTATCAACATGCGATCCTGAAGTCTTTTTCATCAGCAGCGGCGGTAGAGCATGGATGCAGCACGCTTAGTACTGGACGTCGGTAGTAACCGCCTTGCAGTCAATACGAATTGCGGCGTGCCCTGACTTGGAAACCGTCAGTTCTCGGTCCTTTTTCATTTCGGGCTTGCATCGTACTTATCATGATGAATCTTACCAACAGCTGCAGAGTGCTACTCTTTCAAGGGTCCAACCCACAAACGACACGCGATAATGAGTCGGACGTCTTCCTTGTTTGATAGCAAGCTGAATAAGACTTAGAAGAAATTAGCGAACATGATGCTGATACATGTATATTGGTGTGTGCCTTCGCATTTTTATCTTTGACAGGACGCCCGAAAGAAGAGTGCGACTTATATGACCATCGAACTAAACGCGTACCTAACCGTTAGCCCTGTCTTCTTATCGAGCTTCATAGATGACGCTGTTATCCGGAAATTGTCCCTTTTGTTATGGCGGCTTCCATGGTAGCAAAGAATGCGGAACACTTCAGAGTTTACTTTGCCTTGCAGATATTATTTCTCACATCCGCAGAGTATCTACGGCAACAACAGCGCCTGTCCCACGAGAAACGGAGATACAGCTGCGGAAGATTTACCAGTGATCTCAGAGGCTTCTGGTTGCGAAGGGGGCCAAATAGACTATGCATGAAGAAGATAGCTTTGGCATGTTATATGCAGGTACTTCTGACACCGCTGCCCTTTCTTTTTTTGCTGCGTGCTCTGCTCGATTTTACACTTCACCTTCCTCACCAAGAAAATCAAATTGAAAGGCGCAGTGTGTCCAGCCTGAAATTGTAAAAGCATCGACATCAACCTCTAAAGCTTCTTCTGAATTCAAATGCAAGATTGCACAAGGTGCCAGCGGTCCGACCCTTTTCGGCGCCTACATAATATAACATTTCTATATTAGGTTAATATCACGAAAGCGGGACGGAGACTTCAGCCTCAACATTTCTGGTGCGCAATGTCTTTTACCCTCCTTCAGCGACGACGACGGAGCAACTGAGCTCATCGTACGCGTCGCCTAGCATCGAGGTCATCTGCGATTGATCGCATAACTTATAACTCTCACTTCGCCAATCGTTATACTTCGGCTACGGGTACTGTAGACTGGCTCTTCGACCAAATCCTACGCTCGTTACTTCACCGCTTGCTCCTTTTTTTCCCTCTCACTCTCATAACTGGCCCGTGCAACATTTGCATCCGCCTATTCTGTGGTATAACTATTGTCAAACCTAGCTGAAACCACGCGATGGCGACTCCGAGGACACGGACGTCCAACGCTCCTGTTGAGCTCCGCGCATCTGTACTGGATGCAGCTCTGAACCTAGGCATTCGAAATTCTATGATGGCGAAATGGATGTTCGACCCGATTCAGGAGGCCGAAGATGGTGATGAAGTGAGTGTGCATCGTTTCGAAGAATTTGCTGCCTGCAGGCGGGGTTGGCATGGATTCTATCTCCTTTTTCTCTCGTGCTGCTTTAAATATACTCACACAGAATAACATCACACAGCTTTCCTCAAATCCCGGCCTGACCTCACCTTCGTTGTCAGAGTCGACTGCGTCCCAGTCCACCATTGACGACTCGTCCATGGCGCCCTTCAGCTTTCGCTTCCCAGGGCGCTTTGCTGCCCCACTCCCGGATCCGAAGCTGGACAAGATATACGAGCAACCAATTACTGCAGCGGACGAACGAGCCCCGGAGGCAATTAGTGTTGATCACTCAACGTTTATGCGCGTGTCTCATTCGACGGAAGACGGACACTCCGTTACTTCATCGACGAAGGAGAGGAGAAATAAGCTGAAGAAGGCTCAGAAGTCGGGGTATGAAAGCGACGGAGGATATGTATCGGAGGGTGGGAAAAAGCCAAAGAAGGGTACAAAGGAGAAGAAGGACAAAGGTGCTGTTGCAGACTATGAGTCCGACGGAGGGTACCTCAGCGAGGCGATTAACTCAAAGAAACCGTCGAAGAAATCCAAGTCGAAGAAAGCACCCAAAGACTCAGATCAAATGTCTCCTATTAGCGATCCTGAGGCCCTCCTCGCAGCCGTGAATGCGACACTTCGTGTCCCCATTTCCCTGCCCGATGGTTATACGACCGATTCCGCGACTTCGAAGCGCGGGCGCACGAAGACAAAGAAAGATAAGGGTAACCGGACCCGACCTACGAGCCCCGTTCCTCCGCTACCCGGAACTGAGGGCTCTGCTTCCGCCCTCACGACGCCTGATACTCCTTCGAAGAAGAACCGTTTGTTGCGGATGATGACGAGGAGCGCTTCGCGAGATAGAGACAAAGACAAAGACAAATTTAAGCAGGTTGACGAGGTCGCGCCTCCTCCTGTCCCACCATTGCCAAAGTCTTTGCCAATTGCGGAGAGGTTCGCACGTGCAGGTCCTTTTGCGCTCTCGAATACACTGTCTGCATCATCATCAGGGACGTCGGCAGGGACATCGTCGGTGACGCCTGACATGTCAAGGGTATCTTCAGCTGAGGATTTCCCGTCTCCAGATGCGACTACCGGCGGGTTGGCACCTTCACATATCCTTCCCGTGGCCACGAGAACCCTTAGCTCAGAGCTATGGAACAGTGATATTCTTATACCGGGTGGCACTAAACGTGGTTCACTGCCGGAGGAGGCGGCAATCACGAGAAGTAGCGCTGAGGATGATCGTCAGGTCAAAACAAAGGCCCTAAGTCCAGAACAGGATATACCTTATGAAAGGACGCGATCGCCAGTCCCCTTCAGGTCTCTTTCGCCTGTTCTCAGTGCACCCATAAACGCGCTGCTCTCTACTCCGGAGAAACGACGAAAGAAGAAACAGGCCACCTCATCCCCAGGCGGATCTGTATCATCCGCTGAGACTACGAACTCCTCCAACTCGAATGGTTCTATACGTCCTCAACTTAAGTTGTCTACTTCAGTCATCTCTCAGCCAAATCCGCATCTTACGCAACGGTTACGTCCTCCGCTGAGTCCTCTGGAGATAGCTGCGACAATGAAGATACGTTCGGGCCCTACGGCACAGGGCAGCAGTCTGGGTTTACCGCCTCCTAGTCCGGCAAAATTGTCCCCAGGGTATGCTCAGATGGGCATGCCTTCTCCGTCTATGTCAATAAACAGGACGCCGGATTCCTATGTATTCGTTGAGAAAGATGGAGAGAATGGACTACCAACAGGTCGTACTATAAAAGAGCGGCAGAGTACTTTCTCCGTGATCCCCTCTTCTGACTATCTTGTCCCTTCCCCGCTCCCTTCACCCGGCCCGTCAGGTCTTGCTGGACGCCGTGCAAAAAATATCGCACCTTTATCATCCACGCAACCGTTAGATGTGGCCCCTAAAGGTAGCCGTTCAAATACACCAGTGCCCGGTTCACCCAACTCAGCACAACACGGAGGGCTATCTATCCCGAATACTCCAACTGCACGTGCGAGTGTGATTGCCTACTACCAAATACCACCACCTTCGCCGCCTCCCTCAGGCCCTCTTCCTCGTGTTCCTTCAGACGTCGAGCTGACGCCGCGAAGAGGCAGCGACGATCGGCAGTTCCTTTCACCTGGGGTAGCTCGCTATGGCAGCCGGTCACCTTCGCCCCTGCGTAATGCGCCTTCGCGGCCGACGTCTCCAAGCGGTCTATTCGGTCAGGCTATTCCTGCAGTCCGTCGTGGGAGGGAGTCGCCCTTCCCGACTCGCCCTATTCTCCCTGCAGAGGACAGGGGCGCGCTTGTGCGTCGTCCTTCGACGACCCCCAAGAGCATTCGACCGGACGCTCCGTTGGGTGTTACGCGAGCTGTCTCTCCTAACTCGTTAGAGGCACGTATGCAGCGGTATAAAAACAATTATGCCTCTCTGTACCAGGACGACGACGCAGACGTAGAGGAACTGCAGAACGACGTGTATTCGTCTTCAGAGGATTTCCACGAGGACACACGTAATTCCGCGTTCATCCGGCAGGCTCGTGCGCGTGGTGAGAAGCGTGTTTACTTCTCAGATCAGACGACTTCCGCGTCCGAAGAGGACTTTGATGTGCGGATGGCCGTCAATGCACTCCGCCAAAGCAACCCGGACATGGAGGAAGACGACGATGACCGCTCGCGGTACACCTTGAACATAAGGGATGAAGATGACGGGTCGTATGACCGTCGGTCGATGGCGAGCATGTCTGTGTATTCGCGGTACAGCATGCTTGATGCCGATCGGAGTGCAGAGTTGCGCGAGGGGTTCGTCAAGCGCGTGGAGGCTCTGTATGGCAAAGATGGTTGGGATGATATACCCGCTGTTCCCGAGATTCCTGCTTCGCTGCGCGTTGCAGGCCCAAAGATGGCCACTCGGAATGCGAGTAGCCCGTCTAGATTCTAACGATTCTCTGTCCTTTTCTCTCTTTCTTTAATTTAAAGTTTTCACCTTGGTGATATTTGCTCGCTTTTTTTTTGTTGGGTTTTCAATTCTTTCTTTGCTGCACGAATCACCTGTCAATAAACCAGAAGTCGCTCCTTAAGATGTGTCATAGCCGTTCCTTCATCCTTCTTATGCATATACCAATTGTATCCCAACCTGTATTACTAGGTGCAGCTCACCATTCTAATATATACTTTCGTATTTCTCAATAGCAAGTAGCTGCGTAGTCAACGAATTTTATTCTTCGTAGGAAGTAAATCTCCTACTTGTTACCGTGACTAGAGTAAATCTCTCAGCAATCCCTCCTTATGCAATTCTATTATGAACTCCCGTATGAATGGCTGCAAGCCTGTTAGTTGTGCTACGATGAATGAAAGAGAAGTCATTTACTTACTTCGTAGTCATGCGTCCTCTTAATTGTATCGATCTACACACAGATTAGTCTGGAGATCTCAAAATTAAGATGAACTTACCTGGATTTGCAAGGCATTTTGAATTTCTTCCTCGACAGCGATTT
Source organism: Trichaptum abietinum (assembly GCA_910574555.1). Lineage (NCBI taxonomy): Eukaryota > Fungi > Basidiomycota > Agaricomycetes > Hymenochaetales > Trichaptaceae > Trichaptum > Trichaptum abietinum. Next base: position 1,302,525 of record CAJTBE010000011.1, on the reverse strand, counting down.
TCACTTGTGTAGCTGACGCTACGCATTCTTCCCAAGCTTGTGGCAACTGATCTAATGGCTTGTCTATCGTGGCCTTACCTTTCTCCATCATGCGAGCACCGAAGCTCTTCGCGAACGTTGGCCCATTCGTGGCCGATTGTACAGACGTTGAGAAGATGGCATCAACACTGTCGATGAAGTCGGAGTCCATCTATAAGGGATAAAGGTGAGCGTGCTACTTGACCACGGCTGACTACACCTCCACTCGCCTTGAGACGCCAATCGCCGTCGTATTCCGTATTTAAACGCCTTTCGATCGCCGCCTTCTCCCGTTTCAGGAACTCCAGCTCGTCTGATTTCGCCTCGTAACGATCTTGTACGAGTGCAAGTAGGTTGAACTGGATGTTCCCTGTCGCATCGCCGCCGTATTTTTCCATCTTGAGGCGCAACGCAGGTCGGACGACATCCTCCCAACCCTCTGTACTGCTCGAAGAGGGCAATTCGCCGACTTCTAGAGGTCCTGATTTGAGTCCGTCGAGTTCCCAGACCTTGCCACAAGCTGGAACATATCCGATAAAATGATATGAATCTGGCGTGTCCTCCGTCTGTTGTTTCTTTTTACTCCGTGATGTTGTTTTCGGCTTTAGTTTTGTTGAGGTAGAAGACGTCGCTTTGGCGCGTTTCTTCACAGGTTTCCGTTTATGAGACGCAGAAGCTTCCTTCGTAGCTTCTGCGATGGCGCTCATAGCACCTCGAACATCAGCTGGGCTATGAAAGTGTTAGGTTAACTGCTAGTTAAAGTAGAAGTGTATCTTACCGTGCGAGAGAGTTCTGGGCATCACGAAGAAGGTTCAGGTTGGATATCGCAAGGCCTCTCATCTGGCCGACGATTAGGTTCATTTTTTTTTTGCAGTGTATTAGCTATTACCTTCGGACTCATGTCCGTTGTTTCTAATTTGAAGTCTGTTAGCTCTTCTCCTAGTTCTATACTTGGACAGTTGAAGAGGACATTCAAGATAGCGAGAGATGCACAGGCGTCATCATTTAGTTGATTTGCAAACCAGACATCCTTTGCAGCAGGATCCAGAAAGTCTTTGGGGTGGTGATTATCGTCTTTCCAAGTAAAGCACAGTATGAGACCTTTCGGGTTCAGTTGGTCTAGGGCCCAAGGCTCAATGTCGTATACTTCTTCGACTTGAATGCCAGTGATTCCAATCTTGCGAATGAGTGTCGTGAATACGCCTTGTCAATTCATTCGTTAAATTGATCTCTACGTCGACGGCATTCTTGATCACACTGACTGACCAGGATCAGATTCAATGACGGCAAAAGGACCACCGACTAGGTCTGTTTGAGTCTTTCCATTAGATGAAGATGCTTCAAAAGAGCCATAGGAGTTCCCGTTCGTGGCCGACATCTGTGAGATGAAAGCGGCCGTTGAGGTATTGGGATGACCTCAAATACAACTCGGAGGAATTCAAGGTTGCAAGTTAAGAAGTTGCTTCAACTTGAAAACAGTCAGGGTAACTTGAAGATGTCACGCCAAGATCGACATGATCGCGTGAGATCGTGGGACACTCTCCGAACGATTTACTCAACTGTCTCCCTCTTTCATGAAAAATAATGAGTATTCTCAAATGGAAGAAAGCTAAGATCTACGCATAGACCAAACATCCTCAGCTCTGATATCTGGCAGGAAATTTGCTCTCGAAATCTTGGCACTAGCCAGCCACTTACCTTCTGCGTCATTTTCTGCTATCCAATCAGAAACCAACATTAGATCCAGAACCAAAGACCTTTCCAGCCACTTCCCCGATGTCCCCGCTGAAAATCTGTCTTCATACGAATAATTCTGCTGTCTGTGCAGCGATATCTTGCTAGCTATTAGGGATTATTCTACATGGCTACGAACTTTGAAGAGGCTGCATCGCGCTGAGCAGCATGTAGAAACTGGTGAACGATGCCAATGGTTCAGACTTCAAGCCTACAGGGTGCTAGCGCAATGTCAGCCCTCATGCAATGGACGCGGGCGAGCTAGAATGTCAGCCACGTCTCTCGATGGTATATAATCCTAGCCTTTTCGTCAGAACGGATCTCCATCGAATTCCCTCCTTGACTTCCTTCCACCATCTCCCCATAGCCACCTCCTTCTCCCTTCCACTCCTTTACCACCACACTCGTTCCACACCACGCTCCTTGCCTGTCATCTGCCTTGGAGAAGGACGACGCTATGGATACGGAAGATGAAGTCTTGGACTTCCTCGAGGCATTCACTTCACTACCCTCGAGGATTCGACACCTTGCTCCTCTTGATTGAGGACATCGCTTCGACTGTCTCGCACACCTCAGACACGAAGCACGCTTGAGCAGCGCCAACTTGGCTGCCATCGAACAGGCCGTCGCTGACAGGACATTTCTCATCCGCCAGCAAGATCGACGAGATACACCTCGCAGACACCAGTCTCGAGTCGCAGATAGTTGTCGGGCGCGCTGTGATCACCTGGAGAGCCGGTAACCCTCCTACAGTGCGCCTGGCAAGGACCAAACCGAAGATGAATCCCAGAACGATGGGATGGCAAGTATCTTCGCGGGAACCGACGCCATTGGAGAACTCTATTCGTCCGATGAGAAGTCATCCGAAGGACAACCCATGTGTCAGATATTACCGGCTACCGAGTTGAGGCTTGTTCTAGCCAAGGCTCGGAATGCTTGGAGACCGGGTAATCTGACATGGTATGTGCCACTCTTCTCGCTTCTTTCTATTTGCTCATGATCCTTTGAAGAAACTTCGCAACGACACACTCATCAGCTGTTTTCAGCTCGCCAATCACTCAAACCCCGCCTACTTCGCCCATCGCTTTCTAGTCATTCAGGCTCTCGGCATCGTCACTATCCAACTCACTTGATGTTTGCATGCCACTATCTCATTCGACCTTCGACCAACGAGAAGAACTCCCATTCCTCGACACCTGTTTCCGCTGTTTGTGCCACCAGAACCGTGACAGAACCAGCCCAGTCATCGCTATCCAAGCACCCCGACCGACAGTCCGCTACACTCTTGTATAGGATTCGCTACACCTGTTTGTCGACTGATTCGCCTCCTTCGACGGGCACGCACGAAACCGATGCACCCCGGACTCACCCTTCCGATCATACCGCCTCTTCCTCCGCCGCGCAATCGTCTACTCTGTCACGCGGAAAGCTGAGGCCATACCCAGAGTTGGCATAGTCTACTCGACATTGCCAGTACAGCAGAGGCTTTTTCTTAAATCGTAGGCACCTTTATTCTGCGATCTTGGATGAGAAACTGAACTTCAGCGCTAGTATACGCCTCGGGTCCATTAGCTTGGACGGCAGTCCCCTTCCGAAAACGTAAGTGGTTCCTCCTTTTACTCATGAAATATAGTCTTACCCTCAGTCGTAGTGTAGGAAGTTGCCACCCAGATATTACAAACCTGGGTCCAATCTTTTAAGCGGCAGACCACTTCTGAAAACGTGAGCACTCCATTCTTCTGTCCTTGATATCGGCTTAACACACGACATAGTGTAGGAAGTTGCCATATTGTCTGTTGACACTCGGCCCATTCCCTGTCTGTTCTTTTCCCTCCCCGGGATCGACAAGGATTCCAGCCGACACAAAGACTTGTTCATTCGGTCTCGATGCTTTCATGGACTCGGTCATTGACGGATTCGCCTTCGTCAACAGACCTATTAGCATTGAAGAAAGACAGGGTGCTGCTTCCGATGCACCCTAGGTTGTCTCACCGAGCAACCCATTCACGACCATTCACGACCATTTACGACCATTTACGATTATTCACGATTATTCATGTCCATACCGCGACCAGCACCGTTTCCACTGCGAAGATTCCCTCCTCTGTCACAATCCACGAGGAGGCTGATGCGCGGGTAGCTGGCCGTATACGAGGGTGGCATTGTCCATGCGACAATGTCCGTAAAGCAGAGGCTTTTTCTGATACTGTAGGCAACTTTTTAATTGACGCAAGATTATATACTAACTATCAAAAGTAGTTTATGCCTCGGGTCCATTAGTTTGGACGGCAGTCCCCTTCCGAAAACGTGAGCACCTCCTTATTGTTTTTATGAAACTCAGTCTTACCCTCTTACGCAGTGTAGGAAGTTGCCACTCAGCTATCCGCAACGCTGAGTCCAATCTCTTAAATGGCAGACCACTTCTGAAAACGTGAGCACTTCCTTGTTATATACTTGATATCGTCTTTACCCTCAGCCTTAGTGTAGGAAGTTGCCATTAGTCAACCACGACTTTGGATTCGTTCACTTGGTCTCCAGCGGTGCAGTTATCGTCGCACCCGAGGTTACGCCCACTTAGCAACCTCCTCCATCATCCGCTACCGCTGCGACAGTTCCTCTTTCTGTTGATATTCGCCTGTCAACAACTACGAGGATAGCAGCATACGGCTTGTCGGACTGGCACCAAATACCACCAATTGTCACTGGGACACTAACGCGCTCTAGCGCACCCAGTAATGTCGTTGTGCCCAGGTCCCGCTGCACGACGCCCGTTACGTGCTTCCTCTCTCCAGAACTGTAAGTCGACCTTTCGCTTATTGCATGTTGACATACTAATTCGTTGTAGGGGTCTATTCCAGCAGTGAAACAAGTCTTGGAACACCGAAGAAGTTGTCAAGAGTAGAATCATTCTGTCCTAAGGTCTCAAGAGTCTCGAGTCTAGCAAACTGAGTTCGGATCAAGCACAGCGGCGACCAGTCATTCGACCCTCCCCCGCGTATCGCGCTCGTTTTCGGATAGTTACGAAGCGGGAGCCCTCTGGCGATGTGGAGCCTTGTGAACAGTAGGGTGATGGATTTATCATCCTGCTGGAGGGAATTACCTGGCCAGGTTCCCTCATGCATCAGATTTGGCCAGATCTGGTGCCGCAAGGCTTCCTTCCCATCCGGCGAACTGGGTCCTAGCCAGGCTCAGTTTCGTCCTCGTCAGGAAGGGCTCTCCTGTCCGTGAACGCGAAAGGGTCACCCGCTCCGCGCACAAGTTCTCGTGCTCGCGATCCAGCTCCGCTTGCCCAACGACTCTTCCCAAGACTGCAATCAAGACCATCACTCCTGGACATTCTGCTCATTTGACTTCCCTTGTGTTTCCTAGTTCTCTAGGACAATCTACTCTGCTCATCTGGGGATAGCTGATGCTCATGCTCACACTGGAAAGCATCCTGGACCGACTCCTGTTCTGAGTCGATCCTTTTATCATTCTTCTTGGTCTTCTCTCGTCTCTTATTATACCCCGGTTTTCTCTCCTCTCGTCTCCTCCTGCTGGGCGATGTTCGAACTTCAAGGAGTCTCGTGAGCTACCACGGAGAACTACCGAAGACCGGCTGGCAATCACTGCTTCGACCTACTAGAAGGAACTACATTTCGTCAGGGACAGCCACTCGTAGGTAGAGTTGGTTTTCGTCACCTCTCATTGTAAGTCAGCCTTCGCTTTCGGGCTTAGCACTTGACCACGCCGAATACTCGGAATTCTTGGTGGCCTACGGGGCCGTTCAACATCAGGACCATCTTCCATCTGACACAGATTCGCCTCTGTGTCACGCTCTTTGGATAGGTCGACTTCCCAACTATTCTCGTGTTCACTCGGACTCAACGCCAGAGACACTCTGGAAAACACATTGTTTCGACCGGCGGTATTCACCTCTTCCCGTTTTCCAACAGTCATTGTAGGTGTTTCCCAGGAACACACGACTTCTATTATTGTGATGATCAGGACTGCTTTTCGTTGGGGGCACCCGCTTCTTGTAGGGAGAAACGGCTTCTCGTCCGGACTTCGTAATGTCTTTCCTACCGTCAATGGTATTTGATCGTTTTCTCTCCTTTCTATTTCTCTCTTCTTTTTCTCTTCTTCTCTGTCCTAGGCTCTATCTATCTTTTGTACATAGTACTACACACACTCCTTTGGGTTTCGACTGTTTATTTATGGAAAATGGCATAGCGGATTCTCATACCAAACGGCTACGACATTGGGAATATGAGGAAAAAGACGTCAAATCCGTGTAAACGGATACAGTAAGTTTTATATGTTCGTGAAAGCATGACTTCCAGTAACATAGTTTCAAACATCTGGTCTGAGGACTCTGCCGGATGCATTTTCCTGGTACATACATGATTGTAAGTTACGTAACCAACTCATGAGTATTCCGTGGTTATTGGCGTCCGCGACCCATCCTCGTCAACATTCAACCTCTTCCTCACCGGTCTACGGTCTTCCGCACTAAGAATAAGAGCTCCTCAAACTCTATGTGATCTCTGGAAGCTACTTTCTGTCTATTTGAAGGCAGCTATGAAAGTATACTCCGCTTTTGAGATTCTACGGAACCCCGCTACGTCCGTCCCGAACGGACCGATGTTTGCTATGGGCCTTTATGAAGCTCTACATGCGTTGTATATGTCAAGCAACTTGACGTAGCTTTGCTTGTCGATTGTCGATAGGTAGGCGACGGTCCGCGACGGAGGCGATTACAGCTTGGCGACTTAACTTTCGAAGTGCTAGCTCAACCTTTCCGCAAGTGGATGAATATCAACTAATCGATGTCAGGTGGCATATCGTTTCTGAAGGTCGAAGGGACAAATATCGTCGATGGCGAGGGCAAAGAAGTGATTCTGCGAGGCGCGGGGCTTGGAGGATGGATGACGTGAGTTGCCAGCTTCGTGAAATAATATCGAAAGCAGTTGCGTTGAACTCATTAGATCATATTTAGAGCATGTGTAATTTGTTTTGCACATGAATTTACACATGAATTTGCACATTCCCACCGTCCAAAATAGGACGAGATGACAAACGTAGCCGAAATGGCAAAAGCCCTGAGTCCGAATGTGTAAAGTGATGTTTGCGTGACATCTCCGTGATAATACAACAGTGAAACAATTATGCCTTTATCTCAACACAATGGCCTCAGAGGAGGGAAATAAAAACTGCTGCTGCTTCTGAGACCTGTTCTACATAAGAAAATCACTCTTTTTCCACCACTCCTTGATGGTGACACAGTGGTGACACCAATAGTAGTGACTCAACGTGGCAACTGCTGGAGCCGGCCTTATTACCGGATTAAACATCTCGTCCTATTTTGGACGGTGGGAATGTGCAAATTCATGTGTGCAAAACAAATTACACATGCTCTAAATATGATCTATTACATGTCTTTCAAAGAATGGAGAATTTCATTTCAGGGTACCCTGGTTGTGAATTCCAAATTCGGGAAGCGCTTGCAGATGTTCTTGGCGAAAGCAAAGCATCATTCTTCTTTGACAAGGTACAGAGTTTTGGTTAAGGCGGAGACTTCAGAGTTATTTTCTAAGTTTTATATCTTAGTTCCTGGAGTATTTCTTCGGTGACAAGGACGCAGAGTTCTTCAAGTCTCTCGGACTGAATTGTATTCGCATCGCTATAAACTACCGGCACTTCGAGGACGACTCCAATCCGCGAGTGCTCAAGCCTGAAGGATTCAAGCACCTGGACCGCGTCGTAGAAGCCTGCGCGGCTCATGGCATCTTCACCGTCCTTGACTTGCACACTTGCCCGGGTGGGCAGAATGGCGGATGGCATTGCGACTCTGGTGTACATCTCCCAAACTTCTGGACGCACAAGGATTTCGAGGACCGAGTTGTTTGGCTTTGGGCGGAACTAGCGAAGCACTATAAGGACAATGCTTGGATCGCGGGATACAATCCTATGAACGAGCCATCGGACGCAAAACATGTCAGGCTCACTAGGTTTTATGACCGGGTGCACGCAGCAATCCGCGCAGTCGACACCAACCATATACTCTTCCTGGATGGCAACACTTATTCGACAGATTTCTCTCATTTTCCCGAGGATTCAGGAACGCGTTGGACAAATACCGCATTTGCAATTCATGACTATAGTATTTATGGCTTTCCAAAGGCTCCGGAGCCATATGAAAGGACTTCTGAACAGCTGAGGAGAGTCGCGAGAAGTTATGAGAAGAAGAGAGAATGGATGGACAAGAAAGGATTGTGTGTATGGAACGGAGAATGGGGACCTGTGTATGCGAGGTCGGAGTATGATGGCGACAAGACCGATGAAATCAATGAGAGGCGGTACATGGTTCTGAAGGATCAGCTTGATATTTATCAGAAGGTACACTTTTTATCCAACCCTTCTTCATTCGTATTGAGTATTGTTTACAGGATCGTTTGAGCTGGTCGATTTGGCTTTACAAGGACATAGGATTCCAAGGAATGGTGCATGTCTCCCGCGAAACCCCTTACATGAAACTACTGAAGGATTTCCTCGAGAAGAAGCATAAACTTGCGATTGACAGTTGGGGCGCTGACGACACCTACGTGCGGGATATCTACAACCCCCTTGTTGACTTAATCAAAACGAACGTCAAAGATCCGAAGCACCTGGAGATGTATCCGTACCCAGTGTGGACAGTCAACGAGCGAGTAAATCGCATGGCGCGAGCTTTGCTCCTTGGGGAGGTATTCGTTCAGGAATGGGCTGCGTACTTCCGTGGCATGAACGAGGCCCAGCTAGACGCGCTGGCTCAAAGCTTTAAGTTCGAAAATTGCTTGAAACGAGATGGACTGAACAAGATACTGATGGAACATGCCCAACAAGCTGCACTTAGCCAGTAGAGCTGCGTCCAGACAATATAATTATAACAAATTATCATGGCCAGTGTGTATTTGCCGAAACTATGTGCTAACACCGAATATTCAACCTCGGAGAAACCTCGGTCATTTGGTCGAGTGGTATTTCCTCCGCTGTGCGGTTCGGAGAGAGATGGGCTCTACAGTTTATCACTGGCAGCTGACCGTCACAGGATCCGGGGACAGTCATACTTATATGCTGCATACAACCATGAAACTCTCTTCATCATACACACTGCCTTGTTTCCCTCTATGTCGTCGTTTCTTAAGGTCTCCGGCGCAAAGCTCGTTGATGGGTCCGGAAAAGAAGTCATTTTACGCGGCGCTGGTCTCGGAGGATGGATGAAGTGAGTAACAGCAAGTCTTACGATGCGGAGAAGTGGATTCTGACAAGCTGGCAGCATGGAGAACTTCATCTCAGGTGCGTCGACTGGACAGTAATTTCCGAGAAATCTGCTAACCCGCGGTGCAGGTTACCCCGGATGCGAGTACCAAATCCGCCAGGAGTTGGCCAACGTTATCGGAAAAGAGAAGTCAGAATTCTTCTTTGACAAGGTATGTATAGGAAAGTCATTGATTAGTTCTATGCTACTGCTAACCCTTTCGAAAGTTCTTAGAATACTTCTTCCAAGAGGAGGATGCGAAATTCTTCAAATCGCTCGGATTGAACTGCATTCGTATTGCTATCAACTATAGGCACTTCGAAGATGACATGAACCCCCGTGTGCTTAAGCAGGACGGCTTCAAGCACCTTGATCGTGTGATCGACCTCTGCTCAAAACATGGGATCTACACCATCATCGATATGCACACCGCTCCCGGCGGCCAAAACACGGATTGGCATTCTGACGCTGGCACGCACATTGCCAACTTCTGGGTACACAAGGACTTCCAAGATCGTACAGTGTGGCTTTGGAAAGAACTCGCGGCCCACTATAAGGACAACACCTGGATCGCCGGTTTCAACCCCTTGAACGAACCAACAGACCCGACCCAATCCCGTCTCATCGACTTTTACGTCCGTATACACGACGCTATCCGGGAGATCGACCAAGAGCATGTTCTCTTCTGGGACGGCAACACATTTGCTTCCGACTTCTCTGCGTTCGGCGACGTGCACACAAAGTTGACGAACTCGGCATACGCAATCCACGATTATTCTGGCTATGGATTCCCGAGCGCCCCCGAATTGTACACGGGCACGGACGAGCAACGCCGCCGTTTGCGCAGGAGCTACGAGAAGAAGAAAGAATGGATGGATGCGCGCGGTCTGTGCGTGTGGAATGGCGAATGGGGCCCAGTCTATGCTAGGAAGGAGTACGAAGGAGAACAGACGGACCTCGTCAACCAGCACCGCTACAACGTGCTCAAGGACCAACTGGAGATCTACAATAAGGATCGCCTGAGCTGGTCGATCTGGCTATACAAGGACATCGGCTTCCAAGGCATGACCTACGTTTCGCGCGAGACACCGTACATGGTGCTATTGAAAGACTTCCTTGCGCAGAAGCACCGTCTAGCCGCTGATGCTTGGGGAGCAGACGATACTTTTGTGCGACCGGCGTATCAGCCGTTGACAGACCTCATCACGAAGGAGGTTGTCCCGAGCCCAGACCACCAACATCTATACCCCTGGCCCGTATGGAAACTTTCTGACCGCATCGGCCGTCTTGCTCGCAACATCCTCGTCGCGGAATTCTTAGTCAAGCCGTGGGCCGAGCACTTCCGTGGAAAGAGCGAAGCCGAGCTGGACGAAATCGCTAAGAGCTTCCTCTTCGAGAACTGTCTGAAGAGGGAGGGCTTGAACAAGGTTCTTACGGACAACGCAACTCTCGTCGCTCAAATGGAGTAAACGTCCTGAGCTATTTGCAAAAATGAAAAGAAAGCGTACTGTACAAAAGCGATGCGATAGTAGAGCATGTATAGCTATGAAGGGAATAAAATACTTAAACATACGTTTAATCCGTTTGTCGTCATGAGTCGTAAGTCGTCAAGAAGGAATGAAATGGGTATAATAATGCGAATGAGGTAAAAATGAGTCGGAATACGAAATCACCGCAAGCCCAGCACGATGCTGAATAGTTCTTGCCAACCTCTTTTGATAACTAGCTTTCGGCCGGTCCGGCCACCAGCATAACCCTCTGCCTCTGCAAACCATTCCACGAATTTCGCGTCCAGTTCGCTCAAGACACCCAATTCCAACGTGAGTAAATCTCGAGAAGAAACGACGATGGTTTCTACATTAGGATTGGAATCGTCATTTTCCGACGTTCTGGATGGAAATTTGGTCAGGCTAGGTACTGGCGAAGAAACAATCGACGAGGGTGGGATGATTTCGTGCAGCTTCGAGAGCCAGAAAACAGTGTTGGCATGGAATGTCTGCAGAAGAGCAAGGGTAGTTTGCAGGTTTTGTTGGCGGACTTCCTCTCTTTCGTCTACAGACAGAGGATCTTCCTCTTCTGCTGAGTTCGGTAGTAGAGCCTGTGTTGCAGAGGACGTCGAAGCCTTTCGGGTGCCCCTTGGCGGTGAGTTGACAGGCCGCAACCTGCTGCTCGGTCCCTTCGGACGCCCTTCAATTCCTTTCCCGAGTGTTCGCATTCGCGCCGTTTCTGCCTCTTGTCGCGCTTTCTTCCCTCCTTCAATCCCCTGACCAAGCGTTCGCATGTGCGTTCCGTTTAGAGACCAGTCATTGTCGCCCTCTGATTGTACAGAGCCCCATTCTTTGGGTTCGCCCTTAGTCCCAACTACGGGGGCGCTTGAAAAAGAAGCACGCGAGTTTGATCGCCAGGTTCCAAGTCCCATCCATAGCGACGCACATAGAAGGCACACATCTTCATAGAGCTGAAAAGCATCTGTCCATCGTGATGACCCGGAGCCGGTGCCTAAGTTCGAGCAAGGCATGTCCAAACTATGTGAGTGCGCACCATGGGAGTGAGCTGCAGCTTGTGCAGAGTCTAGTCTAAGAATCCGATCAAGCTCCGACCACTGAAACAATAGATTAAGTCAAACGGAGTATAAGGTAATGAAACTAACAGCATACACATACCAGCTTAACATCACTCCACGTAAACCGAACAGTCTCAAGTTTGTAACTTGCTTTTCGCTTACCATTATGAGATGCCGGAGTAGGCTTCGACATATGCAATGCGGGACGGGATGCCTTACTAGGTGTCGAAGTTGTGAGGTCAATAATAAGATCGTAATATTGTGGCCTCTCAAGGAATATCGCGTCCGTTGTACAAGCTATCCATCCCTGGCCCTTCGCAGATTCTGCATCAAGACGGGCCATGTCGCTAAGAGTCACCATTCCGAGTACTCTCATACTCTCAGGTACATGATCTTCGCCGTCTTCACTACTTTTGGCCGCTAATGTGCTTTTAGGAAAAGAAAATTTCGCAAAGAGAGACTTGGAACGTACAAAACAGATCCTCCATCGGAACACCAAATGATCTATTCCTTGGCGAGGCATGGTGTTCGCGACAGAGATCCGCGGCTATCCATGCGAGAGTTCCTGCGACCTCAACAGGAGGTAGGGTAAAAATCATGATCCGTCGGCGGGACAATACGAACTTATATAAGGTTAAGGAAGAGAGGCCGAGGATCCTCAAGAGATGAGGGAGGTGGTGTGTAGGTGTGTTTTCGGATAAATGGGCCTGCTGACGTTCATTAGAACAAAAACGAATGGCAAAACTATGAATACGCACACCATCAAGCTCGTCGCTCCAACCAGTCCAAGGCTGTGAGGACGTCGGTCTAAGAGCTTTACGGCATTCAAACCATTCTCTTGCTGGGACAAGATCCTCCTCTGACAGCTCTCCCTCACTGCTTACAATCGGTTGGGAGGCGGTCCCACTCGATTGACCCAGTTGCAACAAGTCAGCATCTTCGGCCTTCACATCCGCAGCAGCATAGATTGAGTCCGTAAGTGCCTTTAAGGCGTCCAGGTGCAACCAAGGGCGAGGACACGGCGAATCTTGCAGGAGAATACCGAAGGCCGATAGTCTGAATCCACGATGGCCCTGCGTGCGAGTCGGACGTCGTCGAAAGAGTGCCACACCGGTATGTGGACCATGGGTGAAGTAACTAAGTAAACGTGAGTTAGTATTAACCGACACGACAAGTCGGCGTCTCACACTGTGTCGCGCTCCACGAGATGAAGGCCACTGGGAAGGACACTGAACTCAACACCATCGAGATTGAGGCCTTCTTAAAGCTCAGTATCGTATCATCATCTTTCATGGTCTCTGACAGACCTTCGTACGACTTTAAACACCAGTCCACAACATTTCCCTTCGTGGGGTGAAATGATGAGTGGAAAATAGCAACTGCAGGCGGTAAGATTAGCCTATTAATTTCCAATGACCGAATGACTCTTTCATCTCACCAATATTACGCGAAAATCCATCAGCCTCGCTGCCCGACATATTATACTATACAGGGTTTTTAGAAGAGAGAAAGGTCGAGATGGCCGAAGTAAGAAACGCTGCGCAAAGTTGATACCGTAGTAACCTAAGTACTATCCATTAATAGATTACATAATGACACTACTTCAAGTTAGATATGATGTCAGGGCTTCAAATAATTGCGAACGCTGTGCCAGCACAGCAGAGCCCGCTACTTATAGGATCATCCGAGAAACATGCACTTTGGACTTGACCATATCACCAAACTGGAAAACAAAGTCAAGTAATTGAAGAAGTTTTATACATCACAGGTGACAGACTTAGAATGATACATGACATATTGTGTAGTTCTAGACTAGCATGCATTCTTGCGTGAACCCGATATCTCTACTTGCGGCAAGGGAAAATATTGAAGCACAAGAAATAAATGTGAAAGTGTGTCATTCTGGACTTGCTTCACGGACATTGTATGGTAGTGCTGTACCGCGAGCAACGGCGCAGTTGTATTGATAATGGGTCCAAAAAGAAAGAACACGCAATATCAGTGACTGCGACAAAAGGATAGCAGGCCGGAGAGAGAGAAGACTCACACAGGAGTCGCTATATCTGCACCTGGTAGCTGTACTTGCTCTTGCGCGTCGCGAACTCGAGGATCGCAGTAGCCTTGTGCAGGAAAAGTCACATCTCCTGCGCAGCCTTCCAGTTACCGGAGCGGACGTTCGCGAAGTAGTCTTGGGTGCCCCGTTCCTTGTTAACTGTACACGGTCACGAGGTGCAGGTTAATGAATTCGGGAACTTGAAACACTTACGCAAAGATGAGCGAGCGAGCCAGAGTTCTCCGGGAGACGTCTAAGCTTGTTCAGACTAAAGTCAATGACCTCCAAAGACAGCATGGTTGTAAGCTAAGATAGTTACATTAAGCCACTGTGTTTCAAACATGTTTGAAAGGCACAAAAACTTGCCACATCTGGGAAACCCGTAAACTAAGAGCATACAATGAAGCAGCAAAATCCTCGCCGGAGAGGGAAGAACGTCTGGAATGCAAGCCTAGTTCAGTAGCGACCCGAACCAGGCTACCAGCCAAACGTCAAAGTGGGCGCGAACCGCCGCACGAGAAGCCCTCGAGGGACGGGCGGCGAGGACGAGATGCAGCGTACAACAATTTGTCGGTCATGGTGACTTGTAGTACGCGTGTGTTCACGAGTGAACAGCGTGTTGTACGCCTCTGGCGAAGCCAACGTGGCAGTGGCGGGCGAGGACGTGAGCGAGCAAGATTGTTTGCTCCAATCGTCACTGGCGGGAAGCAGGAGCGACGGCGCTCTGAAGGCAATACATGCTCGCGGGAGACATGGTTAGCGAGTTGCTGGCGCCGTACTTGGTTTTCAGATCACCTGTCGGCGGCGGGTGGTGGGTACGGCGAGGAAGAACAGTAGCGTGCAACAATTTGTCGGTAGTGGTACGTACTAGTTAAAAACAGCGTGTTGTACGCCTCACTGCGAGACCCACGTAGCCAAGGCGAGCGCGCCGGCTTGTTTGCTCCAATCATCCGCGGCAAGGAGGTGGGCGCGCTGAGAAGCAGCGGCGCAGACGCTCTGAGGGCAATACATATACATGGCCGAACGACGACGTGGCGAAGCTGAGCATGCTGTCGGCGCCGTTCGTGGCTGCAAATTGTTTGCTCCAATCGTCCGCGAAAACTAGGCTCGAGTCAGCGAACTTCAACCTGGAGACGAAGGCGAAGCTGCAAGCTAAGCGACAGCGAGTCAGCAAACTTCAATCGGCGGACAAAGGCGGGGGCCACAGAATGGGTGAAGGCATGTATTCTGGATGATGAATGGAGCAAAAATTATAATAAGAACATTCCGACGAACCTGAGAATGCGACGCTCATCCAACAAGTCGTCTCCCTTCGTCATCTCTGCTTGCGAATAGTCCACCATCCTCTTCCCCACCATCGCTTCCCTCATCACCACCGCCCAGAGCGACTACAGCAGGCAATGCCATATCTACGTCCGAAGGCGTCTTGTAAAACCCGTATGGCTGAGATACATCCGGCATTTGTAGAGCCGCTGTAACACCGTTTACAAACTCTTCTTCGAATTCCTCCTCCTCGACTTCTTCAATTTCGTCGTATTGCTTCACGGTGGGGGCTGTGTATTGTGTACGAAGTCGAAGTTGACCTGAGTGAGAACATGAGGAGAGGAGGGTAGGCGGACACCGAAGATTTCTGGTACAGGAGGCAATGGAATGGCATTTGTTGAGCTGCTAAAGAGACGATGTACTTCAAACAACACCCAAGCTATAGTCAGCTGCAAAGGCTCGAATAAGCAAGATAGATGAACACACTTATTTCGTAGCACGACCACCAAGCTCCCAGCCAACGAGCTTGAATCGCAAGGACTACATCTTCTACCTCTATCTTCCCCGTTCGGCCTGCATGCTCGGCATATACGAGAGCATCACGAGTTAAAGAGGTTGCTTGCCACGGCGAGGTAGCGTTTCTCTGCATCGCATTATCTTGCACGACACACGCGTCCGCAATCTAACACAGTCGAAAATAGTCGCAATCAGAGGCCACGTATAGATTGATGGGTAACCCGACAACCAAACCTTCTTCCAAGCACCCGCATATGCGCTCATCGCCTTCGCGAACTTGTCATCATGTCCCCCGTATACATTTTATGTTGCTGAGGGGCATTGGAAACGGGCGCTGGCACAGGCAGGTTGGTTCCTTTGAGATTCAGCGCGTTCTGCATACCTGGTTGTTGTTGAGGGAAGGGTGGATAGCTGTTTACACTGGCATCAAATAGAATTGAGCTAGCATACTGACCGCAAGCTCATTGTTTGAAGGCAAGATGAAGTCTTGCTCGACTCCGTTGTGGATCAGGTATTATTGTGGGGGAGAGAAGAAAGAGAGGATGCATCGACAACGGGCTCACCGGTATCATTCGGGTCCTTTCGGAGGCCGGAGTTCCGGACTCAGTTGAGACCGGTAATTTATTTTTTCCGAAGACCGGCCCAGACCTTAGATCACGTGATAAATAAGGTTTTGGTTTTGAAAGTGGACAAGTAGTCCGCTATTAAGACCCGCTAGGGTAGCGGGAATCTTCTTACTTGAAACCATCAAATTAAATTGAATCGACCAAATTCGATGGGTCCAGCAATGGGTACATAAATTGGGTTTCATTCCATAGCATTGGTATTGCACTAACAAGAGATGCTGTACATTTGATTCCGGTTTCCCTATAGAGAAATTTTTAGAATACTCTCGTCATCTGCATATATCGGTTGCGCGATCGATTCCGTGTCTCACCGTCTGAGCATACCTCTCCCTCAAACACCCATCTTTCACTGCATCAACTCGTTTAAGGATGCGCGCATACTACTTTGACGATATTCCTGGCGACCAACGTTTGGCGCACGATTCCGGCAAAGACGCATCTGCATCGACACTTCGTTCTCTCGGAGTACTGCACTGGTCGATCCCCGTGGAGAGCTGGGAGGAGCAGATCAATGAAGTTGCGAGGGAAAGAGATTACAAAAACAGGGACACAATCAACGTGACAAAGGAGGGCCTCGGAGATGCGTACGAAAGCAAGCTAAAGATGTTCTTTGAAGAGTAAGTACAAGACTTTTGCTTGCCAACGGACGGAACTATATTCGATGTCAACAGGCACATGCATGAAGATGAAGAGATACGCTATATCCTTTCGGGATCTGGATTCTTTGATGTTCGAGGTCTGTGGTCGAGAGATTCATCACAACTCAGAACTCATGGACAGTTTATTAGAGCATCCGACGGACCAATGGATTCGTGTGCATTTGACACCCGGAGACCTTCTCGTCCTTCCGGCTGGCATCTACCATCGCTTCACTCTGGACGAAAACAATGCCGTCAAGGCACTCAGGCTATTCAAGGTAAATTCTCTGTCCTTCGCATTGCCTGACCGATCGTCGATGTGTTAACACTGGCCTGCAATTATCTAGGATGAGCCGAAATGGACTCCGTATAACAGAAGTTCGGAAACGGACGTGAACCCTTACAGGAAAACATATCTGCAGAGCATTCAAGCATCCGCCTGATCCATACAAACCAACTGACGAAAGATGCAACTAGGCAAAGTCTGAGTTCAAGAAATATTGTAATGTAACCAAACTGAACATTAACTTGAAGTTGTATGTGTTTGTTGGAGTTTCCTAATTTGAATTGGTTAACAGATCGGGAAAATAATCTTTTGTTCTCTCTCTGCGGTCATCGATTGTGACCACCGGTGGCTCAAAGCTCTCCTTGTGGTGTCTTTCGCGACTATATAGTAAGGACTAGTAAGGGGAAACCTCCACTCATCGTAAACCATGTCTAATCGTGAAGGCGACATCTTCATTCTACTCACAAGACGCCGTGGTGATCAGGCGCTTCTCCTTCACCACTGGGGCCTTGTCCTCGCTCGTTCTCCTAACCTTCAGGACACAATCCGCGTTCATGCTATCGGCTCCTACGAGAATGGATGGAAACTCGACGTGGATCGCTCCTATGAAGCATCATTATCTGATCACTTCCTGCGTGCCGTTCGTGTTGGGCACACCGATGATATCGAAATGACAACCGACCTTCTCGTTGACTCCCTTCCAGCCATCAACGGTGATCGCATGTTTAACTGTCGCGTATGGGTGATGTCCGCAATCCGAAAGCTACAGGCGGAAGGTCTGGTCATAGTCAAGGATGACAACTTTGATGCTCTCGATCGTGAATGTATGCAATACGCAGACGCCGCTGCTTTCGACTATCGGATGGGGAAACTTAATAGAATGGATATCAGATGGGCTCTCGCAACTCGACATCCTCCTTTCTCTTGAAGTCGGTGAGCAACTTTTCTTGTATCATTTTAAGTGGCTTATTGAATTGTTGTACGACGCAGAAGACTTGTCGGCACAAACTGCGAAAGAGATGGATATGCACTCTGCGCTAGGCCTTGCAACATGTGTAACATATATGAAACTCATTAAAATAAATGCAGCATCTAAAAACTAGAAGAAAACAAGAAGAAAATGATGAATCATAGTAACCGTGACTCGCGACTATAGTACTTCCAAAGACTATAAAAACATATGAAGTCTCGACGACGGCACTCTTAAATGACTTTTAGATGTAGAGATCTGTATAATTTTTAGGTTCGAAGATTATGGAGGAGAGTCAAGGCAGAAGAGAAAGACTTGAAAAATGCGAAGAGTCGCCGAATGCAGTAAACATCAAATTTCCCACGATTTTAGACGTCGTTCTTGGCTTGCATTGCCAATGCGAAACACTTAACCTCCACTAATATATCAGTTTGGGGTTGCATAGCACTCGAAAAGAAGGGGGGATACATACTTTCCGCAGATGTCACGCTAAGACGTTCCGAATTCAGTTATGTTTTCGTCAGAGCTGGTACTACTAGTAACCGGAAGGGAAGTTTAAGCACAGAGAAATCAGACATCCCATTCTATTAGAATAGTTCTTTTTAGCATCTAGGCCAAAAGACTGTGATTTTGACGTTCAGATGTATTTTACAAGGGCGAGTAAACACTATGCATTGAATGCAAGAAAAAGAACCCTAGCACATGCAAATCTGAGTGATTACAACGACACTACTCGTTCATATATACGATAGACAGAAAGAGGAGCAGAAGTGAGAGCAAGGACATAATGATACAATGATGAAACAAACAGAGCGTGTTAAAAACAAAAGAACAATTTCGTAAACCGAAAACCCTTGGGAACTACAATTCTGGAATGCGGTCGGGTTAGATCAGTTCAATCTCCCAACGGGTGGGATAATGCAGGCGTTTGCAGTACGAATGTCGAAACGAGTGGCGGATCCACCGTTCATCGCCGCTGTGTCGGCAAGCAATTGACATTCATGTGCTAAGCCATCGATATTGCTGCCGGTCTTGAAGTGGATTCTGCCATTGCTCAACATGAACGTGATGGAACGCAGAACCCAAACTTTGCAGTCGAACGCTCTGTTGCCGTTGACCGCAGGTACGGCCCGGAAGATACTCTGGATGAGATCACCGTGGTTCGAGACTCGGCCTATGTGGACAAGTCGAAGTAGGCTTCTGGATTGGATTGCGGAGTATCCCGTCTTTCTGTTTAAGACCCACCCATCCACAAAGTTCCCCATGGCATGAATAAATTCCATATTGTCGAAGGTGGTACCGAGGAAAAGGAGGCCCCAATGACAGTTGTTCATGTATGGGTCGTTTCTCTTCTTGAAGAGACCAACAAAGACGTCGCCTTGATAGTACATTCTGAAGCGAGGACAACGGATTAGATGATCTCGAAGAGGACGAGGCGGGGAAGGATGCGAGATTGATGGACTTCGCTGAGAGCTGCGATACGCCTTTTATACACCTTGTCCCCGACGAGAACCACACTGATCGAAGCCACTCAACCACATTCCACTAGAAATTTTCCACCGCAACCTCATCCAATCAAGCTAGCCAGAGGTAAAACCGGACCACAATAGTCATTATCTTGAAGCGGTGATGGATATTTCTTGTCCACAATCCTAGACTCCTAACGATGTGCAAACCATATCTTTAAAGGTCAACATCAAGCCTAAACTCGCATTATTCGAGAAGGGATAAAGGCCTTGAGCTAAGCATAATCAGACACAAGGGAGGTAATAGCATAAGCAACATTCTAAGGACGTCAGAGGAAATTACGTACCATTTATATGAAGTATTTCCGCGTTCTGAGGATGTTTGGAGTTGAGACAGAGGATATGCTCTGCTCTTAGCTCTAGGTCGTGTTCCGGGAAGACAGCCGTCGTTCTGGCAGACCAATCTTGAATATGAACATGACGCGTAATATAGTTCGTGTATTCCCAATACTCGGGGTGCCAGCCACATTAGCCCAGCCGTAATGTTGTATTCCTCATTGACTAACGCATTAAGGGATGTAGTGCACCGTAGCTGGTCGACATAGGTCCTTATCTGACCAGCAACATGATGTACTTGATCTTCGTTCATGCTGAAGGGCTGAACAATTTGTCCCGGGATACGAGCCATGATGATAATGCCTTGCTTGTAGCGGAAAAGATCGACGACTTTCGGAAGTGTATTTGTTGTCTACTCGGCCACGCGTCACATTGCAGATGCTTCGCGCGATTAGATACTTGCATTCGAGTACAAATCGAGATAAAGACTTTGTACGGGGGAGGGGGGTTCTGGTTCACATAGCCACCGGCCGATTGACATAAGTTGGAGCTGAAATCTGCGACGCACAGGAACTGGAGAACCCGCGCAAGAGGATGTTTCAAGGCGAATTTTCAAACGCTAAAGCCGCCTCTGCTGGTTAGGCTGAGACTTCAGGTCATCATGTTCCCTTTGCGGGCCAACTAAGTTAGATGATTATAGTTAGACTAAAGAGACAAAAGGGTTGGGAGGGCTTGTGCTTTTGTTACGTCGGACGCGTCAACGCACAGTGATTGATTCGCTGAATTGACGACTGCTTCCATAGATCAGCAGCAGTTTGAGGCAGTCTCTATCCTCTCGTTATCAAACCACAGATCTAAAATACGGTCAGAATTACAATCCTTCAAAGTCACAGTGACGTACATACCAAAGGTAAGAAATAATCTCATTTCTTTTTAGAAATGGCTGGAGTTCTTCCAGAGAATTTGTTCCGCTTGTAGCTCCAGACTGTATTCCGGGAAGGCAGCCATCATTATAGCAGGCCAGTTGGGAAGGTCACCGTGGCGCGCGATAGCGTTCGTGCATTCCCAATATTCAGGATACCAGCCAGATTCGCCCCAATCGATAAGGCCCGTGAGCCTGAATTGCTCGTCGACCAACACATTTAGAGGTCCGAAATCGTTGTGAGTCAAAACAATTCGATACTCACGGCTGTGCACATCGGCCACGACAGGATCGCGTGCTATGCGATCGTTAACATCGTTTTCCAGGAATGCGTTAAATGCGGCAAGATCAGGGAAAGGGCCGATGTCACCCCATTCCAAACGCATGTCTTGGACCGGTGTACCATTGAATCCACCGATCATAGTATTAGGGGCGGGTATGCGTCGTAGCTGATCAACACAAGCCCTTATTTGACCTGCGAGGTAATGAATCTGTCCTTCGTTCATGTCTTTCGGTTGGACGAATTTGCCTGGTATACGAGTCATTATGATAACATTTTGCTCACTGCCTGGTTTGTGGAAAAGATCGATGACTTTCGGAAGGCATATTGCTGTCCTTTCTGCCACCAGTCGCATGACAGACGCCTCGCGTGCTGAGTGCCTACCGACCTTCGAGTACAATCCGAAAGGGAGTCGTTGCACATGGAAGCTTTCTGGCTCATATAGCAACCGGCCGATTTGCATAAGTCCAAGCCAGAATTTTCGACGGATGGGAAGCGGGAGCAGGGAGAGTACTCTCAGGAAAAGGCTTCGAAGTGAACTGAGAACGTTGACTCTAGGGAACCATCTGCTGGTTCGGCTGCCAGTGAGACTACAAACCATCCGGTGTCCTCTTTGCTAGTTATATCAATGTTGTTGGGCAACAAGATAACAAGGGTCCGAAGATAGTAGGTGTGAGCTCCGTTCTGAAAACGTAGGCTGCCCGTGGTTCAAGTTTCTTCTCGCGTCTTCAAGAGAACTTGAGTCGGAAGTCTTTCCCACGACATTTAACTACATCCACTGACTTCGCTGACTCTACTCGAACATTGTCATTAACCTCCACCAGCTGATTTTAGGAGCACTGTTGTTTCAATCTCAAAAGTCAGGAGATAGGAAAATCTACTATATTCCAACACGTCTCGAGGCTACGTTGCAACCTAGTACGTCGGAGCTTCAAACGATGGCACATTCATCTTTTCTTCTTGCATGCTAGCATCATCCTTTCTAACTTGATCCAGAGCTACTGAATAATATGTCTAATGAAGGACAAGAAACGCAAGTAGCACCTGACTATGTTCGAGCTTCAAGGCCGCGTCGAACGGCACGCAGTACAGTCAAGATACCAGTTGAAGTGTCCACTGGCAAGGGCAAACGCAAAGCTGAGACAGATGAAGATGAAATACTCACGGACACGAAACCTTTGACGGACAAGAAACGGGGCTCTACATCTAAATCAGTCAAGGACAAAAGGAATGACATTGAGTACATCATCACGGATCCTAAGAGCCCTCTCACGAACATGGACATACTTGTCAGTGACGATGGTTCTCCAATCATACAATTAACGATTGATAAATAGTTGGCTGGTCAAATTGTTTTACTAGGACATAATAAATGCACATACGTGGGCGGCCCTTTCACCAGAAGCTCAGGCAAGACTGAGCAAATTTCTTCCACAAACCGCATTCGGCATTCAACCGGCGATTGTCGACAAATATCATCCATCACAAAGACATGCGAGGAATGATGCAGACCTTACAGACGACGAGCCAATGCAAGTCGATGAAACCCAACTGGCTTTGGATCCTTCTGTTTTCTCGGATCCGCATTTTGAATCTGCGGCAAAGACATTCCAGGTCCGCCTCTAACTCTAGTTTCACGTATAATCAATCTACTGACTCGATAGCTCCTTTAAATGAAAGGATCATCTATACTCAGGTTGGCTTACACCTGAACACAATAAACTGCTCAAGGAACACGAGGAAGGAGTCCGCAATGGGACGCTTCATGCTCCCTGGAAAGACGAGTTATGGGACGAAGCTCATCCTGAACCGAACCCAGAAGAAATCGAAGACGAGATCAACGAAAATGTTCACGACCCATCAGCAAACATAGGCAAAAGAAAGGCCAGATCCAAGTCAGCGCATTTCCCTACAATGTCTAACTTCCGTTCTACCTCTGCTAAATAATTCTCTACAGGACTTCCCGAGGTGACAAGTCGGACTGTTTTTCGCCTCTTGTTAAGAATGACATTCTCAAAGTCGGGGATATAATCACCTTCAAACGGCGGTTTGTTCATATCGGGGTCACCATCGAAAAAGACGCTCTCGTAGGTTCAGTCCCAAATAGTTATGCATACTCCCCGCAACTAACATCTGAAAATTTATGTACCTTTTCAGATCCATGACATTCATCCCAAGACACATGTCCTCACAATCTACAGCACAACTGGACCAACGCGAGACCTCCCTGCTGCCCTACTCCTTCCTCCTTATATGTCCACCTCAGTAGCGTCGCCACTAGAAACCCATCGCACGCTACGCGAGGCTCCCATCTCAACTGCCTCTGAGCTTGAATCCGTTCTTCTCCAGTTAGACGGGCGGATTCCGAAAGACTCACGTGGTCGAAATTCTCAAGCAACTGCGCCGCTGTGGAAGTGCTGCACCCTCTGGCGGTGGCCCGTAGCGGGATGGCCACCGGAGGATATCCATCCCGAGCAACTCTTGCACGCTATTTCCGCTGGCGTGTATCTGAGAGGTGGCCGCCACAGTCACGGAACATTGTTCTATTTGCGGGGCACTGAGCTTGCTGATTGAGTAAATATAATGTGTCCAGTGATTAGGCTAAGGAATTTACTATATTGCCATGTTTGATTCCCTCAGGCTGGCCACTGCAACGGGAGAGAGCATAAAGTAAGGCGGTTGCGCGCGACATCCTATCGCGGGTTATTCATCCCCTGGGCAATGGAGACACCATCTGACCACGATGAGAATCAGTCTTTAACATGAAGACATCCATTGGGCGTCAGTGTTGTGGGCAGCAGTTATTTGCGCATTGATGTCTTCCTCAAAAGAATTGGAGATTAAATCAGGAGAGCGCATCCTCTCACTCTCGTTTGTAGCACTCGGTAATGTCCAAGACAGACTACCTCCTTGCAGCAAGGTTGGGACAACATATCAGATTTGCTCAGTCACAGATCTGCGGACATACATAACCTTCTGACACTTGCTCCCTGACCATGATGGAGCTCTACGAATTAGGGGTCGATGAGGCTCAATCGAGAAAGAGATATATTATCACAGAGCGAAAACTGAAATACTGGCAGAATAAGTATGTACTGAAGCTACTGCGTCTGAGCTCCATAGCCACGAATACCTTCGGCGAAGGCCCATTCCGTTGCCAAAGACTTTGATTCCGAGATTGAAGACCCGTCCGCCGTAATAGTAGCAATTTGGAACTAAGTTTGAAATGTGAGTATTATACTTTCAGATATTCAGAGATTTGAGCCTGCAGTTCAGACGCTCACCTTGTTCAAACTCCGAGCATCTCGGTAGAAGAGTACACGCAGGCTCTGCTCGATGATTTCGCGTGCTTGCTCTTCTGTCAACTCGTCCTCACGGCCCTCGACAGCTTTGCGGAGCAGGGGTTGGGCGATATACGCACCGTAGCCGGTGGCAATAGTCGACGAGGTGTATGTTACACCCAAAAGGTCAACGTAGGCCAAGAACCTGATAGAATAATAAGTACCACGAATTGAAAAGGACCGAAATATAAAGAAGAAGACGACAGCAACAGACCGCCAACCTAGGACTTTGGATGGAAATAGATCCGTTCTCCGTGTCTAGTTAAGTCTACCGCACAGACGGACAACTCTTGCTGTTGAACATTAAAGTAAAAGAACAAGGCTCACTTCTGTCCATCTTTGAAGCCTCCGACTAATAATGAATTCCATAAGGGGTTGAACTTCGAGCGTCTGCGGTACATAACCTGGCTGAGGTACTCGTGGATCTCAGCCGGGCCAAGCTTGTGACCATCGTCCTTCGTGGTCTCCTCTTCGATCAGTAGATCGTCTAGCATTGACTGGATGTACTGGAAGTCGGACATATCTCCGCTTGCTGCAAGGACGGTGTATGACCCCACAGCATGAAGACGTTGAATGTCCTTAAAGCGTGCAAGAGATCCATATGAAGCTAGAAGACAGTTGTATGAACATCTTACTCGGGATGATTCCTTTGAAGGAGAGTAACCCACCAAGATTGTCTGCCGCCATCATAATTCCATCCTTGTACTTAATGGCTAGCACGCTAGTACCAGTCACAATGGGCTGCCTGCATCAAATACAACACAGGGCATTAGCTCCGATATTAAGTTACTGGTACACGTTTTACGCACTGTGTATGTTGTACACCCTCCTGGAATGCATCTTTCGGGCCATTGTATGGTCTGTGGTGCAGAGGATAGGTGTTATACGCGTCATAAGCTTCGTTACGCTGCTTTCATGTTAGTATTCCCTCGCATGGTTATGTTGAACCACTAACAGGTCTACCCCAGTTCGTTGGGAAATGATCCATTATTCGGGAAGAATTGTTAAAGTCGAGATGAAGGATGAAGAGACGAAAGCTTAAAGCGCGAAGGACGTTCTTGACTAGTTTGCTGGAGGACGCGCGTTGAGCTTGCGCGTCTGAGTTTCGTGATCAAGTTGCTTACATCATCTGGCGAATTGGCGGGCGTCTAACGCAAGTCGTACTCTTTTTCATCATACAGTAGACACTTTTATCGAAGACGTTAGTGAACACATGCATCATTTTCTCTTTTTCTCAAGTAAAATTCGAGCCAAAAAGGTATACAAAAGCATTACTAAAAGACGACCTGCGCATAGATACAAGACTTCGCAACTTTAATACAACCATCATCAAAAAGAACAGCACAAGTCCCGGAATAGGGAGGTACACATAGGTGCCCTCCCCAAGTATATAACTAGACATAGATTCAGGACAGAAACAACGAGCAGGCAGCTCAGTGCTTAAAAACTAACGTTACAATGGTTGAACAAGAACATAGTTGACGAGAACCTCGGTGTACCATTAGTACGTTTCATTATGAGCTTTCCCAAATTTGACCCATAATCCGCCCTATTATGAGTCAGATTCATGAGCAGTAGTTTATCTACTAGAATTATGCGCACCTTAACATATAGAGTCAGAGCGGCCGCTGGCCAACATTGCTCATACGATTGACGCCCTTGTTTGGTTTTCCATTCCGCAGGG
The DNA here is from genome assembly GCA_910574555.1 of Trichaptum abietinum. NCBI lineage: Eukaryota > Fungi > Basidiomycota > Agaricomycetes > Hymenochaetales > Trichaptaceae > Trichaptum > Trichaptum abietinum. Next base: position 1,276,550 of record CAJTBE010000011.1, on the reverse strand, counting down.
GGACGAGAGCCCTCGGGTTGGAGTTCGGAAGCCAAAGTGAAGGTGTCAAATTGTTGCAGAAGGCGGACAAGGAAGAAGGAGGCTTCATTATATGCGAAGTTCTGGCCCAGGCACTGCATTAAATATTAAACGCATGCCCAAACATGATGGAGGAGAGAGAACTTACTATGCGCGGGCCAGAACTGAAAGGCGTAAACATCATGGGATTTGAAGTGATCATCGTGATACGCTTCGGGTCGAGCCACCTTTCGGGATCGAACTTGTCTGCATCCGGCCCCCAGAGGTCTGGATTCCGTTGCATCAACATGGGCATGTACATGATTGGAGTCGAGCCAGGCATGTACAGAGGTTCTTTCGGCGTTGGAATGAAGACACCAGAAAGGTTGTACTTTGGAGGATGCGACGGAGGAAGTGTGACAGCCGCAGGTCTCGATTCTCGAACATTCAGAGGCACAGGTGGAAATAGACGGAGGGTCTCATTCAACACAGCTCTCACTGAGTAGATTGTCAACAATTCCGAATTTACCATAAGCTACTGAGAATACTTACTGTACTTGAGGTTTCTTAAGCTTTCATATGTCGGAACGCGATCAAGGCCGTGAGTTTCAATGACCTCCTGCCTCATGCGTTTGCAGATGTCAGGATACATCGCCATGAAGTACGTCACAAATGTTAATAGGCAAGCTGTCTGCAAAAAAAAATCCAATCAATAATATCCTTCAGCTGCGACTCAAAAGCATACCGTGTCACGAGATGCTAAAAGAATGCTGAGCAGCTCGTCCCGGATAAGTCCGACATCTAAGGATAAGAACAAGGTTGGCGTTTGCAGATCACTCTATCCGGTAAAAAAGGACACACCTTCCGTGCTTTGTGCCAAGTGTTCCAGGAACGTCCGTTCGCCGATGGGCGCTTCAATTCCGGCCCGTTTCACTTTGGCCTTCTCATCAAGTACGCGCTCAACCATCGGATCCAACCATTTCTTCGTGATCTGAGCGGCCTTCTTGATCTTGTTTCTCCTGAGCTCCGCCACGGGCCAGAAATAACCTAGCCTCGCGCGTTGTGTGATGACGCACTGCGCCTCCTCAAATGCCTGAGTGAAGCTCCCGAACTCATCGTTCGTCGCACTTCCCTTCGGTCCCATCTTAGCCTTCCCTGGTTGCGGAAGACTAAGCGAGAGAGTATCAAGATTGTTCCCGAAAAGGAACTCGGATGCGCTGTCGAGAGTGAAGCGCGCATACAAGTCCTGAGCATCGCACGAATCCCCTCGTGTCGAAATTTGGGATAGGAGTTCCAGAGTCCGCGTGGTGTGCCTTTCGAAGGTCTGGAAATCGGAGATACGCTCGCGCGCAAAGAATGGGCGCGCAGTTACACGATGCTACTCGCACAAACAATCAGTATCATGCGGGAAAAGTCCTTCCAAAGCCCGTTAATGCTCTCACCATCTTCCATCTCTATATTATTACTTATCAGAACCGTGGACAGGACATGGAAAATATCAGGTACTTACCTCATCATCACGATTAAAGATACCATCTCCGAGGAACTCTTCCCTAAATGATATCAAAAGTGTTAGCGCTCAGTGAACACATAGACAAACCAAGGTTGGCCATTTCTCCTCCGCCGATCAGATCCGGTGACCCACGAACTGGGCGTCACAAAAGAAGACTCAAGCAAACGCATCTCCAAACCTCCGAGAATAAGTTTCATTTCATTCGGAATACACTCACATCCGTTCTTTCTGCCGTCTACCCCGCCAAAAGTTGTTGAAGCCTGTTGCATGGACGAACTTCATGTGTTCTTCATCCATAGTAATAACCTATTTATAGAACATTACAGCCGCATCAAATTCTTGAGTAAAACCGAACAATGATGACGACAATCAAGGAGCATACCTGATCGACCCAGAGAATCCTTGTGTTGAGCGTCGTGCATTTGTACTCTTGGAAAAGTTCAAGATACACATCCATGAGATATGCAGTCTTGAACGCCTTCATCATCCGGAAGAGGACGTCAATGTTACCTGGCCATTTACCCTTAATTCTTGGAATGGGTTTGGCACCGAGTCGTTTCGCTTCTTTGGCTTGCTTGATGTCGTAAAACATATTGCGAAGAGATCCAGCCACAATGATGGCGAGAAGGTAAACGGGTAGCTTTAAGAGCCCGAGTCGAATGCCAACAGCATGGCACAGCTCTTCGAGAACAACAGCAGGCAAGACGAGGATACGTAGGACGTCGAGGACGAGCCGCGTTCTGTAGAGCTTGGGGTTCAACCACATCTTGGGTCGCTGCTCCGCTGGAGGGATTGGAGGCAATGGAGCACTGGCGATTGCATTTTGCAGAGCAGAGTCGACATCTTTATACATCTTGTGTCCCCTCGAAAGAAATGCCTTGCCGAAGGGAAGTCTTCTCGGTCGTACTTCAGGGTTGGGAGTGCCACAGAGAGTCAGAAGGAGATTGAGAGAAGAAAAGAATGGAATGAGGATGGAATGAGATGCGAGAAGCAGCTGCAAGTTGAGAGGAGCAGAGAAAAGCTCAAAGTTCCGAATCAACTACCGTGGCGCTCAAGCCAAAACCAGTGGCGGTTCTTAAACGAAGCATCAACGTACACACGCAATCCAGCCTTCGGAAATCAGAACAGTTTTCTACGTTGGGTCACTCCCGATTCTCCTCGAAAACAACGTAGGATTGCATTTACCGGAGTGCCGGATAGTGTCGGGAGAGTTTTGGGTCCGTAATTTCTCATGCGCGTACCCTTGTCACTTTTGATAGTTGTCGGTTATATTTCATATCGAGATACATGTAGAATTGACAACGTACCTATGTTTGCATTCTTTTGGACATTTTATGTGTGGGTGAGACCGTTCGAGGCACTCGAGTACGAAAGCTGAAGAAGTAGTAAAATCAAGTTGTAAACTTGAAGACTTGAAGGCAGTGACGGGTCGATCGACCAAAAAGGTGGAATTGTATCGAGAGATTGCATCTCTATAGTTATCTGTATATACTCGGCTTGTCGACTTCAAGGTATTTGCATAGTATAGCTACTGTAGCAAATCTCAGAGTCAACGAAGGAGGAAAAAGAGGAACAGATTACAGCGTGACAGACTTCAAGCTGAGCGCCGTGTGAATCATTACGTGACAAGCATAAGTCACATATTTAGAAAGTAACGTCAGTCGGAAGAAGAAAATGTTAACACTTGTCTTCCCTCCCCCTCCATCATCTCAATCATCGAAACTGAGCCTCTTTATTCACTTAAAGTGCAACTCTCGGGCTATAGGCATGATTTATATGAAAACTGGACGATGTTCTAATGTACTAATAATGTAATATATGTACATAAATGTACAGTAGATGTCCGGGGGGCGTCTGTTGACCCTGATGCACTGCTGTTGCCGAGGAAATCGGCAGTTCTGTGCAGGTTTTCGTCTGTGTTCCACTCCTTGTCTGGGCAAAGTCACGGTTTATTCGGGGCTCTCCCTCATGTCTCGCCGGTCGATGCTGATTTTATCTCATATTATTCTACAGAAGTGCTAATGATCCACGGCTGCTCGCATCATCTTAAACCTTTTGAATAACAACCAAGACTAGTATGGACGTCCAACTTGCAACCTTGCGGGAGGGCGGCAACTGGTCATCAATCCAATGCACCTCAGAGCCGTGCTCAGATACAGGTAAAGTTCCCTGGTTTGCTAACAAATATTACACGGGGAAGTTTAACGAGTTTGTTCAGGGTCAGCACCACGGCTTGGGCACGGAATGCCGCAGAGGCCCGGCGTCGAACTGTCGTATAGAAACCATTACTTCAAGTTCTCGGCTAAGCATTCATATTCTGTTATGGGCGACTTTTCAGCACTTGTTAATCTGTTCAAATCCGTGCCATCCTCGGCTTAGTTTCAAAAAACGAATCTACAAACTCTCGTTCTTGGTAAAGAGGTCTCCTCCGCCGACACACGGACGAACTAGTCTTGCGCTTGACATGTGCTCATGACCGTCGAGTGGCGAACTTAGTACTTTGTCCAGTCAGTGGAGTTTACGCATCTGGATCTTGACGCCTGAAAGCAAGGTCGTTACCACACGTAATCTGATGAGATGTGGATGAAGCTCATGAAAGCTCCCGCACCCATATCGATTCATACATTCCTCCACAGTGACGCGAAAGGTCAAGACCGTCGGTGCTTCGCAACTCCCGATAGGAAGTGCTCCTAATCAGGTGCTGCATCTTACTGCTTTATTGGGTGTCTTCCGTATTAATGGTGTCCAATACAGTGCCTTTTTCATTACAAATTACTTTAATTCTTTTGAGAGGAACCACGAAACAATGCCTCTGTAACATTAACACTGGCGTCAAGACGACTGGAGCAAATTCTACCAAGTGTTTAGTACCTCAGTCAAGAATATACATAGAAATGGTAAGTCTTTTTATGAAGAATATTTGCAAGGCTTTAGTTGATGGAATGCATTTTGTATCTGCAGCACTTAAACTGACTATCAGTTTCTGATGATCGTGACGTCGAGACGGGATCTTATCGTGCTGCATAAATGTCAGACACTGATAGAAAGGATCTCTCACAGAGGCACGCACTGATCGAAGGTGGCCTTCAATTGTTAAGCACTTCTTCCCTCCGCATTGCTGTTCATAGACCGGCCTTTTCGATTCTCCACAAGGAAAGAGTGCTGGTATATGTCCTCGACGATCATTCTTCTTAGTGCACGACATCAAACTCGGGGCTTCACGCCAGCCTAGTGGGCCTACTAAGTCGCCCAATTGGATTTATATTGTCCTAAAATTAGGCAGTTTAGATCTACTCAGGAACTTGGACGAAGAGATTTTGAAGCCCTCAGGCTTGATATGCCTTTGCGGAATCTGCATGAAGAAAAAACCAGCTCGAAACATTGGATCCAGCCTTGCCACAACTGTGAACGTTGCCCTTTATCAGCCTCAGATTTTTGGATTGTAGCGTGCATATTGATATTCATGACAGATGGCGGTAAGTGGCTCTTGCGCTTCCCGATCAATATTGCTCATTCCTTTCTTAGCGACAGTGGGGCGGACGGAGGCTCAGACGACGTCAGGAAACCTGCTACAAAATACGACTGCACTGCATATGTCAAGCAAATTTTGCTCTTACTATCTTCAATAGCTTACCTTGCTGCTATGTCATGTATCTGAGGCTACTCAGCTCTCCCATACCCAAAGATGCCGTGTGCACTTCATTAGCTCTTCGCCTGGTGGACGTCGTGTTTCTCGGATTTCGTGGTTTCTCCGGTACCTAAGTCTAACTATCCTCGTGTCTAGTGTCAAGGAAGCGAACGACATTCTCTGATATATTATTGACAAGCATTATTTCGGTAAGAGCCACATTCATTCATGAGAATGCTCAGAACTGATGGAAAACTTGTCCGTTCGCTCCTTCAGCCTTGTGTATCAAAGATCATGGAGTTAATCTCTTGAACTTCTGCGCGCCCACATGCTACCATCATGGACGAACTATCTGAAGGGATTCTGTGCCGAAATTAAAGAACCGCTCGAGTTTGGTTTCTCATTAGCCCTCGGAGTGCGCCACGAACACTCGATGAATATGGGTTGTACGATCCGTCGGTCAACCATAACTCCGCCGTTTCTTCTCTTCATCCTGAGTCGAGGAACAAGTCCTTTCTCATAATACTCTCAAGAAACTTCCGCATGGCCTCGGTATGATTGACAACTGCAGGCGCCTGGTCTAATAATCCGTTCCGGACTTCGCGCCATCCCCAGATTTCATTCGATCTCTCTCACGAGCACTACACTGACCTCCATCGATCCTTGGCCCTCTCCGTTTGGTAGCAGGCTTGGGAAGCGGGGACATTCCAGAGTGGCTGTCGACGACAGATTGGCGGAAGCTACGTCCACTACGTTTCTTTCAGGTTAAATGAGAAATGCCGGGGAACATGATCAGCGCCTTGACATTCGATCTTAGGTTTGCTCTACGAAATGTTGCGCCGGGAGCATCTTACAGTGTCAGCGCTGTGAAACTTCAAATTGTATTTCCACCGACACCTAGACCGACCCGCACAAAGATACAAGACTTGCCTCCGCCCTCTACATATCCTAAACCTTACTGAATTCCAGGTGCTTCTACAACTAGCATCTTGCTATTCCAATCTACCCTATCACCCTCTTTTTACCAACCCCCTCTCCCCAGGTCACGTCTCGCAGTAATGGACTTCGTAAACGTCACTTTTCTTTAGAGCACGCAACTTCCCGGTTTCAGGCTATGCAATTGGACTGCTAGCGCCTAGTCATTGTCGTCTGCGATGTGGCCTGGTACCCTTCTTGGGCCTTGGTTCCTTTGTTGGAATTTTGGCGAAATGCAAAGGGGGAAAGAAGATAGCACGAGTCAGATACTGTACATGGAGGGGTACTATGGATGCTGGAGCTTCATTTGAGATCAAATAACCCAAGACAAGTCCGAGGAATAAGGAGTTGAGTCAGCTTCATATATCTATTGTGCCGACGCCACTAACTTCAGCATTTCCATGCCTTCGGGGTCGCCATCACCGATAGAACTCAAACCTTTTAGTACATCGCTTAACAACGGCCTACTCGCACACTACCCTGGGGATGAAGGTATGTGGGATGAACAGCGACCGAATTCATCTTGCTGTACTGTATACTAACGCACTTCAATATATCTCGGTGTCTCCACCACCTAAACACTGTATTGGCAAGCACACGCATCCAAAGCAATTGTTGCTGTTGCTTTGAGGGCGGCACTGTGTTTCCCTACTTCAGTCTTGTTCCATACGCAGAAGCTATCTCTCGATTGCCCCTAATGTCTTATACGTCACTTTTATCCTATTCCCTCAAGCGTAGACGCTTGCTTGTGATTATCGATGGACACCTGATCATCGGTCATTCCTCGTCTCCGTGTTACAGTAATCATTCTCTCAGAAAATTCCTCTTCACAGCGACAGAACGGAGAAAATCAATGTCCTTAAGGTAGGTTCTCTTATCTCAATAAACTGGTCTGCGGCAATTTCCTAACGAGCCTTGCTTTCCTATAAACTAGCTTGATGACAATGATGAGGCCTTCAAGCCAACGAGTTGTCAGATCACTCGAGATTTGAACTCAATATTTAGAGTTGACAGCATCTATCCTTGAGTGAGCTTATTGAGGTCTGCCGATTAAGCATACTATGTAAGGAATCCTTTCAGGACTCCCGAAGGTCATCGACCGATGATGAAATCCGCGAGTAGCTAGGACGCTGACATGTTTATCTAACGCCACGCTAAGTTAAGACTAGTGCTGATTGATTGGGCTCGCGGAGTGGTGGTTATGAATAACATCATTCTGTCCGGTAAATTAACTATGACTCAGTTAAGTTGTGACAATTTTAAGCCTTTATTCGGTGCAGTAGCCGTGAAGCTTTTATCTAGAGCCATCGGATGAGTTTCTAGAAATATTTTCCAGACCGAGGTGTGGTTTGTTCTGTAGGGGCTTAATAACTCAATTTGCCATCTGCTGGAAAGTTGTTCGGACTCAACTTGAAGGTCTAGATCTAAGTAGCAAATGACATTATTCGAAAACGCAAAAGATACGATTTTTCTCGCACATACTAACAATCCCTTGCAATGTAATCTGAGGCTTTTGCGGATCCACATGCGCAGAATTGTTCAATCGTTGTTTAACAATTCAATGATGTGGGTCCATATAGGCGCTTAACACGCTACAGATCTAACCTTAATAGGTAATAGTGCTTCTCTAATATAAAATGTGATATGTACCTAATTATCTCCTGTCTACATACCTCTTGAGTGAATTTTGAATATGAAGCTTCCGGGTAGAGCTCTGAAATAAATATTCTTTTTCTTCAAGAGCATAGAAATATGATTTTCTAAAATAAAATAATAAACAACAAGTATAAAATTTAGCTGTTCACAAACATGTCGGCATGCTCGTGACGTTAAGTTGGCAAACAATATGTACAACTCAATTTGCGCTAAAACTCAAAGATACACAAACTGGTTGACTAAGTGAGACTCGTTCTGTCTGTGTGATTAAAGCACTACATCTGAATCAGACGAGAGCATGATTTTGTCATTCGGATGAATCCCTCAAGCCGCGGTTAGCAGTCACGGCACTATCAACTCGAGGTTCACATTTCAAACAACTTCGACCCAAGAGTCCCGATTCGAAATGTTCTAGCATACAACCACTGCATTAATCTAGTATTTCTGATGTCTTTTACTTATTAGATCGAGCTCACAGGTCATTCGTGGCCGCTTCGGTGAGTCCGAGAAATACGGACCTCCAAAATGATTTAGCTCACATGCGCGAACACGCCGACCGGTTCGCCGCTAGCTCTTGGCATAAAGCTTCTCTCAGCCGATAGAATTATCCGCGAGGTTATGAATCAAAAAGTGACTGCGGAATCTCGTTCTCACGAGGAAGTGCTATGCAACTTAAAGCATTGCGTGCGCTTGAAAGCAAATGTATTCTATTTTCGGTAGAGAGCCAACGTTTCGCAACATCGATACTTTATTCTCCCTCTGACTTTCATTCCCAGTTCACCGTCAATGTAAAAGCAACCAAGGCAGTGGAACTGGCGTCGAGACATACTACAGTAACACGAAGTTCATGCATCGGCTGTCTGTATTTCTCTCGTATACTGAAATGAAACTGCAGTAACGATTTTGTTTAGATGTCATAGCATATGGTGTACTTCTTCCTCAAACCTTCAAATTCCTGTACACTACCTATAAGGCTGTAATCATCAAGGAAGTCATAGCAACCACGGCGTGTAAAAGGAGCTCACCACAATCGTTTCCTCATGGTCCATTCCGCAGTCACGAAGCATCTGTGTGCCCACGTCGGGCTTTATGGCCATACATAGTCGCTAAGGTGCTCTTTATCCTTGTATAAAAGAATGTTGGATATCTCGTAGTATAGACCAAGTCCCTCTTTGAACTTTGTTGACCAACAGGATTCGCTCTCTCTACTATGTTCACTACACAGCTCGTTATTTTGGCAGTCGCGGTCGCTGCAGGCGCCAATCCTGTATGTATTCCTTTCTTCTGAGCATTCCTGAGGCTAAAGATAAACTGTGAAACTTACTATACATAGGTCCCCCAGCTGTCGACGAGCTCCACTTTCATAGGCACAAAGCCCACAACAACTGAGTCGGTTTCGTCGTCCACGGCTGTCGGCAACACGTCGGTCATAGAAAGCAGTGGTGTCTACTCGGTGTTCACAACCATCAGCTATGCTACCGGCTCCGGCACCATTTTCCCCACTTCTTCTGCTTCGAATGTTTCGACATCATCAGCTACATCGATCACGTCAGTCTTCACTTCGGTTGGAGAACCTGTTACCATCACCTCCAGAATCGGTAGCGCCTCCCCCGCACCCGTTACAGTGACAGTGACGGAGACGATTGTACCGTCTGCATGCTCCACCGGCTTTCTTAACACCACCACTGCATCGACTGGGACGATAGTCACAGAATCTGCAACTCCTGGAACGATCGTCACAGAGTCTTCAGTTCCTGGACCGATAGTCACAGAATCTTCAGTTCCTGGAACGATCGTCACAGAGTCTTCAGTTCCTGGAACGATCGTCACAGAGTCTTCAGTTCCTGGAACGATCGTCACAGAGTCTTCAGTTCCTGGAACGATCGTCACAGAGTCTTCAATTCCTGGAACGATAGTCACAGAGTCTTCAATTCCTGGAACGATAGTCACAGAATCTTCAGTTCCTGGAACGATCGTCACAGAGTCTTCAATTCCTGGAACGATAGTCACAGAATCTTCAGTTCCTGGAACGATCGTCACAGAGTCCTCCCATGCGACTGGAACGATCGTCACAGCGTCCTCCCCTGCGACTGGAACAATCGTCACCACGGTATCTGTATCCACTTTTATCCCGAGCTCGTCCATTACCATCTCCGTCGTTCCGACGACTACCTTTGCCTATGTCACCTCGAGTCCGACAACGGAAACGACCAGCGTGTAATACACCCTCAGTCGACTGCGATTCTTGGTTGAATTGGAGGGTTGACGGAGATAATTCTGCCTCGGGAGGATAATTGAATAGACACTGATTCCTTGATGGACAGCCTTCTTAGACACTTTTTTTTTTTTACCCATTCGTTCCTTTCGGACTTCCTTACTTTCAAAACTAAAAAAAAAACTTTTTACATTTACAATACATTTTAGACTTTTGGTGCTCACCTTGCCTCAGATAGTTTCCTGTTTTTTTTTCGTTCGTCTACGTACGTGACATTACCTTTTTCTTGATTCGATACGTATGTTTTTTTTAACCGTGTCTTTGTACGCGGGAGATGGATAAATGTCAAGATGTTTTGCCACCCTAAATCCAAGCTACTTAAGACCTTTCAATGACGACCCGTCCCCCGTCCCCCGTCCCCCGTCCCCCTCTTCCCAGAGATGAAGCCGCAAGGAATCCTCGTCGTCTATCGCACAATTAGACTCGGGTTTGGCTATCCTACCATGCTTCTCTTCCTTCCCCTGAGGCGTACTATACAAAACAGTGAGCTTCATGCTGGTGAGATCGAAACAGATAATAATGCCGTATACCTTCATCAAGCTTGTGTCCGATTGCCTTCCATTCTTTCCCACTCCTGACCTCGTACGCTTTTAGGACCTGAGGTTTTAGTTTCAATAAGATGTTCAACGTTATATAGAATAGAAGAATTGCGAAACTTCCGGTCATCATCATAGATGTTCAATAGGACATACCGATGCGAAAAGAGGCTCTGAATTTGGGTGGGTGGAAGCGAACGCGCGTTCTAGGACATAGAGGTCCACCGCTTTGTCCTCTACCAGCGACGAGACGTAAGACAGTCCAAAGTCAATTAAAACCTAAGACCATCCAGGATATAGCCATCAATCGAAAGGTAAGACTCGATGTAATGTAGTGCTTACAAGCTGAGAGGCAGAATCCGATGAGATTTTACGTCGTAACATCATGTTCGAGGTAGTGAGGTCGCCGTGAATGACATCTACGAGGTGCATTTTTGCTATCTCTGCTCCGATCAGTTCCATCAGTTCTGCTGAACAGAATCATCAGCGACGGAAGCCCCAAATGTGCTCTAAATTGGATACATTGAGTGACTTCGAATTCTTGTAGTTGATCCGCAGTATTTGTTGACTCGGGGCTTTCAGTGTCTTCATCTTCTGTTTCCTCTGGCTCGTCGGATTCTTCTACGATATCGTCTTCATCTCCTCCGCCGAGTAAGACTCTGACACTCTTTCCCTCTATCCATTCGATACCCAGCGCGCCCTCAGAAGCGTCGACCATTCTGATGCCTGGTACGCTGACCCCAGATCTAAGGAGCACATGTATGATCAGAGATCAAAGTAAATAGAGAATTGGCAATATTCGACTTACCTCTGGCACTTCAAAAGCGCCCGAGCCTCGCCGGCGACTCGTGATTTTGTTAGAGAGGCATTGAGAGTTGGGTGTCGATAATGCTTCTCAAATCTGTATTTGATGAGAATAGATTCCGGTGTCTGGTCATGGGAATTGTCACTTCCATTCGAGGAGGACGGAAAACTTGGAGAAGGGTGTAGATAACATTTGTATACTTTCTAGTAAAAGACCGATGAGAAAAAGCCTTTCTCGAGGAATCTTGTGTAGTCACTAACAGCCTCTGCGCCCTGCTTGATGACCTCAGAGGAGCGTATTAGAGTCGCCGTCGGGGATTGAGTCATCGCGAAAGTAACACTGTATTGTCGCCAATGCGGGTGTTTTTTTGTATTTGAAGATGGCAGTTCAATAAACGGAATATCTTAAAGTTGATACAATCTTGTTCTCTGAGAGTCGCTTGGAGTGCTTTTATATGGGTTCAAGGATTTGATATCGTAAGGAAAAGGAGAAAGAGAAAGAGCTTGATAGACACCCACAGATAACAAGTACAAACTAGTATCACTCGGCAAGCGCCGACTATGATGTCGACCTAAAGTTAAGTATACGTTTGAAACAACCATGGCCACTTACACCGTCGCACACCAAGCATACCTCAAGGTAGTGCTGCATGCAGCGAAATACCCCCACAAGCAAGTTAATGGTGTACTACTCGGAAAGGAGACAAGTGAAGGCGCGGTGCAGATCCACGACGCGATCCCTCTGTTGCATCACTGGACGAGCTTGAGTCCAAGCATGGAGATCGGACTGGACCTTGTGAGCAACTTGTCTCTCATTCTCTGACAGACGGATTGACTCAGCCTACTTTTCTTCGCTTCTTTGAGAGGCTCGAAATCACGCCCAATCGTTAGGACTCTTCGTTGTGGGATACTACCAGGCGTCTGAACAAATAGGCGATCTTTCGCTCGCGCCTGTGGGCGAGAGAGTTGCGGAAACGATAAAGAAGGACTTCTCGCTTGCCGTGGCCTTTGTGGTACGCCGCTCGGTCTGCTGTGCTTTGAAATCCTCTCTCAACGTTATATGAATATTAGGTGGATGGCTCGAAGTTAGCCGCTGGAGAGCCCGCATTGCTCGTACGTGTTAGTTCTCTCATTGAACTTCTACCTTTGCTGACAGACATATCGCAACTCACAGCCTTATCTTCCGCAAGGCAACTCCTCGTCATGGCGTCCGGCAGCCCGGGCTGAAGACATCCAGCCTTTTACAGACTCGTCACAGTTCAAGCTTTCTTCTCCAGCATCTCCGGCACGTGTCTTGCAACTAATACACGAGCGGAATATGCATCAGAATATCGGCGACTTTGACGATCACTTAGAGGACGTGACGATAGACTGGCTTCGCAATAAGGAATGTAAAGATGATTTTTAGATCGATAAGCAACGTGTATGTTACTTGTGGTTCGGAGACTCGCGAAAAAAATCTTGACGGTGCATTGCGCTCCCTCCTTTTGAATATCAGACACCAACTTTGCATCATGCAGAAGAAAAAAACCTTTCAAATACCAATAGAACACTCTACTACCCTAAGAACGAATAAAACATGATACAATCCATGACAATAATAACCTGTGCTAAAAGTGCTAGCGAGAAAGACAAGATGATGTACAATGAACCAGTTCATCGCAATGCTTTTGCCGATTGAGAGGTTGGTTGATCATGATCCGACACGAAGAGCCCTACAGATGGTGAATAACACATTAGATCTTGCATATTAGAATGAAATAAATCAGCCGTACTGGAGGAGCCAGAGATCATCGTCGGCGTTGCAAGCTGCAGCAGTTCCGCCACCCTGCTCGAAGCAGAGCTGGTTAACAACACCTGCGGTGCTTCCCTGTATTTTTAATTCGCAGATGAGTATCTTGCCGTTCCACGCACAGAAAAGGAATTCTTACAAGTTCATCCCAGCAGTACTCAAGAGTATCACAGCCGAAGTTGGTCCACTCGAGTGCGCAGGTGCCGAAGGTGACGAGCTCAAAGTTGTCGGGCTGGACGAGGAAGGTCGGGCCCGCAGCTTGAGCGATAGCCTGCGTGCTGTCGATGAGGATAGCACAGTCCGAGGATGCGGGTGCTTGTGCCGTCACGTTCTGGCAAGCACAGGAGACTATAAATAGAACGCGAGAGAAATGATTAGCGTCAAGGCAAATTGATGAAGGTTTGGCATTTTCGATATGGCCGTAACCAAGCACAAAAAATAGAACAAAACAGGCACAGAGCACGGCGAAAAAGAGGGGGTTCGATGCCGAACGCTGAACGATGGATAGGGTGGAAGATCCGTACGAAAGAGAGGGGATACTCACAGTCCTGGCCGCACTGGCACTCTGGGGCGGGGGTCCTGCACTCAACAGCATTGCGCTTCTCGAATGCAGCAAAGATCGAGTCACGCTTGCCAACAACGTTCGTCGGGATCTGCTTGCTTGCGGGAGGAGGGGTTTGGGATGCCTGACGGAGCGACTGGTCGGGGCACGCGAAGGTCGTGCGGTTGATGGAGAGACCGTTGCCGATGTTGATCGTTTGGGTCGTTACAACCTGCGCAGTCGGGCACTTGTCCTTCGCAGACACCTTTTGGGCTTTTGAATACGGAAATCAGTACAGGATGTCTTGAAAAGAGTCAAATAACATACTGCTGCTGCTACCACTAGGCTGGCGAACCTGGATCGTCGCACCGAGTACGCCGAGGCATAGCACGAGCGTTGTCAAAGGAGTGGCAAGAAACTTCATCGTTCCAGACGACGTTAATGTAATGAAGGGTAAGTAAGAGTAGAGTGAACGAAAGGTGAAAGGAGGGTGAGAGGAGAACTGGCTCTGGGGGAAAGAGAAGATGCCCTGGCTCGGTTTATATATGGCGAACAAGGGGAAGCCGGGTGATGGCACAGATATTAGACAGGAGTGATTGACGGATACCAGGTGTTCATTCCGGCGAAGGACCAGACGCTAGCCGAAAGTGTATCTAATGACCTGGCTATTACGATGGCCATCTAGCCGGTTAGATGCGGTTGTGCTTGATGACAGAGGGCGAACAGCAGCTGCAGGGGGAGATGTACAGCCTCAGGCATTTGCGAGAATTCGAGCCAAGCCGATGTTGACATGGGTAAATCTGGGACTTGGGCGCGAAGAGATACAACAGAGCCATCAGCAGCGGCCGGCAATCCTGACATGCTGCACGGCATTGGCTAACTTTTCCGTACATCGTTGTCCGAATCTATTTTTGATGCAACCGGGTTATTGGTCGAATTGATGATGAGTTCATTATACATAGCTGTAGTCGGTTTGGAAACGAGCGTATTAAGACGCCAGGACCACCTCTCTTGTACAAGGTACTATCTCGAGTTATGCACTTGCAGAAATTGTCCTTGATTGAAGAGGCATAACGTTCGTGCAACCGATAGGTACAAGTTGGCTGACATTCGGGCACAAGTCCATGTCGTTGCTAGGCATGACGTGATCGACGATCAGCGCAAGATTCGCAGTGGAGTCTGCTAACATCTTTGGCGACAATCTGAAAGAAGGGCTGGGCCGTATTGTCTTGAAACCCACCTGGGATTTCGGCACATTCATCAAGGTGAAACGGCGTCCGCTGCACCTGAGACCGGCGAGTCGCGAGTGCGAAAAACTACTTGATCGCATCATCAGAGCGGACGCAGGCTGCGCTGGAAACAAATCATATTCCGAGGTCAATTATGTGCCGAAGGCTAAACGGTCGTAGCAAATCCCGAAGACATAGCATCGGGCCTGATGCATGTAATCCTTTGACTTCGAGGCGATGATAAATGGGCGTTGAAAGTAGGCCGACGCTCCCTTCTGCCAGGAATCCAGGAGGGAAAATACATTTGATGTCAGAAAAGCCAATAATCTCCCAGAGATGTCAGGTCGGCGCTTGATCATTGGCCAGGCGACCCAGTAAAGCCAACCATCGAACGTCGTGTGGGTCGCCAGGTACGCGAGAAAGCGAAAATGATCATCATGTTATCATCGTCAAGCATGTCGGTCACGGCAAGCCAGATGTGATGGTGTCCGCCCTTCGTATTCGGCGTAGCCGTGACTTGCACGGACGGTTGCATGCGCTATTTTTACCCAGATGGATAGGCATCAATCAGCCGCTAAGAATTGATGCTTGTTACTCGGAATTATCGGCTGATAACAAGGATGCTGGAAAGGCTTAACGAGCTGGGGTACATTAAAAAAGACAATATGCATGAGTGCCAGCATACTGACTATAAGTAAGAGAAGGGGTTGAAAAAACGGCGGTAATAGAGCTCGAGCTGAGTCGCTTCGACTTGATGGACATCAGACCTGCCCTAAACATACACAAAACATTATGACGTAAGTGCCTCGCGAACAATCTTCAAGTCGACCACAGGTAAGCTATTACGAGCAAAGAATCTACCATAATGAAAATGATAATTACAAGCCTCCAAGGGTAATAAGTTGCGTGGATAAAACATGATTGATGATTGACTTGAGGTAAAAGGTATTTGACATGTGCCGGGAAGCCGAGGAGTGCTGATGACATCAGCTGCATTTTCATTGGCTCCAAAAGCTTATTTTTGGGGCTTTCCCGGACAATCCCGAGAATTGAACATGTCAATCGTTTCTTCGAAGTTGTCTATCTTCCTAAGGCTGTCATCCTTAATAGCACCAGATATACAATGTGCAATGTGCAATGTGCAGTTATGTGTAATGAGCAGTGCGTAATGCATGTTTCCCACGCTCATTTATAGGCTCTGAATGCATTGCTGAAAAAGAACTTTCTGAGCAATACTGCGAGGCTTTCGGAGTGAAGTGGCTTCTACAGTGTTTGGTTCCGAGAAAGTGACAGAACCATGACAAGTCATGCGCTGAACTATAATAAATAACTGGCCCCTAATTGATACTATGTATTACCACTCTTTCTGCATCTGTGCTAATTATACACTTTAGGAAACGATCTGCGCGTTTAAGGATACCCAGGAATGGGTGACACTAGCACATCACTGCGTGCATTTCAAGTTATACAGTAAAGTGGCTTACTATGGGGCACACCCAGACACATGGCTTGAGTGGTTAATGTCTCTTTGCGCGTATCTCCAAATAAGTACTTTGATCTGTGAATTAGACTGGCACCAAATACTCATGGTCTTGACTTCTTTCGAAATCTTGTTTTCTACAATCGACTGTGAGGTGTTGATTATATATACACATGCAACCGCACACTGAACGGCATGTTCATTATTCAGAATACCGTGCCACCTTCATTGCAAACGGTACAGCACAGTATCTTCAGGGTCGATCAATTCCGCGGGAAGGCCTTTGAGCTCCACAAAAAGGTATGTGGCCGGCTGCAATCACCATCCAGTAGATTCGCGCTCAATCTGATCCAGAGTTACTTTTACAGTTAATTTTCTCACTCGGAATTATTATTACCCACTGGCAGTGTAGGGTTCTTTCACTGGCCGGCCCGTGACACTGCAGCATAAACAGAAGATCGCTTCCGAGATTGCTTCGTCCTCTACCTCAACATAGCTAGCCAGAATACCCTTCCGAGCATTGTTGTAGATGTTTAAGCTTTCGTATTCCTGCATTTTTTAAGCGAACTTATGTGAATGAGATCAAGATTGATTTTCAGGGGCGTAACCTAAATTGTCTGTTGTGAAGTTGAAGATAGTCAGGGTCCTGTCAAACATCATTACTATGACGTCCGCGGGGAAAGATAGCTGTTATAATTATTAGTAATGAGCTTTACTCCAGTTTTATATAGAATAATAGTAGAGAAACGAGAATGACCATTCCTCTCACTTGAAGAGATGAGTAGCACTGATGGGACATGAAGACAATTGTTTGTGTCGAGTTTCGCTGGCAGCTCGGCAATTTTCAGGAATTGGATTTGCCGTTACTTCAAGTTCAGAGTTACCGAGATAAGATATGGGCATTTCTCCCGCTCCCACACTTGGGAAACACATCTTCCGAACCAACGACCATGTGCACGCTCTCTCCGCTATGGGAAGCGTGCGTAGACGAGAGCATGAGCCTAAATTTTGCATCCGTTGTCCACTTTGACCTTCATCTACGTCAAGAACATCCGAACTTGCTCGGGTAACGACACAGAGGGAACAAGCCCTCGACGCCCTGCAGGAGGAAGGAATGCGGAGGGACTGCATCCGGGCGCACGCAATCCAGATCAAGTTCGCCCATCTGTGCATTGACACCCAAAACATATTTTCCTAAACGCGTGCCCGCGTATGCCCTTTTCATTTTTTCGGCACGGGATAAGAAGCTAGGAAGCAACAAGAAGATCTGCCACATACCTGCGGGAAGGGCTTCTGTGACTGCACCAGACCCGCCCGTGCTCGCTTCGCAGCTCCTTGATGAAGCGCTTGAACCATTTCCGTACTTGCATAAGAACCTGTGTTGTTGGAGGTTTCGTGGTGTGCAGCCCGAGCGTGGTCTCCCCTGTAGCTGGAACAGCTGCGTTGTTGCGTCCCGAACGCCCATCCGTCAGCTGACGCCGAGACTCTTGGATACTCAAGGCATGACGACTATTGGAGGTATTGTGAGTGGCATAGTAAAAGAAAGACCGGAATTGTAATTGACTTGCTCGGAAACAATCAGGATCTCACCGGTGGCACGATTGGTACGTGTCATTTGCTAGCTGAATTCCCCGTGTCGTTTGGGCTAATGTATTCTGTACTTCATGCAGCTGCTTTTGGAACTTTACTTGTAAGTTCGCAGCTATCTCACTTGACCTTTCGAACCAGGGAATTGACCATTCCGTAGGTATATGATGTTTTTTTCGTAACCCTGGAAGACGAGGTTTGTCCAAGAAAGCACGCATCTCGCTTGAACGCAATGAGGACTCACACCGGACCAATAGGTGAAGCTTGTCTGGCCGTCGAGATGGACTTATGCAAAAGTGAGAATATAACTGCTTACCCGGCAGTGAACTCAATTATATTCCACTGAAGGTTCTTTTCTTCATCAACCGCTACCTACCCTTCGTCGATACGTTTCTATCCCTGCATTGTGGGTCACATCTGTCTTCTCTACCTCCATGCTCTGAAACTGACTTTCCGGGTTGTAGTGTTGCTTGGGAAGAACACCGACCGAGTATGTCATCTCCGTTGCCCGCCTTAGTTGAAATTCGTGAACTTGACGATCTCTTCTCATCTCATAGGAGTGTCTGCTAGGCTTCAAAGCCGTGACATGTGCGTTCATGTGCCAAGGTCGATCAGTTCTTAGCTTTGTGGGCTGACTTTTCGCTGGTCTAAAGGGTTGATCGTAGTCGGGATCATGTTTTCGGAGTGTAAGCTCTTCTTTCTTTTTTGCGCTGTCCCTGATTTTCAAATCGCTGCTCAGTAATCTTGATGATTCGAACGTATGCCCTCTGGGGCGGAAGCCCAGCTAGTCGAATTATCCTCATCGTCCTCATCATCGATGTCATTGTATGAGCATTCTTTTTTTCCAGTGCATCTCATTTAATACTGATCATAAATATAATTTTTTCCGTCTCATAGGCGGTTTACGTACCCAGCATTGTGATCGTTCAACTGGAAGTCGAGTCTTTTGCCTGTGAGTTATCTGACTGAGCCTTCGAAAAGATGGAATTATCTGATGCTTGGATTCTTGCTTCGTGATGGCATGCAGATGCCGCAGCAGACGTCGGTTGCACGAAGACCGAAAGTTCCAGCTCCATCGTTTTCATCGCGTTCTTGCTATTGATTGTCAGCGAGACAGGCGCGTATACCTTTTCTAGTTCCCTGTCCTCTCACACATATCTTCCGCCATCGCTCCGAGAACCCAAGAACCCTTCGCTGATGACAGAACACTAACAGTGATTGTGGCTCTGACTTTGCTTCGGGCGTGGAAACACCGTATGTCGTCTCTTCCATCTCTCCTTACTTATCATTCTGGCCGGGAATGGATATGGACTAACTTGTGTATCGTAGATCGACAAACGCAATCAGCACTATTAGTGCGGATGTATAGAGATGGTAAGTCTATCTTGCCCTTTTCGTTTGTTGTGTCATGCTAATAAAATATGTAGGATTAATGTATTATATCTATCTACTAGGTTTGTCCCTTATCGATTTGACCGTCTGAGCACCTTGTACTAACTTTGTCACAGCCTTCGCTATAGTGAACCTTCTCATCGCTGTTGCCGCCCCGGTAGGCAAATCCGTACCGCAATCTCAAACTGAAGCAAGCTAAACATTCACAACCTTTCCTTCAGCCAAACTTTGCCAACTGGTTGACAACGTGAGTTATCTCATCATTACGGTGGACTGCTTTGTACCACTATATTGACAATTTACATCCACAACCTAGGCCACAGCGGGTCCTCCATAGCATTCTCTGCACGCGCGTCCTTCTTCATATCCGTACACACGCACTCGACTCGGATGCATCCGTCGCCCATACCCGTGCAGACCTTTCTTTCGCCGCCGCCGCGAAGAGCCAGGTCGTCTCCGGAGGCACTGCGGGGACTGGGACGGGCACAGGGACAAACTCCAGCGGGGCACACTCAGGCGCGGGCGCGGAAGCAGTGCTGTCTTTCCACAGCGCATCCGTGACTCCCGCAGACCCGGATGAGGAGCGTGATTTGGAGGGCGCGGGTGCGCCTATTGAGATGCAGACACGCTCCGAAGCCGAAGCAGCTGGAGGGATTAACGAAACTCCAGACCATGACAGCGAACCGCCCATCTCACCTCGGGCGCGCTCGAAGTCGCGGGCCGGGCCTTTGGAAGGCACTCCAGCGGTCAGTGACCTCCATAAAAGGCACGGAAGCAGAGGCGGAGGACGAGCGAGAAACATTCCGAGTGGAGGAGAGTCGAGCCGGTCTACATGAAAGATCTGCCTGGGTGGTCGGCCCACCCCCTTTTCTGGACTCTCAATCGTTTTGTCCAGACATCTTTGCTTTATCGTGATGTACGCTGCCATTACGATGTTTTTGTCTTCCATGCCCAGGTCTTCTGTATCTCACACAGTTTTCCTATCTCACACTTCGCTTCTTGTATGACACCCCACCTGACTATCGTATTGATAACTTATTTTCCCCGTAATCAGCTGTATTTGATGTGATGTGCTGTATTCGTAGCTACTATGTACTAGATCGAGGATAGATTAGATGCTTATTTTGAAGGCCGGACCATCGTATCCGTAAAAGTGATTTGACTGTGCTTTAGAATTTGATCGTAGTTCATAAAGATAAAGGATAAAAGATGAAGGAAAACATTACAAAAACTACTTTGCTCGTGCCTTCTTCCCCGAAAACCCCATGAAGGTCATTCCTGAGTCGGAGTCATCGTCCAGAACTGCCGCCGTCCGTTTTCTACCCCTTGCCGGTGACGCAATAGACTGAGCCCTGGAAGACGCTTTGCGTCCCGGTGCACGGCGTGTCTGGCCCCTTTCTTCCTCCTCGTCTTCGTCATCTTCATCTGCATCAATGTCCAGGTTGATCTCTTCCAGCTCCTCGGGACCAAGGCCATCGAGGGTTGCGGCAGTTTCGTCTTCTTCCTCATCCAGAGTATCAAGGAAAAGCGGTTGTTCCTTCTTCCCTTTCCCATTAGCCTGAGACCTCTGGCTCGCCCTCCCCTTGCCCTTCGCGGTGCTCGAACCAGCTCCTTCGAAATCGCTCACATCAGACTCAGCCTTCACGCCTCGACTTTGACTGCGCACTCTTCGCGCCGGTTCTTGAGAAGTGGCGCGCGTTGAGCGTGCAGCGCTCTGGCTTCTTGTCCCTCGACTCGAAGAACCTGCGGACTTCGGAGCAGCGGCTTGCGATGGTGGTTGGAGGAAGCCTCGGTTTTGCGATTGACTGGGCTGGAGGAATCCCATAGACGGTTCACCCTGGGACTGCGATTGACTTTGAGAGCCATCCTTCCAGTACGCTGTAGTGGTTAAGGTGGTCGTCAGCATCAGATGCTATACTGGCGAAGACCAACAAACCTGAACCCATCCCATAATCGTTTTCATCATCGACAACCAACTCGACCTTGGACTGTGATCGATGGGAGTTTCTCTATTCGTTCGCTCAGTAACCATAATAAACCAACGGCCCGAGGATACAGTCACTAACCTTCTTGAAAGCCTTGAAGTCTGGCTTTCCATTCCGACTTGTCCTTTCCGCCTCGCTGCTCTGCGCGCGGCTCTTGGCCCTATGCTCAGGTACGTCCATCTCCATAATGACCATGAAGTTACCCCGGACGTTCGACTCGTCACCAAAATCTGCGAGTACTGCCCAATCTTCAGCCTGCTGCTCATGGTCCAAGTCAGGCTTTGAGATACGCAGATTGTTGAATTCCCGGTCAAAACTATCTTCATGTTTCTTTCCCCGCTTGGTCGAGGCAAGTGCTTTGAGGAACGCGGCATCCTTGTCAGGTTCGCCAGGCGCCGCACCTGTGCTCGACTTTCCCTGTATCTTCTCCGACGGCAAACCACTCTGCTGCGCCTGCGTGCTGCTGAATGGCTTCATAGGCTTCGAGGCTTTGCTGGCAGGCTTGGCACTAGCTCCAGGTATCTGTGATTCTGGGATAGCCAACATCTCAATATCGGCACCCGCAGGTTTGGGTGGCGCGGGTCCAGCAGCACTCTCACTTTCTTCCTCTTCCTCGGGCACAGCGCCGAGACTCGAAGGTACGCCCTGGGCAGTCTCTGTTCTCCGTTGGGAATACGGCTGGCTCTCCTCAATAATGCCGCCGCTGTACATAAAACCGCCCGCGGATGGATTTTGGGAGGAAATGCGGTCCGGATCCGTCTCGTCAAATAAGGCTTTGAATTTCTTCAGCGGCGGCTGCGGTAAATCGGCTTCGGCAAGCTCTTTCTGAAGGCCAGCGAGGATAGGATTCAAAGGCGTGTCTTCACGTGTACGGCGCTTTAATCGAGAAGGGCGGCCGATGACCGGTGTAGGAGGGATGAGGTCGGCATTTGTGGGCGTTGCGATTGATGATGAAGGTGCTGCATCGACTAAAGAGCCGGGAGGGAGGATTTCGGAGAAGGAAGGGTCATCGACGCCTAGGATCGCTCGCGAAGCTTTGACGCGTCTCACCAGAGGCTAATGGAAGATTAACGATTTACACATAAATATATAGCCATTGTTGCACTTACTTTCCGTCGGCCAACCTCAGGTTCCTCACTTTGACGTGAGTCTTGATCAGCGGGTGTTGATGTTGATGGTTCAACGACTGGCACAGGTACATCAGGTTCTGGCGGTGTCGAAGTAGCGCGCGATGCCGGAGTGACACGCCTACGAAGAGGTCGACGTCGTGAGCTGCCCTCTTCTTGGACATTATTGTCAACAATTGACTCTTGAGCCGCAGCGGGTACAGGAGATGCTAAATTGGGTCAGTGAATAAATGCTAGAGTATTCGTCAGGAATGGCGTACGTTGGCTATCGACGTCTTTGGTCGAGTCAAGGCGCGATACATCGATGTAGAGTACAGCTTCAAACAGGACCGATAGCTCAATCATACGCAATGCGGACCTATCAAATAACTCGAATCTAAGTTTAGATCTTGTATGATCATGTCACGCACTCTCTCAATGTATCTTCCAGCGAACTCCAGTTATCCCCGGCAGCGAATTTTAATGTCTCTGCATCGCCGATAACCGATATGCCTTTCTGTGCCTTTCTTTTATTTCGCTCCAGAGTTTGTTGTAATCTAATTGGGCCACCGGATACATCGAATGCCTCGTATTCTCCGCCTCCTCTTTCCACAACCGCACGCGTGTCCGAGTCTAACTCTCTCCCTACGAAGATAAATCTCCATCCGCTGAACAGATTCTGGCGCTCTGGATTTGGCTCCCAAGTCTTCAGTGTCTTGAGTTCAGATGGGAGGGAGGGCGAGAAAGGAGGGCGGTATTTCGTCTCGGAAGGCAGTGTAAGCTCATACTCCAAAGCTGAACGTGTTTGCACAGGATCAGGTTCTACGGCTTGGGACTGAGGAATATCATACGGCTCGTCTCCAAGTCGAAGAAGCTCTGTAAGCCAGTCAGGTTTAACCAGCTGTGCAGAGATGAGAGTCGTGCTGACAACAGCTGACGTCGCGCTTAGCATTGTCACAAGATGGTGCGTTATGTCGGGGAGCACTGATGCAACAACCTTAATGCCTACAAGAATTAGATTATATGCTAGGCTACGGAAAGTCGACTCACCTATCGCGGCACACTTGTAGAAAGGAATCGAGGGAAGCTTAGCAGGCACGAGGCAGCAAACAGGACGCCAAAATAATCTGAAATACACATAAGACGAGTTATTTGGAGAGATAGAGATAGACATACGTGACGTATACACCAGTGACTAGAGCAATCTTGTCTCCATGCTGCAGCTCGACCTCCGTAGACGGATTCACTATCACTCTTGTATGATTTCTTTCAAATTGGATTATCCTCGGCCTATGGTTGAAGAGCTTTAGTGTCGGCATCTTCGAAGGGTTCGACTAGACGGAGCAAGTGTTAGGGAAACTACTAGACACTGTAGACAGAGAGCAAGTACTCAGACATACAGTGTCATCCACTGAGTGATCCCCAACCGCAAAAGTGACATGTTCATGAGAGATTTTAGGATGGTTGATGATGAGCTGCAGGGGATGCTTGGACTTGCGCCCAATAGGATATGTACGTCCTGGCTTCAAGAGTTTCGGTTCTGTGGCCGTCAGCTTGAGCAGGAAACAATAACGGAAGAACCAGATATCACTCACTCGATTCTGGAAGCACTCCGGATTCCTCGCCGTCGAAAGGACCCTCAATTACCCACATCACCAACCACCACCTGGAGACAGAACTGAACGGGTGTTGACCGTTGACGTCGAGTTGTATAGCGTACTTTCAAGTGGGCGCGAGTCGCGCGACGCGTCGAGCATCACCGTGACGGCGCTCGTTCAGGGTCGGCTACATCGTGGCCTAACGTTCATTTCTTGAACCACATTTTGTATCTCTAGATTCCCAAGATGAAAAATATCTGGAAAAATGTAAGACCAGCACTGTGAGGCGAGCTGAGGATTGCGAGATGATGATAGTAGTCTAGAGTGAAGAATGATTTATCGTCGCATAAGAATAAGCAATCGAGTGCGAGATTCAAGTCCACCTCAAATTATCGAATCCGGGGTTCTTCTAAATCATATACTTGTCAAACAACATCTATTGGTGTTGTTGTTCGATTCATCCATTGTACATTCATTGGTTTTAAGATCGGGGTTTGCCGGGTTCTGACTAACCATTGACATTGACTCGGCCGGTACATGTTCTGTCTTTGACAACATCTCTTTCTTCTCCATGTCTCATTGATCTCCCAGTTAAACGACTCTCCTTACGATCTTAAATTATCACTTAAAATTACATCATGGGGGCATATTACGACGAGATTGAGATCGAAGATATGACATGGGATGAGGAAAAAAAGGTTTACCACTATCCTTGTCCTTGCGGAGATCGTTTCGAGATCTCTCGGAGTCAACTCGCAAACTATGAGGACATCGCGACATGTCCGAGCTGCAGCCTAATCATTCGAGTCATCTACGATCCAGTGCGTTCTTCGGTGCTCCTTTAACCACGTATGCGTGGACTGATTATTGAGTAGCTTGACTTCGAAGATGAGGAAGACGAGGAGGATGAGGGTGCTGAGTCAGGCGGAGAGGAGGACGAGGAGGACGATGATGCGGGGAAAAAATCCGATGCCGACGAGAGTGATGCGGATGAGAACTTTGAGGATGCGCTCGAGAACTTGCATATATCCGACCCGCCACGGGTACCAGTTGTCAGTGCTATTTCCGCCTGAACTCCTCGACTTCTTCCATGCAGATATAATATATCTGTTCTTGGGGACTATTTCTTAATGTAGGATTTACCGGAGCAGATCTGTATATTTGTGAATTTTCGGCCTGTATACCATTTCGCCTTACACCCCGCATTCACCAACATTAGCCGTGGACGTGGCTCCTCCGACTGTTGGTTCAGTTTCGGATTCCAGGAGACGGTATGTATTTTCTGTACAGCTCTTCGCAAGAATATTCATCTACACGAAGATTCAAGCTGATGCAGCAAATCGGATCTACTTCCTTTCCCCGATAAGATACTCACTCTCTTGTTCTTCTACACGGAAGGAGCATCGTCTCCGCATGATAGGATCAGCAAAACACCTTGACCATCTGCACCCTTGTGCTTGAACCTCAAGCATCAGCAATCAACATTGGGCGCGTGATTTTGTACTTAACCAGAATCTATAATCTCGACTTGAGCGCCAGCAAAGTGATTCAATCCACACACGGAGATGGATATATCACTCTCGAAACAACGAAGCTCAAAAGTTTATGTGAACACCGATACAAGAATAAAACTTCATCATTATAACTTCTCGAGGCCGCGCCGATCAACTCAAAGTTTCAGCATAGCTCTGTCAATGACCCTCTGGAATCTGATGCTCAACCTTTTTTTTTGCCCAGTGCCACTCTAACAGAAGCACGCTGTGTGCACACACGCAATCCGAAGAAATATATCTCATTATGATGGTCAAGAAAAAAGGGGAGTAGTGTGGGCATGACAAGAAAGGAAATGACATAACGAAAGCAAGATTGAGACTAAATGCCAATGCGAAGGGAATAGAAATGTGCACAAGATATGGAGTCTAAATGGATACAGGTCGTGAACGTGGGTTGATGCAAGTGTGTGTGTGTACAAGAGATCAAGAATGTAGAAGGATTGCCAATAAATGAGGAAAGAAAACTAACAGATGTTACAAGAAGGTTTAGGTAAATGCGTAGAATAACATGCAAACGATGAAGCTTGATCAAGATATTAGGACACGTGCATATTCATGAATCACAAAATAGAAGCTTTACAGAATGGGATTAGGACGTTGTAAGGGGGGCAAATACCAGATAGTCAAATGAACGTCTGTTTAAACCAGTTAACCTTGATAACCAGGTTTCAAAGGGATGGATTACTTACGTGGGGATATGAAAAGTCGGTAAGGTTCGTGTGGACGAAAGTGCATGAGGTAGTAAGGGTGGCCCGATGAAGCTTAAGCCTAGGAAGGGCGGATAATCTTGACGGCGACGTCCCAGATACTCCTCCCACCAAAACAGTGCTCCTTCCATAAGGGAAAAACGCTGTTCTCGGTGCTGTCATCAAGGAAAGCATATATCCTTACTCGCTTGTCCAATGGGAAGCCAGCTGATTCGCTTCGTCCATTATTGCCCCTATGGAGTGTAGGACCCGAGGGTGGTTTGGGCAAAACGATGACGACGAGGGAGCGGAGGGACGGGAGGAGGTTGAAGATAATCGACGGTATGTTGGACGTGCCATACCATGGCACGGCGAGGTGCTGCAGGCTGGTCATCGTGGATATTACACGCCGACGCCTAATGAGCGCCTGCAGTTGTGCAGGTTGTGTGAGCCACAGATGTGTGAGCTTCGAGAAATACGCCTTCGTAAACGGCGCATTCATGTCGAAGTCGAGCCAGTCGCAATAGCCGGGGAACAGTACTAGCTGCCTCGGAGTGATAATCTTTGCGGGCGCGCTTGCAGAGTAAGGTTCCTCCCGAAGTTTCAGGTCGCCCAGTGCGCAGAATTGGGCGAGACAAGCGGGGAGGAGGGCCATGTCTTGAACTCGGGGGCAGAAAGAGAGCAAGGCGCTATCTGCGCTAGTCGATTCGCGCATCCAGACTGCACGAACATGCACGGCAATGTGAGGGTGCTTGCTTAGGAAATGTGCCACAGCATACGCATATTTACGTTTTTGGAGAATTAGAGTGCGGAAGAGAAGGGGGAGTGTGGCAGTGCGTGCGGCGCGCGAGACGAGGGAGAGAATGGCGGCATCGCGTTTGTGAGAGGCTGCGCCGGCCTCGAAAATTAGTAGTACGAGTTCGGGTGGAAGTGCAGGTTCGAAAGGTCGGATGTCCGTGTAGTCCAAGCTGCCGCTCAGCTGGGGGGTGCAGGTGTAGGCCACGGCGTCAACGTCGCTTTCTGGAGGCGCATCGACAAGCTCTTTTTCGAGCATATTATAGTCGCAAGTATCTAGAAAGTGGTCTTGCCTGTTCAATGTGAGGGCCATAACGATTTGCCACTTGACTCGATGCAGTGCTTTTATGATCCCGGGGCGGTGAGACTTTGGCTTGATTGTACTTCGCGGGTGATCAAATCAGCTGTAGATAGGGGGCCGCACAGTTATATCTCAGGACGAGATATACTTATGTTCGGAACAATAGCGCGAGCTCCGCATCGAGGACTGGCGAGAAGATGAAGGGCAGAAGCACAACCTCGGCAGTTGTGAGTGATGTCCTAGAGTCCCGACTTGAGAAGGTTATGTAATAAAGCACGTAGACACCGACCTCAACACCTGCCAAGGACTTTGTAGATCACCAGAAATCCTCCCTTGGAACGATTCTACTGCAATATCGTGCAGCAGGCATGCGTATGTGACGAGTTTCACGGCGAGCGAAGGTGGTGGGGAGTGAGAGAGACGTTAATTTAGACATGTCATTAATTGCATACCTCGCTTAAATAGTTCTCACACAACCGCCACTTGCCTCATGTAGATTTGCGTTTACCCAGCCAATTAAAAGTCAATATTTGACTGCTTTCTATGTAGAACGATGGAACATATTCCTCGAGATGGCTTAGCCGACCCGGACTTTGCCAGTTTCATAGTGACAGTCGTTTCAAATAACTCCGAGCCAAATATTTCTGCGTTAGATGCGCCTTTGAATGGCTAACAAAATCCGCCTTCGAGAGCGTGCATTCAACACTCTGTACAGATGTACATTCTACTAGTAGCTTGGCATCAAATGTTCGGGTGTCGGGTGCGGAGCGCTAGTAGTGATTGTTATGTTCGAGCGAAGATGATCACTCACTTAGAGAGCATTTTATCAACATGGTTTTCATATCTCTGATGCCGAACTTTCATACGTACGGACTATTCAAAAATGAAACTAAAGCAGCCGGATACAGTATGCGAACGTCACTGCGAGCACGTTCATACTTATGTGCAACAGTTGAGATTAGTTTACATTTCATCAGCAAGATATTTGCATCATACTGCGACCGCTTGACAGTTTTGAGGGTCCGAAAAATCATGCCTCGAAGGTTATGATCTCGCGAATCGTTTCCAAATAGTAAGCGACTAGTAAGATTCATACATTAGTGTCTACAGCCTGAGAAGGAAAGGCACTGATAGATACCCGTATAATCCATGTACGAACGAAGGTCCCAGAAATAAGGATACAAAGGAGTGATACAGGCATGGAGAAGAGAAAAATACAGACTCGGATCCGAGGAATTATGCAGCCAAGCCCGGTCCGTTGCACCACATATTTCCCCACCGATCTTGCGCAGTACCGGTGTACCCACCTCCCTGGATCCAGTCGCCTCCAGGATTCCGCGCATCCCCATCCACAAAGCCAACACCATAGCTATCTTGAGCATTGAAGCGCGGCACGGGGCACTTGAATCCCATGAAATTAGGGCACGCGCGTTCCGCCGCATTACATGTCTCGAGGCATGGCAAGAGCGCCGTCCACTGTCCGTTCGGGAAACTCGGCAGAGCCGCATTGCGCGAGTCACTGGCATTCTGCGAGACTAGTGCAGGCGCGGTGAGTGGTGCTTGAGTGTCATCAGCTCGTTTACTCTTTTTGCTCTGCGAGCTGGATGTAGGAGTGGTGGTATGCTCGCCGCAGCGTGGCAGCTGGGCAGTACAGAGCCAGGTGCGGTATGTGGCCTGGCAATCTGCGCAAGATACGATAGGCGAGTACCAATCTCGCCCGCAAGGGAACGTGAGCAACGAGGTCGTGAAGTTAGAGAGGTAAGAAATGAGCGGGCCGGAGACCTCTGAAGGGAAATTCGTGGCGTCATATGAAGACGCGGTACCTGGTGGTGCAGGTAATGGCATGGTGTAAGATGTAAGTGGGCAGAAGGGCAGCGAGTGCACAAGCGGGCACGCGAAGGAGGCTAGAAAGGATATTAATATTCCGAAGAATCCACGCATACGGTAGCGAGTACTTACCTGATTTTGTGGTAAAATATATAGGTCCAGAGACTTGCCCCTGCCCTTCAATGACATATGCGGTGTAGTTAGTCAAGGGCGTCAACCCCTCTACGAGCCATTGCGTCCTATACCCTTCACTATCGCCCCTGAACACGACACTCTCTTGCATATTTTGAGCATTGACGGATACCATAGCGCCAGAGATGCCTCGCAACGCACACGCCGTCAACGGCTGGCTATCAGTCGCCGTGTTCGAGCTGACATTGAATACAGGAAAAGCTGAAGTCGGGCCCATCACGAGCGTGAAATTCGGTGCGCTAGAAGGAAGAGTTGGTACGGATAGGTTTGCGGGAGGAAGCGTATAGTTCGGATAGGTAGGCGTTTGCACAGTAAGTGGAAGGTAGGGAGGAGAGAAGAGCAGAGCTTGGTTTGATGTCGTGTCGCCAAAGAGTGGAAGAGACGAGAGCTGTCTATGAATGAGCTCTAGTAGCAACGTGATTAGCGCAGTCCACTGCAATAGAACAGCACGCATACCTGTGTCGGACACTCCAATCTCCAACGATTCAACACCTGTACCCAGTTTCACCCCAAACGTACCTCCGTCGGGTGCGCCTTCAAACGAGAACGAACCAAACCCAGCACCATCAATAGTAATTTCGAAAACATCATCTCCAGTCGTCTGCACGCCTGGGTCCGATATCTGTGAGTTGTTTGTTACGAAGAATCTTGGTCCATCCTGTTCTGGCGCCGAACACAGCGACAGAGATACATACAACGGCGAACTGGACTTCGGTAAGGTGAAGGTAGTGTTGTCCGTTGGCGCTGTAAGAAAGCTTTGCGTCTGGTTGATAGCCAGTGGCTGAGATTGGCCAAGAATAAGCGATGTGTGTAATATCAGGAGTAGAAGTGATTCAGGAATGCGGGAGAGTTTTGCAGGCGAAAACATAATAGTAGCCGGGTTGTTGCAGCTGGTTACTGCGAAGTAGGAGCTCCCCGTTCCTTAGAGTATTCAAGTTGCAGTGCGCAGATCCTATACTCCTCTAGTAATAGTAGAACTGAGCAAGTATATGAGAGGAGTGCTTATAACAAGTCACGGTAGCGAGAGGAAAGAAGTTCATTCATTGACGTATTATTTGCCGATGAGCGTGCGAAAGTACTATCTGAAGCACTATCAACAAGCTCGAACGCTTTCATCTCCTTTTCTTTCAACGACAACAATATTGTACATGACCAGACTACGTTCCATTTACTTTGCATCTTCATCGTGCTTTTCTGTTTTGCTTATCTCGAGACACACGAATTGTCAACAAGTCGGCCTTTCTGTTGAACTTAGAGCTGAGCAAGTATCACATCAGCCTTGGTGACGGACACTTCCCCGGGATTTTGTTCAACAGCTACGTGTGTTACTTTGCCATTATCGACAACAAGCACGTAACGCTGATGATGGGATCATCAATTGAGCTATTTATTTTCTCATCCGGATGGCCATAAAACGTACCTTGGAACGAGGGGAGCCGAGAAGACCGCTGGCATCGAAGAGCAAGCCCACCCCGGATGTGAACTCACCCTTGTCATCAGCAATGAAGTGGACCGCTATTGACCTCTTCAGATACACGCAGGTTTGATGGCGAGTGCTTGCGACTCACAAGTAGTTTTGCCTCCAGACAATTTCTCCTTCCATGCTCTTGAACCAATCAGTCACTGCACCTTAATCCTTTCCAGTCATAGGCTCAGGCTACTTACTTGGTCACAAAGGCATCATTGACAGAGACCACGTATATGCCTTTCACACCCCTCTCCTCAAACTTGCTGGCATTGTCGAGATACCCGGGTACCTGGCTGCTGCATGCAGGAGTGAAAGCGCCCGGCACTCCGACCTACGAACATTATGTACGTCGTTTAATAACCTTTTCTTGATGTCGGCTAATGCTCTTAGTAGGTACGTACAATGACGATCTTCCCAGGGATGTTGTTTAGTGAGAACGATTCCTCAGGGCTGCTCTCCTTCACCGTAGCCGCTGGAAGAGCTTCTCCGACTTTGATCTCTGCCTTGGCTAAGAGGGACGCCGCGGCAGAATGAGCAGCTTGAGTTGCGCTGGCGAGTATCGAAGTCATTATTATCTCAGGATAGATGGTGTTGGTACGTGGCAGAGCGCTCTCAGATGAGATTGGTTCCATGTGAATGGTGGTGGATCTTCGTGTGACGCCATAGACACGTGGTTGTACTATTTTGCAGTATTATTTTGATCCATCTGCAGCCCAGTGTATTCCATTGCTCGCTGAATAGGTTCTCACTTAACACCACCAAGGAGACGGTTACGCTCAAAAAAACATCTTAAAGTTCAGATAGGAACAAAAACCACGAAAGAACACTGGATCGGATAACGGAAATTGGAGATATCGATGTGACGATAAGCGAGTATGTTTTCTCTTCAGTAGCTTTACTTGATTGGTCGCGGGTCTTCTGCGACGTTACCGTTCTTAAACCCATTATTTCTCTCTAGCAAAGCTGTCTATTCTATGGAGTATGTATAACTGTGAAGTAGTGGTTGTGCTATGGAGTGTGTGTGCGTGTGTGATTTTGCGTAATGCGTAACTGCTATAAGACCTCAATCTGAACTCAAACCGCTGAGGCATATGGTCTGCCTTTCATCCTCTGCATCTCATACTCCTCCTGATCACTCGAATGTGCGCCAATAGACTGAGATGTCCGCGAGACCTCCGAGATCATATCCATTTTTGCATGGCGAGGCTCGACATCCATCTCCGAGAACGTCGTTGACAGCGCTGTTCGGTCTGGTGACGTGAATTGCAGAGTCACCCTGCTCTGCGCACCCCCTCCTGGTCTCGGAATAGACTGAGGCTCGGTTCTGTGCACGGTTGTCGCTTCCATAGGAGTGTAGTACCCACGAAGGTCAAGTGTTAACCGGTTTATCATGACACAAACCAGCCTAGAATATGATTAGCAATGACTCATGGACGACAGTGGCATATATGCTCTACTCACATGACAGTTGGGCTTTAAAGACAATCGATTAGACATAAGAACGTTCTGTAAGTAGATGGCTAGTAGAACTCACACGCCAGTTGCATACTTAAGTCCAGTCTGGGTATTGATTGTCAGATAAGAATGCGACTACGTCGACAAAATGCAGCCCACCGGTGCCAAAATAATCATTAAGGCCCACAACAAGTTTGAGCTAAAAATGACGCTACGAAAAAAGGCTTTGAGCAATGCGGAATAGTCCCGGGATAAAGGCACACATACGCAAAATATATAAGACTTTGCGCCGTGATAAGGAATGTGATGCTCTGTCGCAAGCTAGTGATCCGCGTAGTCTGCGCAGTCTTGACTATAACAAGCACGAAGATGACCGTGTCGTAGATCGTTTCCATGAACTGAAACGTTGCGCTTTTGATGTTCCCCCTGCGTAATGTGTTTTAGTGTTTGAAAGTTATAAATCTGGAATCCATTTTGTCCGGGAGGATAGACAAGTTATTTCGATGAACTTACAAACTATCGGCAGTCAAATCGGTGCACACTATTAACGAGTCAGCGAACGAAGTGTACCCGTAATTAGTTAAGGAACGTACAAGTGAATGCATCACCGTGTACCATGGTTGGAAGTGCGAGAGCTGCCCAGGAGTTGTATCAACTATGCTCAGGAGAATAAACACGACAAGACATACGATGGCCCCCGGGAACTAAGTAGATCCAAATCGCCACAATCAACTCCGCCAGTAGATAGCCTCCCACTATGAGCTGTGTAAATCTCTGATTTTTGTAAAGCGCGACGACTCTAAAGAAGTCCACAATGACATCAGTTAATGCGCAGTGAGTCCAGGTTGACGATATGCACCGGAGACCCATTATTACACCAGGGATGATTGTGAGCGGGATCCCCAAACCAAATGGGAAAAATGGCGCAAACTTATGGCATCTGCGTGTCGTTGAGATAAGTAACATCCATTTCGCTTAAAAGATCTCACATCTATTATGTGATTAGCGGTGATCAACAGTGGCAAGACAAGTTTACTCACCTTGGTAAAGTGTGGAGAGTAAAAAGCTAATGAGAACAATGCGAAAGCTCAGCGCTCTTCCATTAAAAGTCAAGAGTATGATACGTACAGGCTAGCACTAGTGTAAAGGCCAGAAACGCATAGTACCGTGTCTGTTCCGCGCCTATCAATCAATGCAGAGCTAGTTTAATCGACAACAGCTTGACGTACGATGAAGAACAGTATGGTGACTGTGGATAGGTGATTAGGGCATATGCAATCTTCAAAGTTCACATTCTCTAACCTGTTGAAATTCGACGCTTCCAGATATACTTAATCTGTAACGACGATGAGATTCATCATGCATGCATTATAGGAAGAGTCTCAGAACTCACCTCCTCGGGAATTGTCAGTGCATAGTCGTACAAGAACACCGAGTACATGGCAATGAATGCGCACTATTAGCCCTATATTAGCGTCCATCTCGACTCCGACATAGAAGTGCAATTCAAGTAAGCACCTTAGTGGCAACACTATGTAGGTATTATATTCAGTTGAAATGTTGAAAGAAGTTCAGAGCGATGCCTGTATCGGAGTATAGAAAAACTCACATCTGAGAGCCCGCTGTGCTCAGGATAGCCAGCAAAGCCTCGGTTTCGGGGGTTACATCGGTCATAGGGAATGGAGTTTGGCGTACGAGCAAATGGGCGAAGAGAGGAGCGCGACGACCGCCGTAGTTTAAGACTCCATGAGACTGTGTTACTTACGGAACACATACGAAAGACAAGCGACGCCTATACAGAAGCGTATTTAGAGTAGCAAGGTCGCCGCCATCTTCAGTACATTATTGCTGTCAGCAAACAGAGGCGAGGAACCGATGGTCGCTCAATTATATTCCACTTACGGTTAGCCCTTCTGATGCAAGTAAGCGAATTCGTCTTCTTCGTAATCAACTGTATACCGCCCTCTCCATTTCTCCATATTTGCGGTCATTGCATACCTATATATTAGCTGCCGCAGTGTTCTTGTCTCTGAGCTTCACGCAGTTGAGCACAGAAGGAGTTGGAGCATGCCAGGCTTTACTATGGTCGATCATCCATGGATCAGATAGTGAAAAAAGGGAGATGGAGATACACCTGACGCACCTACAACGGTCTGTACAGCCACCCTGAGCCTGATTCAAGGGAGCTTGAATGTGAACGTAATGCTCACATAAAAATTTAGTGGGGTCGGTTAACACGAGTTGCAAAGGTACGGCTAGTACACCTATGTACACTGGTCGGCTTCATCTACCTCAATGACCTCCAAGAGTTCCGGCTTGAGCAGTCATATTCCGCACGGCTTGAAGGTCTTCACAAAGCAGCTCCGAATGAACGTTTGAGAAATTTGAGCACGTCCATTTCGTTCCGTGTGAATTATGCGGGAGAAAATTTGGTGAAATTGATTTCGTTCAGCAATTTCTCTGTAAATTTCGGATGAGCTAAATGCGGTCTAATCACTAGCAGGTCTAGAAGCTGAGGGTCGAGTATGATGGTGTGCTTACGATGAATGCTTTTGTCTGAAAAGAAAAAAGGACCGGTAAGCACAGCTATGGCAACGTGAAAAGGGTGGCACCTACGAACTGTATAAATCCGAAGCAAGCGATCCTAGCAGATGATGGCGGGTCGTCAGCTAGGCACCGTGACTCCGGGACCAATTCGAATGTCGTTGCAGACTGTGTACCACACTAATGCACGCTACATCCATATTTTCTAACATATGAGGCAAACATCGGTTACATCGCCTGGCCTGCCGCATCCTTCTGCGCGGATATGCCGCATAAACGCATAACTTGAAGAAGAGTGGATTTGCTTCCGTAGCATAACCTCTTGTCGATAGAATGAGCATGCCGTCCAATCAGGGTCAATCTCACCCGTTCATGGCTCGGCTATTCTTTTTGATGCTACAGCGCAAGCTTGTACTTGGCGGTTTCCTTGCAGACAAGATCCGTATACTTGGCCCCATATAAAAGACAGGCAAAGATAATTACCGTGAGCAGATCGAAAGGCGAGACACAAGCGATTATCATTCTCTCTTCAAGTTTAACACTCTTTGTGTCACAGATGAGTTGGCATCGAATGGTTTTTTATCTGAGGCATGAATCAACAGCAGTAGGGTTAAGTAGATGTTTTGTGAAGAAGGCATTCATTCCACTGAGCTTGTCATAAGGAGTGGGTTGGTGGTTCAACATGGAGGTCAGCTGCCAGTGAGCAAAACTTAAACTACCCGGAACAGATACTACTGCTATACTGTATCACATGACGTATTCTCACGCTACGCGTCGCCGCGTTACACTGGTATTCTATTAATTTCTATGTACTACATGCTATTACTAACACTACATTCGTTCCGCCACCTGCATTGATCGATTGATCGACATCCCTATAGCTTATCTCGTACTGGAATCCAAGTATACCATTTGATATGAATTTCACTACTAAGCATGGTAAATTTACAGAGCAATCCTGGCTGCTTGGATGGAACCGGAACCAACTTGAAGATGCATTCTGTTGTGGCAGGCACTTTATCGACAGAAGATAAATGTGGTCCTACCGCTACAGTCATGGACCTTTCTCTGCTATAGTAATTGATAAGACAGAAAGATATACTGGCACCTTTTTGCCTTCATAAACGGGATAATGGTTTTTTTGTTGCAAAAATATACATATATACATATATATGTATATCCTAAGTTATACGCTGTTATTTCAATTTGAGGTACCAATTTGATGTATCCTGAAGAATCTTGCTATATCCTACTACATTATGTATTGATTGACTGATTTTATTAATGCCATCCTTCGTCAATTAGTGGAGTCACCTACGCGAAACTTACTACAACTATCCCGATTAGACATTACTATCGGGCCATCTCATCTAAACGCACGGTCCCCGTTTCTTCCTATGCTTTGTGAGCTACAAAAGTTCACTTGCTATACGGCTTGTGTCGTGGGTTGTATCCCATTTAAACTTGAGCCAAGCAATCCCCGAACTCGGACTTCACACGGACGATATGCCGTATGCCGATTAGCTTGCAGGCCTGTTGGATGGTTAGCTTCGTTTAGTAGGCTAGCATTGCGTTTTCAATGTGTAGGATCCGGGTCTCGACTCTTTGGTCTACAGTATGTCCGCATTGAGGTTCACTACGAAACGGTCATCTGGACACCTGAGAAGGACTTCTGTACGAATTTGATGTGCACAATGACATCTTATCACCGAGTCTGTACGTTGGACGAATCCTTTCTCACCCCCCATCGGAAGTCCCGGGGCGGTGAAAGAGGAAGCGCTTTGGATTGCTGTTGGGGTGCCAATGGATGGTGCACTGGGTGACGACCAGATATCCGCTCAATGTCAAGCAATTTCTACATGCTAAAGGTAAAATCTAAAATGACAAAAAATGACGAACTACTTCCATTCAAGGGGTCCTGGAATGCCATGAGGTCGCGGTATGATATGCGCGACGCGACTAATATTAGATGACGCGTTGATATGGTTTATGTACGCGACTCGGCAACTCGGCGCGGGCTGACTGACGTTTATATAATGTTACGCCTCCGAGGCTGCGTTCTCCTTTCTGCTGCCTTGACTCTCTGCCATCATCCAGACTCATCTTTACTTCTCGCTGGTAGCTTATTCGAAGCTGCTGGTTGTTATCGAATGGTCCCTGCTCGACTTTTGCTCTCTCTTGCTTCCGCCGTCCTCTCAGAGCACATTCCAACACCTAACGATGCTTTCTCGTCCGGCTCGACCACATCGTCAAACGGCGATGCGGCATTTGGGCCAACCATACGCTTCGCGAAGCGAGAAATCAACAAACACGACAACCCTGGACAGTTTATTGCATTTGCGTGTCTCATACCTATACTCGTTATCCTGTCAGGCGTTTTTGCCGGGCTAACACTGGGCTACATGAGTCTTGACGAGACTCAGTTGAATGTCTTGAGTATGTCGGGTACCCCGTGAGTTACTCTTCATCTCCTTTCTGTTCACTTGCGTAGGTGGCTTCGGGAGTGCCACCTATATGCAACCCAATTACCCGTTGAAACGGTGTCTCCATTCCCTTGCCTTCGAAGCTGTAGTCATCATTGAGGCCGTTTCTCTTACATTTTTGGACTACCGTGTGGATTTGTTGGAGGGCTAGTCAGGGTTGTCTCCATTTCTCGCGTTCTCGCGCGTTTTAGTGACCACTTTCACACCATGATTTCATATCATCTTTCTTATGAAGTTCTGTGCTAACCGTCTTGTCCTCTTGCAGGAAACAACGCGAATACGCGAACAAGATTAAACCGATTCGTAAGAACGGGCACTTACTTCTTGTCACGCTCTTGCTGGCGAACATGATCGTAAACGAAACTTTGCCCGTAATCAGCGACCCGGTCCTTGGCGGCGGCTTCCAGTCCGTGGTTGTAAGCACGGTCCTTATCGTCATGTACGTGTCACAATTCCCATGCCTGTTTCATATAATTTCTTCCCTATTATCTTCGGTGATTTACTGTTCTTGCCTGTGTCTGAATATCCTACATGTGTTGGGCGTATGCCTATATCGTGTACGGGAGTATTTCGTCATAAAGGTGGGGTTGGCACCGCCACCCGGACTTATATATCGTCATTACTCAGCCCTATTTGTCAAGTCGGGTCATCACATGGACGTGCTTTCTTTTCCAAGTTGTCCTCACACGAAATATCCGTGCAGTCGCTGAGAACATTTTTGTCCTTAGATTCTCTGAAATCATCCCGCAGTCGGTGTGCACCCGCTATGGCTTGTACATCGGTGCCAAAATGGCAGGTCCGGTCCGGATCCTCATCTATATCTTTGTAAGTCCACTTCAAGCCGCTACATGAATCAAGCATCTTGGATATGCTGACTTGATTTCGAAGGGTATAGTTGCTTGGCCTGTTGCCAAGCTATTAGAATTCGTCCTCGGTTCTCACCATGGCATTATTTACAGACGTGCAGGTATGCGATCTCTTGGGCATTCTTTTCTGAGACAGAGCTGAGAAGAATGTAGAATTGAAGGAGCTCATTGCCATGCATGCCTCCCAAAACCCACTCGGAGGAGATTTACGCAAGGATACCGTCACAATAATTGGTGCCACTCTTGATCTCCAGGACAAGACCGTCAGGCAAGCCATGACGCCAATCGACAAGGTGTTCATGCTGCACATTGACTCAAAACTTGATTATGATACATTGCGACGTATTTGCTCGACCGGTCACTCACGCATTCCCGTATATGAGGAGGTCGAGGTTAGCATCCCGGCACAAGTCGCGATTGCGGTATTTGAAGCCGGTTATGGGGCGGGGTTTGCTCCCGAATATGATGACCTCAGAGGCAAGGTATCGACGAATTCAAATGGGCTGGTCACAGTAAAAGTCAAGAAGATAAAGGGTATTTTATTAGTAAAGCAATGTGTTCTTCTTGATCCTGAAGGTGCGTTATCTCTGACATTGCAATATCATCATTGACGTCTTTTACTAGATGCGGTGCCTGTACGGAAAATGCGTTTGAATAAGGTTCCGATTGTTCCACAGAACGAACCTATACTCGGTATCCTAGACCGTTTCCAGGAGGGTCGTAGCCATATGGCGATCGTCAGTCGAATGAGTACCGAACGTGCACAGAGTGTTAAAAAGGCCGTTAAGAAAGGCTTAACTCATCGTTTACTTGGCGCTGTCCGTGGGGATTCCTCTTCTTCGTCAGATAGTTCATCCGACGATAGTGGAGACGATGACGACGAAGGAGCGACTGCAGTTGGCTCGGAGAAGAAGCATAGTAGGGACAATGAAGCGACTGACAACACCGCTGTCGATGATGGCGGTGAAACGGCAGATGGAAAACATTCTCACCACCGTTTCCGTGGTCGTATTCGTAAACCGAAGCACCTTAGACGTGGAAGTAAACAGAATGAAGATGATCTTGAGAAGGGAAACGCCGATGCAGAAAAAAAGCGGGAGAAACGTGGTGCTCTTGAACAAACTATGCCCGCTGATGCGGTGATGTCAAAGGCAAACGCTGAGGAATATATTGCTACTCAGGCATTTACTCTCGAGCCGGAGCTCATGCCGCTCGGTATCATTACTCTCGAAGATGTCTTAGAAGGTAATTCATCAGTGTCTTACTCGCGGCCCTCTCCCTGACAGCGCTTCACAGAACTTATCGGAGAAGAAATCTACGATGAATTTGATGTTGAAGGAACGGGTGCTCACTCTCAATCATTTGTTCCCCCTGGCGCGGATCAATATCAACCAGACCCTAGGAAGACGCTCGTTAAGAAAAACTCAGCGCCTGAACTCGCTGGAAACGCCAAGAAGGATAGGATGATTACGGGCTCGATCACACCTCCTGTTCGGCAAGCTGCACCTATGAAATCTTTAGGTCTTTCCGTGACGAAGCCGATCGCCATCCCAAATTTGTCCAACTTTAAGAATATCTTACGAAGTAGGAGTGCGCCGCCAACCCCGAGAG
The DNA here is from genome assembly GCA_910574555.1 of Trichaptum abietinum. NCBI lineage: Eukaryota > Fungi > Basidiomycota > Agaricomycetes > Hymenochaetales > Trichaptaceae > Trichaptum > Trichaptum abietinum. The sequence continues at coordinate 1,236,675 of CAJTBE010000011.1, read as the reverse complement.
AACCTACTAAATCCTTGCCAACACCGGGCGTCAGCGTACCCACGGCCACAACTCCTGCGCAAGCGGAGAGTATACCGGTCATTAATGTCTCGGAGGTTTCGACGGTTTCGACTCCCCAGGTGCTAGACAGCGAAGCAAGGGCCCTTGCTCAGATTGTCGAAAGTCCCAGCCCTGAATCGTATTCGGATCAGCTCGGATATAACGCTGCAACTCAGTTACAGACGACCACCCTTGCTGCTCCGAAGGCAACGTTAGCTGGGCCGTCTTTTCCTTTTACCAGTGGGGCAACAGTCTCTCCTCGCAGTAGCTCGCCCGCACCCTCGTTAGAAGCTATCTTGGTAGACCGGAAGCGCCGCGGACAAATGGGTGGCACCGGAATCTCGACTAGCAGTGGTCCTTCTACGCCTACAGTCGGCGTCGCAGTCCCTCTCGACCGTCCCTCTGGCTTGAGTAAATCGAAGGGTGGATTCAAGAGTAGTCCACTGAGCCTCATTTCACCTGGTGTAGACGTTGTTGTAGCAGATGAGATTAAGAAGCAGAAACAGCTTGCAAAGCAGACTGAACAGGAGGTCGAGGCGCCTTCGGAACCTGTTGTTCACAATGATTATTGGAAAGGGGCTTAACTAGTAATGCAGTCCTACAAGCCAAATGCTGCGCTTCTTCTTCAATCTAGTCTACTAACTCTCTAAATGTACTTATAAGTAGTGTAGAATAGCAATTTGTGGACGAGATTAGTTTGTTTCGCATTCAGTGTGATCTAAGTTTACTTCAACTTGAAATGTATCGGGTCTATTTTTAGCACTAGGAGAACGAGAGTCGTTCTGGGAATTTTGAGCAGTCTGCCAGTGACTGCGTTCTCCAGTGTTTCTGGTCCTCCTCGCTCTGAATCTGACAATTATTGGGCTCTTCGTAGAATCGAACATAGTACGAAGTATCTCGCAGCTCTTCGGGTACCTACATGAATAGAACTGCTTCCAAGAAGGAACTCGGGCTCACGATATCGCCGAAGTAAAATCGCAACTTGAAGGCGCAAACACGCTTGAAGTATCTGGTGGAACTGGTATAAAATACCTAGTACGCGAGGCAGAAAATGAGGCAGAAACGTGCAAAGGCGTACAAGAAGCTCATGCACCTCTATTGCATGAGCTTTGGGTTCAGGGAGCCCTATCAGGTCCTTGGTCAGTTGTCTTGTCGGCATTGTGAAATATGGTTGGTGCTGACCCATTGTGTTTCTAATTCGGAACGCGCTGTGCTCTGCATGATTGCTCTATCAACATGAACTGTTGCTGCATTGACATCTGCAGTGGACGCTGATATGTGTTCAGAGGCGGTCTCGTCAAAGATAGATCTGGCGAAGCAACTTGCGACTGTCTTGCAAGGCAGTGTAAAGCCGAGTAAGTTGTTGTATTTTTACACATTTGTTTCCTTCATCTTTCACTCAACCTCCATGGCGTATAGTGATAACTCAATGCTGCATCCACGCATTATACTTGAGCGGCAGGGAGGCACAACCTGCTGTGGACCTCGCGAAAAACTTTGAACGACGAAGATGTAATCACCGAGTGGAGGCTGACGGAAAGATGAAGGATCCCGAGGAGTGCCTTGCAGATGTAGTCGGTGAGTAACAAGCAAACATTTTACCCCCTACAATATCTTCGGGTACCCGCTTTGACGGGCCTATACAATCAACCATTTTGCTATTTATGGTCTTTTAAATGCTTGTCTCCCGCACGTAGTGCTGACAGAGTCTGCTTTTTTTTTGTAAGGCGATAGGAATAAGCATCGCTATGTTGTAGCTGCTCAGTCGCAAGTCATACGTCAACGATTGAGGCAGGTTCCTTCAGTGCCTCTCGTGCATGTGAAGCGGAGTGTGATGGTTTTAGAGCCTATTAGCACGGCGACAGAGAGAGCAAAGGCTGATGTATGTATTCACTACCATCTCAGTTTTCATTTGAGAAAGGGCATGTCTGATCCTGATTAACACTTGATAGATGGAAGAGGGAAGACTTGGACCTTCGAAAGCGGAGGCAACAGCTATCGCGGCAATCGCCTCTAGCTCAAAACAACCGAACGATTCTGCTCCACCGAAGAAGAAGAAAAAGGGCCCGAAGGGTCCAAATCCACTCAGCGTGAAGAAAAAGAAGGCAAAAGATGATGAGGCAAAGAAACCGAAGGCCAAGATAAATGAGGCGGAGAAGCAACCGGGAGTGGGCGAGAAACGAAAGCGACCTGCTGACGATGACGAAGAATCGGAGGGAAAGAGAAAGGAGAACACAGTGCATGCATCGGAAAATAATGAGGAAGGGGTTTCAGAAGCAAAGCACAGGAAGCGAAGACGAAGAAGGAAAAATGCGCCAGGTTCCGATGCACGAGAGGGAGGCGCTGTAGCGTCGGTTGCGGACGATACTTAGCTGAACTGAGCTTTTCTCGATGGTGTCTTTCTCATTAGTCTGTCGAATTCAATGGCACGGAAACCTTCGAATTCCACACAAGCCATCAGCGAAAGACCCCTGGTTTAAATGTATTTGCTCGTTGATGTGTCGTAGTGCAAAGATGATCCTACAAAAGTACATATATACATGGAATAATCTAAGATAACTTACGGACTTAATTACGCAGCATTGTAACCATCATCTATAGTCGAATATCGTTCAATTTTCCTCCCGCTGCTCGTACGATATCGGTTGATACGCTTTCTAGCATCTTATCGAGCTCTGCTTCATTCGGGCGACGCGATCCCTTACGTTTCCTCCTCTGGGTGCCATCATCGTCGGAGTCTGGCATCTCCTGCATCTCTCTAGTCTTCAGCATCTGTTCAACGGTGAACTCCGCAATGAACTGTCCGATGGCCTTCTCGCCCACCTCTGCATCTGCGCGCGAGCCCCATCGCCATTCGTATCCCACACCGTCTTCATCGCCGTCGTTTCCTCGGCCGCGCTTTTTCTGCGTAGCACGCGGAGCAAGTCCGTTATTGATTTTGGATTTATCTAAATAGCCCTGCCTGATAAAAGTCGAAAGATATGTCTCGATCGTCATGCTCTTGTGCGTCGAACTTGGTGGAAAGTCAATCGAAGCACTTAAAGGCAACCTGAGGGTCTTCAGGTGCTTTTTGAGATCCACTGCGAGATCTGTTAGTGAGCAATCGCAGATTATTTATTAGGTGAAACTCACAGTCGTTGAGACACCGCCCGTTCACGAGGATGAGAGAAAGGATCACGTAGAGAAGTCCCATACCTCCGAGGTTGTCCGCAGTGCTCCAGCTGAGTATGCTACCGTATGAATTGGGTGGTTCAAGCTCGTCTTCGTCATCGGCTTCGACAACTTCTTGATCTAATATCTCCTTGTCAGTGAGGGCAGCGGCCTCCAGCAGAGATGCGTGCAGAATCGATCTCAGGATATATGATTTTGATCCCGAAGAAGCAGCTGCAAGAGACGCGTTAGGATTTTTTCTGGCAGAGAAGATCTTAATCACCTTTCTTCTTTATCACGCTAGTATTCGCATCATCTTTTGGCCCATCGTCTGCATTCCGCTCTAGTTCTCGCCCTGCACGACTCGCGAGTTCCACAAGCTCCATCCCAAACGTAGCTTGTAATTTACGCTGCGCTCCTGCCAATACAGCCTTGAACGCACGAGTATTAGCTCCAAGGACTGAAGTGCAATTAGTAGAGAGCTCAGCCAACTGTTCAGGAAAATTGCACCTTTCTTGTTAATCTCATCTCTCTTCAGCGGCACTCGTCGGCTTTCGTTGAAAAGGGCTAGACGAACGAGTGCATTCACTTTATTCGTCAATTCCTGATCGTCCAATCGGTCATATGTTGATTTGTTTAAGTCTTCAGTCTTACAGTGTCTCCGCCACCCCCTTCCTGTTCCTCCTCCGAGCTCTGTTCTTCCTCCCCATCTTCCTCATCGCTGCTGTCCTGGCGTCCTCGAGGGGTCTGAGTTGGCTGATTTGAGCGCTGAGTTGCTCGTGTCTGGGATCTCCCATAAGCCTGAGCTGTTCTTGCCATTTTCAACCAATTATATGAAAGGGGATGGATGAGGTTGAAGTGGAAAGTATTTCGCGTCAACGCGTGCGCAGACGCGATTCGGACGCGTCCAATTTACGCCGCCTAATACCTGAACCCCTTTCAGACATTCAAAATTCTCACGCCACTATAAGTACTATGTAGACGCGTAACGCACGCAACACAAACTACAAGAACGAATCCTTTGTCTTCCGCCATCACTTGCTACAATAATGTCCGATCCAAACGATAGCTCGAGCGCCGGTCAGTCACTTGGGGGCAACCGCGAACGCATGCCGTCTTCATGGGCGAGGACAGGGAACTCCGGCCCTAGGATTGGAAGAGTCGGGAATTGGGGAGGTTCAAGCTCAACGTAAAGTCGCTTTCGAGCTTTGTGGTGTGATATATTAAGAGGCGCATATACTAGACCAAATCGTTCAGGTGGCCCTAGACTCGCTACATTAAGCGATCTGAATTCTGCAAGTTCAAGTGCACACCTTGGTCACAGTCATGCGAGTCCTTCTGACGAAGACGATGATGATCTCGATGATGAAAAGAACGAGGAAGGTGAAACTTGGTTTGCTGGAGGAGAGAGGAGGTAAACTTTCTTTGTGTCATATGAAGCTTTACTCTGATAGTCCGCTAGTGGGCTGGCGGTGCAGAATCCTGAGAACAGGCCCAATGCTCCAAATAGCGATGTAATAAGGGAGTTGCTGAGGAAAGCGGAGCAGTAAGTTATAATATCACGGGCGAATGTTCCAAACTTAATTGAATTTTAGAGCAGGCCCTCCCCAACTACTTTCTGAAGGAACACCCATCCGTCGCGCGTTTGCAGGTTCAGGGCATACACTAGGAAGTGAAGAGGTCGAAAGCCAGTACATTCCGGATCCGAATGCACCAGTTGGAGAACGCGAAGCGACTACTGCAAGCAGACTCCTCACTTTCTGGCGTAATGGATTTAGCCTAGAGGATGGGCCCCTCCTCCGATATGATGATCCAGCTAATCAGGAGACTTTGAGGAGAATCGACGAAGGGTGAGCATCGATACCCAATGTCGCTTAATCCCATCCTTATGTCGGTCGCCATCTAGGCGGGCTCCTCTTGAGCTCTTGAATGTGAACTTTGGGCAACATGTGGAACTACGTATTGCACGTCGTACGGACGAGGACTACTCGCCGCCTCCGAAACACCCGTTGCGCGCCTTCGAGGGTTCTGGGCATAGGCTAGGAGCACCTGTACCCGATCTCTCGCCCGAAATACCTGGAGCGTTCCCTGTCGCTTCTGGAAGTGTCCAAGCTGCTAGGACTTCTACTCCTACTCGTGAACCTGAGAGTATGCAAACGAAATTTGAAGTTGATCAGTCAAAGCCTACAACTAGTATTCAGCTTAGGCTCGCCGATGGTACAAGGTTCGGCGACTATTCTCCTGTCTCTGTCTATGCTTATTCATTATAACACTCAATCACAGGCTTGTCTGTAGGATGAACTTAACTCACACTGTGGGAGACATACGGAACTTTATCAATGCGTGCGTTCATTTCGGTTCTAGTGCATAAGATGTTCTATAACTTAGTATTGAACTATAGCTCTCGACCGGAGAATCTTACTAGACCCTATGTAATCGCTACGACATTCCCGAACCGTATCCTTGACGACGACACTCAAACAGTCGAGGCTGCGGGATTGAAGAACAGCGTAGTTGTGCAGAGGTGGGCATAGGGTGTATTCATTTTATCTGATAAGCATACATGAGGACACTGTATTACTTGGGCGCATGAATTTATTACAAATTTCAGGTCAACGTTGGCTGAAAACACATCCATTAAAGACAAAATAATGCTGTTCAAAAAGTCTTTGCCATTCAGACCGCATATCTCTCCTTTTTTCCGTCACAACTCGGTCAAACTAGTGCGTACAAGTAACGTTGCATGTGTATCTTTCCCTTTCGTATCAAGTAGGCGGAGAAACCTGAAGCCATGTTGCATATATGGGATGCACCCACAGAAACATGCCAAGTGTGGGTCTCTCTCCAGTCTTTCGTCCCTGACAACGACTATTCTGATGGACGTTTATAGTCAGATTGGCAGTCGATCAGTTTGCAAACCTGCTTCAGAGGCGCAAGAGTCACATTCTCACCTCAAGAATGCGAAAGGATCGTCTTCGATAACCCATTCAGTATGCTCTTCGAACATGACGTTCACTTCCGATGCGGAAATATCTTTGATCCGAATAGACTTGGATTTCCACGTCTGCTCTCCGGATGAATGTAGCAAGTGCACTCGGATACGGAGGGAGAAATCATCTTCTTCTGTGGGCCTGGGCACTGATTATCATTAGGGCACTCTCAAGTCAGCATCAGCAAGCTCCACCGCAGCAGAAAATAGCTTACGCGCGCTGAGACCTATGATATTCAAGCTCAATTTTATCTTCCTGTCGACCACTTGGCGACCTAGGAGAGCAGGGGGCTTAGCCACCCATCCGGGAGTACCCGCAAACAAAGCTTCGTTCAGTTGCATTCCACGATCAAACTCTTGCCAGTTGAGAGCAACGAAATGTGAGCCAACGCGCCACAGCTTCAACGGGTCAAGGTTTCCGGAGGCGATACGAGTCCCTCGAGGATATACACGCCGAAGGAGACTGTTTCCATTCTCAATAAGATTTTGGGCTGATGTTGGGATAAATGCATCTATTGCTGACTCCGAGATGTTGATAAGAACGTGGAGCGGGTGCGTGATTTCTATTTCAATGTGTCTGAGTCATCAAAATTGTAAAGCACCCATTATTGAAACACTTGCTTTCTTTCAGCCAATCTTTTTTGGGCTTCACGCTATGGGCGTATATGCCCAACTGTGAGAGTGCTTCCGAAATCTTTGGCTTTACAAACTTCGGTTGATTATCGCCGTGTTCTGAATCGAGCTCGGATTCGGATTCGGAGCTGGAAGCTGGAGGCTCAGATGAGTCTGCCTTTGCATTGGGCATCGCCAATGGATAGTACTCGATCTATCGATGCTTAGGTAGAGTGCTAGCTTGAAGCTCTGACAGGCCTACCATCATGATTATCTTTCCTTTCAGCTCTCGAGGTGTTATATTGTCTCTATCACCATTATTTGCGGAACCTGTAACTAATTTGTTGCCCCAGGTTTCTTTTATGATGTCGACTAGCTCTTGTTGCCCTTCGATATCAACATGGCATTCCAAGCTGACGAAAATCGGCCAATCATCTTGCTTGGCATCGACCGCCTCGCTTATTGCGGCACAGACATCACGGAAATGTATATGTTGTGCAAGCGTCCATCCGTGAGTAACGATTGGTCCTGACTCCTTGTTATGTCCGGGCCAGACGTCGATCTCGACGCAATGCGCCCCGTTGCTGATAACATGCTTGTACGACATCGGGGATGCTTTCCCCCATAATTGCTTGCCTAGCAAATATGTGTTATGGGAGGTCCTAAATTGTCGAGGCACACAATATAAGCTTATCGCATGGCAACTAGAGTAGAACCCTACGATATGAGATAGCTCGTCAATGGCAATGAATCGTCGGAATCCGGAGCAACAACAGCAGGAAGCTGTGCGACTTCTTCTGCTACCTAATAGCAAATCATAGGAAATTCTCAAGTCAGTCTCCACTTTGGATCACGCATAGGACTCACCTCTCCTTGTAATCCCAGAAAATCTACTACATCCTGGGAGAGCTTAGGGAGTCTAGTCGCAAGCTCAGGTCTGATATTAACGTGCGTATCAAACCTCCTTGAATCTGCCTCGATAGTGTGATTTGCCATTAAGTTTCCTTTAACCTTCAGTGACCATGGGAGCCTGCTTAGCAGAGATCAAAGTAAGACTCCTACCACTACTTATCTTGATGGTATTTGTCGCTACTAGTAAGTTAGTAGGAGTATCAAAGGTTTCACTTAATTTGCATTATCCGTATCTATTTATAGACACATGAGGGCAGGTCTTTTATGCTAGTGAATGTTCAGGGCTGGCTTCACTGGCATGGTGCTGCTGCCTCGAAGTTCGTGGCACATCATTATTTCTCAGTGTCTATACGGTGACTGGTATACATCGCTTTTCTTTGTATTCTTAACATATTCTTACATGCTATAGGACGCAGGAATAAGGCATTATCTACAAGACACGGCTGGCAACGACATCAACTGTCACTACTTCAGGAGTCTTGACAAAGAATTCGTCGACCTTTGAAAAGAGTGCAGCTGCGACTTGGCCATTTAAGTGAGCTTGCCTGTTATACGGCAAGAAGTAAACTGTATCAGTGCGAAGTTGCTTTGGGATATATGATGGCTTCCTCACCTTCCCTCCTCGCTTTCGGAGAAGTCGAAAATACCGAAGACGTTGCTGCCCTCGAGCTTGACCGCATACCACTGCGGAGTCAGCGTCTCCTCATTGACGAGCGGCAACGCGGACTAGCGAATTGTTCGTTTTATAGTAGTTAAGGGTGCGTATAGATATGGACTTACAATCAGGAAATTCTTGACATCCTCCACCTTGTCTGGCTTCGCCTCCACGAGGACACGCAACCCAACCTTCACGTCGGCCTTCTGGACCTTGAGGCGCAATGAAATCAGAATCCGTCGTTAATCAGCTGCACTAGTACATACTTTGCTTGCAAGGACCTCTGCCTTGTTGATCTGGGGACCACCAACGATCAAAGCGGGTGCATTGGCAACCAGGGCTTCTGCTACCTTTCCTGTGATTATAAGCAAGGGCATCAGCGCAACTCCTCCGCATCAGGGCTACGGACGGAACCATACCTGTCAAATGCGCTCCCCGACCTTCTTCGGCTGCGAAAGTGTCAAAAATCGCAAACGTTGGGGTGCTTGCGTAGGAGTCGCTGGTGTACTTGACCGCATACCACTGCAGCGTGAGCGGCTCGCCGTCGACGATCCCTCGGCCAGCGAGGAGGAACTTCTCAACGTCTTCGACCTTGCCTCCTTGTGCGGGAAGAGGTACAAAGAGACCGACTGTGGCTTCATTCACATTGTCAGTGCAAATCATACGAGAACACTTGACGGTCGACTCTGTCTTCACGTACGGGTTGACATGGCTAATGCTGCGCTTTCTGGAGGACTTGCTTAATAGGAGTTCGTAGGTCACTAGTGGTTGGGATTCTTTCGCAGGTAAGATACCCTCTGCTTATATGCAGTCATCATCGCGCTCACACGAAGTGGTAACGTGCTAGATTCCAAATACTGTACATCCGAAGAGATGGGAACAGATCTGGACGAAAAATGGTCGGAAATGGAGATGAGGACTGTCATCTTTCTCAAGGTTGGCGATAGATTTGTAAGATCTCTCATGGCGTCACTGTATTGTTCTCATTGCCTTTATTTGATGTGATGGTCGTGATCGGCGCCCACTATATATTGATCGAAATATGTATGTAGATGGGTACGCGAATACTCTCCGATGAAATTAAGGTACCTTGCAAGTGCAAGGCCGACGAAGCCCTCGTTCTCTTCAGAAATGGCCGGCCATAGAGCCCGTTCAGTTGCATGATGACCGTCGTTCACCGCGCGAGTACACAAACGAGAGGAGCCGGTGAAGCCGAACGTCGATGGACTTTTGATGGAGATGCAATATCCGAGTCCATCTTTCTCATTTATGCACTATCGGAATTCTATTCAATGCTAAGGGACTCCATAGGAAGAGTTTCAAACGAACTGCATGAAGTATAGGATCATAGAAAATGTCGAGCTCCCAAATATGTCCAAAGTAGTAAGGGAGGTACTAACTTGATTCAAAGCAAACTTCAGTCTCCTACCCGAACACTCCCCGGGCCACGATTCGGAAGAGGCTGAGGCCTCAGAATCGTAAATGGGACTGTATTGCGCTCAGGCAATCAAGGCATTTGTTGTCAATAATTGATTTGTAAAGTCATTTATAGTAATGCAGAGAGGTGTACAAATAGAGGTATCAAAAGATTGTAAAGATTGCAAGTCCATTTCAATGCAGATAGATATTCGGGAAAGGGAGGCTGCTATAAGTTACATGCAACATGGTTAGTAAACGCCAGCTAGCCCGACTTGTTGATAAGTAAGTATGCTATGAGTCCCAGACAAGAAGAGAATTTTGGAGGAAAAATCCAAGAAAAGGATCCGATACGACTTAGTTTGTGATTTGTTATGCACGACCACCATAGTTGTAGTTGGGCTCAGAATATTGTGCTTGTGACGGGTAACCGTAGTTGTTGTTGTTGTAATCATAACCGCCAGCGTTTTGTCCGGAGTAGGACCCGATTTGTCCGTACTGGGGCGGAGCGCCAGAGGGCACTGATGCCGACGCACCGACGGGCCCGGTCGCGTCGCGTAAGGGTTGATACGAGCCCATTGCGGGCACGAATGCGCTCTCGGTGCGGAGCGTGCTCCTGCGACGACGGCACGACCTGAAGAGGCAGAACGCGATCGCCGCGAGGATAAGGGCGCCTGCGACAGCGGCGCCGACGACGATCCAGATGCTCTTCTTGAAGAAGGACTCGACGCCGTTCTTGGCCTTGTTGACGGTGTCCTTGATGCTGCTGCCCGAGGAGGAGTCGCTGTCGTCGGGGGAGTGCTGGCCCTCGGAGGCCGGGAGCAACGCGGCCTGTGAGGACGTCGTGTCCTTCCCTGACAGCCGCGTGTTCACGAAGTCGGAGTGCGCGGCGTTGAGGTCGGTGGTCGTCAGGAGTTGGATGTATGGGTCGGCGACGGAGGAGTTGGAGCCGTCGACGAAGTCACCGAAGTTGATGAGGAGGTAGACATTTCGCACTAAAGGAAGATTGAGCACGGGTTCCATCCTCAACGGGGAATGGAAAACTCACAGAAAGCCATGCCGAGAATCATATCAAAGGCTCCAAACCGAGAGTGGTCGGCAGTTGAGGGCGCTATTTCTTGGAACTAAATGATTGAAAGATGTGTAAGAAAATAGATTGCATCAAGCTTTAGTTTAGGAAAACTTGCCGTAGCTGCGCACTTCGTCGGCTTGCCGCTGCTGTCAGTCTCTTCGACGATGGTCATGTCAAGCGGTGAGATCGGGTACTGCACGCCAGCAAATACGAAGCTTATGTTCAGCTCATAGTCGCAGGGAATGCGCCAGTAGCCCGGAGAGCTTGTCTGTGCCACAAACTCAGCGCCGGGGACACGTCCGTAGATCGCATCAGCGACCTCACGCTGGACCTGCGGGAAAGTGAAGCCGGTGTCGAAGACGACGTGAAGCTGATTCTCGGTGCCCACAGTCGGGTTGTCGATCGTCGTGTTCGTAGAAATGGCTTGTCCATCCGGTCCAATGATGCCGTTCGCGTCGAGCACAGTCTCCCAGTGCTGCACACCGAATTGATCTACAAGAGCAGGCAGCTGCTTCATGCCGGTGATACCTTCGAGACCGGGGATGACCGAGCCGACGGTGAGTTGACCTGTCTGCGGGGTCGACCCAGGTAGGTCATCCGAGGCTCGGGATAGAAGGACGGAGAGGAAGTTAGGCGTCGTGAGGTTTTGGCGGAAAATTCGATCGAGCACTGTGTCTCCCGCCGACGAATTAACGGCCCCATGAACATTCGATGCTTTGCTAGGCCCTAGCCCAATGAGACCAGATGAGACAGGATTGTCCTTTGACGGTACGACTTTGACTGAAGGACGTATTGAGCGCTGTGGTGCACATTATTGTAAACGTGATATACGTACTGTACGCCTGATCTTTTATCGTGAATTCATCAAATATTAAATCGGCTGTGTTGATGGAGCCTGATGCAGACCCTTCTGCATAACTAACTGATGCAGCGATTTTGAGATCCTTCGTGTTGGGCACGGTACCTGACACCCAAAGGTCCGAGCTACACGAGGCCAACGTCCTTAGCGAGTGCCCTTCCGAAGAAAACAAATGGACAATGGACACATACCTTCCAGTGTCAATCAAGACCTCGAACTCGGCTCCTCCAAGCGTAATGTTACACGAGTATTCCGTATCCCCAGAATTAGACACCGACGTGCTCCCGTTGCCAAACGACCCGTTCATATCGACAGCGCGCTTTCCTAACCGATGCGACTGCGACCGCGAGCGTCCCACAATGGGAAAAGTGAGCGCATGCGCAGGCGAGGCAGTGATGAGCGCGAGAATCGCGGTGGGGAGGCTATAAAGCTTCATGGCGGAGGAGGGAGGGAAGAAGAGGGAGAACAAAGGACAGGAAAATATGAAGACACATTTTATAGGTGTGTTGATCTCGATGCCGGTATAGGCGCGTTCATCGCCAGGGTGACTTGGCGTAATAGCATGTACCTACATGATGCACCGCCATCCGCGCTCGTCCGTCCGTCCCCAATCGGAATTTTTTGAGGCTGTACTACTTACTGCAGTGTTCATAAACTTCATATTTATTCATCGTTAAATCATAGTCAAGATGTTTAAACATAGTGAAAAGCATTATCAACTAAAGCAAAGTGTACGGGTAGATTGTTCACAAATGCAGTCCGTAACCTTCCTTTGTTTTTTTTGTTTCACTATAAAGGAAGCATCTGCAACATGAAGATGCAGTGAAACGGGCTATTCAAGTTGTTGACCGCCTGGGACGTCGTCGGCAAGTTTGGGCGGCCATCATTTCATCAATTGCCCATTTATTTCGCCTGACACCTAAATCTACGATTCAGTTACATAATCAACAATTGCATAATAAACTTCGCCGACTCTTGGACTCAACTTGAAGATCGCCGTTTGTCCTCTGTTCTCTCACACTTTCATACTTACATACTTGCAAGGGTTACAGCGCTGAAGCTAAAGATCGAGAAACGGATTTTGTAGCTCCTCGACTTCAGTTTCTTGATGTGTCTTGCAATCGGGAATCCATGAGATGCAACATTCAAGTTCTCGCAAGATATGGTGACATGGGCCGCGTCGTCTCAAGAAAACCTGGGTTTCCTCAGCATTACTAGGGCTTACGCCAACAAGCAGTTTATTTGTACCATCTCGACTCTTTACCACAGCAACCTACGTGTGGTCCTGTTCATCACAAAAATTCGATCAGTGACATCAGCTTCTGTGTCTAATTGGCAGATCTTCTTAAACCGAGGTGTATATCCTTGGACGACTTTAAGAGCTCCAAGTTTCGCACATGTCTACAGACCATACCCCGACAACCAGCTCATCGCATGAAGCCGACCTCGATATACAATGCTAACCGAGACGATTGCGACAGCCTCTTCGCACGGGTCTGCCACAGAATCCAGCCAAGTTGACGTTGTTATTATCCCATTCCAGCCATTACCGATATTGTCTGGTCATGGAATCGAGGTCACTACTGTCTGCAGCACATCCTCGTACGATGTACTATGTCTGTCATCCAGCAGTGCCAGCGAATTGGGCCCTGAAATTACACCCTTGACCAATGGAAGCACCAGCCACGCAACGTATGTTCATTCTAACAAGGAAAACGGAGACGCATCGTGGAATATGCCCAAATACCTCTCCTCAAAATTTCCCACTGAAGGCTCGACGGAAGAAGAACCAACAACATGGAAATCTACTTTACTGGATAGGAAGGATATATGGTCTTTTCGCGAAAAGACAATAAGCGAACTCAAGGCCCAGTTCAGGATCGAAGTCTGTCCCTGTTGTCAGACGGACGTTGTTCGATCACTCGAGCTCTTCTCTGTGCGTTCTTCTTTATGAACGAACTCAACGTCCTAGCTTAGACGCATAGGTCAGCGCACTGCTCACATTAGAGTACTTGAAGTCTATTTCTCATGGTCTAGACTCCTCTTCTAGGTAAGTAAGCATGCACTTACTTTGAAGATCCGCTGATATTCACATATAACAGGATTCTAGAGGACTTTGTAGTGCTGCTCAGCGCGTGGAAGTCATATACGTTTCTTACTATGCTTCGTCATGTCGAGAAAATAAAGTCCTTACTGGAGTTTTTCGCGAGGACTTTCGATACGGTCTGTTTGAGATTTACAGTATGTGCCGTCGCTTGATGGATCTGATGATGTTCTGCAGCAGCTCGAGTCTCATGCATGGCATGACTCAATAGAAGCGGCAATAATACACGATCACGAAGAGCTCGCTCGCGTACTTCTCGAGATCTTAGCAGATGGATCGGCCCATCGTGACGCTTCGCCTTACGAACTTTCCTGCCTTGTTGATGGTGTACAATTGGTAAATAACTTTATGCATCCACCCTTGTCTCTCTAGATCTGACGGCCTATTGTCAGGCCATGTCCCAGATCAATATCGGCACCAAACCATTGGAACGTCTACTAAGATATGCCGCAGAGAAACATGGAATCCTTCCTAAATCCATATTTATGACTGGTATTGGCCGAATAGGAGACAATCCCCTGCACGGCGGAGGTTTCGCCGACGTTTGGAAGGGCGAGCTCAATGGGAAGTTTCTGGCTCTGAAAGTGCTTCGCATATTTTCACTCCTAGACTCGCAGAAGTTACAGAGAGTGAGTTCTTCATGGCGTCCTAGAATAACATGAAGCTTACCATTCTACTAGGATTTTAGTAAAGAGGCAACGCTGTGGAGGAGACTCAAACACCCGAATGTTCTTCCCTTCCTCGGCATTTGTCAGGATATCTTCACGCCTCGCCTTGCTCTTGTATCGGAGTGGATGGAAAATGGCAACCTTGTTCACTATCTAAGAAATACGGTAAATGTTGATTGCGTTGAAGTGGTATGTTATCTGATTTAAATGCATGATTTTCTCGCACGTTGATGCCACTCTCTTCGCTACGAAGCTCGAAGGTGTGGCTTTGGGACTAGAGTATCTACACTCGATTGAGCCACAAATTGTGCACGGAGACCTTCGCGCAGTGAGCAAGCATATCCTCGAGCCCTCGAAAACCTACTAAGCACTTTGAATGTTAAGGCGAACATTTTGATTGATTCCGACTATAAGCCGCGCATCACGGATTTCGGGCTAGCTCGAACAGTGATTGTCGATTCTCAGGGAACATATACGATGTCCTCGTTCGATGGGCGTGGGACCTTGCGCTGGCAGGCACCAGAGCTACTGAACTCTTCCCGTGCGGGAGGAGGACATGTAAAGTTGACAGTCAAGAGTGACGTCTATGCATTTGGGTGTGTCTGTTTGGAGGTATGAGTCTTCCTTTCTTTCGAGGATTCCTGGATTATGGAACTCAAAAGCATGAACAAATCTTAGGTATTTACCGGAAGCATACCCTTTGCTATGCTGTATGACTGGGCAGTTATAATGGAAGTGGTAATTCACGATCGTAGACCGCCGAAGCCAGATACCGAGCTTGCCTTCCAAAGAGGGTTTGATGACAACTTCTGGGAGCTAATGCAGTCGTGCTGGAAGACTCGAGCATCAGAGCGACGGGACATGGCCTGGGTTACCGGTTGGTTCTGCGACCGGAAAAGACAGCTCGGCGGCCAATTTCACAAGAAGTAGTGCACTTATCACACTTCTTTGAAAGTTTCATTTTAGAATGCCCATTTGATTTTCGATGAACATACAGTACGTAAATATATACACGGTAGAGTCATGTATACGAATACATGTAAGTAAAAGAAAATCCGGAATTCCGAGAATGAATTATTTATGCCCCGTTCACTGCCTTAACCTATAACCCCTTCAGCCCAGCGGTTTAGAAGTTACATGTATACCATTCCAAGAGTCTCCGTCGAAAAGATTGGGTATGCTGTAAGATTTCTCAACACATAAATAAATCTTGCAAGTACATGTACAAGACCTTACATGCTGCACCGGATTTAAGGGTTCCATCAACAAGGTTTAATTCGAGAGGGGACACGAGGGACACGACGTTGTCTTACTCGGGAGGGCCAACTTTGAGGACATATAAACGTTTGCATCCAGATTTTGATTGTAACTTTGCTTATCGTAAGCCTCTCCCTTTCTTCCCAATCCTCCTCTGCATCTAGAAATCTACGCTTCATGCCCTCATGCCGCCCCTTTACCAGCACCCTCAATCCCAGCGCTTCATGCTCCCCTGATTGAGGATAGTAATGATACAACAGGCCGTTCATGTCCTTGTACCGCCTCTGGCAGGGCGGGACCTGACAATTACAGGGGCGAAGGCGGCGCTCAGCCTCGCGCCCGGAGAGACGTAGGAGCACCGCAAGATCGAGGCTGCCCCTCCCGTGCGTCATGTGCTCCCTCAGTCTTTCACCTGCTTGTACAACTTCATGGACCCCTGTCCGGGGCACTTGGATGCGCACTGCTCGTGGTGGTACTTGGACCCGTTTGCCTGCTTGACCGACTTCATGTACCTCGGTTTGAGGCACTTGAACAGCCGGGAGAGTGGTAGCGAGGTGTCTGGCCGGGAGAGCATCCTGGGTGCATTACGGTGGTGGAGGAGCCTGCCAAGGGAGAATGAGATGAACAAGCCGCTCGGGATGCGCTAGACTATGTTCGTAGCGAGAGTCTGCAAACTATGGTAGCGCCATCAGCCAACACAGACCGGGAGACGTCTGATCCGAGATGAAATTGGTTTACAGCCATACCCTCGACACTCTCCGCATCGGATTCGCTATACTTAATGTGCTGACAGCTCCTGCGGTTCTTCTTTGAGTAAACTAATCGTGCCTTGCCATTCGTTATCGGTATCATCTTATCAACTTGGTCAGATTCGACCGTTTTCTCCATTGGCTTAAATTTCATATCGTTACACGCATTGCTTGCGCTGCTTTTTCTGCCAGAAAGTATTAGATGAAAAATTTCAGGAATATGAGTGTTTGGACGAACTCACAGTATTCGATCTAGAGGAATGTACCAGGATAATGACGACCAAAGCCGCGGCTCACTGCCGGTGCGTCAGCTGTCAACTATCATAAGTTATAAGTGAGCCCCGTGTGTCCTATTGCGACTCATGAGTGATACACTTAAGCTATCACCAATCATTAGGGAGTAGCTTGGGAGATCTCCTACTACCAACCGACGACTGAGCTTCACTGGAAAGGTGTACAGCAGTCCACGGTATGGCGCCGTAGGACATAGGAAATGTCGCAGCTTCCACCTCTGGCTCGTGCATCCCTTTCCACTGCACCCATGCGTAGATTAACTGGAAGATTGTAATGGATAGGTAAGGCATGAATAATTTCCTCCAATAGCAGTTCGATTTGAACAGCTCCTTTTGATGTCAGAGAGCCTGAACCATCTGGCTGAGCGCCACTGACCATCCCGGTGTGGCTGTCTTCAACGAATATACTGACTAGTTCTGAAGAGAGTTTAGTTGACAGCCTGTTGAAGACGTTCACCATCATGTATGTACGACTTGATTGGCGGATTCAGTGCCTCCGGCTGGCACGACAGTGCTAGACGTTAACATTGCACACAGTGATAGACGGATAGATCAGGATAGCCTCACAGGGCAGTGCTCAACTCCGGGTTTCATTTCCGATATCGAGACCACGAGTTTTTTGTAAAGGCAAAACTCATATGTCAGTTTGAAACATGAGCAACATTGAAGACGAGACCTAGTAACATCTCCCACTACACATATGCCGAAAGACGCATATCGTACGAAGTTGTCGCAGGTGCTCTAAAAGTTCGTGGGCTTTCCTTTGCCAATGAAGGGCCATGATGAAGTTGAGGTTCAAGTTTGTTGATATCGCCGGTTACCGTTCACTCACCATCTGTTCTTTCAAGTTATTGCATAAGTTCTCACGCAGCCGGTCACCGGTGCCCACAGAACCAGCACGTGCTCCATTGTCAAGCGCAGCGCGACGCGTCTTGATTCCTGCACTCCTTCCTCTCAGACTACAACATACAACACGTACATTGCTCGGTCTTGCTTCCGATCGCATATCCTTCCAAACCAAACTAGCTACCCTTGCATGCTTCCATTAGCGGGTACCTCTTAACAGCACTTGTCCATGGAATTTTTGACTCAAAAAGTGCCGCTTAAGAGCTTCTACAAGGAGAGCAACTGAACGAAATCTCAACGTCCTTCAATTGCCGGTGAGGACTTGAAAGAAGTAGGACTCTATGCTGGCGGGCTTTCTGGATGACTTAATCAATGTGGTGACCTGCATATGAAACTTCGAGTTCTGGACGGCCGAGCCGCACTCGACAACAAGAGTCTCTGAAAGCTAGCTTCATCTTTTCCTTGAGAAAGCTCATCTGACTACTCTATGCTGTTAATCTCGGGCTCGTCCATAGCCATGCCGATCATAATTCGGCCATCATACATTGCAGCACCGATAGTTCACTCGGATTTAGTGTGTGATTGATTGAGCGCACAAGTACTCGTCGCATCTCGCATCTCAAAAGTCGGAATCCGTACCGGACTTTCGTCTCTCTATCATCCTTTTTCATCTGGCTTCAAGTTCTTGATTTTTCTGCCCGCTGGTCTTCAAATCAACTTCAACCCAAAAGGAACGCTTTGGCAGACCAGAATATGTGCACAAAACTGAACTTATTCATCCTTCTGTCAATCTCTAGGGTTGAGGAACTTTTCTTGCTCTTATGTGCATGCAAACTTATAAGTTATGGCAAGGTAATCGGGTGAACGGTACTCAGACTACATTGCTCGGCCATCTTTTGGCAAGTGAGGACCATCTGCGTATGTTTGAAACCACGAACAGGATCTTCTCCGCGCGACCACTGCCTAACCTCGGCCAGCAACTCTTGCTTGCTCCTAGATCTTTATCGCCAGTTGAACATCGAGCATTCGGACACCACTGTACCTTCACCGATGTCCGGCCCGATAGACATACACACGCCCCTAGAGTCAGCTCCGTCTCCGACCATCACGATCCGGGAACTTTCCCGAAACTCCGGTGTTTCTAACTGCGCTCTATTCGAGAACTTGAATGACGCGTTGGCCTGTACGCTGCTCGACACTAGAAAGCAGCACCTGGTTTCCTCGACTCTTAGCTTCGCTGATACCTTCATTGACGATCAGGGACGATAAATGGCGAAAATAATGATCGATCCATGGGCCCGGGATCACTGGCAACTACGATTAGCGAAGGTTTCCATCTGTTCGTCGTCGGGTCCGTGACACGGAACGGAGACCAACATACAATAGGATTAGCAGTTTCTCTCATGGTGGTGGAAGCAGAATACGATTGAATTGAAGTGCTCCAACGTGTAACAAAAGGTACCAACTAATCCAGACTCCGAGGTTGCGCGAGGTGGCTGTGAAGGCGCTGAGGCATTGACCCTGAAGTTCCGCGCTCATCGCTCATTTTCAGCTTGCCGTCCCATGGCCACTGCATCAAAACCACGAGCTCAGGTTATGCGAGCCCCGCTGAGTTTTCGTCCCCTACTACTCTGGTCCTCCTAACTCGCCTTCATCGTTTTCGCAGCGCGGCGAGGTCGCTCACGGGTGAGCATGAATCTCTGCGCTCGTATTTTCTTTGCGTTGGGCCTGTTCGCGGGGTTCGAGTCGTGTCAGGCGTATGATTTTCAGTGGAAGTTCACAGGAAGTGTGCGTGTTCTTTGTCTATTTTTGAAGTTTTCTTGGACGCTGATCTTGGATTGGCACTGTCAAATGTAGGGTTCTTTCACAACAACATTGACGCAATGTGCGAGTTACCCTCTGATGGTACAAAATCGTACTGGCAACGCAAGTGACATTGGCACTGCGCCATACTATCTCATCGCGTACAGGCCGAGTGGTATTCCTACGACGAGTCTCGTGGGTTCGGACCCAAATAATCTATCGTGGACAGTAAACCAGCCTTCAGGTAGCTTTTCGCTTCAAGCCTTACCCAAACTTTTGCATTGACACCATTTGAAGGATCAAGCCTTTTGCTCAGTGTTGTCGATTCACAAGGTGTTTCCGGAGGGCAAGGGCCACAACTATACACAGTCAGCGGTTGGTCTCCTCTGATACCCTACCCATCGTTGTAAGCAGCTGATGGAGGACTCTTAGATGGCGACACAAAATGTCTTCCAGCCGCGCCCTCGGTGAACATAACTTTAGTTGCGAATATTACAAAGTCCGTATCAACCTGCGAAGCACTGGGGATTCGTATTCGTGGTGGCAAGAAACCATATAATATCACCTTCGCCGCACCCAACTCTCCGGTGTTGACGAATGTAACGATGGGACCGAACGACGATGTCTTCACGTACATTGATCGTGCAGATCCAAACAGCGGCTTACTGGGTGCGTGCCATTTCCATTTACTGTGTCAGGATTGTCTCGCTGATAGTGACATTGACATCAGTGGCTGTTAGCGATGCTGATGGGGTGTGGGGAACGGGCTCCGAGCTGTTCTCCACCACCGGACCCGCTGTGACAAACCAGTCTTGCATTGGGCTTGTCTCCTCTTCAGGCAACTCGTCATTCGTAGATCAAAATCCCAAACCACCGGCCAAGTCACACACAACCACGATCATTATAGCTGTCATCGTACCTGTAGTTGTCATCCTATTACTCGCCGCAGCCGCAGTCATGTTTTGGAAACGACGACGTCAGGCAGCCCTTCGCGAGCCAGAGCCAGCGTTCTTGCCCGAAGCTTGGCAAGGTCCTTCGACGTATGACGATTCGTCT